>OY101429.1:15512031-16749531 GCA_956483605.1 Tuberolachnus salignus
GTATTTTGTTGGTTTTTCGGTACCCTTTAGGGCGTTGTTATTTTTGGTCGTAGGATAATATTACCTTTTCGACGATACACTGAAGCCCGGAGACGACATTAAACTGCGGGGTGAGTTGCGGAGACGAGACCTTTGCGCTCGGCTGGTGCAGCTGAGTTCTGGTGTACGTAGAACCGATCATTTTTCCAATGTCGTAACCGTATAGTTTCAACCAACTGTTTAGATCTGTAACGACGGACAACAACGCATACGTGAAATTTGTATAAAAAAAAAAATCGTATGGATAATGCGCGGATACGGTACCTGTCATGTAGTTAATATTCTGGGCGGTGCTCGAACCGATCGGATCGTTGTTTTGGAACCGGTAGATGAATATATCCGTCGGATAGCTGAGCCTCGACGACAGCCGTTCCCAGTCCGGCGTGATCCATTGACCTACGGACGGGTCGTACCATTTCTTGTCGAGGTACACGAGCCTGGTGTGTGGGTCCAAGATGCCGCCGTGGAAATCGATGGGAATGTAAAAGTCCGGGTTCGTGTCTTTCCTAAGCCCGCCGAACGGCGTCCTCGTGATTTCCTTGACGACGTTGCCGTCGGTGTCGAACACGACCATGGGCGATCCGTTTTGGTCGGAAACGATATAGTACCTGACGAGCGAACAAAACAAAAAGACGGGTTAACACAAGCTTATCGTTTTCAGTAATGCCCGCGCGAAAACAAATTAATCGTTGTACCTTCGTTCCGGCGAATCTATGGCGACCAAAGTGTCACGTTCGTCGTACAGATAATGGCAAGTCCTGCCGGTGCTCGGGTAATGTATGGCCATCACCAAGTCGGGCCGGTGCGGATCGGTGTACAGGAACTGAGTTACGTTCTCGCCGGCGTTTTGAATGCCCAACAGTCGGTTCTTGTGGTCGTAATAATACGAAACGCTGAAACGGTCGCTTTCGGTGGCGTCGCTCAACAACCCCATGTCGTTGTAGTTCAAATGGGTTTCCCCTCTTTTCGACACGAACCCGCGGGTGTCGTAACTGTATAGTTGAACGTCGGCCACCTATACAAAAACAAAACAATTGTTCGTTACGTTTGCAATTTGGTTACACGGTGAATTATGCGAATTGTTCGGGTTTTCGTTTTATCCACCCCGTCCGTATATTTCATTGTAAGTCCGAATTGCTCGGGTGGTAAATCGATTTAGATTTATACACGAAACACATTCTAATATTAAGTTTTTTTTTTATTTAAATGATCTTCAAAAGTCAACATTTTAAAACTAAAACGAATTTATATTTGAAAAAAGATAAACAAATCGTTATCAATCGTTCTAACACGTCTACTCACTTGTACAACTCTATCGCCGACGTCATAGCCCAACGTCAACTTTTGTCCGTAGTCCATGACACCGATGATGTTACCGTTCTCGTCGTAAATGTATTTCCAGTCGCTACTGCCGGTCACTTCGAACAAATGCCCGTCGGCGCTGTAAGTCATCGTGTTGTGGATTTTGGTGTTGCCCAAAACAATCTTTTGAGACGAAATCCTATTCCGGACGTCGTAATCCAGTTCCATTCTGTAGGAAAATCGAGCGCGTAAGTATTTCCGTCGCAATTAATCGTAACAGTGTCTGATTTATATTTACTTGTACACGTCCACCGACTTGATGTTGGTCACGACCGACTTCAACCGGCCGTGATTGTCGTACTCGGATATCGCGAAAAACTCTTTGGTCGTGTCCTGTATGATGCTCTTGTTGAACGTGTTTTTGTATACCCGCAAGTCACTGATGTTTTCCAGGGACCCGAGATTTTGATTGTATTTCAGTTTCAGTTGCGACAGTTCTTTGTTGCCGATCGTCACGTCGACGGCAGTAACCCGCGCGTTACCGTCCACCTGGTATCTGTAAATACAAAATAATTACAATTAAACGACAAGGTCGCAACAAAAGGCGTTTTTCGTTTCGGAGCACGTACTTGAAATGGGTGTTCTGCAATCCGCATTTAGCGCTAAAGGAATACCGTTCGTCCTTGAGCGTGCCCAAATGATAGCGGATTTCGTGTTTCAGCTCGAAACCGGGTTCGACCACGTTGATGTTCTTCACCAGATTCGTGTTGGCTTGGTACGTATAGTGTATGGACATGAGGCCTATGTAAATATAAGAAGAAGAAAAAAAAAACACATGTAAAAACTAATCGCTCGGAATCCAAAAACCGAAATGTCGTTGGTGCGTACCGGCCAATATTATTTCGATGTTTCCGTGTTGATCGTACAGGTAGGACACGCGTCCGGATTGGTGCGGGTAGATTTTCGCCAAAATATTAGCGTTGTCGTCGTACCTCAACTCGTACGGGTGCGGGCTCACCGGCGAATGGTACTGGTACTTGTAGAAGCCCAGCGAAGTCTGTACGGAAAACGTGTGTATGTGTCCTCGGGGTGTGGTCAGCGATTGGAGTGCGCCGGATTCGTCGTATTGCAGTAGGTAATCGCTTCCTCTCGGCGTGGTCACTTTCAAAGGCTTGAAAAATACGATACGTATTTATTAAAAAAAAAAAAAAAACACTCGCGTATACCAGACAATGTCGGTTAATGTCGGACAATTGGCTCTTACCAGACTGCTGAACGTGTCTTTGAAGACGTACAACGTGGATTTACCGTCGGCGTACCGGATTTCGGCCAACCGTCCGGCCCGGTCGTAACCGTATATTTCTTTTAGGTCGCCCCAGCGCCACACGCTCAGTCGACCAAAACGATCGTACGTCAACTCAACCTCCAAATATATACTGTTCCTTTTAGCAAAAAAAAAAAATAAAAAATCGTTATTATTATCGTTTACAGACGAATAAAATATATATATATATATATTTTACTTACTTAGGTCCCCATTTAAACGGTCTACCGGCCACATCGTAGGTGATGTTCAAGAGTTCGACGTGTTCGTCGATGAACGCGGCCACGGTCCCGCTGTCCCGGTCGAATTCCAGAGACACGATGTTCTCGCCGTTGATCCGTAACTTTTTGCCCACTTGGGCCACCGATTTGGCTGTAAATTCATATGCGACGCATGAGTACACGTGTATTTAATTTACTTATTTAATTTATTTTACCGTCGCCCGGTTTCAATTTGCCTCCCGACTGTCCTCTCAGATAATACCGCCACTCAAACCTGTTGGCCAATTCGGATCCGATTTCAGTTTTCAATTTCCCGGGCACCGGGTAACTTTCCACCAACACCGAATTCGCTTCCATCAGCACCGCGTACGGGACCGATTCGATCGTCACGCGGTTACCCCAGGACGTCTCCGACACGATATCGCCTTCGCTGGTAATTGACGTGTGTTCTTCCGAACCGCCGCCTGAGGGACGAGCAAAAACACGATTTAGAATGTAACTTGTTGTTGTCAAATACGACAATATTATACGGCGATATTGTGCGATAACGTACCCGATTTCGTTTCTACCGACGTGCCTTTGATGAGCATCGTCACCGGTTGGCTGTTGTCGTTGTACACCATTACGGTCGCTCCTCTGGCGCTCAAGTCGAACGCCAGCCGAATGAGTTTTCCGGTGGGCGTGACGGCGCCGGTCAACCGGCCGAAATCGTCGTACGTGTAAACGTAGCCCCGGCCGGACGAATCCAATTTCGACCGGAGCAAACCGGACGGCCCGTAGTAGTCGAACGTTATGTTGTAGTTGTCCGGCGTATTGACTTCGATCAAGAGTTTCATGCGGGACATGCGCAACCGGCACTTTTGTCCCTTGGTGTTCTCAATCGAGTTCACCTGTTGCGCGTGGTCCCGCAACAAGAACACCTTGTTGCCGGCCCCGTCGGTGACTGAACTCAGTTTACCGCTGCTGGTGAACTGATTGTACGTAAACTGGTAGCTCGTCTCCCCCGTGAGAATGTTCCGGGTGGTGATGTGTTGACCGAAACGGTTGAACACGTACAGTTCCTGTGTGGTCGGCGAGTAAACCTCGTATTCCCGCGTGGCCGTCGCTTCCGGAGACCTCGACATAATCGACCGTATTCTGTGATACATAAATTAACCGTTAATTATTCGCCCGTTCGAAACTAATAATCGAATAAATATAGGGGGGGTTTTTTTTTACTCCTTACCTGTAATTCGCTTGGTCCGCCACGTGCACCACGCCGTCGGGTGACACGGTAATCGAAGAAATCGTATTGAACTTCGCGGTAGCCGCCAAAAAATGGTCTTCTTCGTAACAGTCGCAGCCGCGGTCCAAACAATTGCATTTCGATTCGGCGCCGGCGAAACGAGAAATCTTTCCTTCGGTGCCTATAGGACATAATAGATGTGTCAACGGTGTCGGCGTGTTGTACCACGTTAGAAAAATATCCGAAGGAAAAGACTACGTGTGTTCGAGTAGTGCGAGGAATGCGATTTTTGAAATTTTCAAATTGCGGGTATGAAATATTTAACATTGTCGACTCCGGAGACCGTTATAAAATATTTTATATAGCGCAAACAAGGGGGGTGTATTAAACAAAAAAAGTCTCGTATATTATGTTGTCGAAGAATAATAGCTACTTTTAAATCAGATTTCCAAAATGCGTCTTGCCTTTAATCCTATCGAGATTAAAGGATAACGTTTCGACCCCGCCATGAACGCGACTAGCGTCGCAATAAATAGAGAAAAGCTACCCTATTATTTATCGTCCTCCTACCACCACCCCCCCCCCACACTCGAAATCGATAATCTCGACTACTAATGCGGATTTTCGGTACGTAGCATGTTTATAATTGCATCGTCAAAACGTTTTAAATACGTCCGAAAAATAACGAACAACACTTACTAATGAACCGGATCCTGTTCGTTCTCTGCGAATCCGATTCGGCGACGTACATGTTGCCGTTCGGAGCGAACGCGATACTCTGGGGCATGACCAACGAGGTTTGTATGGCCAATTCTAGGTCCGTGTTGAGACCCGTACGGCCGATCGGCGGGCAATGCATCGGCCGGCCCGCCACGACTTTCAGCCGGTTGTCCGTGGTCAATTTCAGCACCATATGGTCGTCGATAATGTGCAAAGTGTTGTCCAACGGGTTGATGCTGAGATCGGTGGGCCATCTCAGGTGCACTTCGCCGGTGTTGAGCGTCCCTTCGCACGGTATGGGTTTCCAGTGCGATTTGTGCATGTGGTTGCCGATGAGCGTGGACACCAGGCCGTCCTTGTCCACCATCCGGATGTTGGTGCCATCGGCAAAGTACAACACGTTATCGGACGATATGGCGACGCCCTTGGGATACGCTAGTTTGGCGTCTCTGGCCAACGCGCCGTCACCGCAATGCGCTTCGTCGCCGGGCAAACAACGTTCGCCCGACCCGACGGCCGGTTCCCAGTTGTGGTCCGGATCGGTAAAGTTGTTGGGGTTTCTGACTTTGAGAATCTGATGACTTTCCGGGTCGGAAATGTACAATGAACCGTCCAGCGGGCTGACGGCGATGTGATACCGGTACGAAACCCTCGTGACGCTAAACATACGAAACAATGTTATTTAATTGCCTATACGTACGAAAAATATTAAATATTACGTTACGATATTCTTACTTTAACCTGACTACGGTTTTGACGGTACCGTCGGTCATAATTCGCCGGATGAGATTAAAATCGCCGACGTATATGGAACCGTCCGGGGCCGAAGCCAACGCGACCGGAGCCAAAAGCCTCTGTTTCAGTCCGCTGTCGCCGTCGCAGTCCACGCAATCCAACGGCCTTTGATGTCCGTCGCCCATGGTGGTCAATATGATCCTGGGTTTTTGTTTCAGGTAAATATTCGAACCGTCGCCTTTTTGCAATATGCCCTCGTGGAAATTGTAACGGTGATGGATGTCCAGATTCCACGATCCCACTTCGGAAATGCTCATGTCGTTCCCGCTCAATTTGGTCGTTTGCACGTCCCAGACGATGTTCCGGCAGTCCGTATACTCGTAACCGACTTTTACCAGGGCCGTCGTGACGCCGTAGACGTTTTGCCGGTACACATTAAGACGGTTCCACGAGTACGTGTATTTTATGACCGGGTCGGCTTCAAATGTTTTCTCAAAAAGTATTCCCTCAATGGTTATGCGCAAGTGGATCAGTTTCAGCGTGGACGATACGGTGTCGGGCGTGAGCTGCAGCTGTATGGTGGACAGATATCCGGCCGACCTGGAGCTGTGGTAGACCAAATTCAACCCCGTGCCCGGGATTTGGAAGCTCTCTTGTACGACCTGAACGAAACGCGACCGTGAATATTAAAATATCGATTTTACAGAAAATAAAAAATAAAGAAAAAATATTATATAATATTATACGGACAACAACAGTAATAATAATACTATTATTATTATTATTATTATTATTATTATTATTGTTTTATGTAAATTTCGTTAACCTGTGACTCGGCCAACACGGCGCTCTTGTCGGACCAGGACCCCTGGAACCCGTGTTTCCATGACGCCAACACGACCGGTTTCATTAGATCGTAATCGTGCGCTTTACAGGCTTGCCCGCTCAGCTGAATTCCTTTGTCTTCAGTCAACGACATCACAATCGTCTCGATAATTACGATCTGCCGAGATCGAAAAACAGACAAAAAAAAAAAAAAAAACGGTAACAATTTTAGACCCGATCGGCAATATAAAGTTTTGATTCGCCTCGCCGTTATAATCAGTTGTTTACCTCGTTCCACGGTACATTCACGATCTGTGTCTGCGCTTTGAACGGACTCCTGCCGAACTGTAACGTCACGGCTCCGCCTCCGTTGACCAACAGGTCGAACCAACCGTCATCCCGGGTCAACGTAAACCCTTCGGGCGCAATATTCGTGCTGACCCGGACGCCCATCAGTCCCATTCCGGTGGACGTAACGACCCGTCCGCGAATTACTGCCGATCGGCTATGGAAATAATAACAATATCGTTCGTTTAACACTCGGCGTTTTATCGGATTTTCGAAAAGAAACAAAAATAAAAAAATTTTATTAAAAACGAAAAAACGAAAGAAAAATAATCTAATTTACTGTCTTTAAAACGTGCTATGCGTACAAAAATATTGAAACGATAATAATTATTAAACAAAATCAAAAAAAAAAAAAAAAACCAAAGAAAAGAAATAATAATAGTAACATTAATAAAATACCCAACTATAAGTAAAAACAAGGGAAATCGTATTACGTAACGAGGATATTATTGAATGTAATTGTGTCCGCGAAATATCGTTGAATTGGTTTATATTAGTGGTCCCCGTTACACGTGTATTTAATTACACTTGCATTGATTTGCGTTGTACACGTTAAATATACACGCATAGAATAATGCACGAGGTTTCCAACGATGTGATTTTAACTCTAAAAACAATTCAATAATAATATTTGAAAGTTGTCTTATGCGGTAGTGTACACTCGTCGTTCTGGTACACGTATTGTTCTAAGCGTGTATTTTTCAAATTGCACGAATCAATGTGCACGTGTATTTTAAATACACGCGTAAAACCGTTTGGTTTCAGTTCGTATACACGCGGGCAGAGTCAGATTCAGAATTTTTCGAGGCCCAGGACAAAAGAAAGAAAAAAAAAAATTGCCCCGTTATTATGAATTGTAAATCAAATTATAATTAGTACAGGGTGCGGCAGAGCCGACTGACGAGTTTAATGAGGTCATTAGCCAGTGATAACACAAGAACAGGCCTTAATAAGTCGTATATTTTGGATTGTACGGTAATGCCGTTTTTTATTCGTAATCACGGTCTGGACAGGTGTACATCGTGGTTTCGTCGTGCGTGCGTATTACGAAAATAATCATTCTGCGATCGCTACACAAAGGGCTTTTTGTATACACCCCGGCCGTTCCACGTGCTGAATCTGTTCGTTCTGCTAACGTTATCAAATTGCGGATACGGCATTTGGAAGAAACTGCAAGTACCCTAAGTAGACTTGGACACGGAGCACCCGGAACGGTAAGAACCCCCGAAAATGTGCAGTTGGTTAGCGAGTCGATTGAGCAGTAACCAAGACGCTCGGCCCGGAAACACGCTGTAGCTTTGGGAATCTCGGACCGTTCTTTGAGGAGAATTCTTCACGAAGATTTATCATTCCATCCCTATAAATTAATGTTTGTCCAAGAGTTAAACGCTACTGACTACGGCAACCGTAAAAATCTCTGTCAGCAAATTCTTCTGCAAATTCCTCCGATATCAACTTTTTTTTCTGTAGCGATGAGGCCCATTTTCATCTTTCTGGAACTGTAAATAAACAAAATTTTCGATACTGGGCTACAAATAACCCACGGCAGCTCCATGAAAGACCACTCCACGTGGAAGTCAAGGCCATACCAGTCGAAATGTGCCGAAAATCATACGAGAGCTTCAGAGATCGTCTACAACAGTGTATCAATGCTGACGGCCGCCATCTTGGAGATATAATTTTCAAAAAATAATTTTAAAAATGGGATTGAATACTGATTTAAATAAAAAGAAACCTTTCCTCTAAGTTTTACTGTTCGTTATTATCGATAGCCCATCAAAACTCGTCAGTCGGCTCTGCCGCACCCTGTATATATATATATATATATATATAATAACCAGCCAATACTTAATTGTAGATTAAACATAATTTGAATGTAGGTATTACGAGGATTAATTAAAACTAAATGAATAATTAAATCCAGTGGGCCCTGGATATGTAATACCCACAATGTCCTTGCGCAAAAAGGGCCCTGTACCCTGTAGGGTACTATTATTATCACAATACAACAATATGTATTATACAATTTGGACGGGGAGGAAAAAAAAAATCTGTAAAATTACATTTTATTTTCACTCGAACGATTAGAATATAATTATTGTTATTATTATTAATCATAAGTCCGCATAAGCATCAAATGGCGTATACGTCATTTGTGTTACGCTTCTGATTATTAATTTTCCGATTGACGGCGAGTAAAACACAAAACGTCACAAATAATAATTATTATTACAACACAAACATGTACAATTATTATACTACGGATGAAGAATAAAGCTTTGACGAGTACACAATACAAAGGGGGTATTTGGATGAAAGCGTATAATTCATGCATGCAAAAGCTTATATTTTATGCCTAATCAAATGGTGAAATATAATTGTATTAAATTAAACGTATAATTTATTAATTAAAGCCATATCATTTTGTTTTATCTTTTTTTTTTTTTTTTATTATTATTATTATTGTCGGGTCACTGATGAATATTTATAAATAATAAGTATAAATTTAGTATGTATGTTGTTTTTTTTTTTTTTTTTAGTATTTAATCAAAAATTGTAGATGGGTATTTTCTTTTCCGTGTTTAAAAAACGCTTATATATATATATTATTATTATTATTTTTTTATTTTTTGCTAAGCGAAATATATATAGGAGAAGATAATATATAATAATTTAATAAGAGTATATGTGTATAAAACACCCGTAAATAAAAAATATATATTATAAAAGGAGGTATATCCCTTTCAAAAAAAAAAAAAAAAAATAATACAAAACAAAATTCATTCTGGGCAAACTATGGCCGTTTCTTACCTCGTGTTGAAGTGACTCCAGAAAATGCTGGAAACAAGATAATATTCGAAAGAGAGCGTTAGGCTTTGTTTTAGTAATGAAAAAAAAAAAAAATATATTTATATATATATATATATTTATGTTGGGTTATTGAGTTTGTTAATTTTTTTTTTCGCTAATGTTAATTAAAAAAAAAAAAAAATATATATATATATATAAATCCCTATTATAGTTATAGTTACACGTTAAGCATAGGTATACACATTAAGCCGCTTGGTTATAGTCGTTAGACTTTTTAATGATAAATGCAAACATAACTTCTCGACATTAATCGTATATATTCGTCGTACGTCCGTAATAAACGAAAAAGAAAAAAAAAGAAGAAAAAAAGTGTACCTAGGTTCGTGAAAATTATTCAAATTAATTCTTTAAATCTGTTGTCGTAAAACAACGGTGATAATATATTATTATAATGTCGAGAAGCGATGCTAACGACATTTAATCAATAGAGACTGGAACGATTATATTTTTTTATTTTTTTTTTTTTTATTTTTTTTTTCAGGAAAGGATAATATCACATGGGCACAACGCAGTTTCAATAGAAAGATTCAAGACAGATAAACAAAAAAAAAAAAAAAAAAAAAACCATTAAAGGTAACACCGTACACACAATAAACACAATAATTATTATTTCTGTTAAATAATTTCAAAATTAAAACATATATACATATGTATGTATAGTACATCGTCGAGATAATAATGTGTTTATCATTTTCTGGCATTCCGATATTCTCTGTAAACAATTATTATATTGACGATTTTCACACAGAGAATACTGCGGAAAAATTACAACTGTAGAAATAATAAATTTAAAAAAAAAAAAAAAAATTTCTTTTAATAATAGTATAATAACGATACTATTTATTTCATATTTTTTTTTTTTTTTTTCTTTATCCCCTAATTGTTCAAGTAACGAACATTATTATATTATTAATCGGTAAAACAGAAAAACGTATAAAAAATGTTACCTCTCGTTGAACGTATCGGGTCTAACGTAGTTTTGCAGGCTACCTTCTTCGATTAAAAATTTCGTCCTTTCGAAAAACGACGCGGTGATCGCCGGCGGCTGTTTCCGCAGGAGTATGTCGATGGGCTTCGGCGACGACACGCAGTGCTGACTGCTCCGGCATATAGGGTTCAAACAACATTCCGGATCCTCGCAGTCCATAAGACCGTCTGTGTATCATCGTGTAAAGACGAATAAAATAATAGTTTTTTTTTTTTTTTGCAAAAATTCAAGACAAACCCCCTACCAACTCTCAAATATACCCTCCAAGCAATCTGCTTCATCGCTCCAACACCCAAAACTCCCCCTCTGTCGTTCGTGCACGACTACTATTAGACATTTGATCAGGAATAGACTAATAGGTAACGATAAAAATTAGGAAATTCAAATCAGTGTTTTTTTTTTTTTAATTTCTCATCATTCGTTTCGTATGCGCACAGAACAATAATTGATAATAAAATCCAAAAGTAGTTTCCAATTTTGTTTACAACTGATTTGAATTTTCTAATTTTTATCGCTCCTGCAAATGTATTTCCCGGATATTGTTTTCCTGCTAAATATCTTTCCTGTAATTTACGATTCCTAAAAAAAATATCGTGTATAACAATTCTTGATTCCGATGAGCCTCCGAAATACCTAAACGATTTTGATAAAAAAAAAAAAAAAAAAAAAAATTGCATTATTACCTTTGTCGTTGTCAGCGTTATCGTTGCAGTCCCGTTCCAATTGCGTGTTGCAATCCAAACCGTCCCAGCCGTCCGAGCACTTGCACTGCCACACGTTGTCGCCGTTAACCCGGCACTGTCCGTGCCCCGAACAGCTGTTCGAGCAGCCCTCGAGCGTACAGTGTTTGCCGTTCCAGCCGGTGACGCACAGACAAGTGCCGTTTTTGCATTGGCCGTGTTCGTTGCACCGATCGTCGCACAATTTCATGTTGCAATACTGCCCGGACCAACCGGCGGAGCACGTGCAAGTGTCACCCACGCAATGGCCGTGTGTACCGCAATCCAAATCGCATAGTTCTAGATACGAGAATATTATTATTATTATTATTATCACGATTATTGTGTGAAAATAATAAAGTCAGTAAAAACTATAGACATGTACAAATTATAAAAGTCAATATATGCGCGACAGTGACCCGAACAAGTGTTTTCATGGCAGAAGAAAAAAAAACCCTGTTTATTCCGTGATCAAATTGTAGTTATAGTTTTATCGTTTACCATAATTAATTTCGATTAAAACACAAATTATATTTTGATGCTGCAGAATGTTTATTAAGCTTTTCAAGTTACATAATTCGTTTGATAGATCTGATTAGAATGGTTAAAAAAAAATTCTTATTAGTTCTAGTTCAGCTAGAACGGACAATAACAAACTTTACGGGTAAATATTTTCACATTCGTATAATATACCGTTGATTATTTTTAGAATTTCAATCAATCATTTGCATATATTTGTTTTAAAAATATTTTTTCAGATTTTACACTATATACTAGTATTAAAAATCTGTGTACAATATCTCGCGTAAAATATAATTCAACTGGAATAATTAAAATTGCAATTAAACCTTCCATGAGAGTATCTCTTATTGTTTCTTTCTCTCTCTCTCTCTCTCTCTCGTGCTTATTGCGATTTGCCAATGCTTATCGTAATGTGTACGTTATACAACGTGAGGAACCACGTACCTTTCGAGCAATCGTCGCCGGACCACATGTTTTCACACTGACACGTCTGCGTTTCCAAATCGAACGTCCCGTGACTTGAACAGTCTGGCAGACACTGTAGTGCGTCCTTGTCCATTTCGTCGCAGTTCGCGCCTTTCCAGCCTTTTTTGCAAATGCACGTGCCCTCGACGCACACCCCGTGACCACTACAATTCGGATTCGGGCAATCCACTATAATTGCAGAAAAAAAAAACGATAAAATCTCTGTAATTTTCTGATGTTTCGCAATCGTCTTTATAATAAGTATATAGGTTATTAGGGGTCTATATTTTTAGGCCCAGCCCAGTCCATTACGAGTCCGGACACAGTTCTAATTTATCAAACCCAAACCCGGCCCTAAGCACCAATGGGTTACTATATACAAGTTGATTGAAGAAAATTGTACGTTTTTAATAAAAAAATTACGGATTATGGATTGACGAGAATGACGTAAGCGATCAAATAGAAAATAGGTACGAAAAACATTTGGTAAAAAACGTGTAGATTATCCAAGTCACGAGTATTTCAACTCAATGCATATAACTGTTATAAAAATGTATCCTATTAGACTATTAATATCGAATATTATTGTGAACTAATTAGATAAAATCGTTCAATTAATACATTTATTTACAATACGTATGTATATATATATATAATTTTTTTATTGTAATTGTATATTAATTTTTTAAATCCTTTATTGAAACAAATTTTCACGTTCTATCTGTTTTAAAGTATCTATTCTGATTTCCCCGTTAAATAATATAATCGTCGCTTATAATGCTCCAGTAGATATATTTTATTGTAATATGGCTAATAGACACATGTAATTGTATGTAATTGTACCGTTATATACTACTAGTCATAATTATTTTATTAAAATTATTTTAATAATATAATTAAAAAAAAAAAAAAAAAAAAAACGTTACCTTCGGTACAATATTTTCCTTTGAAACCGAGCGCGCAAATACATTTTCCGTTCGTACAGTAACCGTGACCGTTGCAATCCGGCACTTCGCACTCGTCGTGTCTCAAATTACACTCTTTTCCTTTCCAACCGGGATTGCACTGGCATTCCCCGTTAATGTACTCTCCCCTTTGACTGCACAGTACCGGACAAACGCCTAAAATTTCCGACAACAAAAAAATATCCGCCGGTTATCAAGTGTCCGTCGTCGAATCCCGAGCGGACCCCAACCAACATACATAGTAGAAAACCGTACGTACATATTCGCATGCGATTAAAATCAAACCCAAAAGATAATATGCAACCACGCAAATATTATGATTAGTAAATTATTATTATTATAGTTTAACCGTTAGCCGTATATAGTTTCTAATATATCGCATTCTAGACGCGGATATAATCGACCGTAGTTAAGTATTATATTATTATAAATAGCTGTTATATTATAAAAAAAATTAATAATAATAATACTATATGCGTAAATTGTGAACAAAAATTTGTTTAAAAAAAAAACCAAAGCGGTACA
Source organism: Tuberolachnus salignus (assembly GCA_956483605.1). NCBI lineage: Eukaryota > Metazoa > Arthropoda > Insecta > Hemiptera > Aphididae > Tuberolachnus > Tuberolachnus salignus. The sequence continues at coordinate 15,525,826 of OY101429.1, forward strand.
AAATTCAACGCAAACGTCTGCAATATTATTATTATTATATTAATAGTTTATTACAAGAAAAAAAAAAAACGTATTATCAAAAACAGCGAAGAAGGATAAACGACCGGTGTGCTCCGGTCGCATGGATTCTAGAAAAATAAACATGATGAAAATAACAGAAAAAAACAAAATAATTTTTTTCAAATTGAACAGCAGTGGCGTATCTGAGGGGGGAGGATGGGATGTACCGGTCCCTCCTTGGAATTTTTTATCTGTGATGTTTTAATCACAGTTATAGCCTAGTTATGGTGACATAATTCTTGAAAATCATTTAAAAATTGATGAGTGTTCTCATAATATGTATCCAACTATTAGTTCTCTGCTTTAAATTCTTGCGTCTTTGCTTTTACTCTATTGCATGTTGTTTTGTTTCGTTGGACTAAAGACTTGGTTAAGACCTAAGATGGGTAGATGGGCTAAGAGGATAGATTAGCAGTTACATAATATACATAGAGATATCGACGTGAATGTCTAAGTAGTCATAGATCGGTTTTCATGTGAAAAAAAATATTAATATTACTTAAAGTTATTTTTTTTTTTTTAATTGACAAGGAAAGGAAAAAAACTATAAAAAAATATTATGACTGATGCCTTTTTTTTCGGGACGAGGGAACCCCTCTCGCGATATTTTGTGGTATATTATAATTTTTAAACCATCCCTCCCGTCCTTCGATTAAGCTCTAGATACGCCACTGTTGAACAGTCATGTAATACAATATTAGTAATATTATCGCCGTACCTAAGAAATATTGCACTTACTGTCGCTGCAGTCGTCTCCGCTAAATCCTGGATTGCACTGGCAGTGGCCTAACATGCAATCCCCTTTGCCACTGCATCCGTTCGGACAGCTCAGAGTCATGTCTTGCGACACGGTCGCCGAGAATGTCACCGTAGTCAGGTCACCGTCGTCGTTGTACATCGATACGAACCAATGTCCCGGTTCCAGATAATGTGTGACTTCTTTTTTGATCATCGGCTGCGGAGAAACGATTAAAAATTATTATCAGAGCTAGGAAAACGACTCGCTAAAAACCTATGGAAAAGCCATTAAAAAGTTACCAATAATAATGCTACAAAAAAAAAAAAAAAATGTATTTTAAACCTGAAAAATGCTATTAAAAAAATGATCGAAAAATTGGTAAATATGTAGTTGGAAATTATTTTTAATACCGAAAAATAACTTACTAACGGACACATTTTCGTATGTTCAAAAAATGTATTCTTAAAGCAAATAAAAACAATATTATAATGTCTACGCAAAACAATAAATGAAATACTGTTTTGTTAAATTGATAACTGTGTCTATTATAATAACGGAATTTATGAAAATAATTTGACTTTAATTATTCGATAAATATGTAGTTTATCTTATTGGTAAAAGTATGTAAAGCAATTCGTTGAAAAAATATAAATAAAAATATTTCTTTATTACAATTTCTAAAATGTCAAATATTCGTATAATTAACAAATTATAAAAAACAAAAAAAGGTTAATAAACTGACACTAAAGTACCGGTGGGGGGGAATGCATTAATTCGTGAAAATTATAAGAAAATGGAACAAAATGTTTTATATTTGAACCTTGTGGTGTATGAATCGAATTTTGTTTTTGATAAGCTATGCGCTAGAGTACTAAGGGAAAAGATGCGCATTCCTAGCCCTAAAAATTATCATTCGGTCGTACGATAAGTATCCGATCAAGAATAACGATAATTCCGTCGTTCCTTATATAATTTTAACGATCATTGCGGACTGATAAAATATTTTAGTAGAGAAAATTAGCTCAACAACGGGTACAATATACGTTTGGTGCCGATACATTTATTGTAAATTCGGATTTAAAATTGTGATTCGATATACTTTAATTCATTTCTCATAAAAATTGTTATTATCGTTGTACTGACAGTAGCCATTAAATACATTTTTACAATTCGAAAAATAACACAAAGAAAATTATTTTAATAAAACAAGTACAACAGAAAAAAAAATCATACGTATGGATACACTCTGATTTATATAATACGTATATTACTAGGTGGCCGGGCGGACGATTTTTTTTTTTTTTTACTCATATAAATAGAAAAATTTCGGATTTCGATATCCGGATTTATGTCGCATCACTAGTGGCACGCGTAGGATAGTATATGACGTTTTGCGTGATTTGTTACAACTCTAAAAAAAAAAAAAAAAAACCGTAGAAAACAATTCAATAACAATACCATATCGATTTTGAAAGTGTATTTCGATACGCGTGTAGTTTTTATCGATTAAGAATCCTAACACGCGTATGCGAACTATACAAACGCACGTCTAAAATCGTTGACTCGAATGCATACGCACGACAATGTACCAGAGGCAACAGACAACAACTTAATATAATGCGCAGATAAGTAAATAACGTAAATAATAATAATAACAATACCATTGTCGATCGGAATAAATATTATTTTATTATATAAATTTGAAAAATCCGTTAAAAAAAAAAAAAATATTTATTTTCTCGGGCGGTGTTTTTAAATAAAAAAAAAAAAAAACATATTCCAATACTTTTTCAATATTCGAATACGTGTTTAAATACGTGTCTCGGTGTTGTATTTTAAACAGTATTCACCATAGTATTTTTTTATTTGAAATCGAATACTTATTGTTAGGGCGGCGGATTTGTAGCATTTCCATATGTGTTTTACACAATCAACATAATAGCGGAGTAGGACACAAATACGTTTTGTGCCAAGACAAAGCTAGATTTCTAATTTTATTTTGCGGTTTTTTTTTTTGTTGTTTTTTTTAAGGACATATTTCTTCCATATTATACTTTTTCAGAAATAATTAATACAATGGACAATTTTCTCAATAATTTCTCTATCGACAATTTTATTTCATTTTATAATACAACCGAAATTGATGAATTAACTTTTATCATACAATAAGGCTGTAAAATAATGTTGACTGTTCCCGGACGTACATTTTCCCCAAAAAAAAACGCTTGAGGATCGCCGATTAGATTGATTTTATTTATAAACAGTAAACACGTTGTCTACATCATAAAATTCCCGATAGGACGATAACGACAATCGATTACAATTCGAGAGTATTTTTTAGTGCATAAATGATATGCTTTTTTTAAAGCTACAAATCATCCGACCTATTAATTACAAATACGTGTATAATATTACTAAAAATCGTTGTAAATCGAAGCGCATCGCATTGCACACCGACGCTGAAGTCAAACGGATTCGAGATTTCAACATGATCTAGTATTTAATCATCGTTGTAGACAAACAAACAAAAAAAAAAAAAAAAAACGTTATTCGAAAGTATTTACAAACGCTTGTCGAAAAATATCTGTATTCGTAAACGAATATTTCTTAAGTGAAGTACTTCAAACGCGTATTCTTACGAATATGTTTTAAAACAATATCCGGTATTTGTACTCGAAAATCACACGTATATTTTACCAGTCCGGCGGTACATTGGAAATATAATATTGTAAAAATACAATAAGGCGTTTTATTCCGTCTCGTTTAACTCGGGCCGTGATCAATACGAATATCATCGACGTGGCCGCAATCAAATTATAATTATAATTATTATAACATCGTACGTACTTCATAAATATAAATCACGATTAGCGTTCGTAATCATTTATATATATATATATAATATATAATGCCGACAATATGCGATATTGTTCGTTTGTTTTTGTTTGTTAGAAAATTATAATAGTTTAATATGTTTGTTTATTTACGGTTTACCGAAACAATGTTGAATACAAAATAGGTAGTTAATATTATATAAGTATTAAGTAAGTATAAGTTCGTATACGTATATACGTTAATTCCGTAGTCTTGTGTATAATGCCGCGGTTATTGGACTCCTCGGGGGTGAAGTCGTTTTGACGAGGAAGAAAAAAAAAAAAAAAAAACGTTTTGTTGTATACGGCGACATTGTAAAAATATACCGTGAAAATATGGGGAAAAAATTACGTTTTTAGAGAACGACGACCCCCACCACTCGTCTTATTGTTACGCCTAAAACCCTAACCCGACCCAGCTGGTCGTAACGATTCCGCAAGCGAACATTATTAAACTTTTAAATTCGATTACGATTATTTTTATATTGTTTTAATACGTTTTCACAACGACAAAAGTAGGTTAGGCAGTGCACTTTCTGCTGCGGCGCGTTGCCCGATGTTACTGTTTTTCTCCTCGTTTTTACCTGATATTGTATACTTGTTAAGCGTTCGATTAGAAATATTCCCAACGACAACATGTCTAGTCAATTCGTATTTGAATACGTATATAGTTACGACCCTTAACCGCGTACGATGAAAAGTATTTTAAATAACTTTACCAATAATATCTATAGTTGTACACGAAATATTTCTTCAAAATACATAACAATACGTCGATAATCGACGTGTATAAGTTTTCGATGTCGTTGTGAGATTGTTATTTTTTTTGTTAAAGTCGGCCATAACTACTTATCTCAACCCCTTCCCGTGCCCCCGGAGAGTTGAAAAATACCCTTAGTTTCGTTGTTTTTCTAAAACTTAACTAAAATAAATATAGGGTTTACCAAAACAACAAAAATAATAATGTACAGAACTTAAACCGTAGACCGTAATATTTTCAATAAAAAAAAAAAATGTTACGTATTATACCTATAATATTTTCAATGGGAAATAATGATGTAAAACATTTTGAAACACGTTTCCAAAATCGATAATCTACAGTTATGCGAATATATTTAACGGACAACGGTCGTGTACATCGAATGAAATTTTCTAATAAAATATTTACGCGTAAAATGTCCGTTTTTATCGTTTGAGTAGTGGGTGGATTACACATTTTTGTGCATGTACATGTATGATATATTTTTTTTTTTTTTTTTCCTTTTGTCCGCCGGCCGCCGAATGGACGTGACGTAATAATAATATACACCGCCCGTGCATAATAATAATAATAATAATAAAATAATAATAATTATTATAATTATAATGGCGGGAACTCACGTGCGCGGACCGGGTTTGCCGGGATTTGAAACCGTTTAGCAATTCCAACATCTCGTACTGGGTGTGCGTGGGCAGCGCGTTCCTCCGGCCGTACACGGCGACGCTCGCGCCTCTCGGGAAGTCGTAGTCGAACCGGACGTAGGCGGCCCGGGAATGATAAAACTGAACGTTCCAATAGCCGAACGCCGGGATTTCCCCGTCCACCTTGTCGCCCAGCGTTATCTGCGCGAACGTCGTGCCGTCCGGCGGTGTCGTCCTCACCGGAAACAATTTTGACCCTGTGCGCCGCGACCGGGCGAAAACGCAAAAACGGTCGAAATTAATTTTCGTTCAAATACAATACGAGTCGCGCGTATTGTGTGTGGAATGTTGCCGGGTCACGGGCAACGCTACGCGTGTGCAAGTCGAATCCAACGAAAACGCACCGGAAACTTATAATATTTATTCGAAACGCGAGAAAAAAATGTTTAAAAATATATTTATATGCGATATACAAATAAATGAAAAACAAATCACGTAGTGGAATGGAAATGGCGTATTATTATCGGGCCTTTGCTGTTTTTACTCTGATTATTGTTTATTTATTTTTTTTTTTTTTTAAACCGGTCGTAATTACTCTAAAAAAAAAGAAAATAAAATAATAAACCGATAATGATATTTATAGATATTTTAACATTAAAAAAATCTCGTATTTATAAGTACAAATTATCTATTATTCTATACGTGTAGTTTTTTTTTTTTTTTTTTTTTTATTACACGTGTAAAAACCTAACCTAACCTATAATTTACACGCGGCCCCGTATATGGGTGCCGGTCCGCTGTTCGACGGTCACGCGTTCGAAAGTCCACGTCTTCTAAACGGTGTCTGTTCAAACGGCCACATGTGTTCGAATTTAAATACGAAACCGTCAAATCATTCGATGTAGAAGACCGGCGTTTACGTATGCGTACGTTGTTTATAACGATTGTACAATTATAATACAATTTTTAATAGTAATAATGAAAATATCTATTCGAACACATGACCTTTGGAACGGGTAACACTCAACCCAACCCCCGAGTAATAATATTCCGGGCTTTGTTTTGTTCTTTTGATTTTTACATATTTTGTTTTTATTTATCTGTATTGCATATAAGTATACGTATAAATTTATTTCCTTTTGATATTTGATATTTTATATCTAAAACAATTATTATTATTTTTTTAACTTTATTCTCATTGATTAATAACGGACGGAATATTTAATTAAACGTACCGCGTGTTTCAGTATTCCGTCCCGATAATAACAATTAAGGCGCCCAAATTCGGTAGCATGTTGTAAAATCAATAAACTACGGTATAATATTAAACGCAAACCATTATATTATATTATTTGCGTGTTTTATTCATTATAAAGTTATATTTGTATTTAATTTACACGAGTTTTCAAATGTTTATCGTATCGTTCCGTGAGAACAATAACGAAACGCAAACACGTTCTAACAGATTATATATTAAAATAATTCATCTAGGAACCGGTAACCTCGTATTATTTTTATTGTTAGCGAGTGGAAAATTGTTCATTTAGCAATAATGTCTAGTATTAAACTGTAAATATCAAGTAACAAACAATTTTTAACATATAAATTATTAAAGAAGCGCGTAAAGTTATTGTAGACACTGTGGGCGAAGATGATTAGTGTATAAAGTTATCATATGTATGTGTCATATTGAAATAGAAATAAATATCCAAACTACTAAATAAACGACAAGGTACAAAAATAAAACGTGTAAAAACAACATCTAAATACTATACTAGAATACCATAACCAAGGGCGTCGCATTCAAAAAACAATATACAGATAAAAAAAAAAAAAAAGGAAGAAAAATGTTCAATCACCGCACACTAGTAAAATAGTAAATAATTAGTGAGTTGGGCGGCGGGGTAAATCTATAGATTACAAACAATTATTGTCGCGGGTCGTTGTTTTGCTTGTTGTCGTCGTCACCGCAATCTTCCCCTAAATTATAAACTGTGTGTGTGTGTGTACATGCTTACCTTGTTCGCAAAACAGTAAAACGGGAGGAGGGCACGAAACTTCGGCGGATGTTTCGGAGTGTTCGGAAGTGCCGAAAGACGGCGTCGACGTCGCCGTCCAAAACTCCGCGCCGGACGTGTCGTTATCGTCGGCCGGCAATATTGTCGGTCGGGCGGTCGAATCCGAAACCCCGGTAGTAGAACGGACGGCGTTTTGCGGGTCGTCGACGTCGTCCTCGTCCTGATCGAGACACGGGCAGTAACATTGGCATTCCGTGCCGGCCAGCAACGAAACCGGTTGCGCCACGGCCGCCGCGGCCGTATCCTGCGGGACGTCCCAAGACTTCTCCGCGGTTTGCGGACGCTGTTGGTCGGCTGCCGCGGACGCGCTGCCGGGCAGGGACAACGACACCGCGTACGTGGGCCCGCCCGCCAAACCGTCTTCCGGAGCTATTGTCAGATTGACCCGGATCCGGTGTTCGGAATCCAGAGGCACGAAGTTGACGGCTTCGTTGGCCGCGTCGTCCGCCGACGAATCCTTACGGTACACGACCAGGTCGGCCTGCCGCTTCCGGTGCTTGCCGGGCGCGGGCCGCTGCTGCTGCTGGTGGACAGGGTACGCCGCGTTCACTTTCCGGTGCGAGGCGATCGTCATCATGGCGTCGTACATTTGTCGGGGCAAAGCCTTGTTAGTGCGTGCATTAAGCGTACCGGAGGATAATCTATTTATCGGGTTAACGTCGTCATGCACCGTAACCGGTCTACCGTCACCATCGCCGTTAGCCCCGACACCCGGACCGTCGCCGCCGAGCGTATTCGGCGGCGACCGGTCGTCGCGGCGTCGAGGTCGCCGGTCGTCCAACAAACTACGTTTACTACGTGCACGAACTACCCCGGGTTTTCGCGGGTTTCCCCACCTACCTGTGTGTTCCGACGTTTTGGTGTGGTTCGGAGAGTTCAGCATTTCCGACGAGTCGCCGCCGGCGCCGGCGTTACCGTCGACCAGCACCGAACACGACGTGCTACCTTGGTACGACAACCGCAACAGGTTCGACGCTGAAAAACAAAAGGGGCAGTTAGGACGCGCAAGGAAACATATGGTCCGAGTTAGAGGTTGGGCTCTATAGAGGTCACAGCGACGTACTCGTGATATAAGTCAACGCGACGGCCATCAGCAGACAGACGACGATTAACACGATGGACGTGCACTTCCACGTGCACCGCGAAGCGAAACCCTTTTGGAACTGGAACCGGGACGCGGACGAGAAATGATGAGAAGACGTCGGCCGTCTCAAGTTGTTCCTGACCGGCAGTACCGGCATGCCCACGCCGTAACCTAAAGAGCACCTGTAAACAACCGCGGACAACAAACTCGTAAAATTGCGCCATTTTTTGTCTATATATATATATATATATATAAGGGGTATCGATCAGTGGCGTGCCCTTGGGCAGGCCGCCATTATTCTATAGACAATACAAAATGTACTTGTTTTTTTTTTATTATTATTATTCATTATTTATTCGGTAATTTAATCGCTAAATGTAACAACAAATGTGTACGTGTATATTCCAGTCAAGTTGCATAACGGGAATCGCTGGATTCGTCGCCGTTGTTAATCGGCATTTTTCGGATACGGTTTGCGAAATTGACACTGTCCACGTGGGTGGATTTAGAATTGTAACCGGGCGTTTGTACGCGATTATTGATATTCGGATGCGGCGTCCGGGCACCGCTACGTCGACCCTCGCGTCGAATATTCACCGGTATCGCGATAACAACGATGATGATAATAATAATAATAATAATAATAATAATAATAATAATAATAATAATAAAATCATTATCGCGATATTATATATGTGTATCGTACGCCGGCTCGAATTACTTTGTACGCGTAATCGGCAGAAACGTCGATAAGCCGGGACGGGCGCCTACTATCACAGCAATAATCTTTTTGTGCGAGGGCGAGGGCTTGAAATCGTGTGGTCAGCGGGTTCGCGTTTGATACGGCAACGAACAACAACGAGCGCGGGCGTTTCCATTTGCCGGATAGAATTCGGTTTTTTTTTTTCCCCCGTTTTTTTTTTTTTTTTTTTTTTTTTTTCTGTCCAAAACGAACCCCGTACCGAACCCCATTAAGTAATACCCGACGACGATACCATAATATATATATATATATATAAATACACGTGCATAATGGCGCCTTTCACTATATTGAGACTGATTTATGTTTTTGAACCCTCTCCAACGAAAAAAAAAAAAAATAATAATAATAATAATAATAATAAAATACAAATAAAATATGACGCGAGGACGCCCGGGGGGCAGTGTTTCCGACACATGTTTGCGCGTTTTGTATATAAGTACAGGTAAAACCGAGAATATCGATCGTTATCGAGATATATATATATATATAAAAAAAAATTGAAAAAAAAAAAAATGATTGTCGTGCGAAACTGCGATAGATTTTTTATTTTTTTCAACACAAACCTTTCCGACGATTTGTGAATATCAGTCTTTGACGGGCTACTGCACGATGACGTGTTTTTGTAGTCCAACACGCTTTTCGTCATGTCTGTAAAATAATAATAATAAATATTTGTGTTAATTGTAACAAATACGTATATACTGTTTGGCTTTGATAAACATTTTATATTTTGATTAAGAACGGGGAAAAAAAAAAAAATTGATTACATTATAGTGTTGTAATATTTTCTGGAGACTATAATCAGTACAAAATCACTATGCGGTTATATACCCCTTCGTCCCGCGCCCCACCACTCGAGAAAGTGTTAATTCAACTGTATGATTTTTAAAAGGAAGATGCCAGATGCATTATTAACGGTTCGGTGTACTCTCAGACGACAATGTTCAGAATAATAATTGAGAGTCCTCCAACTTTTCTCAAAACCGTCTTTTATCGTTATTGTTTGCTAATGGCGTTTCTTCTTTTTTTTTCTTTTTTTTTTTCGCTCGTTCTCTATCTTCCTATCTCACACACACACACACACTTTTTTTTTCCAGAAGGATATCGTTAAATATTTTCAGTTAAGTGGAAAGTGGAAGAGAGAAATAAAAACGAACAAAAACTTTGCGGATTATTATTACGGTAGTTTTTTTTTTTTTTTTTTTTTTTTTTTTTTTTTTTTTTTTTTTTTTTTTTTTTTTTTTAACGACGACCATTATTCCTTACCCGGCTGTATGTAAACGGATCCGGAAGCAGTTCTAATGACACAATTGGACGGTTCAAAGTCTAAATCCATCGGGTGTTGGTGTTCTCCCGTAAGATGTACCATGGTGCCGGCGTTGGATCCCTGGCCGGAACCCTTTAGCCGACCGTTCAACCTACTCATCGTGCCGGGATTTCTCGGCGGCACATCAGGTGGGTTTCTCAGCGAATCGTTTAGCAGACAGGCTGAAAAAAAAAAAAAAAAACACGAAATTTTCGCGATTAAAACACGATCTCTTTGCTACCTAACGAACGATTGTTGGGCATTGTGATAATAGAAGAACAACAGCGGAGATAAAACTGGTTAAAGACCGGAGCGGAGCGATAGGACGGCCAATACCCATCTCGGTGAGGATTAAACGTCGGGAGAAAAACTTTTCCATATTTAAAAAAAAAAGAAGAAAAATGATCGGATCCGACGCGGCTTAGAAAATATCCGAGTATATTTTCCCGAATTATCATAATAAATAAATATATTTTCGGTTTTCTAAAAGTTCAACTTTAAGCCGCTTTTGAATCGCGTTATTAATTCGAAACGTACGTCCCGCGCGAGCCAAGGTTTTTATACTTTTTTTATCGTTTGGAAAAGCTACCGGCGCGCGTATACAGGCGACAACAACGAAAAAAAAAAATAAAAATAGAAAAAAACACCACCGAACAAAGAAATAAAACAGTTTTTTTTCCCCTTTTATTTTTTCGTCACCGTGTGAACTTAACATTTGCATCGATTAATAATGTATGTGTATACCTAATGTACACGGCGCATCGTTAATATTGTAACACATAAAAAAAAAAAAAAAAAAAAAAAAAAAAAAAAAAAAAAAAAAAAAAACCCCGTATACTACGGGAATCGGGAACGCAGCTGAACAACTTTCCCAATATTATAATAATATTACATGTGTATATATATTAGTGATGCGAGTAATCCGGATTTTCCAAAGTTCGAGAATCCGGATTTTGGACTGCCGAAATATTAAATTTATTATAAATGTCCGGACGATTGTCAGAATTCGAATTTCAAACAATTTTAAAAATCGTAATTCTCGTTATTACCGTCGTGCTATTGTTAATAGCATTAAATATATGTTTACAATTAAAAACAATAAATTTATATTAATAAAATGAGTACAGCAGGAAATAAAAAAAAAAATCATACACACCGATTGATATAAATACGTATATTATACTGGCCAGTAAACGTAGTTTTACGCGTAGAAATGCGAAAACGTCGGATATTGGTAATCGAAACGTAAATTTTCGGGATTATTTTTTTTTTTTTTTTTAGATTTTCGGTTAATCCGGCATTAATGTCACGTCACCAATATACGTGTGTGTGTATATATATATAGGGAAATGTTTAACGGCATCGCGCGCGCGCGCGCGGAAATTCCGTCGGACGCGTCCGATCCGGCCGAATTGATTTCGGAGCGTCGGCGGTGTTAAAAACGGCGCGGGCGCGCCGGCGAGACGACGAGGGATAACCGGAAGGGACGTTTTATCCGGCCCGTATTAAACGGTATACGCCGTAATAATAATAATAATATTATTATTATTATATAAATAAGTGTTCGGGGCAGTGATGGACGGAAGGAGTCGACGAGGGCGCCGTCGTCTCGGTGCCGCCTATATCGGATTAGGACGTCCGCCGGCGTATAATATACGAGATTACCACCGCCGGTGTACATATACGCGCGTGTACGCGTGTACGCCGGCGGTATTAAGCGATCCGTCAAACGGGAAACCGGGAAAACGGGGACGGGAAGAGCCGGGGGAGGGTATTGAGTGAGAGACGACGGGTTGCGTGAGTCACACGGGCGCACGAAGCGCGTTTTAGATTAACGTTTTCGGCGGAGCGTTTTTCTCGGCGTCCGGGCGGCGCCGTAGTTCGGGGGGGTGGCTTAAACAATCGGATTTAAATAAATTTCCCGCGTCGGCCCCGTAATAAAAATACGGGGCTTTGGTTATTATACAACGTCGTCGTCGTCGTCGTCGTCGTCGTATATCGTTAATATATACACGCGCGTGACGATATACGGAGAGACGGGAAAAGCTGCTCTCGGCCAGTGTTGTTGCCGCTGTAAATATATAATAATAACGACCGTAGAAGAAATCCATCGTGTATTGGTCGCCCTCGGGGTAATAGTCCGGTCCTGTTGATCGATATAATAGTAATTGAACGCCATCAATCGCGGTGAAATTCTTCGGTAAAACGAGTTCGGCGGGACGGAGGGATTTCGAACTTTTTACGATCCCGGAGCAAAGTTTTTCAAACCGACAAAAAAAAAAAAAAAAACTTTTCATATATACGTTTTCTCGACCGGCCCCTTATATAACAACAATATACTAGACGTCGTTAACGGGGCTCTGGTAAATTACAATTTACCCTCGACCCCCTGCCACCCACCACCTAAACATTATAAAACTCGTACCGGTTGTTATAAAACTTTTTGTTCGTATAATAAAAGCGCAAGGAGTCGGTGACGACGACAAAATAACATTTCGGTTTTTCAACCACCCCCATCCGAACGGATTATTATAATATGATAGAGTTATTAATTATCCGAGTGCCGCCTACAGTTTTGAAAAATATTTTTTTCAAATAAAATTTAACAAAAATTACTCGCGGCGTAATTTTCCATCGACTTTTCCACGGCGGCCGGGCGTCGGGGTTTTTACTTTTTTTTTTTTTTTTTTTCGTATAACGCGAGATTATTATAAATCTCGGCGATGTGTATTATAATTTGTTTTCTTTTGTGTTATTTGTCGTTTTATCGTGCAATTTTTTTTTTATTTTTCTTTTATCCCTTTACGTTCATCTGCTTTTCAATTATTACCCGTTGATAAATTCGAACGAATTAAAAAAGTTTTCCGCCTACTTTTTGACGTATACTTTGCGCGCGGCGGCGGCGGACGCACGGCAACGCCGCCGACGACAACGACGACGACGACGACGACGACGACCGAAAAGTTTTCCAATTTATTTCCGATTTAAAACATTCCGGCGCTGGACAAGAGGGATAAGAATAATAATAATAATAATAATAATAATAATAATAAAATGTATTCGTAAATATATATATATATATATGTACGTCATATATTATAATATATTTATATTATTTATAGTCGCGGCGGCGGAGACTTTGGTCCGAACCCTCGGACTTTCGGATGCTCTCGGGCTCCCCTCTTCCGGAACTTTACGAAAAGAATATAGATATATATGTGTGTCCGGATATAATACATGTACATATTTTTATTTTTTTTTCGTGTCAGGCATCATATATTTAAAATTAAAATAAACATGTAATATATAAAACAAAACTAAATAAATAATATCAAATAAGTAAAATATGAATAATAATAATAACAACACTCTAATGTAATGGTAACAAGTATTGCACACTAATTATATTTGTTCTTTTGTCCAGTATATGTCTGTATTTACCGCCTTCTCGTTGCTTATCATAAGATCCTCTCGTGTACATGGGCTCGGCCCTCGTTGGCAGACAAGTGGTGTGACGTAGTCTGCTCTTGTCCACATATGCAAGTTATGTCTTGAACTCCGTATCCCCATTTTCTCATATTTTCTTTTGTCCGTCCTACACCAACACGCGGTCTGTTCAGTGTCTTCCGTACCGGCCAGTCTAGGTAGTTACCGGGAGGTAATCCTTCTGATGGTTCCATCCGTCATTTACCGTCGGTGTCCGTTATCGGTTTTTTCCACTCATCTAGCCTGCTTAGTAAGGGTGTTTCCGTTAGCTCTTCAGTTGCCTTTAGGAAAGACTTTCTTGATTTCAGACGGGAAGTGGGATCATTTTGGCCGTACATAGGGTGCCTCGTGTCTCTTTTTTCGTTTACCGCGTTCGATTCTAGAGGATATCAGACGTCGAACTGGTGGTGGTGGTGGTGGTGGGATACCTGCCGGTAAATAAACTTTGTCCATTGGTGCGTTACTTAGGCGTCGTGTGATTAGTCGACGTGTTGTATTTAAGGCGATATCTACGTTCTCCGCGTGAGTAGAGCTGCTTCACCAGACCGGGCAAGCGTACTCCCCTACTGAGTAGCATAGTGCCATCGCTGAAACCCTTAACCCGTGTACATATGTACATATATATATATATATATACATATACGTGTCCGGTTGTTTTTTAAGTCGCATTTATTCAATCCGCGACGGGAAACCCCGTCACGTTCCGCGCTTTCGTTTTGTTAATAATCCGCGGCGTAATGCGCGTCACGTACCGGCCCGTCGTCTCTCCGCGGATTCCCGCGGCGGCGCGAAGTTAGGTTCGGTACTTATAAGAAAATATTATTATATACATAGACTTTCGCCAAGGTATTTGCATACGAGCCGCGCGATTGAAACGGCGAAGAAGAAAAAAAAAAAAAAAAAATCCCCGACAATGACGGCGGCGTACACGCGCGGAAAACTTTACATTCGGCGTAGGGGGGCGAACCCGAACGACTAACGTGCACGCGGTGTGTAATAACACGTGTAGTCGTCGTGTTGTGTTTTTTTGTCGTCGCGTATACCGTACAAAAAAAAAAAAAATACCCAAAATGTTTCACTCAAACGGAAATAAATAAATTATAAATAATATATTACAAATAATTCGCGAGTATATATCCTTTTGGAACGTGACGCGCTGTAAAAAAAAAAAAAAAAAAAAATTATCCTACAATCCGCCGGCATTTATTATAATGTATCGTATGTATTTTTATGTATTATTATATGACTTAACGAGAATGATTTCTCCGTGTTTTTTCCATCTTTTTCTTAGGTAAGTCTCGTCATGGTTTTATTATATCGTTGACAAAAAAATAATGCCGAGTTACTATTTATGTATATATATATATATATATATATACACTGTATACAATAATTGAATAAAAACGGTTCAAAGAAAAAACGACGACGGCAACGAAGAAAAGAAAACGTGTTTTTATAGAATTTTTTTCCCTCTCTCTTTCTCACTCCTATCTCCGGGCGCCTAACGAACGACCGACTTGTCCGACGAATCGTGTCGGTTTATTTTTTATATTCGCATATGTATATATATATATATATATTCGGAAATGCGAACGTCTGTACAAAGGGATTTTCGCGCGCCGGTCGTCCGGTTTAGTTGCCGGTTCATTAGGCGGACGACGGGTTATAAATATGGGCGGGTAGGGCCGGGCAAGGCGGTGCGGAACTACTCGGTCGCCGCCGTCGCCGCCGCCGTCTTAACGACTTGACCGAAAACCGTTGACAACTCGATCACGTCCCGTAGCCGCACGGCCTTTGCTCTCTAATGACGCACCCACCCACCCACCCATCTTCCTTCCTTCCTTCCATCCTTCTTCCTTCCTTCCTTCCTTCTTTCCTTGCCGCGCACAAATGTCACCCTCTCGAAATGCCATCCGGAGTCGGTGCGCGCGTTGACCTTTCGGCATTTACCTATTCCGCGCCGCTCCACGGTTTTGAAATTTTGACACCGGGCCAATAATAATAACGACCCGCGGGCTTTTCCGCCGCTGTCGTCAGCGTTTATTCGTCCCCCGCCGCCGCAGCCGCCGCCGGCCGGCCGGTGACGTGTGTCGGATATTAAGAGCGCACACGCGCCACCGTAATACGCCGCCGTCGTCTAAACCCGTCAAAAAATCAAACAAAATAAAATTAATAAAAAAAAAAAATCCCCGCCACTTTGGGAAATGATTAAACGTACGCGGGCGAGCGACTTTTCGTTCGTCCGGCTTTTTTTTTTCTTCTTCTATTTATACGGCACGCGATGATACGGCCGGTACGAAAATTGTAAATATCGTCGGATAAACGGTAAGTTTGGTCACGACGAAAAACGATTTTCCGAAAACGATATATTATATAATACATATTATAAATATATTTCAAAAAAAAAACTTTACCGGGACAAAGGGGTGAAAACGGCACTAATAATAATAATAATAATAATAGGGAATCGTGTCGTATACGAGTATGTGCCGGCGGGCGAAAAGTGCCGTCAAAGTGTTTTTATTGTTATCCGGACGCGTTATATATATATATATATATATATATATATATTGTCTTTGGCGGCAATTGTATTTTCTGCGGCGGCGCTACATATTATATAACGTCCTTGTTTGCGCGCGTAATGGATTCACCCCCCGCCCCCCACCAATGCTGGCCGTTTGGCCGCTGATTTGTCGAAAGGATGGGCGGCGGCGGCGGCGGTCGGTAATGGGTGGGAATGGGTGGGCACGAATATATACGCGTGTCTGTGTAAACAGTGCGATGTCGAGTGCGCGCCGAGGAGACCTGACCGGAAAATTAAGAGCGCCGCCAACCCATTAACAAATTGCTGCCGGGGATATACACGGCCAAAACGGCGGACGGAGACGGAGCGATCCGCGGGCCCCGGGAAACGGCGCGGATGTGTACGCTCCCCGTTCCTCGAATAACCCCGTGAAAATATAGGCGCGCCGCGTTACGCGACCCTATTTGTACGAAACGCACTCGGGTTTTGAATTTGTTTCGGATGACGTACGTATTATTGTTAATCATACAAATATACAAATATATATATATATATATTTGTATATTTGTATATACGAGGCGTGCCCGGCACGGTCGGCGACCGGAACGGGCGGAGAGATATAAAATTCGGGTGTGTGGGACGACGGACAACGGGAGAAAAAATTAAAATTAAAATAAAAAAAAGCCAACTGTGCGCGCACACTGTATAAATATATAATGCATTTATATATATATATATTTTTTTTTTGTATATGTATATACGTACCGCGAGTTTAACCGACGAAACCCCCGGACGAGTACGTAACCGAACGGAATCGATTAGACGTTTCATAAATCACGCGGACCGCCCTTCGGAGACACGCCGCGTACCGTATTATTATTATTACCAGAGTGCGATATTCATACACCGTACGAGAAACGGTTTTTTTCTTTCTTTACAAGGGATGAGGGATGATTTCTGCGTTCGAATTAGTAATTTTCCCGACCGTTTTGCCCCCGTAAAACGGGACGACGCCGGGCGTCGTCGTTTCCGCGCAAAGACCGGGCCCCTCCGATATCAATTTCAGATTCCGAACGGATAGCGGATGAATACACGCCGCGCCGGTTCAAAGTAAAACTACTTTGATGCGTCCATTTTTTTTTTTTTTTTTTTTACTTCCCCTGTCCGTTTACAACTTTTCCATCGCAAATCTCGCGCCGACCATCGACTCCGGGAAGGTTTCCGATTGTGTACCGTTCGTATTCTGTATGGTAAGTGCGTGTATTATGGGAACGCCATTTTTCGATTTTGTCTCGTAGAAAAAAAATAACGTCGGAAAAACGAGAATATCATCTACGCAACCGAGTTTTGTTATTAGGATAAAAAAATAATAATAATCGTAACACGCAGACCCGCGAAACTTTCGCCAAATGCTTGTACGCTTTGTATTAACACTTTTTAGACGTGATACAATTTTCAAAACATTCCGGCTATCGTTAAAGTATTTATAACTATTTGAAATGTTTTTTATGCGGATTACGGACTATTATTTTGCAGTTGATTGTTTACCGAAGTCCAAATTTATATTAAAATCTAATTTGTTGCGTACAGACGAAATCAGATCACCCTACACTGCCGACTTCGCCGCACCCACGATGGTGGATATAGTGACCACTGTGTAAAGTATGTCGGGTTTTTTGTTTTTTAAATTGATTATTATTATATAGTTTTTTTTTTTTCTATACGTATATTAATTGGATACGACGGAACCGCGGCATAGAGAAGGAGAACCGTTTGCAAAAATTGTCCGTTTGTAATCTGTCGATTTTGTTTTTTTTTTTTTACTCAAAAGTAAACGCACCTCGTATAATATGTAAAAAAAAAAAAAAGTCGTTTTCAAATTACGCGTAATATAAAAACGGGCGTGGTGACGTGGTGACGGACGACGCGGAAAAGATTATCGAAAACGAATTGTTGCAGTTTGCTAACAAAATGACGGCCGGAGCCTTTATACGCGAGAGTATTAGACGGATGTTTTTTTTTTTTTCTTTTTCTTGTTCCTCCCGAACAGTGATTATAGCGGGTGATGATTTGGGTTTATACAGAGTGACGGGATAGGATTTGCCGAGTGAGCCCGACGGCCGATTTTCCTAGGGTTCTTAAGCGGGGATAAGTCGACGTTCCGGTTGTGTGGAACGATATTGTATAGCGTATATATATTTTTTTTTTTTTTTTTATTATTTTGCGATTTGATCCGTCGGGTGAACGGAAAAGGGTTTATCGTAGGAAAAATAAAAAAAACACCGATTTCGCGCGTTATACATAATATTAATATTGGGCGGCGAATATTCGCCGGCAACCGAAACCCTATCCGACAGGACGGACCACTCGTTTCGGCTTACGAAAATCGAAAATGTCGACGGAAACGCGCGCTGAGTCGGGATACCGTTTTTTTTTTTTTTTTTTTTTTTTTTACCGATATCCGCGAATTGATATTAAAACTATCCGAGTGTCGGTTTATGTGGCGGCCAGCCCCTGGCGGTTTACTAACCCTAGCGGCCAAGTCCGTACCGTGGTCTGCGGGGGGCAAGCGTCCGCATCGACCCCTCTCCACCGCCACCACCTCCACAAACACACTCTAATTGAATTACATTGTCCGGGATGTTAACGCAGCAGCATCTGTTAAAACATTACTACGCGGTTCTGATGTCATAGCCTAACAAAATAATAATTACATTACGCGTTATCGATTACACGGCAATAAATCGGAATAACAATTGGCACAGGCCACCCCCCCCCCGGGTTCGTTTCTATACAATAACGTCGAATAACGAAAATAAAATCGTAAATTTTTAACGGTTTACAAACGGCGATGCGATAGATCGCGAAACGCGACACGATCTACCGCGTAGGTCTACAACGTCCGCGGGCAGTGGTAATAATATGAACAAGTGGCGGCGGGCTGTATAATTATCGCCACTGGACGATACACGATAATAGGCGACGGTATAATAACGATATTATTATTTGCCATTATCGGACGCCCTCGTGAATATTTACGCCGGCGGCGGCGGCTATTTAACGACGCGGTTGCCACCGCGGTATAGCAGCCCCGGTAATTACCGCGGCGGCCGATACCGAATTTACGATGGCCGCCAATTTGACACGGCGCCCGTCGTCCGGACGGTGGAAATAGTTTAACCGCGCGCCCGGGAATAAGTGGTGCCCGCCCGCCTCTATTGTGTACCTGCGCCATTGTTTTCCGACTCGGGGCGCGAAATAATAATAATAATAATAACGCATTCCGAACGGGCGGCGACAGAGTGTCCTGAGGGAAGTAATAAAGGCTGGCAGCCAAAGATAACGGGCGGCGACGGCCGCTGACAAAATAATAAAGGCCTCGCTGATATATGTATATTATTGTAGCGGAGGGACGGACCCGGAAAAGGCATACCCCGACCCGGGTCGCGGTCGTCGGCGGCGCGTGTTTACGAGTCGCGAGTATTGTCGTTTTTGGCCGCGTGCGGCGGCACCACCGGCTCGACGCGGCGAATAAACAAACACGGACGGCGTACACGGCGGCGCGGTGGCTTTAGACGGCCGCCGGGAGCCCCGGCGGCCCTTTAGCGCCGTTAGGCCGCGGGCGCGGTAAAAATAACAATAACGTCGCCGCACTGCGCGCGCGGCACGATTTCCGGGCGGTGGCGCCGCGCGTATGGTCGAACAAACAAACGGTTCGTGTCGCCAGGGATTTATTTTTTTTTTTATATTTTTTTTTTAACGCAAAGCCGATAATATTTTATGTATATACGGATTTAACGCGTTTATAACGCTCGAAAAGTCGCGCCCGGTCAAAAGTCGAAAAATTACGACAATTATCGACAAAACGTACGCCCACCCTATTACTCGATCCAAAATGCTATTTTATCAAAAAAAAAAAAAAAACAGTTACACTTCGTGGGTTCCCCTCGGGTTACGAAACGCGAAATATTCGAATTTAGTCTATAGTCCGCGCCGGGCGAAAAATCCGATTATTATTTTATTTTTTTTTTTTTGTTTTGAAAATGACTAACGTAGAATTTATTATTTTAATATTATAAACCGACGGCGGACACCTGTATTGTTATTGTTATTGTTGTTGTTGTTGTTGTTGTTGTTTTTGTACGGGAAATATAACGGCCGCCGGAAAAACGATCGACTCCGGCGGCGCCGGCGGGGCGGCAGATTAGCGCCGGCGATACACTCTAGCCTGCAGTATATATATATATATATATACGCTTTTGAACGCATTATGTACGTTTGCGAATAATTTCCATAATGTATTATAATATATATATAATATATAAATACATTTGCGAATAATTTCCATGAGCGAGCGCGCAATAACTATACGGGCCGTATAAATAACGATCGCCGATCCGGTGGACCGTGACACCCGCCGGGGCGCGCGGGTTCGACTCGGCAACGGCACACCGCTGTATGTGTTTACACGTACACGCGCGCCCGGGAGATCAGTGTCGGGAGTTTACCGTCCGCGGGCCCGGGGAGGGTAGGTGGGCTTTTGAATAATCGGTCGACCGAGCTTTGCGAATGCAGGCGAATTTACGTGCACTCGGCGGCGGCGTTACGCGGGCGGGGCCGCTGGGTGTTTTTGGGGGTTGCGGTATGGGCGAGAGCGCCCGTACCCGTAGTAATACCCCCGGCCCAATTAAATGACAATCTGCAACGTGCAGGTGCCCGCCGTGCCGGTTCCGTTTTTATTTTTATATCGCCCGATTTTTTTTTTTTTTTTTTTTTAAGTCTTTTTTTAAGCCCGACGCAATCGAAACCGTGCCGCACCGGTGGTAGTGTAATCGCCGGCCGCGAACCGGCGGATTAATCGGTAAACGATAAAAACGCTAAAACCGTTTTTGCCGCGGAACGTCATATTTTTCAAAACCCGAAAATTCGTAATCCGATAAGCGCCGGCGGTACACGAACGCCGCGCGGTTTCCCTGCGCCTCGTAACACCCATAATCTATAAAATATAATATTCTTCTTCTTCTTCTTCTTCTTCTTCTTCGTTATCTATTCCACCGCCTCGGACTCTTTTTTCCCTGGTCGGCCACCTCGATCGTTAATCTCCCCCTGACACGGTCTACGCGCACCCTCGCGCGCGGCAATACTCGTAGAAATCACTCTCAATCGTATCCAAAGACCGTCGTCTCGTTTTCGGCTTTTCTCTTTTCCCGCCCATCCATAAATCCCGTTCATTTACTAAACCACCCCAATACAGTAGTATAGCCTCCCACTCGTCCCGTCCGAACATTACGCCCGTCGCCATATATTAGTCGTCCCGTACAAGTATAGACGTAGGTAGAGTATGTCGCGGCCGGTGGGGTCCCGTTTCGGAAGATTTTACCGACACTCGGTGTAGACGATAAAATAATAATAATAATAATTTTTCGTAACGTTTCGTCGACGAATTCGCGAATATCACGCGTCGGGGGATTCGTTTCGCCCGAGGCGAATTCTACGCCCACTGTGATTACTAAGAGGCCAATACGGTTTAGCAGTGACCGGATTAATGAGCCGTGGCGTTTAATTGGCGACCCCGCCGACGAGGGTTTACTCTGTGTGCCGACCACCGACCGCGGGGGGCGCGTTAAAATATAATATAAACCGCACAGGTCCGTATTGCATTCCGTTTAGTGAGTTATCGGTTTCTAACGTGCGGTATACGTGAACGTTCGAGTGGGTTAACGTAAAGAGAGAGAGAGAGAAAATATTAAAAAACTTCTAAAACTTGAAAACATAAAATGTCTCTTTCGTGCCGTGGCCGTGCGGTCGGAAAGCCGTCAGACGAAAAAACTTTACGTATTTCCCACGCGCAGTCGACATACGTAGGCGTATACATGTATATATATATAGAGAGAGATATAGATAGATAGCCAAAGTCGTGAACAATTATTTTATTTTTAACTTTTATAAAATCACGTGTACGTACACGTATACGCGTTACGGATTCCCGCGGGGGATAAAAAAAAAAATAATTTATATAGACGATCGTAGTATTGCGACATACCGATGATCGAAATTGTTCGTGGTCTTGTGGCAAGACGACCGGATATAAAATGTACAGAATATAATACGACCGGAAAGTTATTAACCAGAAGGAATTAGCTAGCAAATGATTTTACGGGACGTAGTTTCTCAAAATGTAGGAATCCAGAAAATATCCGCAACGTAAAAATTCCAGAAACTATTTAAACCGAAAGAAAAATCACGGAAAGTAAAATAAAAAAAAAAAAAAAAAGTATTTTTCGTTTAAATTATTTCTGCTTTCTGGTTATTTTGTTATCTTTATTTTTACTCAATGTTTAAATTAGTTCTGGGATTTTTAAAATTCCGGTTATTTTAATTTACTGAAAATGTATTTTCTGGATTCCCACTTTCTGGCACGTTATATTTCCGGAACATTAGACCCGTCCCTCGAGAGCCCCGTTGTCATAAATCTGCAAACGTCCAATAATAATAATAATAATTATGATAATACGACGCCCGGTGACAACACAACAGTAATAACACTCGGTACTGCGGTCTGCGTGTATTTTGGTATAAAAATTTCGGCGGTGCGCCTAATAAACAAGCCAGTATTTACGAAACGGCAGAGTACGGGCATAAAAGTTTTACTATTTACGGCGCGTCGGAATAATAATAATAATAATAATAGTTATAATAATACGAATACAGGGTGCCCCCACAAAGGCATACCTGTCGTATTTCGATATCTGCTGCGATAATGGACATAATCAAATTCGGTTGGTTTTTATTTTTTTTGTATATGACTCATAGGGATACAAGAACTACAAATATTCGTATTTTATGTTTTGGTGTATAAAAAAAAAAAAAAAAAACCTACTTTTTATTTTATTATTTTCGAACAATTCGAAGATGTTTTATAGAGTTTTATTATTCTTCTGAAAATTTCGACGTTTTCGTTTCATTAACCTCGTGAATTGAAAATAATTTTTTTTTGGTTTTAATTTACAGAAAAAAGAAGAAAAAAAAACCCAGTGTATAATTTAACACCATATAGTAGTGTTTTGAAATGATCGCATCTCGTTTACCGATTAGTTGTTTTGTTCGTCAAAACATAAAAACATAAATTTAAATATGAATATTTGTAGTGATCGTCTCCGTGATTCGTATAAAAAGAAGAAAAAAAAACAGACTTTGATTATCTTCATTATCTCGGGGGATATCGCGATAGGTGTACCTTCGTGGGACACCCTGTATACGAAATGAACACTAAATTTAGACGCCGGCGCGTCGGTTTTTAAACCCTCGTCGTCCGTGTATAAAAACTAAATCACACTAATAAAATCCAAGATAATTTATTTTTATTCTGATATTTTAAGTCAACGCGTGTTTATTGTTTTAAATAAGACGTATTCAGAAACATCACGTGGGTCGGGTATATAATATTTATAAATGTATATCACAGTGGAGATTTAACAATTTTAATACGCAAAATCGTCCACAGTTCTAATACATATTTTTTTTTTTTACAATCATTTTCTTCTCCTTTGCCACTTTTTACAAATAAAACTACCTAATAAACGAGGTACTTCGTGTAATTCGATTTTAAAAACGTTAAGACGCATGAGTTTTTAAATAAGTTTACTTTGCGTCGGTTTTCATTTTCACATTTTTTTATTACCATTGAAAATTGAAAAATCCATACAAATTCCAAACGTTTTAAAATTAAATTAAATACTCCGACCGAGTAAAGTTTTTTATAATTTTGTTGTCATATTTTCTCGTTTGCAGGGGCTCCCCTGACGAGATACCTATCCGGCACGCGCTCGATTAGACAAATATTATAGACGAAAATCGCCCGTTATCGTTATCACTACTTTTCGGTAACGCTGCTAAAAAAAAAAAAAAAAAACACCCTATAGATAATATATTATTTTATTACCTATATAAGTTATAACAGTGATGAAAACACCGAAGCTAAACAATTCCAATGGCCGGTGAACGGGGGCGATCCGCCCATTTCTCCCCCCTCGTATATTATTATTAATATTTGTATATATATATATATATATATATATATATATATAAGAGTATACTTATTATTATTATTATTATCATACTACTATACTATACCGAAAAACGGGTAAAAGCGATAAAAAAAAAAAAAAAAATAATAATAAAAAATAAAAAACAACCGTTGGAAATATTATAGACCGCCGCTTCCCCGATATTATTGGTTACGGTTATATACAATATAATATATATATATATATATATATATATATATAAGCTCGTTTTTATGAATGATTTGGCGTATCGAACAACTGCGGTTCACTATATTATATATATAAAATATAAAGCCCCTCTCCGGTCCGAAATGACAGGCCCGGGACGGGGCGCGTCCGTTCGGCCGTGTGATATAAATCCGAATAATTCATAAAAAAAAAATCATCCCCCCGTTCGGACCGAATAAATCATTTGTGCGGATATAGAATCGTATGCGGTGCCCCGCGTTCCGCGATATTAATAGTAATAAAAATAATAAAACATTGGGAACGTCTGAGCTCGGCCGGGATGGCCGTGTATAATTGATAGAGCGTAATGATCGCGTTATTGGGCCGTACAATAACGACGGAAATATCGATCCGTCGACGTCGTCGTACAGGTGAGGTTTTTTTTTTTTTTTTTTATTGACGAACGAGCGGCGTACACACTTTTCGTTAAAAAAGAAAAACGAAAAATAAAAATGTGAAGGGAGGGGGAAAGAAAAAAAGACAAAAAAAAAAAAAAAAAAGAGAAAAACCGGAGAAACTCTGATTGGTAACTCCAATGTATCGGCGGACAAAGCGGCGAACGGAAACAAAAAAAATAAAAAAATATAAAAAAAAACCAACCCTTTCTCGGGGCGAGCCACGGTAATTAAATGCCCGGGACCCTTATTAGTGGCGACCGGCCCGGATCGTGACTCGTACGAATTATGATGTTCGACGGGCGCGACACGCGATCTCGCAACCGGGTCACGCGCCGGACCGGGCAAACTTCGACTTTGGGCATCGCCGTCGAGAACCCCGAAATCCCGATTTTTCTTGTAATTCCCGCGGTGACGCCAAAGAATATACCGATAAAATTAAATCGTCTATGCTTGAATAGAAAAATAAATAAATACAAATTGTACTGACAAAAAAAAAAAAAAAAGAAGAAATACATAATTAGAATTCTTAGGCGACAGTTACCCACTTCGTCCTACAAACTGTTTCGCGCACGCCCGGCAGACCGTCCAAATCATCTAATACTTGCCCTTAATTCAAACATCATCCCGGGTAATCGTCCGAGAAGGCTAAAGAGAAACTGGTGTCGAGACTTAGTTTAAATTAAAATACGAAAAAATATCAAATCAAAAATGTTACTACTGGGTAACTCCTTTTAATCATATTCACCGATTTAAAATACCAAACGTGTTCATTGTAACAAAAAAGAATTCTTAGTTGTGATCTGGATGCTTTTGGATGTGGGAATCGAGGTCGGGAAATACGAAAATTGAAAACTAAACGACGGTTCGCCAATCTGCGAGGGCACACGAACGCAAATTATACGAAACGATTTTCGATATTTCGACATTTATTTCCCAGATTTCCCGGATACAAAATCTGTCGATTGATCGTAGCGTTGTCGAAGATGTTGTAGGACCCGGAGTATAAGTGACGCATTGATATGGGTGGGTTCTGGGTGTCCGGACACACTCCGTTAGACCGTATTTATGAACAAATAATCATTTTTAAATGTCGTATATAAAAATAATTACGAAAATTATACCAGTAATGCGTATATTTGTTGAACGTTTTTCAGTCTATCGGACACCATTTATCGACGGCGTATTCAGAAATAAGTTACGAGGGGGGTGGTTTAAACTGGGTGGACACCCCTCCCGCGAAAAAATCGCAGTAGTGCCACCGCGACGGAGAGCAGAATCGGAGGAACGACCTCAGCCGGAGGAGGGCCGCGGCCTGCCGTTATGCCCCTTAGAAAAAAAGAGGGAATGTAGTTATTAATTTCGACATTGTGAAACGGGCAGCGGTTTATTATACGAGAGTTTTAGAATTCGATTTATTCGCAATTCGTTTGTCTTTTGCTAGCTCGGGAAAATCGCTCCGGTGCGTACCGAAATACCGCGCGCGTCCGTCCGTAATCCGAAACGGTTTTCCTATTTTTTTTTTTTTTTTTTTTTTTTCCGTCGGGCTCGCCGCCGTCGAAAAACGGCATGCGCGGGCGCGTTTCGGCTGATGAAAATCCGTTTAAACGCGCGCGCGGGCGCTCCGTCGAAATCCTCCTCGCCCGAAACGCCGCGTGTGTGCGGGCTCGCGTGAAATAAAATAAACTCGGCGTATTAATCTCGCCGATAAAATCTTGGAGTAATGAATCTTTTTCGAACGGCCGGCGTGCGCGCAAGGGGTTAGGGTCGGTTCGCGCACAATAATAACGGACGGGCCGCCGCCGCCACCGCCGCCGGTCCAATTAATAGGGGACGCGCCATGAAATTGATAGGGCGCGAGAGAGTTCCGGAGCTTTGAACTCGGCCCGCCAGATAAGCTCGTAGCTCAAAGTGACAGACGCCCACCCGCCCGCCGTCCTGTCCGGTCCGATCCTATCCGATCCCGCGATGCAGCGCGGGCTCTCCGCATAACGCAATAATCTACGTAAAAGCCCATACGGAGGGAATGATATCGAAGCCGGGCTAATAAAATAAATATTCACGGTTCAATGGCTCATTTGTCGGTCGGTGGCCGCGTGCTGCCATTTTCAAAATTGGATTTTCATTTCGAGAGCGGATCACTAACGACGACGACGACGACGACCGCGCGCGCTCGCCGTGATATTGTATATTATAAGTATATTTCCCCCCCCCCTGTCCGTTTGAAAATCTCCCACCAAGCCAGAAGACGAAAAACAATAATACAAAAAAATAATAATAAAAATAACATTCCCCTTTTTGACAACCCGGCCGCGCATTATACGCATATAATAGGAAATTCGTTTGGCCGGATTTAGTTGTTTTTATAGACCCCGTCCGTCCGTCCCGATGTTTATCGAAAACAAAAGGGCGACAGTATAGGTGTATTTTTTTTTTCTTTCGGTTTTATATGAATATATTTTCGGAAATCCTGTCGAAATTCGTGTTTTAACTATTAGATTTCGAACGGACCGAGTAACGCGTATTGGCATGTCACCCTTTTTTTACCCCCTGTTTTTAGCGTCAACGACTTTATTGGAGCCTTTCTTGAATTTTATTTTAAAGTTAAAAACGAATACAATTTTCGATAATTGAATTGAACAGAAAAGAAAAAAATCGATGAATTGAATTCCGCTCGGATTTATCATTGCGTTCGTTATCTAAACGAAATCGTTACTCGAATCGGCCCAGCACTAGACGCCCGCAGAGTTCTAAATTAGCCATCAATCATCGATCGATATCGTTGCTTAACACGCCGAGCAAGGTCTTCGGACGTCTTCTAACCATATTTAACATTCAGGCTGCATCCGAAATTCGCTCCAACTAGTTTGATTTCGTGGACCAACACTCTCCTGGACGACAATCGACGATTTCGACAAATTTAATGAAGAAAACCGCAGCTGTTTTTCTAGACGTGGACAAAAGATGCGTTTGATAAAGTTTGGCGCCCGCTATTCAAACCGGTTGCACACCCGACCTCGTCGAATCTAGTCGTGGAAAACTGAAAATTAAACCGGCGACAGCCACCGCAGAAACATCGACGCGGGCGCGCCCCGAGGTTCGTGATTATCAATCTCGACTGTTGGGCGCTCAACACCGACAACCCACCCAGGACTCTACACCGACGACCCGACCGGGACTCGGCCGTGACGGTCATATCGAAAATCCTTCCAGCTCTCGGATATTTCCGCTCCGGACGGTTCATTAATGCGAACCGACCCGATTGAGTTTCAACTCCGGATCGGTCACGCGGATCCCAGCGACCACGCGACCGCAAACCCTCGAGCGCCGCCGTTGCCTCCGGATAAACGGTATACGCCCGGAACCGGGGGAGGGGGGCTCTTGCACAGTAGGCAAAGGAATTTCCCGAACCGTATTTCCGTCGTCGTACTTTCGGCCGCGGCGACGGAGCGCGGGTGCAGTGTGCTCATAATAAGAATACACGCTGAAAATCAATATCATAACGACCGCGGTCCCGCGAGGAATTCGCACCCGTCGTCGTCGCGCGAGAGCTGTACTTGTATATACGTATATATATATATATATATATATATATGTTCTTTTATGGAACGTTTTGGATTTCGGTTCGTACCTATATATATATATATATATATATATATATATATATATATATGTACATGTATATAGTCCTCTTGTGCGCGCGAACAACGTCTCCCGTGTGAAAAATGGCATTCCACCCGGTGCACACACTGCGTACAATATATACAATATACGTATATTCCTCCTTTGCCCCGACGACGACGACGACGACGACGGCGGCGGCGGCGACGACCGAGAAAAAGAGATTGATTACCGTTTTTCGCATGTGCATCGGCCGAATCCTCCTCTCGGCCGACGACGGTTTTATATACACCGGGCACGGCCGGCTAGGAGTGCGTCGTCGTATTTATTATTATACGCGAAAATTTATAAGGGATTTCGTTCCGCCCCGATTTATAATATTACGTGTACGCGCAGTGACGTACCGCGAACACACGGCTGCTCACACTTCAAATCAAAGGGAAAACGAAAATCGATCTACCGTGATTATGATATACATTGAACGGTTTTTGAAATTACACTTGTATTTATCGAACGTTTAAGTTTTAATCGGTTTTCTGTATCTCTTTGCCGGTATCGCCACGCTATCCGCCGGTTACCAATCTACCGTCAATTTCCGCCCGGTGACCGTCTACTTTTCGATCTATTGTGTTTATGGTAAATCGCACCAAGTACACCGTGGAACGCGATCTGGAATAGCTTACGTGCAATCAGTCACGACCGTTGTTTCTGAACGGCCTAGTGCCACGAAGGGCCCCCGACTAACCTAACCTAACCTGACCTGCTCAACTATTAATCCAGCGTTAATAAGCGCATTCGATTGTACTTACGAGATTAGCGATCAACACCGACGGTAAAATAATTAATATAATTTAGTTAGTTTTTAGAGACGTCCGTTGTCGTTTCGCGTTTGATTACTCTTGTCGCGACCGGTGGCGTAGCAAGGGTAGGTATAGGCTGAACTGTGGTTGCCTACGCGAAATCGCGCGTCAAAATTTTTATGATTTTGTCTAATTGTACGCACTGCATGCGAAATTACGAAAATAGCGCAAGGAAATTCCAAATTGTTCCGTTAAAACACGCATGTTTGAAGTTTGAAATTTACACTGTAATAATAACCGATAAACATAAATTGTGTACGTAAAATAACATAGTAAAAATATCGATTTTTTAACTGGTGGAGTGACGATAATTTTTTCTCTGATTTCCCAGGGGCCGATGGTTGCTCAAACGCCGCTCTGGTCGTCTCCACAGCACTGTCATTGGCCGCATCATAGGTTCGCAACGCGCCGGTTAGTACCGACACCGCGTTTTTAAAACTATTAAACGACACATCGAAATTTTTTTTTTTTCTTTTTTCTACAAAAATGTATAATTAGTATGTCCGTTTAACGCCCGCGCCACGTCACTGTATTTACACGCGATATTATCGTACGTTCGTAACTAAACACACGGGGTGACTTCACGGAGCGCGAGTGGTGTAGGTTTTAGGACTACGACGCGTGTTCAATTTTCCGAATATTGTCGTTGTTCCGGCGGCGTCCGGTGCCCGGAGGTGTACCGGAAATGAACAAACTATTTTATTGTTCCGTTCTGTAGTTTACCGAACCCCTTCTGGGCACCACGCACCGGCCATATTTTACAATAATAATATTTTATCGTATTTGTATAACGCATATATATATATATAATATATTTTATTACGTCGCATAAATTACATATTATCGAACAAACGTTGCGGGTGTTACGCGTGCATTTTCGTAAATATTATTAACTAACTGGGCGTTCGAAAAACGTTCGTTCCGCCGTTATCCAGTGACTACCGACCGTTACAACGACAACCGCTGCGTGGTTTTTTTTTTTTTTTTTCCATCGCAAACAATATTTACCAGTCGTAAATAACAATAATAATAGTAGTAATAATAATAATAGTAATAATTATTATTATTATTATTATTATTCTGCGGTATATCTATCGACAATGACGACGACGACGTTTCGTTTACGCCCCGGTACCTTATTTACAGACCGCGTCCGAGTTCGGCCCGAACGGTATGCCGGGTAAACACGTTGTGGTTTTTCGTCGTCTGTTTTATCGGTTTTACTGTTTAAGGTTTACATTCTGGACGCTAATTTCCTCGGAAAATCATGATGTAAAACCCCCCCAAAACATTCTCAAACCACCAACTGTGTTTCGTCGCGGTTCGGGCTTGGGTTTAGCGGCCAATCGGAACGCGATTTCTCTTAGATAAGTCATTGTAGAGCTTTTTGTGCCGTCACATAGCGAAACCGATACATTTCTGGTTACGTTCAGAATCCAGAACGTTAAGGGAACCCGAGGTACCCGGGTAGTCCTAAGTCGTAGTGAAAACAAACACGGTCGAAAAACACCGTCGTAAATATAAAATTGCAATCGCCTTTGGCGTGTATTTTCCCAAAATATTATAACCGAGCCCCGAGTGCGGCGCGCTTCGACCGCCGCGCCCGGGGTAATTTATTAAAAATACACCCCGAGCACGTTTATAATATTATCAAAAAAAAAAAAAAAAAACCCTGCCCCTCAAATTACCGCGGGATCGGTGTACGAAAGCTTTTCGAATACATTATAATATATACATTTCGGCCGGTGAACCCTTTTCGGAAAAATCGGACCGAAATTATAATAATTCCGGCGGCGGCTTTTAAACCAACCCTCCGCTATATTTTTATGTCGATGTACATTTCAAATATGACAAAACGCATAACCGGAAAATGCAATCGTGTTAAAAGCTCAGCGAAAATATTATTACGTATACGAACTCAGTTCGCCGCCGGTTTGTATAATTGAAAAAAAAATAACTATATAAAATTAATCTCGTTTTAAAAAAAATATATAATAATAATTATGTTTAAATAATAGGAAACGAAAAAAAATTTACATTTAATATGATGTCCGATGAATATTCGATAGTAATAATATTTTAACAGGTTAATACCTACTGATTTTCCGAATTCGATTTAGGTTTTTGAAACCGTTTCTCCCCCTCCCTCATCCATCATACGCGTAAAATTAAATTAACTTAATTTCGTAAAACCGGGCGTATAGTTGCCAAGAATTATTATTATTATTTTTATTTTTTTTAAGACTAATAACCGACAAACAAAATCCCGATGTGTGCATTTGACGGATTATTCGGTCGGTCGTAAATTACCGATATCGTTTAGTTATGCGGTTCGGCATCTGAACACGATATTTTTCTACACGTAAAACCCTATGAAAAAACATTGTTTTATATTCGAAAATTGCGAACCCATAACACGATCTCATAATAGATCTCGGTCGGATTTTCCGAATTTTATACAGGAATGGATTAAAAAAAAATTGGAAGTTTTAACGTAGCTCTTTGACGTGGACACACGGATTGAAAAACGTCTCCAAAAGTATATTACACACACGAAATAATAATAAAAATAAATTCTCAAGATGGATTTACCGAGACGATTATTAACAATAATCTGCGGCGAAACTAAGAGGGAAACCCGATTTATTTGATTACGGTCCAAGAGAAATATCCACCCGCTGCCCCTTATAGCCCCGCCACTGTTGGCATTATTATAGGTGTACGCGCACACGTGTACAATTTTACGATATTTTTATGGAAACGAAATCAAAGGCTCGGCGACGGTGCAACGGTAATATTTATAAATAAGTAATATTACCCCCCCGGTTCGGTATTATTATGCATAAACTGCACCGGGACGAGAACTCATTTTAACAACGACGCACGTAAAAACTCCCGCGTTCGTGTGTACACCTCGCGACGCGCTGATATTTTCTATCTCCTCTTCGTCGGCGATGGGGGCGGAGTGTTTTATTTATTTATTTCGTTTTATTTATAAACGCGAACGAAAATTCACGCGCGCGTCTCACAAAACTCTATAAATTATCGTCGCGTGCCGAACGGTTTAATCCATATACGTTATATATATATATGTAACCATAGAGAGAGAGAGAAAACGTCCGATTTCGACAATATTAATTATAACGATAGGTTTCCGGGGTCGCAGGCCAGCACACGAGCGAAATATTTAATTGGACCGTATATTGTTAGGTCGTACGCAGAGAGGTGTCCGTGTTGGATTTGACCAGGAAAACGCGTAAAATGTAAAGTTTAAAATATATATATATATATATATATATATATATAGGCCAAAAGAACTACGCGATATACACGATGAGAGATTACGCAATAAAAACGTCCGCGTGTGTACGGCGGCGGCGGCGGCGATTATATGTTTTACCGGGCCCCGTGTGCGCAACGAACTTTCGAAAAAGTCTATCGTTAATATTCATTTAAAAACGATTTTTAAGTTTACGAAAACTACGCCGGCGGGGAAATTATTTATAATAAAACACGTACCCCCTATGTAATAGTTATATTTTATATACCGCCGTCTAGTTTTCAATATTATTATTGATAATGTAAGTAAAAACAAACAAACGGTGTCTGTTAAAAATGTATAATATTTTTTTTTTTTTTTTTCGTTTTGCACTGCGTGTTACAAAAACGTTTTAAACGCTTCAGTGTTTTTTTTTAATTAGTCCGGATAATATTATGAAAATATCAAATTAAAAAAAAAAAAAAAAATTATATGTCGGCAGTACTCGCGTACAATCACAAATAGCGAAAATAAATAAATTGCAGTTTTATATATACCGAGAACTTTTAAATAAAATTAGTAAATTAATCACAAATAGCGAAAATAAATAAATTGCAGTTTTTATGTATACTGCGGACTTTTAAAAAAAATTAGTAAACTAATCAGAATTATACTCGTATAATAACGAGAGACTTTCATGTTAAAAACGAATATACGTATATATATATAAATACAATTAATTTTAATTTTTTTTTTTTTTTTTACAAAAAATTACAAACAACGTTTATAGAAAATAAAAAGAAAGAAAAAGATAATATTATTATGTTACTCCGCCAACGACAATAAAACGGTAAAGAATAACGGCGGTTTTTATAATATTAAAAGTTGTCTTATTACGAACAAACGTAACGAAATGTTATCTCAAAGAGGGTAGACGATTGCAACGGTCTGGGCAGCTATATAGAACGGGAATGAATCATTGGTCGGACGGGATTAAAAAAAAAAAAAAAATTAAAAAAATGGCCTGGACGAAATGGGAATTATGGATTGGGGATCGGCGTACTTAGATCGGGGATAAAGACTGCAGATGTACCGGCTAAGGAAGTCGTGCTGGCGGCTAAAATGCAATTGATGAACCTTGGTTAAGCTAGAGAGGAAAGGTGATTAAGGCGTATTATACGAACAGCAGCGAAGGCGCAAATTATTTATTGGTAAAAACATTATAAAATATTGTGACGTTTCCGATAATCGTTCGGATTAGTAGTAGCTGGGCGAATCCTAACCTAACCGAATGTGCGTGTAACGCTATAGGTATCATCGTGTCGATGTGAATATTACGGTTTATTCGGTTATAAACGTAATACCGATCGGGCAGGACCGCCATCGAAACGAATCGCCAAATTATACACGGCTGGACATAATCCGGACATAAAACCGTTTCACGGGACACTAGTACGCGCAGTCAATACTGTCCGTACAAATGCTCGAGTGGGAGCTCCACATCGGTTAATGTAATCCGGACTAATATTGTATTTCCGGTATATTTATTACTAATATTATTGTATTTAAATTGAAATTAATAATTGCAAAACAACAACAAAAAACAAATCGTTATACAACTGGCAACACTGGCAATTCATTATAATAATATAATGATACAAACAAATGATAGCGAATTAATCGAACACAATCCCGGTTGTGTACCTGTTCGTGTTTCTTTGTATAGTAAACATTATAGACAATTTAACTACTCGATACTCGTTTATATTATTAATATTTTTATAATGTTTAAATTTCGACCATATTTCATATATCGATAAGATTATATCGGATAACGATAATGGCGTTACAGAATTCGTGGCTCGCGCTTTTATTGGTTGCTTCGTGCCGGATAAACGGCCAATAGGGAATTACAGAAAATGACCAGTTTCCTATTAAAATGAAAAATAATCCTCATTCGAAAAATGTGCTTATAATCCGTCCAATAATACCCTCTTATAGGTACAATCGCAATTTGTAACTACAAAAATATCTCCCACGTCTTCGCGCAAGAATAATGTATCCGATCTTGCCGGATAGATTCAAATTCAGACCGATCAATTTCGACGTTAATATTTGTGGAGAAAAAACCGAGAGCTCTACAGATAACGTTCGGAGAATAGAATGTTTTAGAAAAAACCGGAAATAAAACCGGAACTGTAATATTATACGGGCTACGCTGGAACGGAACCCAATAGGGAAAATACCTTTGGGAGGACCGGTGACGAGATGGGAAGACGTAGTGGTAAAAAAAAAAAAAGGAAGTGGACGGAGTGGCGGTGGACCGAATCGGAAGGTATTGGTGGTAGAGCCGGTGGATTTGTTGTGGCGACCCTTTTTCGGGTCATAGAGGCCGAATAAACCCAAATAACAACTACAAAACTGTCGCGCACGATACCCCCCCCCCAAAAAAAACCAGACAGCGTATACCTACTCAAAATGAAAAACTTTTTGTCGATTCCGCGGTGTTATACGATCGATTATTATTATACGACACTGTTGGTATGGTGAACAGTGCCGCAACAACCGAGGTGGTGCATGCACCCCAACCCCATGGGCCGATATTAAGTCATTACGACGGCCTCCGGATGATATTTCGTATTATATAATTGCTTTCTACCGCGAATAATAAAACGGTATTTTTCAAGGGCTTTTCGGCACGCGGGTCGCATGAAAACGGCTTGGGCGCCCCGACCGACACACGTACCTATAAATAGCCGAGACACACCGATAGCGTGAACGTTATAGTATGATTAGGTCGCGAGTACTCGACTGTTCAAATAAAAAAAAAAAATATAAACGTAACGTCTAGGCATAGACATGCACATCTAGACGGAGCATTCGCCCGGAGTCGGTTCGAACGGATCGAGAGAATTGTATAGATAAAGCGATATACGAGTGAGAACAACTCTACACTCCGAGGACAGCTAATTAAACCACTCTGTTATATTCCCAGGGAAAATCTCCAATCACCGGCACGCGTTATCGTACCGCATTTTCCGTCTAGTTGTACGAGTTTATGTGCATCTAGGTATCCGCAAACGCAGATATGTCCGACAAGTACACACGAAGGTTTAAATTTACAAAAATTCATTGTTATCGACAAAGTATTTCGACAACGACATAATTTACGTTTAATGTTTTCCCGCCCAGTATTCTCATCACAATATCATCGTTATTATTATCCCGAGACTGCGACGGTGCGATTATCGATAGTAATCAACGAAAAATTATTAATCGACCGGCTACGGGGTTTTGTTCAACAACTACGGTTTTAGAGTAGGTCGCGAGTACATAACCTTGGGGAAATTCTCTTTTTTTACGTATAATTATAGACAATCCGTTCGGAAATAAATCCTAGTTGCGCCACTATTATATATATATATATTTTAATACTTATATTACGCTTTTATTTATCCCGGTCGAAATAATTGTAATTTAATTTAATTTGTTTGATCCGAACACGGCCGGTATAATAATAGTAGTAGTAGTAGTAGTAGTAGTAGTAGTAGTAGTAGTAGTTGTAATAATAACAATAATAATAATAATAATATTCGGACGTTATATTATATACGACGATAACCGATTTATTACTGACCGCGGGGCCGACATCAATTTTCCCTAATATTGACGGACGTTGTAATATTATAATATAGTCGTGTTAACATTATGCGTTTTCTTACCCCAACTTCCCCGGCCCGTCAGCCGTTTACTATTATAATAATACGTACCGGCCTTTGGCCGTTAATCACGTTAAAAGCGTACATCGTACGTACGTACGTACACTGGCCCCCGCGATATTATTATTATTATTATTATTATTAATATTTTCCATCGTCGAAAACGTCCTAAAAGCCCCGCGGAATAATTATAATTTACCTAATGAACGGTACGTATATACGTGTATTATAATATATACGAGCGCGCGTCCAATAATCGTATTATTGGCATTGATTGATGGCCGAAATCTAATTCGGTATATATATATATATATATATACGCTTAAGCTTATAATAATAATAATATATTCGACTATAATCGACGGTCAAAATAAAAAAAAAAAACAAATACAGTCGAGTCTGGGTTAACTCGAATTCCAAGTGAGACAAAAATTAATTTCACCTTATGCATTTTTCGATTTAGCTATCGTAACAATTATATAATTATTTATTTATTACAATTGAAACACGTTAGGCAATTATTATATATGTTACTAGCTGACCCGTCAATGGTAGATATTGCTGTCGCTAGATCGTTGTGTATTATTCTCCTGCCCGTGTCACTATTTAAAAAAAAAAAAAAAAAATAGGTGGAAAGTCGGCATACTAAAAATGTTCTACTTGGTCTTTTTAACCACTAATCGACAAAAATGATTCGATAATTCACAATTGAATGAATTCAGTCAAAATTTCATGTCAAACAAATATTTATTCATTTATTCATTTTTTTTTTTTTGCTGTGACATAATCATTTTGTTCATTGCAATGCTTTACGGTATACAAAATTTTTTGTTTTGCTGTCTGACACACAAAGCTGATGATGGTTTTACGTGTTTTCACTTATTACCATAGATACCCGCACAGCTCAAGGATTGCACTACAATAATAACAGTTTTTTTTCTTTTTTTTTTTCATCTGTGTTACCCATAAATCAACAAAAATAATTAGATTTGTTTACTAAAAATACCTAAAAACCGAATTTTAAGGGATGGTATTCAATGCTATATGGATTTAAATAGCTATAAACTTTCTCCAAACAACGCGGAACATTTTGCAAAAAAAAACGTGTAAAAATCGCTCCAGTAGTTTTTCAGTCTATTAATCTTATACAGACAGACGGACATCCATTTTTATAGATAAATAGATTAATTACAATTAAAATCTCTACATTGTAAAAACCAATTGAGTAATCTAACCATTATGTCTGGATACTCAGAAATGTTCATTGTTTTCATAGACCCGTTGTTGGTTTTGTATATTTGTAAAAAATTCTTTATTTTTCAATAAAGTTCGGTGGAATATTAAATTGTTTAGGAATTTCATTTTTAGGTTTACCACCTTTAGTCCCCTCGTTGGTTATATTCACTTTATCGGCAATTGTTAATGTATCCAATTTACGTTTAAGAGACATAACGAATAACGCATACTATAATTTTACTGACCGCATTACATGACGACGAAACGAAAACTCCTACGTATATTTTTATTATTATTCTTATGATACTGGCCGTATTTACCCGTCGATTCGGAGCTCTGCGCGTATTACTTATTGCCTTTAATAGCCGAAAACGTATTGAAATTATTTTTTTAAGAATCCGGAAGGCAAAAGGCCACTCGAAATGTCAGTACTCTATGCCCATACGGCAAGTCACTTTAGCTATAAACCGGCAGACGGACAGACGGACAGACACAGACTGACTCGTAGCCGTATCGCGGTGAAAACGATATATTCGCGAAAAGTTTTTACCTCGTATGGTCACTGAGAATTTGACATCGCTAATTTTTGTTGTTTTCGGGCCTTGTGTACATTTTGATCATTTTTCCGCGCTTATATAAATCGCTTATATAATATATTCATA
Organism: Tuberolachnus salignus; assembly: GCA_956483605.1. Lineage (NCBI taxonomy): Eukaryota > Metazoa > Arthropoda > Insecta > Hemiptera > Aphididae > Tuberolachnus > Tuberolachnus salignus. Next base: position 15,564,186 of record OY101429.1, read on the forward strand.
TTCTTTCCGGGTCTTTGCGATTATTTTTACCCGAGTAGCAACAAAAAAAAATAAATCGAAAATAACTAAACGATTATTGCCGTCGATTTTCCCGTATGTATCCCCAATTATTCATAAAACTACATTTCAGAAAAGGGGCTACACTTGAACATCAAACAATATTTCTGGTAAAAAAAATTGTTCACAAACAAGGAAAAAAATAAAATCAAACTCTTTTTCCTTTATTGTCGAAATTCTTTGAAATATTTATTTTTTGAAATATCTTTAAGTAAATTTTTATTTTTTTTTTCAATAAAACGGTAACGCGTAAAATAAATATAATTAATGTGATCTAGGTGTGTCGCTATTCACTTGGATTTAAGTTGGGGCATCATCGCGGTATAAAGGCCGAGAATCACTGTCTTAAAACAGTTTTTTAATTTTTTTTTTTTTTTTTTTTTTTGTAATCACTTTACTAAAACGCTTGGATTTTTTCACGCGGTACCTAAAACATAATTATATATTTTTATTCGCCGCGGGCCTTTCACCCAATCGACTCGTTCGGTTTTCGGACTCGAACGCTCCGGATGGAACGCCAGTCAAACAGGCGGAAGTCATTGGTCGCGGTTCGAGCGATTTGTTTTCTACAACGAGTAAACAGATATTCGATATTCGTATATATAAATATATACGTATATATTATATTGTCGAGGCTGGTGGATTTTTCCGGATCCCTTTTGGAGGAGTCTCCCGGGAACACCCTGCGCGACTCTTTAAACGCACATAAATCTCGGCCCGGTGTTCAACGCGCCGGGATGACGGCGGCGGCGGTTGCTAATTTTGAAAAACGACCGTCGAAAAAATAAGAAATGTCCGCAAACGCGCGACGACTGCGAAAGTTGACAAAAAAAAAAAAAAAAAAACCAAAAACGCAACGCATTACTCAAAATTACATGCACGTCTCGCGAGAATCCGGTCAAAATGCGTAAAAAGTATATTATTATATTATAGGTAAGTAAGTATACGTACACGCGCGCGCGCCCGTAGAAAACCGCGACGATATTTTTTGCTTTAGAAAAACTAAATAAATAAAAACGAACCGGTATATATAATAATATCAGCTTACACCGGTGTAAATGCCCCCGGAACTATATACGGGAATCGTTCGCAACGATAGTAATCTCATTTCCGAGGGTATAAAAATGTAACGGCGAAGAAAATAAATAAAAAAAAAAAAAAAAAAAAAAGAGTAAAATTACGTATCGCAAAACGAGCGAATAAAAAAAAAAAAAAAACCCGAAATAAAATTACGCCATAACGACGTCCGAGTACGTGTGAAATAAAAAAAAAAAATAAAAACGTCGGATTCTTACCGTCGTGTAACTGTAGTGTCGCGTCCCTGGTGAACGCCAATTCCGAATCCGTGAGCGTTGCGTCCGAACAGTTGCCGGACGTGCCGCTCGTGTCGGTGTTCAGCAGCGCGCCGCCGGGCTGTTGGTACGTGTGATTGGGCCTGCGGTGCCGGTGGTACTGGTGGTGCTGCGACCCGCTGTGCTGGTGACGGTTCGGTTGGAATTCGGCGGTGTCTTCGTCACATTCCCCGTCGCTGCTGTCACCGCGGTGCTGGTACGGTTGGTACGCTCTGTTCGCTTTTCCTGTAAAATCGTTAAAATGTCCACTGTAAGCACGGGCCACGTGATTTCGACAACGCGCTCTACACGTATGGATATAATTATAATCGACGCGGGTATCGGCGGTACGGTAACCGGGAAGAGAGGCCCGCCGAGAGGATAGGGCGCGCAATCTCTCCATCATTATTATCGACGAAACACCACCCGGAGTTCCTTTAATTACCAAATGGACCGTCGTCGTCGTACGCATGTATAATACAAAACGCCCGGGCCACTCCCGTAATCTCCCTTAAAAATAATCGTCTCCCCTAATACGGTTCGCTATATAATTACGTAAACGTCACGGGCAAAGGTTACGAAGTCGGTCATTGTATCGAAACGCCCGATTTTCGAGGGCAGAGAGTAGTACGATAAAAGTTTACGTTGTACACAATACCCAAACTAATATCGGGCAAACTAGATTAAATATTAATAGTATTGAAAATTTAATTTAAAAAAAAAATGCGTGGTTTGACACGAATAAAATATGAATATAATTCAATTTAGAGCCGGGCGATTGTTTGGTTATTATAAAACTATAATTTTTTTTTTTTTTTTATAATTTTAATTTTATTCGCAAAGTCGACCGGGGAACTTTGCATTTTCGCCTTTGGCTATTGCATAATGTTTTGTGCTATCATCGACGAAGTTTAACGATTAGATTACGATGAAATATTAGATTGAAATAGTGGTCGCGCAAATAAAATAGTTTATAAGACGTAGATAAATGTGGAGAAATATGGGCAAAACAACCTCATGGGTTGAACGAAAGTCAAACGAGAGTGTTACAGAAAAAAAAAAAAAGAAGAAATTTAATGAAACATTTATTGAAAAGGAACGCCCAGGTAACTGTTCACCTGATTGGACGTAACATTTTCGTAGGGAACATCTTCGATGGAAAGATTTCGATCGGAAGAAGGACGTCCGAAAACTTTATACTTTCGACACGTTGCTCAGCTTCATGTTCACAGCTGAGGAACGTGTCGAACAACAGAGACGACAGGTCTTTAGACGATGGAGCGTAGGGACTTTTGTTAAGTATCGAATGCCATTCGATATAAGCATGACCACTTGAATCCGGGCAGAAATTTACACTTTTGTCCGGGCGCTCTAGTGAACTATGCGCCCCCGGGCAGGAAAAGTCGGAATAAAAAAACGATAATTTTTACAATGCCTAACATTTTCGGGAATTGTGTTAGAATGCCCCCCGGGACTTGTCCCTATATATCGTAACGTGCGTATATATATATATATATATATATACGTGTGCGTATAACGAGAACGCTGCCGAGGAAATAAAAACGGAAAACAAACGAAGGCGAGAAAGTTCGCGCCGAGTTTACGATTGTAGCGACTAGTCTTCTGGTCCGGACGGAAAAACGCATACGCGTATAATATACGTAGTGGAACGAAAAAAATAAATAATTTTTTTTTTTTTTCGTTTGGAATAACCGGCGCCGTGTAACGAGAAAAAAATACTGCTATTATACCTGTTCCGCGAACAAAGTTGTTTATGCGAAAGGGCCCGGTGTAAAAGCGTTTAGCCTTTGCACGGGGTATAATAAGTGAGAGGGGTTGACGATGAGGAGGAGGATTGTTGCAGCGGTAAGGAGAGAGCGCATAGTATAGCAACAGGAGCTTATTATTATTATTATTATTATTATTATTATTATTATAGTCGGGCAGACGTGCTACAGGGCGTGGGAAAAGCGTGTATATAGTGTATCTGGGCGAAAACAGTATAATTTAAATGCATGGGAAATAATAAAAAGGAACCACTTCGCCGCGTCCGCCGTGCGCCGTCGCTGCCGGTTATTTGCGGGACACGGTGGAATTTCGCCCCGGCACTTTACTGCAGTGTTGTTACTAATAACGCGGGCTGTTATTTATTCGCCGACTATTCGCCGCCGCCGTCGCCGCCGCCGACGAGAGGGGACGGATATTTTTTCGGCGGGTACGGGACGGGGCGAGAGGGAATAACGGCCGGGCGTACTCGTCTATTATACGGAATAAAATGGCCGGAACAAAAATTAGTGCGGCCCGGGCAATATCTCACGATGTTTTGTTGCTCCCCGAGAAAACGTTTAAAACGAAACGGCGGCGGCGACTGTACGCGATGCTTTTAACGCCGAGAGACCCGCGACGACGTTGTTTGCCCTCGTAGTTGTGTACTCGAAGAACAAACACGAGCGGGCGAGCGCGCGCGCGCGCGCGGAGCGAGCACACAACAATTATTACTATTATTATTACTATTATTATTATTATTATTATTATTATTATTATTATTGTTATTATTGTTGTTGTTGTTGTTGTAGTTGTTGTTGTAGTTGTTACCCGGCCCTGGCCCTTTCGAAAATTCCCGTCCGCAATATTAAACAAACGGCGTTCGATTTATATCAAATATATAATAATAATAATAATGTCCCTCCCGAGTGGCGTTTTTATATTATTTGCTCGGCACCGCCGCCAGCCGGAGTCCGATTTCAATTGGACAACAATTGGATATAATTATTTGCGCGGGCGTGTAACTTTATCGTTTTACGTTATTTTAGATTCCGGACAAAGTGGAAAACGCACCCGGAAACTTTCACGCCGCGGTCCCCCGGCGTAGCGGTTATTACTTGACGTTCGACAACGAGGGGAGGTCGCGAAAACAGTCAAAATCGTCAAGCCCATCTTTCGCGATCTTAAATTTATACTCGGTTAGTTTTTTGGTTTTCGGTGCATTTAATAAGGAATTGATTGCATTGGTTTCGATGTTGCTCTTTAACGTGGAAAAAAAATGATTACGGACGACGCACCGCATTGAAAAGTGAACGGTATAAGCTGATTTTCCTTGAAAAATGTTTACACACTTGACGTTGAATTTAAAAAATAAAAAAACTAGATATTTCTATTTACATTCGAGTTCGACTACCGCACACTGTGTTCTCAGACTCGTAAAAACATACTATTTTTTTTTTTTAAGTATTTCGAATACAAATACAGATATATTACAATGTATTTAGAATGGGCGTTCCAGTAATCCACTAGAAAAAACGGATACTTTTGAAAAGTATTTATAAACATTTTTAACAATCAATGAAGCATTAAAAATACCGATAAATATATTGTACTAAAAATACGTATACCAACCGACGCATATATTCGAATTTTCGTATTGAAAATATTGTTTTACTCGAATACTTTATACGAGTCCGTAGTGCTGAACGGCGGTATTAATTGAAGTCATTTCGTACAGGAGGAATAAATGACGATTTTTTTTTTTCTTTTTGAACTGCAGTATACGTATAGTACAGTGTTAACTAGACAGTTCAAATAAGCCCATATAAAATATACCCTAGAGTGTTTATATGAATATATTATGATAAAGTACGCCAGCATGGTACAGATAAATGGTGTATACTCGTGTATATATATATATATATATATATATATATACGTATTTAAATTTACCGCTCAAACGATAGTCACTTACACAATCCATTAGTCTCGTATATAAACTTTAATAGTGTATTGTATACGAGTATAATAATACAAATATATAATATGTTATACTACGGCGTGCAATCGATTTCCCGGGTAACGCTATAAATTTATTTCAACCCTGGGGTTTAAATTCGGTTTTCGGTAGCGCTGAAACGCACGTTTTAGGATAAAAATCATCGAATCGTTATTATCTCTTTTCGGTAAAACTAGCGTTTAATTAAAAGAAAACACCTATTTTGTTTTGAAGCCATTTTGATTCGTACAATGTTTATCAATCTCAAAAATCGTCTGAGATACGGGCCGTCTAAAGTTTACTAAAAAAAAAAACATAGATTTGTCTATTTTACAATTACACAATAATTTTGTAAATTGATAAAATTTCATATTTCCAAAAATGTCAAGAAAACTGACGCGTACGCGTCGCCTTACTAACAAATGGTTAAAACAAATAATGTATTGTACAAGATATTAAAAGCTAAAATAATGTATTCGCTTTTTTCTCTTAATGTTGGCAGCACCACTAACAACGAAATTATCGTACCGGACGAGTTCTGTTATTTGGAAGCTGTAACCTACACATACGTAAACGCACTGCAGTTTATTGCATTTATTATTCAACATACCCGTTATATTATAATATAGTATTATTTAGACACTTGGAAATGCAATTGGATTGTTGAAATTGAATTAGAATATTAGGATCCCGGTGAATTTCGCCAAACGTTTTGGTTGCCTGCCTACGTACATAATAGTTGTACGGTATTATTTATCACTACAAGACGACGCGTGCCGGGCGCAGAAAATTTTCGTCTGAACGCACCGCGGGAGAGGAGTTAAGTGTAAAAATAAAATAAATATCTGCATTCAAGAAGAAATAACAACAACAACGACGGGAAGAAAATAATAATCATAAAAAATAAACAAACAAAAAAACGAAGAACACGATAGAGAAAAGCCCGGCGAACATACGTCGTCGAATATATATATACGCACAGGTCGCTCTGTCAGTACGGGCTTTAGACAATAATAATAATAATAATATGAAGAGTGCATAGAAGGTTTTTGTACACAAGTAAGAGGGAGAAAAAAAAAACTTTTATTGTGAAAGCCTCTTGAAATCCTCAAATTCATATCGCATTCGCAATAACTCAAGGTGGACGGCGACGGTGGCGGGAGAAAAGAAGTATAGTGGTAAAAATAAAAGGCGTTCGCTCATTTTTCAAATCGCGAGGCAAACGCGGTATACCCGCTGCCGCGGTCGCCAAGTTTTTTTCCATTTTTTTTTTCTTCTTTTGTAATAACCCGCACCCGCGGTTATCATCCGTCTTAGTCAGAAAATTTCCCGAGCACGACTATCCGGAATCGATTTCACACGTATATATATTAATATAGCCGTTCGGACGACCGGCATATTGTTAAACAACAAAAAAAAAATAAATATATATTTACGACAATCGCCAGCGAAAACCCCGTTGATAGTAAAGAAACTATGGGTCGTTTGTAGTTTATCATACGGTCAGTTTTATGAGTTTGCACGGGATACTATATTTATTCTTCCACAGTTGAGATAGATATTGATTTTCCCATGCCCAATAATTCAAAATAATAGTAATAATAATTATTATTTACAAAAGTGAATTGAATATTCTGTCAATAGATCTATGCATTTTATTCGAAACAAAAAACATTGCTCATAGACAATAACCATCATTGACGATCGAGTTTCGTCGTCAGGAGAAATAAAAAACATAACCTCAAAAAGTACCCAATCTACACAGACTGTTGGCGAGATATAGCCTGAAAAATAGACCGCGTACCCATAAATACTGATATTTCTATTATTTCTTTATTTCTACGTATCCCGTCCCATCCATTTATTTATTATCTACGGCGAATACCCAAAAAATTAACTCGTCCATCCGCGCGAGAAAAGTGCGCTCTGGCCGCCAATGCGTGTACTATTTTTGTGACTAGGAAAATGGCATTGTATAGGGAGTTTCTTATTAAAACTTGCCAGCAGGTATTTTGTTCAGCATATTATATGAAAGTTATACAATTGCTATATGGGGCCCGGTGCCGTGTTTTTCTAATTTCCTCCGATATTTTAAAATTCGAAAATTATTTTTAACATATTAATTATAGGATATTTTCGCTAAGTCAGTGTCCGATATCTGTTTATAGGGGAAAGGCCGGGTTATAAATGACGAAAAAAATTTCGGGGGACAATAGATAGCAAAAAATAAAAAAACTCGAGCCATTTTGAAGACGAGAAAATATTCCCAAAACGCGGTTCGACGCCAAAAAGGGGCAGAGTGAGTCTTCCTCTTTCTAACATGATAAATAATCATCAAAATTGAGTCACAGGAGTTATTGGCGTAAGGCGTGTATTCGAGCGAAAAAACACGACATTTTAAACGATTTCGGGTACATATTTTATAAACGTATGGTAACGTTAGTCGGAATATTGACCGCACGCTGCGCTAGCCGTACAGTCTCTAGCTATATATACGAGGTCTGTTCAAAAAGTACCAGGACAAATGTTATTACGGCTAATCTACACACGAGAACGTTTCAAATTTTAAATAGACGTATTCCCCGCGAATAAGTGGATATTTTAAACGAAACCCGAAGTCGCTAACTTATCTCAGTTTATTATTACACGTAGTTAAATCCAGACAGTTTGTTTCGTTCGCCGTTTTCGACATGTCTGAAATTAACGAACAACGCGTGTGCATCAAGTTTTGCTTGAAACTTGGTAAAAATGATGCAACGAAAACGTACGGAAATGATTAAAACCGCTTTTGGGGATGATTCGTTAATTTCATTCCGTGACTTTCGAGTGTTTTAAACGTTTCAGGGACAGTCGGCAGTCAACTGAAGACGTTCCACGTTCTGGAAGACCGTCGAAGTCATCCAGAAACGATGGTGTGCCGAAAATTTGCGAAAAAAAATGCGAAATAGCCGCCGATGTTCGTGAGTTAACAAAGGGAATCGTAATTGAGTCTTGTCATTAAATTTTACAGGAAAATGGGAAAATGTACAGATGAGAAGGGTCGCGTTGCCGACCTGCAATTCGTTCCACGATTGTTCACCATGACAATGCACCGGTACATATCGCGCTGTCGATTCGTGAATTTTCGGGCTGAAAAAAAAATTGCTGTGGTCCCGCGGACTCTCCCTATTCTTCAGATGATGTGATTTTTTCTTTTCCCAAGACTAAAATCTGCGCATAGAGGACAACGATTTCAAGATGTAGAGGAAATTAAAGCGAACGCGGCAACAGAACTCATAGCTTTAACTTTGGAACGGTACCAAAGGATTTTTGAAAAATGGCAAGATCGCCGGGATCACAGCATATCACCGTCCGGAGGAGAGTATTTTGAAGGATATATCTTTAAATAATATATAACTTCATTTTTGTAATTATTAAATATAAAATCCCGGTACTTTTTGAACAGACCTCGTACGTATATATTATATACAATGTATATATATATATATATATATATATATATATACGTAAAATGTATTATCCGGCCGAGTCGTCGTGCGTACACGGGGATTTACGCTAAACAACTAATCCTCGGAAAGTGGACTCTCGGGGGTTTGATAATTTCGAGCAGTCGCCGCGAGCGGCGAGGACGGGGCGACGACGGGCCGCGCGTAGCGGCTCCGACCGCCAAAGGTCCGGGGACGGCGGTGCTGTACGAGCGCGATAAACCACCTCCCCCGGCCGGCGAGCGCTAATCAAAAAGGGTTGATTTCGGACGGTGGCCAGCGGACGGCCGGCGGAGGTATGTCTTTTGATTGCCCGTCAACCGTCCCCAGGGTGACGTACATACAAAGTCACCGTGACCGCTTGCCATTCCCCCGCGCCGCCAAACACGCCCGTGGCTCTATACAATAACCGTACACGTATACCTACGTGTGTATACATTGTCCTATTTTTTATATACATACGTATATTTTTTTTTTATTATTATTATTTTCCAGTACACGCAAATTTCGTACCGTGTATAGATAATAAAATAATAACGGATTAGAGGTAGGTGAGGGCACGACGAAAGCTTTTCACGCGAGACAATTTCGTGACAACTTTTTTAAGGTTTAACGTAACCGGACGAAAATGTACAATATTTCTAGTGATTACTAGGGCAGACAGATATATGTGCATTTCCGTACTTTTATTAGCTGGTAAAATGTGTGAAAAATAACGTAATATATTTTTTTGCGATTTCAAAGCACATTTCAACGATTCGGTACAGAATTCGATAATATTTAATATTTCGTAAATTATTAAGACATTTTCAACTCGATGAATCGACTAAGTCGTCATGGGTTATTCAATTTATTAATAAATCGATAAGGTTAAATTATCGTATAACAATATCACATAATAATGTCTATATATTATGTCGTACATATTTTATTTAAGTAATCACTTATACTCGTACGGTAAATTGATCGATATTACTAATTTTTAATTTTTTTTTTTTTAAATGCCGAAAGTGAAAATTTCAATCACTAGTCGTATTAAAAGTTCCATATCTGAATATGATGAAAGTATATTTTCTTCGGATTATATTATTTTGTAAAATACCTTTTAATATAATAGATTTATTTTTTACTATATTATAATTAAAATCAATTAGAATTTTTAATTGTTTTTTTTTTTTTCTATCAAGAGTATATTTTGGTAATTTTTACTAGGTTTTTATAGCATATTTCTGTCTGCCCCAGTGATTACCAATCACGAATAATTAAAATGTTATAATACCCGGACAGTTTTAATATTATTTATTTTAGTAATTGATAATAATTAAGATATTTTGCCGGTATCGAAAGTATAAAATATAACATAGAATTTTCGTTCGTGTTAGAAATAAATAAGTACGCGCATAACCTTAAAAAAAAAAAAAAGAACAGTCTTTCTCTTTCGATTATCCGATTGTCCGTACTTAAATCATATGCTTCGTCGTATTTACAAAATTTCGTTTTTCTTTCTACGGTCTATACACCGGTAACGAATCAACGCAAACAAAAAAAAAAAAACGATTCTGAGCGGAGTTCTGTAAACTTACTGCGGTTGTATAGCCAACCGGTAACCCGGAAATCGATAAAAAAAAACCCCTAAAAAGAACATTTGAATCCGACGTCAAATAATCGCCATATATTATAACGAATCTTAATAGAAAACGTACTAAAAAAAAAAAAAAAAAAACCGTCACAGAAAAATACAAACGATTATTTTGATTATACTCGTATCACATCGTTGAGTACAGAACAATTTCGGGACGTCCGTAAAAGTCGGTCGTCCTTCGGTATAACAGTTTCATTGTTCGTTATTTTATTTTCATATTTATAGGTCTCCGGACTCCTACGGATATCGCGGTTATTGTCTCCGCCGAGCATACATTATCGTTCTATTGACTCGAAATTTAATTAAATCCCATAATGCGTAGGCTATTATTATAATATGTCCTCATCCTGTTAATATTATTGTTGTATAACCGGGTGTCGATTTGTTTACATTTTTTTTATTTTTTTTTTTAAATAAATCGTTTATATTAATATTATAACCCCCCCCCCCGCCCTCGATTGAAATTACGCGCACACGAACCGTCTCGCCCGCCTTGTACTTTTCCCATTATTATTATTATTATTATTTTTTTTTTTTTTTAATAAAATGTCCCGAACACGATTTCGGTACGTCCGGAGGCGCGTACCGCGAATGTCCCCTCGAAATGATTGATACACCTCGCCGCTACGGGTGACTTTTGTAATATTTTCACCGGGGCCCCCGGTCTCTTTTCATTCGTCTCGACGACGACGACGACGACGACGTTGGTGCGTTCTTCTATAATATCTGACTCGCAAATGAAACCTTTTTATAAAAGGTATTATTCCATAGAGTACAAATAATACGGATATTATTTGAAAAGATATTTACATTTAATACGTTCGAAAAGTATTTATTATAAACACTTTCGAATATTTCTCTCCCCCCCCCCCGTACGTATTATCGTTCCATTGGTAGAGGTCTTTGATATATTATACCGGCTAAACATAACGAATACGATTTTAAATACATTTGCAAAATAATTAAAACGCAATACTGAGTATTTTTTTTTTTTTTTTTAGAAATGTTTCAAATATATTTATTCGAATATTGTTTCGTACAAAAACTTTACAGGTCTGTCTATAATACAGCGGTTAAAATCCACAATAACCTCGCGTGTACCGTAAAAACTCGATCCCACCAACAGTAGTTACGGTTTACTCGCATTCGTTCATGGGTTTTTTTTTTTTTAAAAAAAAATCCGGTCATTAATATTCTTGGACGAAAAGATTTCTGCTCGTCTTTCAAACAGAAAAAAAAAACCCATCAAGTACACCGAATTAGCAGCTATTAAACCGAGAATATTATTACGACGCGGCCCGAAAAGATTATTACTACGCTGAACATTTAATAACGACAAAAAAAAAAAACAAAAAATACCACCTAGTGATATAAATTATATATATAAAGTTTTTTTTTTTTTTTTTTGTGATTTATCCAGCAGTATCGTTTTACTCGTATGGAAATCCGATATACCCCGAACGAGTTGAACGGAAACTGGGCGACTGCATGCTCGTATTATACGTAACGCACTATAAATCTCGACGATATAATTTATATATAATATTATGTCCGACTATATAAATGTAAAAGAGAGTTTCGCTGGTAACGGCTAATCTCTCGAGAACCACTGAACCGATTTGGATGCGGTTTTCAAAATTATGGTGTACAAATCTCGGGGAAAGTCTACGCGCGGCTACTTGTTGTCCCTTGACGTCCTCGGCGACACGGTAGAAAAAGAAAAACGGTTACAGTTCAGATGGGCGCGGATGGGAAATCGGGTTTTGTCGGCAATATCAAAATCGTCGATACTACTTCTACACGGCAGATTTGTTCGCGGTTTTCCCTTGGACGGTTTCAATGTATTCAAATTTTTTTTTTTTTTTTTTAAATACCCGATGTTTCTAATTGTTTTTTTGCCCCCCTGGATGTCGCAAAACGCCTAAAAGAGAATTCCGGCGTTACTCGCTCGTCTATAATCAAAAATGCAAACTTTGCACGGGCGGAGGCGCCGGGGATTATACAGCTTAAAAACGAAATATCACATCCAAGTGTCTCGGTATCTTCGAGCCCGGATATTTTTTTCGACAAAAATACGATAATTTCAATTTACAAACATTTAGATTTTCGCTGAAATACTACGGGGTACTATGGATAACGACATTTATGTATTCTCATTTCCTTTGTACGCCTCGCAACCCTTTGATAATAATAATATTATCGATATTAGTAGTAGTCCAAGAATAATATCGATATTAAACAACGAAAGAACGATTAAATGAATGGGTTTATGGGCTTGTGTTCGATGTCGAATTCGACTGGGCGGCCGAGGACACCAAAAACTATATATTAACGGGTATAATAATAAATTATTTTGTCGATTTTCAAAAATGGGTTACGTAATGAAATTTTGTTCGGATTTTACGAAAATTACATTTCCGCCGGAGTCCTTGAGCGGCCAGTACTCGTGTATATATATATATATATATATATATATATATATAAATTATATTATTATATTCAGTGGCGCGAGAGAATCCGCCCGGCCACCGTGTAATTCAACTCCGTCGGATGAGACTGATTTAAACCGATTAACGGACGCGGGCGAAAAAAAAAAAAATAAATAAAAAATTGTATTATAGAGTGTTGAATTTCAACGTCGACCTTGCGGTCTTTTGTTTCACAGAGAGAGAGAAAAAAAAAAAAAAAAAAGCAGCAGCACTGTGTAGTAGTGTTTTCCGCTCCTGTAGGTATATAAATAAAATATATATATATATATATACATTCTGGTCATTAATATTATTTTTCACGGAGAAAAAAATGAGGGGAATAAAAAAAAAAAAAAACACTTACAATATTCAAACCTCCCGTGACAGATTTTAACGGTACGGTGCGGTGTATACCGAGTGGGGGGGACGATAATGATTTTATAATTAAACGAGGGGGACACGCGTAGATAACGACTCGGCCGATTCTCTCGCGCGTTTCTTTCCCCGTCTCCTCGTGTCTTCCAAACAGAAACCGCCGTGGTGTTCTATATTTAAGACTGAACATAATATAATCTTAAAAACCGTTCTCCGGTCGTTTGTCAAACAAATCGTTAAAGCGACCTCGCCGGGCGTTTACGTATTATTATTCTTACTACTATTATATATATATATATATATACACGTATAAATATTTTTTTTTTTTTTCCCTCCCCATCATCCCGTCACCTCCCACGCGATCGGAAGACCTCCGTGGTCGATGGCTTTCACGGATCACACTCTCGGCGGGTCCATTAGTTACGCGACAGCGGCGAGGGACCCGCCGCCGTCCCGTTTAATTGATGTAAAAATCGCCCGGGCCGTTTGCCCACGAAATATATCGCCGTCCCGAGGTATTCGCCGCCTGAAATAACACTCGTGAATCATAATTAAAAACGCGATTATAATAATTATTTATGCGTTTTACCGCGGCAAAGTGCGTATAGCGTAACGGCCGGTTATTATTATTATTATTTTATTTTTTTTTTTCTATTATTATTCAGAGTGGTTTTTATTTTTTTTTTTTTCCCGTCGACCAGAAGACATAACCGGTCGGGAAGATCGTATTTCGAAATTGCATATATCCGTCCCGTAATCGGGAAAATTTTCCAACAAAATAAGAACACGTTCGATAATAGAACATTGAAGGCGATATATGTGGACCGACTATTCTTCATCGAGGTTTTTTAAAAAAAAAAAAAACGACTTCAAGAAGTAAAGGATACGACCTTTATACGAATCGGAAACCGATGGGAAAGCCGGAGACCTCGAGAGTGTCAAGATAGTTCAGGATCGAGTAAAGTGCAGGGATATTGTGATGGCGGCAAAAAACTCTCCGAGATCATTTTAACGTCGGAATAATAAAACGATTGTATGAACATCGAACATATGAATATACATCGGACTGGACAATTGTAAAGAAGATTGTGCGTAATGGCATCGCATTTTTTTTTTTTTTTGATAAAAACCGTTGATTCGGGATTCAAACTAAACTGTACACGACGACGACACGTGTATTCTACTTTTTCATTTTATGTGGGCTTTTATAACAATTATTATAAAACGGTCTGCAATTATTGGAGCAAAGCGCTTACTTCCTCCGATCATAAATAACAACAACAATAATAATAATTGCCAAAAAAAAAAAAAAAAATTTCATATCAGAGCGTGACTTTCTTTATAAACGTCGGGGGGGACGGGGGCTGATGGAGAGAAATGTAACGTTTTTGGCGAAAACGCGCGTTTCGGACGGAACCGATTTGTAATAGTGCTGCGGCTTTTGTCAGTCTCGTAGACCACCCCCAAAACAAACGAAACACGCTCTATAAATATATAAATTTATAATAATGAAAAAAATGAATTATTTATTATAATAGATAAACGATGTTTTTTTTTTTTTTTTTTTTCGAATTAGAATTTTCATAACGAAACGCCGTGTTGTTATTATTATCGTTGTAACGGAAACGTATAAAAGGGGGAAAAAAAAAAAGAAAAAGAGAGCTACCGAAGAAGAATGCGAATCACCCATGGATGACTCGGCGCTACTTCTCTATCGTTTTACATATTATTATTATAAATTTTGTTCTTTTTTTTTTTTGTTCACGGTTAATGGTTTATGGTAACACGCGTTCCCCGGGCCGGCACAACGCCTCCGCGTTTTTTCCCCCCATAAATGATTACTTATTAAAAAACATAATAATAATAATAATAATAATAATATAATCGTTTTTAACTGTAGTTTCGTCAGCTCTCCGAGGCGGACTCTCCCGACAATCGCGGGACGGCCGTAAAATATAATATTACGTTTTTACCGACGCGATAATGTTTCGCGGGATACGCGCGTATACGTATATACTAAATATATTTTTTTTTTTTTTTTATACCACGCGGCAAACTCCCGGAGAAAATTATATATTTATAGTAAATTGTGTACGCTATCGAGATTTTTTTTTGATTTTTTTTTACATCGGCAAGTTGCGTCGTAATAATAATTAAGCAAAATAAACCGGTTTTAGTTTGAAAAGTTTTTCGAAAAAGTCGCTATTCATTTATCTAAATTATCTAACTCGGAAATAACAAAATCGTTTTATTATTTTTTTGCGTACGTCGGTGTGTGTGTGTGATAATAGCTAATAACCGGCATAAAATAAATTGCAAAAATCGTTTCGAACTAGTTAACCGACTAGTTTTAAAATGTAATAATAGTTTAAAACTTCGATTGCGAATCGATTCCCGAAACGTACAAGTATGGATATAAACATATTGCGTCCGCATCGTTGGCGTGTGTACAGTTGGTAAAAAAAACGAAAAATAATTTATGATCATTAAATGTATTTTTCACGGTTTACGATGACGTTTAGGAAAGGCAACAAAAAAAAAAAAAAAAAACGGTCTTACGGGTGTGATGGTGACGTCGTTTTTATTATTATTATTATTATTATTATTATCTACGCCGCCGTTCGCCTCTCCCGCGACAGCTTAACAAAGTTAAAACGCCCGGTAATGAGAAAAGTTTGATTTTAATGAACCGAAAGCTCTGCACACGGCCGCGCGCGCGTTATTATGTCGACCGGGTTTTGTTAAAAACATCACGAGCCGACCTCGGGGCGGGCAGCGTTCAAAATCGTTATTCGCCCGTTCGAGGCGACGGTGGCGGCGGTGTGCGAGCCACATCCGGAATGTCTCTGCGACGAGTTTTCCTCGAGAAAACTGATTTTCTATAAGTGAGAGAGAGAAATCTAGGCGTACACGTGTATTATTATTATTATTATTATTATTTACGCGGACAAGTATATTTCCTTTCGCGATTTTCAATCGGACACGTACGTGGGAGAAGGGGCGGGAGATTTAATACGTCGTCGTCTCGTAATTTATCAGTCGGACAACTACGTGCCGATTGTTTTCCAGAGGTGGCCGATGACAATCATTCGGATCCGACGCGAGTTGTCCGTATTAATTACATAGTATATTATCGAATTAGCGTTTCTATAATATAATATAGTTTTAACGTACAAAAGATGACGTTATCGGAACAAATACATCCGGGTGCTTATCGAAATTTACCGGCAAAAAAATAACTCTGTGGGTCATGGACAACGCATACATTCCTCTATAGCCTATATTCATTCACTGAGGTACCGTAGACTTAGACCCACTTAACGGGCTCACGGTTAATCGACTCGAATTACACGTATTTACCAACGCGTCCACGTATGGAATAAGAAATTCGTCTAATGCGTCAGTGTTTCTTAGACTTCAAGGGTTCCGCCAAAACTTAGGTGATTTTTTTCTTGAATAGAATCAAATACCACGGGACAACTACGTTGTTATCTGTACCGATGGAGCAAAGGTCATGAGTGGTATAACTAATGGAGCTATACGACTGCATGATACATAAACAGGTACTCGTTGCAAAAATGTTTTCTACCAGTTACAAGAATGCTCTTGATGATGTCGTCAAAATCATAAACTTCATAAAATCTCGGCTTATAAATAATCGTTTATTCAAAATTCTATGCGAGGACGTGAAAAGTGTACACACTTCGCTTCTAATACATACTGAAGTCAGTTGGTTATCTCGAAGAAACACACTAACTCGTATTTTTGGGCCAAGGGACGAGGTGCGTGCGTTTTTATTGGACACAATTTCGAATGATCGATTTCTTGGTCAAATTTGATTATTTAAACTGGCCTATTTATGCGACATTTTTTACACAAAGACCAATGAGCTTAATTTCACTTAATTTTTGTGATTTTTGTTGCAAATAGTCCGTATATAAAATGTCGCATTAAAACTATTGAAACAAAGTTCCACGATAAAAGTGAATATAAAAAAAAGTTCCACGGATAAAAAAAAAAAAAAAAAAACGTTAAGAAACGTTGGCGCTTGAATGGACTCCGCGACATTCGCGTGAATAGGATCGAATTTTTCCCCCGACAGTACTTCAATTGACAATTTTTCGACATTTTCAATAAAAAAAAATTCCGCTTTGGTTTGTCCTCACGGATAATCTCTTTTTGTTCTTGTACATTTCGCGGCGTCGGGTTTACGGATTCGAAGAATGCTCTGGTCCCAAATCGAGTCGAATAAATAAGTGGCGATATTGTTTTACACGTGGCGTGCGCGTACGGCAGTAATATATACATAGGTACCGACGAAACGTGTCGACGTATTTATATTGGGCACGTTTATTACATCCGGGAAATATCGACACGAGGGGTCGGGACGGATTCTAAAGACACACGTAGAGCGTCTGACGTTGTTCTATAAATAGTCGTTTCTTATTTATTTCGCGGTTTGAATTCTTAAACGAAACCCGTAAAAATCACGAACGATTATGTTTCGTTAGTTGAAATATTAGCGAACAGTATAACAACACCGAAATTCGGGATTTTATATAAAAAAAAAAAAAAAAAAAAACATTTTTACGCGGTATATAATTTTCGAACAATATTTTATGTTTTTTTTTAAATTTTTTTTTTGCATAATTATTTACAATACTGTTCGGAACGTTCGATTCGTGCGCGTGGAATTTTTTTCGGTTCGTCGAAAATTCGAATATTAAACGTAACACAAGGTCGCTATTATAATCGTCGGTCTCGTAATAATAGTAACGAGGACGGTATAATTTGTGCGCGAGAGACCTTCGCTCGGTATCCGATATAATAGTTCGATATAAAAAAAATGTTTAAAAAAAAAACGAATCTTTTTTTTATTTTATTTATTTAATTTTTTCTTTTCTTTTTTTTTTTTTTCAAACCTAACCCGCGCGTTCGCCGGAGGAATAGCAGGAAGTCGATGATGCGCATCGGTATGAATAATGCGCTTTCGGGAAATAATAATCATAATAATAATAATTGGATGTATACGTCATTGTGCACGCCGGTACATAATATTGTACAGGACGGGATGACGGTGTCAAGACGCCGCAGGCGATCATTCAGTCATATAAAACAATATAATGCCTGTGTTTTTTTTTTTTTTTTTTTTTTTTTTTTTACCTTAGGTGTTTCGCGCAGTCGATTTGACAATGGGCCCTTTTGTCTCTGCGCGGTGTATGCGATGATGTGCTTTACCGGTTGCGCGAATATAATATTATTATAATAAATATATATGAAAAATTTTCTTCTCTCTCTTTCTCCCATTCTCTCTAGAGTTCATCACAATTCGTATACACAATCGCAATAATAATAATAATAATAATAGTACGTATATATTATACCGGCGTGTATATTCGTCGTCATCGTTATTATTAAGAAGAGAGAAAATTTGTTTTATACGTATAATATTATACACGCATACAGGTACGTGCGTCATCTCGAAATCTATTCGATTGTAGTTGTGTAAAGTGTTGGGAAAAATAATAATAACCGGGTGAAATGAATACCCGTGTTCGTATATATAAATGTACTCGCCGGCACTGTTTTATTTAGGTCACATAATTAAGATGAGCTAGGGGAAAAAAAATAATATTATAATATTACAATACGAATCAATAATACAACATCGGAGGCATTTGGCGAACTCGGATATTGCTATATATAGTTAGCTGTCGGGAAATTGATAACAGGGACAGGGGTTACCAACTGTCCCGATCGAAGTTGACGCGGGACAGATTATTCCCGGCACAGTAGGAAATTACCAGTTTATATTTTTCTACGTTTGTACAAACGATTAAACGATAATATTATTGTAATATACGTATGTTAATTTAAATTAAACGCACCGTTAAACCGTTAAAAGTATATATAAAGAAAAATATAAATATAAATACAAACAAAAAAAAAACAGGTCGTTGACTTCGGGGTCCCGATTTTTCAAATTATATAGTTGGCAACCCCGTACGGGGGTCAGACACGATATTTCACTGGTGCCAACGATTCCCTCTCAAAATATCATAATACTTACCATAATTCTCGTATTATGATTTGTGTGCCTAATCACCTCCCCCCCCACCACCACACGTCGAATTTTCTACTTCAATAGTAAGTTAGTTATTATACCCGACGCAGAATTTTCCATTTACACCAAATTATTATTTCTACCCGACGTGGTGATTCACTGACTTCCTTGAAGCCCGCGCACCTCTATATAGTATCGCGTTTCGAATAATTACATAAGTAAGTGTAATCGCGATAAAAATAAATCGTCTCTATGTACACTCTCGTAATACACGTAACGTATATATATTTATGGCTCGGGTGTTTTTTTTTAATATAATAATAATAATAATAACAAAAAAAAAAAAAAAAAACCGTCATAAATTTCACTGCACCGCTTTCTTCGTACACCCGGGTGGATTATTATCATAATAATAATGGTAATAATAATTATTCTACTTACGGTATAATGCGCGTGTGCATTTCTGGATGCAATTTTCGCCGCGTTCATGTATAATACGATTGTCTGTATAATATATTACTATATATATACGTATATATTGTCGGGAAAGGTCCTGGTCGTATTATTTTACTGGTCGGAGACGGGATATAATAATAATATTAATAATATGTACGAGCGGAAGTTTAATCGAACTTTCAGCCGCGGCGGCGAGCAAAGTTCAACGCTTCTCCCTTTATCGTCTTTATACTTTATATATATATATTTATACTGCTGCGACGGGGGAAATTCATTTCCTTTCCATTGTTTTTCGTCTCGAATGAACGTACCAAACACGGTAATTAAACGGCCGCCGCCCTGCCCCCCCAAACGATGCCGATGCACCGAGAATCCTGCCCTCGCGGATGCGCCGGGAAATCAATCTTCATTATGCGTTTATATCACTATTATTATTATTTTAATTTTTAAAAATTTTTTATTTTTATTCTCTCTCTCTCGCTCCATTGCGCGAGTGTAATATATACGGTACAGTTAAAATCCTATATCCGTCAAAACTAGTTTTACCGTGTCACAACTAGTTTCCACAAAACCGGTTTCAACAAGTTAAAACTAGAATTAACCAGTTAAAACCAGTTGCGTCTGAAATTTATCGATGAAAACTAGTTAATACTGATTTTCGAAAGTTAATTTCCATCTATCCCGTTTATTGATGTCGGGAACATGATAATCTGACAATGTTATTTGTATCGCGGTAGATTAAACAATTCCCGGGTGTCGGGGAATGGTGTGGCATGAAAACCGAAGCCCCGCAGATCAGAAGAATATATCCAGTGTTCGGCCTGTAACCCACGTGTAGGACGGGGTCAAGTACAAGTACGAATATGCATGTACGTTCTCGTTTATAATTTCAGTAATAACTAGATTCGACCGGATCATTAAAACCTGCGGGGTCGGTTCTGGTGATTACCGGTCAAGACTGTTTTTGACGACAGGGTTTTGTGAAAACTAGTTTTGACTAGTTTCGACTGGTTTCGGCGGATTTCGGATATTAACTGTAACGTACGAATATATAATATATACATACGCGTACGTTTCGTTTTCCACGGTTCTGTTTTATACAATAAACGAGATACATTTTTTTTTTTTTTTTATGGCCACCTATACGTTATTGTTTTTATTTTTAATCAATATCGCCCAACGTATCCCTACTCCCCCGCGATATTTTATATATGTATATATATATATATACATACACGTTTTACGAATATTTCGTATATATTGTATTCCCTTTGTTTTGTTTTGTTTTGTTTTTTTTTTTTTTATTATTATTTAGCGTGTGTGCCCTCCGCAGCCCTCGTCCGCGAGGAGGGCGCAGCGGCACGGCCATTCCGCGCAACTGTTGGAAAATAAGATAAATCGCAACGACTGCTATAATAATAATAATAATAATAATAATAATAATACCGTCGTCGTCGTCGTCGGTGTTCGGGTTGCAGTAGGAACGCAATATCCTGTTATTCGACGAACGTTATATGCACAAAATTTCGTCGGCCATTCCGGAATATACGTACGTATTATTATTAACCGTCGTTGCACAGGCAATTGCGTTCGGGAGACAGAAAAAAAAAAAATATATATATATATATATATACGCACACATGACAAATCGGTCGACGCGTCGTTAACAGATGTTCCGACTTATATACGTTTATATACATATATATATATATATATATATACGTGCGTATACAATATTATAATAATATACGCGTCAGAATTACACTGCTCGGGATTTGTCACACTGCAGAAATGGATAAAATATTATTATTATTATTATTTCGATTTTAAGAGTACGAGAACGAGGAGGAGGTCACACGCACTAATAACAATATTTATGGGGATCCAGTACCGGGCGGGTTTTTAACGACACGGGTTGAAATTACGACAATTTACCGACTCGACTTCGAGAAATCGAGAATGTCTTCGCTTAAACTGTAAACCGTGAAATTTGTACGAAAACGTAAAACGCCGGGTATGGAAATAATACTCTTCGTATTGTGGTTTTTCGTATTATTTACTCGGTGTCGAAATGTATTACAGACGACACCGTTTGCGTACGGCATTGAATCATATTTGAATAATACCATTCAAGACCGTTTAAAAAGTGACATCGCCGCCCGGCTGATGTAATGCACGTATAATTTTCGCCATATTTATACGGTAAACACCGTATTATGCGTTCCGAAATGAAACGATTTTTCCGCGCGTGTTTCTCACGAAAAAGGAACCCCGTTATTTTTGTCGAAGAAAAAAGTCTATGGAATATGACGAAAAAATGATAGATGGAAAAAAAAAAACGAAAAAACCGGTCGAATTCAATATGGGCCCGTGGTTTTCGATTTGAAAAGAATAAAAAAAAAAAAATCGTTATCGGTTCGCCGGCGTATAGTTTTTCCGTTCAAAAACGCGAAATCCTCTTAAACGATATATTATTATTCGATTATAATCTCGTACTCGCGAAGACGAAATTACAAACGAAAAATGTATTATTACCGAAATAATATATTACAACCGCGCATTATAAGTATATATATATATATAAGAGTACGCGATATTTGTCGACGCGGGGGGGGGTTCAATTATTATTATTATTATTCCGAAATATATTTCCCAGACGGTTTAAAAATATTATTATCGAACATGTGCCGCGGCGGACGTAACTATACGTCGATATGATATTATTATTATTATACATGTATAATACGCTGTTTGCAAAATCGAAATTGTTTTTCGGTAAGTATATATAAATATATATATATATATATAAAGCCGTCGTCGACTCGCCAAGTAATCCCGCGGAGACTTTGTGTTTTCGTAGCCGACGGGGCCCCCGTTATTATATTTTCTCTCGACTATCGGAAAAACGGTAAATTATTATTATTATATTTTTTTTTTTTTTTTCGCCTTGTTTTCTGCGCCTCCCCGTAACGTGGTAAACCCGGAATTGGTAACGAAAACACACACATTGCTGCACCGACGACGACGACGACGACGACAACACCGCCAACAGTACCGCCGCGGTGTCCGAACAAATATTATCTTTTGTCTTTGGACTCCCTGCGCGCGCGTGGCGGTCACGTCCGTACCGATATAATTTACACAATAATCGGCGCAAATGTCCGCGGCGTCGGCGATCGCACAATAACAATAAAACGCTATTGGTGTGTGAAAGAGGAAAAAATAATTCCCGAAATAATAGACCGAGTGGACTGACTCGTCGTATACATCGGGCCACCGTTGGGCGGGCGTACGGCGGCAAGTTGCGAAGGAATTTAATTTATATCCGTACGCAACGATGATAAATCATCGCTAAAGGGAAAAACGATTCTTTTCGTCAACATTTACACTTGACGCCTATATAAAAACAGAATCATACGCTCGACTTTTATTTCTTGTTCATCGTTAAATGTACGGCTTACGATGAACCTTGTGTCATTTCCGTTTATACAGTAAATTCGAAGAAGAAGAAAAAAAAACCCTAAATTACCTCTAAACAGTAAAAAAAAAAAAAAAAACGGTCAGAACGTTTTGAAAATTTGTCCACGCCTAGAATGGCCGAATATTAATATTTCAGGCGCCTACGATTATTTTCAACAGAGTTACGAAAAAAAAAAAAATCGAAATTAATAAAACCGTTATTGCCGTTAATCTGCCCGGTTATTTACCTATTCAAAAAAAAAAAAAAATAATAAAAACTAGGGATTTGATCGATATGTCGGATCTACGAGTTTTTTTTTTTTTTCAAAACATATCTAACGAATGATACGATAAAACGATTTTTTTATATAAAAAAATCAAAACAAATAAAGTTACTTACTATTTTTGAGAACGATAACAATACACCAATTATTAACGAGTACAATTATTCAGATCATCTCGCGTACAAAACGTATTCTCCATTCGATACGAACGTGTAAAAAATATGCTCGTGCCCGTCCGAAAATAACGATTTCCGGGGACACCGTGGTGCAGTAATGTGGGAAATTTTTTGTTGTTTTTTTTTTTTCATTCGCTAAATCCATTGTTACGTAAATTCGCGGGCGCTCCACAAGAGAATTGAACGGCTAATTTTTCGAGGGCGTTATTAAATCCGGGCCTAATAATAATGGCCGCGAGACGCGACGGCGGTGGCGGCGGGCCACGGGCATTTGTCGCGGGGAAAAGTCCGTAAATCTCGCGCGCGTTATTTTAATTTCCTGTCCTTGTCCGGTCCGCGTGATAAAACACCGACGGCCGCCGGCAGACACGCACCCCGCCGAGTCGGCGTTATACACGCGCCGCCCTTCTCGGACTTACTTACCGCAATCCGAGTAGTCGAAAAAGTAATTATTATTATTGCCCCGTTCGAACAAAAAACCGCAAAAAATCGCTATACACTTTGTAAAAAATCGTTGTTCGCCAAACACCACTCGGAATATGCGAACATGTCGGTAAAACCGACTTTTAAATGTTCCATCGTGCAATCACATGCGTATGTATAAACCGATCAATTTTTCGTCTGGTCACAACGAATAAGTCGCATAAGTGTCTATAAATTGACGACGTCGTCTTTAATCTATATACATATATATAAAAAAAAATCAATTGCCGCACGGCTCGACTGATTCGACGGATTCGTTTATGTTTTGTGTTTGTAATTGTCGGGACACGGTTTACACGAAAGAAAATTATTGGAAAATCCACCGGAAAAATCGGAAATTCGAAGCCCATTTTTTTTTTTTTTGAAAAACATTTGTTGATTTACCATGGAAACCAAATATAGTATAAAATAATAATATACAAAATATAACGGCGAGTTTGGTTACCGCGGTAACGCTAAATCGGTAATCCTGCTCCACGATATATAACAAATAAAAGTAGTGATCGAGCTACATTTTAATTTAGACTCTCGAAATGAAGTGACGCAATTCCAGTTCGGTCGACACATATGTAGACCGGACAATCCATCCAATTCCAAGGTATTATACAACTCCAATTTCTCGTAGAATTATGCTTTTCAATGACCACGGATAAAGCACAGGGTCAAACATTAAACGTTGCGGGTTTACACCTAACCGTCCGATTTTTTTCCCATGATCAATTATACGTGGCTCCGTCACGTATCCCACGCAAACAATATCTATATTCGTGCTGGCCCGAGAAGGCGAGACACTTGACGCGGTGTATCCAGAAATATTTAATGCGTAAGGCCAATTGAAACTTAAAATTAAAAGAATGAAAAAAAAATTGAATTAGATTTAGACAGAAAATTTTTTTTTTAAAAAAATCATAATAATACCAATACGTTCCACACGTCGCTCTGTATACAAAAAAAAAGATTTTCGTTCAATACTGTGCACAGGTGGTAAGGCCGTGCGGGACGGCTAGACGACGACGATTCTGGATAACCGATAAACTTGACCCGAGCAAGGCCGGGCGATGGCAGCTAGTTTTGAATAATAATAATACAAATACTCCTATACTAAACTGTACAGGACGAAATTCCGCATATATTTCAATAGTAATGATAACTCGAAAATCGAAAATACAATATACGTATATTGTTATTATTATTACAGTCGGCCGGGCCTCCGGTCGTCGCCGTTGTCGGCATAATAACAATAATGATGACCGATCGATTCGTTTCCATCATACACCACCACCCCCCGTATGTACCTAATTTTTTATCCCCCCGGTTTCAGAATTTTCCGTTATTAAAAAAAAAAAAAAAAAAACAATAATAATAATAATTATAATATATTATCGGTAAATAATATCGATGGGAGCCGCGCATTTCGCAAATGCGTCATGGGGCACCTACCCATTACGCTATACTATAAGCGAGCGTATTTTCTGATGGCATTTTTCGCGTCGTTTTTTACCGACTAGGTGTTAGGTTTACACTCCGGACACCAACATCCTCGGAACGTAATCGGGTATGGATCAACAGGTAAGTGAAGTTTTTTCCCGTTTTCCCTCTGCTTTTCATCTATCAAGTAGTAGGTTTTAGCCGTTTTAGGTTTACACTCGGTGCACTAAATACCTCGACGATTCGGAATTTCGGCGTTCCGGGGCATTTTTGTTTTTTTTTTTTTTGATGCCCCTCTCTCCCTCTCATTACCGAAAACTCCAGAGAAAACACTTCTCAATACTCACAAGAGAACAAAACTTTTTTGTTGATAAAGTATCATAAATATATTTGTACGATTATTATTTATCGAATAATTTTTTGATTTTAATAAGTTTTATTGATTTCACACTATGGCGACACAATATAATACGAGTGGCTTCATTGTAACTATATTAGTTCGTCACAAGTCAATATCGTCAACCGATTCCGCATCAACGATTAGAATGGCGTTTAAGAGATTTCATTTCTAGCTGTGGAATTTTAATATTATGTATTTATTCGTTTCGATGCGCGAGAAAGACCTTTCTAGTACCGACGATTTGGTCCAACTACTTTTTTTTTTTACTCCCGTAAATTACACACGGTCAGGTTAGATTATTATTTATTTACAACGTTAAGTAGACATTGTTAACATTTCGGCGGTAATGTCCTGGCGCCCGGATTCGGTCGCCCCGTATACAAACACACGCCACTGTTTGGACCAACCGTTTTTTTTTTTTTCTTTTTTTTTTTCATCGACCAGTGGAGGAAAGGGGCGATCTTGGCGATTAGTGGTTCTGAGAGCACGTAGATAATATATGCAAAATTCGCTTGCCGGGCCCGTACGTGTATAGTCGTGGCCGGTCATTTGTCAAAGAGGAATCCGGTTTTTCGCCGCCACGGAATCGTTTACGTCTCGCATCGCGATCGCCCATTGTTTCCGAGTACGTAACGTTTTTTATATTTTTTTTTTTTTTTTTTTTTTCGACTATACATAATATTATCGTGGATTTTTAAACATTTTTTTTTTTTATTATTACTATAACCGCCGGGCGAAATCATCCGGAATCTGTCGCGCGCACATTATATTACGTACACACATTCATCACGGTCCAACGTGTACACAGCAGATTAGCCGAACTATACATAATACTTTTGGACGATAAAAAATAAAAAAAAAAATAAAAAAACCCGAAGCTACTGGACACTACAACAACAACAACAACAACAACAGAGTTATAACTACTATAATGTTGCAGACAATAAATTATCGACGTCACCGAATGCGCCGTTCCGGTGGCGGGCTATTAATCCGCATTCCGGCGAGGCCGTGCGCTTTGAACGACGGTCGCGTACCGGCGCTGATGCAAACAAAAAAACAACAAAAAAAAAAAAAAATAATAAAAATAACAGCAACTCGGTAAACATTAAAAACCGATCGAAATGCAAAATTTCGTTTACGAATTCTAAATTAAAAAAAAAAAAAAAAAAAAAAAAAAAAAAAAAAAAAAAAAAAAAAAAAAAACGGGAATTTTATATTATTTCGTTTATAACAGACGAATTTGATAAAATTCGGCAATTTCCTATTGGAGTTTGCGGCGGGGCGCATTTGAGAGGCGCGTAACGGTCTTAATTCCCTCGAAATGATGACCCGGGTGGAAGAGAGAGAAACTATTGAGAAACTGCGATTCGATCGTTGTTATCGTTACAAGAAATTCAAATTATCACCCCCTCCCCCCCACCAAATTGAATATCCTGCGATCAGCGTCTGATTTCCATACGAAAGAGGACCGGGGTGGGAATTCGAAAAGAGCCGTACACGTGCGTCGTGTGCGCAAATCCCGTTTATCGTTTCAAGTTTTTTTTTTTTTTCTTTGTTCGTAATACAATCGAATATATTTACCGACGACGACGGGTAAATCGGACCAGATTTGTCGCGAAATGTAAAACTACGGGGGGGAAAAAAAAACAAAAAAAAACCCGCGAATAACATTCGTAGTAATCATCGTCGGCGAAATCATTTAAAAACTCGTCTAAAGTAAGCCCGCCCGGCCGCCCGCCCGCCGCCGGCACTCGCGATCGTATCGGATGTACCTTCTCCTCGTCCGTCCGTCCCCGTCCCCCGTCCACGGCGGCCGAATACACTCGGCGGGGGTGGGGGGGTCATATAATGAAGGCCCGGCTGAGATCATCTACCCGCCCCTTCGGCCACCCCCCTCGCGGTGCGCATCGCCCGGTTTATTGATCCCGCGCGTTGTCCCTCCGCGGTCCCTTTACGCCGACCGCCGAATGCGTGCACACTGTATATATATATATATATATATATGTACATACGCACACGCTTACATACTTACCCACACACGGCCGAAAGTTCGGCAACGGTCGACGCGTGTCCAAAAGTTTTGCCACCTCTTCGCCCACCCCACACCCCGACGACGCACGCGGATCCCGGTGGGATACGGGTAAAACGTGGGTAAGGCTGCTGGCGCTCAGCCGCCGCCGCTACTGCCGCTGCAGGTGTTTGCCTTTGCACGTGCGAACGTATTAATTACGCTAATTAGACCGCGGTGGCGTCGGACGCTCCCGCGCCCGTCGCCCCGGGCGGCGGGCGGACGAGAAATAAACGCGAGTAATATTATTATACGGAGCGACGACGATGAGCACGGATAAAACAAAACAACAACAACAACAACAACAACAAAAAACACCCCGGTCAATTTTATACGAAATCCCTATGCCGGTCGCGAGGAAAATATCACACGACGGTTCCGGAATCCTTAACGGGCCTTCGACGGGTTTTTATTCGAATTTTATACCGACCGACGATCCGGTGTGTGTGTGGTCGATTATAAATAAATATACCGTTGAATTAGATAGAGTAAACTCTGTTCGGGTAATTTATTTATCTCGTTACCGAAAAACTATTACCACTTTACAACAAAACAATAGTCAAGTTAGGTTGTTATACGTATTTTTCTTCTTTTTTTTTTCTTTACGAAAATCTCTCGAATACACATTGGAAACCAACGCGCGATAAATATCCCCGACACTTTTGCCAAACTTATTCGGTATTATTTATATCGATAAAAATGTATACCCGTACACATAATAATTCAAACACTTTTCAAATCGATGGGCTTTTAGTAGAACAATTACTCTGGATTCTCTTAAATCTCGATTTAGCGGTAAAATATAAGAACGCGATTTATATTATCTACGGAATGATAAATTTATTCGTTTAGTTTGATATTAATTTTTAAAAAAAAAAAAAGTTGAGTCTTTTTTTGTAATTGTAAAGAAAATACAATTTTTTTTTTTTTTTTTGTATTGAATATTATTTTTACCGTCTCGTTCAACTAAATCGGAAATCGATGTGTCGTAAAAATTCGAAAATCACTTTGAAAGGGTACACGTTTTCCGTTTTACGCGATCGTATTTTCGAATAAATTTCACAGTTACACAATAGGACTCGGGACCGTATTTATATTTATATGAAAATAACAATTTGAACATTTTTATTGTCTATGGATTTTCATATTTACAAAAATTTCGTTAAAATTGCCCAATACACTGCGACCCCTTAAACGAATAAGTTACAGGGAAAATATGACGTCAGTGACATAAATGCGTACACGACTGAAGGCAGCTTGTCCCTCATAAACTTACCCGAGCCGGACAAACGGATTGTAGTAATCTGTAATCTTAAAGTCGGCCGAATATCGACTTGAGTAGATCGAGATGCAAGAAATAAAATACGAATCGAGGATTTTTGTTCTTTCGTCGGGGGATTTTTTTTTTTTCCCCTGGGAAATTTATTCCGGACATACCGGAGTTCTTGGCGCCCTCGCGTTAACTAATCGAATATTCGGGCACGATACTTCAAATAATATAATAATATAATAATGAAAAGACAAAAAAAAAAAAAAAAAACCCCCCAGTAAAAAATATATAATAAATTAATATAAACGCTTTAGGCTTTCAATGGGCTTACAAAATGTTTTTCTTTTTTCTTTTCTAACATATTGTTATTATTCGTGTTTCCACGCCTGTGTTATTCATTTTTTTTTTTTTTTTTTTTATTAATATTGCATATTTTACTGTGCGTACGCGTATTATTATATCCAACTGTTTACAAATATTTTAACGTTTTTATACGGTGAAAATAAAACGGTTTTTTTTTTTTTTTTTTTGTCTTTACACTAGTCTAAAACAAAACTTAACCGAGTGAAAACGGTCGTGTAGTTTTCGTTTCGCTAAATAATTTATCATACGAGAATGGACAATATTCGTTACGACGGAAATAATTTCGAATATTTCAACGTTAACAAATATGAATTTTCAAAATATTTACAAACGAGTAGTATGTGCGACTGAACGATTATGCTCACATTAATAATATTATATTATCGCGTCGGATACGTTTTACGGAATATTTATATTTTTTATTATTATTATTATCAATTACGCGAAACGCTTTTAGAATAATAATAATATAAAAAAATGTTTTTGTTTTTTTTTTTTTTTTTAATACGTAGTAGGTACCCGACGTTATATTTCGTATATTATTATTGTTTTTTTTTTTTTTTTTTTTTTTTTTTTTTTTTTTTTTTTTTTTTTTAATGCCAAAATAAGATTTAAAATTTTGGACGTACGCCATATAAACTCGAAAAACAATCCGGTGAAAACCGTTTTTTTTTTTTTTTTTAAACGAAAAAAACCGCATTTCCATATACCTTACCGGGTTAAATTATTATCGACCAATAATAAACAATATAAAAAAATAATATCCGTATAATATTGCGATGCGGTTTGATGAATATATTAATTATAACGCGATGAATTCTCGTCATAAACGGTAAGAGCGGCGACGCACTCGTACGCAATAATAATAATATAATAAAATTTAATCGCATATCGAAACGGACGACGACGGGTAAAAAAAAAAAATATCATGACCGCAATAATAAATTGTCACACGGCCCTGCCGAAAGCGAATTCGCAAGTACGCTAAATATTCTCCCGGGGATGTTCGGACGAAGGAATAAAATATGGAAATTCGGACCCTCGTCCGGTGTTCGCGTTCATTACGGAGTCGTAACATCGTGTCCGAGGCCGGCGGTCTCTCCTCCGGACTCTACTCCCGGCCGTTTACCTCCGTAATATTTTTCCCTGGGTTTTGCGCCGGAATGTTCAATAAATATTACAAAATACGCACCGTCGGTGGTATTTTTCGTTTAATAACTACGGCGCGGCCGGCCGGACGCAATCCTGACCGGACCGACAAATGAATAAAATAATAAAAAAAAAATAAATATATAA
Source organism: Tuberolachnus salignus (assembly GCA_956483605.1). NCBI lineage: Eukaryota > Metazoa > Arthropoda > Insecta > Hemiptera > Aphididae > Tuberolachnus > Tuberolachnus salignus. The sequence goes on from OY101429.1 coordinate 15,595,057, forward strand.
CCCCGAAAGCCTTCGTCCCGGCGCCCACAATAGTAAATACCGTCAAACACCACGGCGATTATTATTACATTGCTGTTATATTATACCGAACAAGAGCGGCGGAATGGTGGGAGGGTGAGGGAAAATACAAAATACAAAATAAGAGTACAACACTCCGAATAACCGTGTCCGTCCCTTTTCCGTCCGCGGAACAAAAGGAGTACGGTCAAAAATGATATCGTAAGCGGCAAAGACGGCGACGCGGCGCGTCCGTCCTCCGGTCGCCGTGGCGCCAAACGCACGGCGGCGGGCGTCGCGGTCGTCGTCCCGGCGGCGGTCCCCGCGGAGAGCAGTGCCGCCGCGTCCGTGTGGAGTCGTACGACGCGCGGCACCTACGGCCAGAATAATGCGACACCGCCGCGCCGGTATAAACGACGGCGCCCGGCGACTGTTACCACTGTACACGACGCCCGTACGTACCGGTATAAGCGATATAATGTAAACGACAAAAGTAAATATAAAATCTGGAACGAGGGGGAAAAAAAAAAAGAAAAGAAATGTATTATTATCCGTATTGTTGTAATCACAACCGTGACCCGGCCGAAAAAGGTTTATCGTAGAAAAACGGACTACCGTGAAATCGTATGGAACATAACGATTATTTCGTATTATTATAAGAGACGCGTCTAATGCTTACACAAGACGACAAAAAAAAAAAAAATAATAATACCCCGGTCAAATTATACGCAATAGATTTGGTCGACGAACGACATAAAAAAAAAAAAAAAAAACGGCACCGTGGACACACAGGCCGCCGGTGTAATCGGGAAGTTTGATAATAACTGTATAGGGTCCGGTTTAAAACGCCCGAGAAAAATTTAAAAAAAAAAAAAAACCCCGACGATAATCGCCTTTTACCGGAATACAACGCGTTAAAAAAAAAAAAAAAAATTTACCGCTACTATTAAAATAAAATAAAATACGAAATAAACGTGATCGGGTGACCGATTATTACAGTTGTAATTATTTGTTCGAGTCCGGGCGATGCACATCGTTATTTAACTACAACCGTTAATAATGACGACGTTATCGAAATCATAAATCGAACGATTGACGGGATTAAGAATGCGTAACACATGGGCTGAAAAGTCCCGGGCATAACACATAAACGGCCCTAGTGTTTTGGTATTCACCTCATTTTCAGTGGGTACTAAACTAGCAAAAGACAGCTGTAAAAAATTTCATGACAATCTGTTCATTATAGTGTGTGAGTTATTGTGCTATTGAGTGACGCCGCTACTTTTGTTATTATCAAAAATAATGGATCAAAAACAATTTCGTGTTTTAATATTACATTGCTTCTTGATGGGAAAAAATACCGGTCAAGCGAAGAAACGACTTGTCTATGATGGGGACTCCGCTCCACCAGAAACAAAACTAAAACGTTGGTAGGCCGACTTCAAACGTGATCGTAGAGACACTGATAACGCAGAACGCAGTGGACGTCCGAATGAGGCGGTAACATCAGAAAACATTGAAAAAATCCTCAAAATCGTTTTGAACGATCGCAATGTGAAGTTGCACGAGCTGACATCGTAATGATATCAAAAGACCGTGTTGGCTTTATATTGCATGATCATCCGTGAGAAAGCTCTGTTGAAAAATGGGTGCCGCGTTTGCTCACTGTTGAGCAAAAACAACAACGCGTTGACGATTCTAAGCAATGGTTTGGCCATGTACACACGTAATAAACCGTAATTTTTTTGCGTCGATATGTGACAATGTATGAAACACGGATCCATCACTTCATTCCAGAATCAAAACGACCGTCATCCTAGTGGCCAGCAACCGGTGAACCTCGTCCAAAGCGCCCGAAAGCACAACAATCGGCTGGAAAGGTTATGGCCTCAGTATTTTGGGATGATCAAGGTATAATATTCATCGACTACCTTGAGTAGGGAAATACCATCGACAACAGTGAATATTATATAGCGTTATTGGAGCGTTTGAAGGCCGAAATTGCAAAATAAAACGACCACATTATGGCAAAGAAAAAAAAATTTTGTTTCATTGATACAACGTCAAAAAAAAAAAAAACAATGGCAAAACTACACGAATTAAAGATCGAATAGCTTCCGCATCCGCCGTATTCTCCGGATTTGGCTCCCAGCGAAATTTCGCTCGGATGAAGAGGTAATCAGTGAAACTGAGGCCTATTTTGAAGCAAAATATCAATCATTCTACAAGAATGGTATTGAAATGTTAGATCGGGGTTAGAATGATCGTGTTGCTCTCGATGGAGATTATGTTGATGGATAAGGTAAATTTTTAATGAATGAACCCGCGTTTTTTTTTTTTGTTAGGCCCGAGATTTTTCAGCCCATGTGTTGTATCTGTATATCGTGGAAAACGAAATGTCACGTTTCGAGTCGTCTAAATTCAAACGATATCGGGTCGTATGAATGAACGCGCTGAAAACTGACAAATTAACCAAACAACAAATGTTTTTTTTAAAAAACATTACGTTTAACGACGCGTAATAATAATATTTTTCCAAGTGTCTTTCATAATTTTACGGAGAAAAAAACGAATCGGGAAATTGTCGGCGTTGGAACAATTCGCCACCCTCCCGACTACCCAACGCGCGGCGCAAAGTGTACGTCCGTATTTTCTTTTTCTTTTTATATTTTTTTTTTTTTTTTATTCATACCTTCGACCGCGGACTTTTTTTTGTAACCCGATAATTATTATTATAGCGGAATATTAAATAGTGTAACACGATCCACCGACCAACAATTAGTTCTGGCCGGCCGAGGCGCAGTAAAAAAAGACGACGGTATTATATTGTGGGTAATTTTACGCGGGACGCATTAAAAAAAAAAAAAAAACTCCCGCGGGACACCGGCACGGACTTAACGAAAACGGCGCGAGTTTTATTTTTTTTAATTTTTGCATAAAAAAAAAAAAGGAAAAAAATTAATAATTATAATAATAAACCGCCGAACGGTCTCCAATGTTCGACAAACGTTAGACGGCGATCCGTTCCAATTAGAGCGAAATGTATTTTACTGTCGACGGCGTAGACATTTTGGATAACGTGTTCAACCGTAATTAAATATTTCGGTTTTTCGACCGGCGAGCGGGGACGAGGCGAGTGAACGCGAGTTTGACGGGTACACAGTCGCGGCCGGCCGGGCACTGAAGGGCCGACGACGAACACACGACCGCCGCCAATTTACCCCCCGAGGTTTAATTCGGTGACATTCCGAACGCGGTACCGAACAATTTCCCGCCCGGCATTCCCGGGTGTCGTCGTCCCGGGGCCGCAGAACCGCCGCAGTCCCCCTCGCCGCCACCACTCCCGCAGGATTAATGTTGGATTAAACGACTGTAGACTGCGGCTGTGGCGTCGGCGGCGGTGGCGGCGGTGGCGGCGGCGGCGGCGGCGGCGGCGGCGGCGGCGGGCCCCGCGAGAAGTCACGTCAAACCCCGCCGGGCGCGGCGGAGCGGGCGAAGCGACACATTTGTCCGGGACGCGTTGGTTTGACAGCCGCGCCGCCGGAGACCTGTTAATTATGTCGCCGCCGCGAACGTCGTATCATTAGCCGCTGTGTTATAGTTCACCGGATTACGTGTAATAATAATGACCGCCGCCGTCGAGTATCGCCGAAAAAAAAAAACAAAACAACAACAAAAAAAAAAAAAATTACAAAAAATCGTTTCCGTCATTATAATTCCACCGAAATCCCCGGTATTATTTTGTTTTTAATCCTCCTGGCCCGACGGCCAGACGGCTATTATATAATACATTACCATTATAGTATCTATAAGAAAAATATAAAATAACACTTCGGGATAAAATCGTATTCATATAATAAAGAGATAAACAATAATAATAATAATAGTGTTTAACGTAACGCGTTTTTTTATTCTATCGACGCGGATAAAGTATACGATAACAAAAATCTTAGTAAAGACATCGGATTACAATTCGACGAATCAAACACTAAATAATACATGGTAATATCAAGACGAGAAAATCACGGAGAATATATAGAAGTTGAGAATTTTAAATGTTTGAAAGGGTACATAAGTTTTAAACATCTGGGTGTTACAATAAATAACAAAAATAATAATCACGAAGAAATTAATATAAGAACTACTGCGGCGAACAAATGCTATTGTGGGTTAACGAGCGTATTTAAATCAAAAATTACACTGTACAAAGTAATTATCAGACCAGTTGTTCTGTATGCTTGTGAAACATGGCCAACGACCAAACGAGATGAAGACAAAATAGCGATCTTCGGAAGACGAATATTCAGAAGATATATATGGGCCAAAACGAAATAATATCGCACGACAATATGAAAGTAGAAGCAACACAGAATTACAACAACTATATAAAGAACCGAACATAGTAGCAGTACTACAATATAGAAGAATCGGATGGGCCGGCCACGTATGGTGGTCACCATAGCCTAATGAAAGCGGTATTTAAATGGAAACCCCTTGGGAAAAGACCACTAGGCAGACCAAAACAAACACGGACAGGCAAAGTAAAAAAGACTTTGGAATACAAGATATGGAAGTAGTAGCTCAGGATAGAGGCAAGTGGAAGCAAATTTGTGTTGCGGTTATGGGCCTCAATGGCCTTATGAAAAACCGGAGAAGAGAGAGAGAGAGAGAGCAAAAATATTAATGCTTACAGATCGTCCGCGCAAAACGTTTTTTTATATTATTACTATTATTGGTGACGAAACGTTCAAATATAATATAATAAGATATTTATCAACAGCGATACAACCGTTACAGATAAAAATAATAATTACGGAGATAAATATTTGTTTTCTATTTAGACACCCGGATAATATTATAGAGATCCTAACCTAACCTCCTTGACATTACCGCGTTCGTCCGCGCGGATCGTTCAAAATTCTAAAACGATTTCACGTAGTTTACCGATTTATTTTATTTATTTATTTATTTTTTTTTTTACAAAATATCCCGTCACCGGGCGATTTTTCGAAAATTACCTACCGTAATACGTTAACGCGCATAAAAATCGTATATATTATTATAATATTATAATATTGCCGTCGCCACGTTTCCGAATGGTTCACGCAGCAATCGGATCCAATTTAATTCCCGATTTAATGGAAAATTTATAATTTATGATTTTTTTTTTTTTTTTTTGTCAATTTGGAAATATAATAATAATATATACGTATATTAAACGAGCGCACCGTGATATTAATTTAATCTCAACAGCTGCGGTAGAACGGTTTATTTTTTATTATTATTTATTTATTTATTTTTTTTTTTCGTCAATTCCGAGTTACACGAAATTAATTTTGTTCCGCGTGGATGATTTTTTCTGTCAGTGCCCGGATCTGAAGGGTAGATTCAGGGTAGAAATGGGCAAATTGCAAACCAATTTCAGGGGTTGGGCAATTTTTTTTTTTAATATACTATCTGTTAATTTATTTGGGGCGATGGGACCATACTGGTTCCAGAAGGTAACAATTCGAATAAAAAAAAATTCAAGGGGAGTCGATGGCCACGTCGTCGCCCCCTCTCGCCACTGTTTTCTGTCAAACCAAATATCGCGAACGCGTTATAATCGTTGTGTCCGTCGTCCGAGAATACCATGAATTATCATGGTCAATCGCAAAATTACATTTACGATATTAACAGATTATCGTATTTTCAATGTACAATCATGTTTGATTCGGAGGTTTCGGGGTTCGGCCGAAGCGTGTTCGGTGTGAAAAATCAAAACGTCGAAATTATCTATATAAAAAAAACCGTCCGTTTGCGACGTTCATCGTGGATATTTGGGAAAACCTCGAAAATCGGCTACGGTACGGCACAAGAGCGATTTTCGTTTCCGTTATATTACTTATACTGTTATTAGACACATATATACGGGCTAAAAAAAAAAAAAAACAAAAAAATGAACGACTCTCGAAAATTATATATCATAGGGTATTATATTATACCGGGGTTGAAACGCACAATACGGTATAGTATAAAACACGCAATTATTATACACGTTCTTTGCCGTATAAAAATAATATCCCTAATAAACAAAAATACATTTTACAAACTAACAAAATAAAATAAGGGAATATAAATTATAAACAGACGTTTATTGCGGTGGTGTCAATTACGATTATCTTTATCGCAGTCGTTCATTCATAACACTTTTATATTATTAAATTAAGAGTATATTTTTCGTACTATCCAATGTTTTAGTGTTTTGTTGTCGGTGTCTTCTTCTTGTACTCGTCGCGCGGAGAACAATATTTCAATTTGTATGCGGTTATAATCATGGGAAAATATTTCATTATTTCCCATTTAGATAGGCACTCGGTAGAACGAGAAAAGATTTTTTTTTTTTTTTTTATAATTTATAATTAATATATTTTTACAAAACAAAAAAAAAAAAAAAATAAATGTTTAACTTAAAGTATTTTTAATTCGATTCGACGAACGAATTCCAACAAAAAAAAATACAAACGTCAACCGCCCCTGGTTCAAACACGTGCCGTGCAGTTTTGGCAGTTTAATTCTAAGAGTGTTAAAAAATCGCGGGCGTTCGAAACACGCTGCAATAGAAAAAAAAAAAAAAAAAAAGATAACGATAATAATGGAATATCACAACGGTGCGGGGGAAAAAAATAAAAAAAATAGGTACTCGTCGTACCCTATAATAACACTCGTATAATATATGCCCGCCGACGAATGGCAAATTGAAACAAATAAACACCTCGTTAGTTCGATAAAAATAATAATAATAATAATAGTCTCTCGATCGTCGGGTCGAGTTACACGCTATCCGATCGTACCAGGTTCTCGGTTGTCGTGTTTAAAATTGTTCTCTCTCTCTCTCTCTCTCTCTCTCTTTTTTTTTCTTTCTAAAAGTTCCGCCGTTCACCTATACACACCATCCACCCAGCCCTCGTAGGTATATTGCGGTACCCACCCACATCCCACCCTATCCCACCTATATGCCTACCGACCATGACTATCGCGTTACGATCTTCGGTAAACAATCGTTAATATTAACACACACACGCCATCGCTATAAATACGTTTTTCGTTTTTTTTGTTCTCCTCTCTCTCCCCCACCCCCAACACCACGTTCGTATTATAAGTTGTTCGGAACGTGTTTTACCGCGTGTAATCGCGACGACTCTTCTGCTCGAGGGGGGTTAATAATACTCGCGTATATATGTATATATGTATGCACCTAGTAAATATATAATATTATAAAGTTGGCGGGCGAGCACGCAATTAACGAGAACGGTTATTCCGTGTCGGTTAAACGAGCGCCGCGGGTAGGAGGCGGCCGGTGGCGGCGAGGGGCGGCGCCGAACGTTTTTCGAGTAATTAAAAATCTCCGTCAAACGCACACGAATATTAACTGCAGCGGAACAACAGCGGTAATAATCGCGATCATATTTTATTTGTGTTATAAAGTGCGTGTTTTCGTGTCCGGCGGAAATATCCGAGCCCCCGCGCCCGGACGGAAATCGGAAGAGGCGAAAAAAAACGACCCGTTTGCGTTCTGTACGCGTGACCCGCCGAGCCGACGGAGTCGAATGAAGTCCACGGGCGCCGCGCCGTGACGACGTCAAAGTCAAAGGCGGCCGTGGATTCCGGTGCACGGAGAAGGAAATCGCGCGGCAGGGTCTGCCCGGTCTGGCCGAACACGCCGGCCGACGGGTCGTCTCGTCCTAAAACTATTCAAAAGCGGTATTTGAAATTCCCGTCGTCGTTCTTACGGCGTGCGTGGTATTTATTTTTCAGAAACACTATTTGTCTTTGGTGCATCAACGCGACGAACAATCGAATTTTTACGTTTATTATGTGGGCCCGAACAGCAATTGCAGGGACTAAAATTAGTATATATATATATATATATATATATATATATACAACATGTTCGCATAACACGAAAAACAAAAATAAAAAACTCGCGGTTATACGGAGCAAAAGTACAAATTAAGATCTATAGATCTCGGACGGTTTACAAACAATTTCTGTACGTAATTAATTTACGCAATCGGAATTCGAAACGTACAATGGCAGTCTCGGAAAACGACAAAAAAAAAAAAAAAAAAATCGTGGGATTTTAAGGTACCGGCGAAAACCCGGGAATTCATAACGCGGTTTTTGTGTACGCGGAATAACGTAAATATTGTTTAACCAATAGGCGATGGAGTTGCAGACAAACAATAAAAACCGGCGATCAAACTCGAGGCGCGCGTTTGCGGTTTTAATGAATAAATCCATAACCGCGCGCGCGCGTTTTACGGTTATAATATACAGAAGAAGAGGTAAACCCCCCGAGAAAAATCGACATTCGGGAGGTATTTTTTTTTTTTTTTTTTTTTTTACCGTCGGTTTTTGTTTGTTTGTTGGTTTTTTTTTTTTTTTTTTTTGGCAATTCCGACGGTTTTAACTCAATAATATATAAACACACCGGCACTTCGCCCGCCGCCACCGCCGGCCGCGGCTTAATTCGTTTTCGGATCGTTCTCGCGCGCACATAGACCCGCCGCCGCCGGGAACCGCGCGGCGGGCACACTGTGTTCTGGACGGCAGCCAGGCCGAATAGCGTTTATGTCAAACTCAGCGGGAATATTACGGGGGTGTGTGTGTGTGTGGGGGGGGGGTCTGTTATTAAGGGATGTTATAGCGAAACGAGCGCGTGCGGACGACACTGCGGCGGTTGCGGCGGCGGCGGCGGCGGCGAGGGACTGCGCACGGATCGCGCGGCGGCGGCGGGTTGACGGATATACGCGACCGGCTTTTATTAAACTATAATACGTATTAACCGCGGCTCTCTATTCCACGACGGAGGCGGCGGCGTGTACGTATATAATACGAGATCGCTCTCGTCGTCGTCGTCGTCGTCGTCTGTATTGTAATACTATAATATTATTATATCGTACGTATAACACATCACTCTTCTATCTCGCACCGTCGTCGTGTAATCTCGTATATTCCTTATATCCGTCTTAAACGCCCGGTTCGACGAGGATGTTCGGCGGTTTCGCGGGACGGTACCCCGGGATCGGATGACACCCTCACCCATCGATAGATAAGTGTCATCACCCCGTGTGTACGGGAACACACACCTGCGAAATCCCGAAAAAAAAAAAAAAAAAAAACCGTAAAAACAATAATAAACCGATCGGGCTATTCTGTATAATATATCGCCACCCCTCCTCACAACCAAATCTCGCAATATTACCGAAACACGCGGAATTTCCATCCACTATAATTTAGTATACTGGTATTATTATTATTATTATTATTTTTTTTTTTCATTTATTTAATTTCAAAGACACAGTACGAGCTAAAATGTCATTATTTCTGCCTATAATAAAATATAGTTTCCAACGTGAACATATCCATATTACAGTTAAACCGAGAAATCCGTCAAAACTGGTTTCGACTGGATAAAACTAGAATTAAACGCTGGGGTTTACTTAACTTGTCGGAACAAATAACAATATTAAATCGTCCTGTTCCGAACGTTAATAAACGAGGTAAAAAATTACATTTGGAAACACAATTATCCCAAGATAATATATTACAGACACAACTATAGTTCTACCTGGGGGTTAGGGGGGGGAATAGGTTAATTAATTCTAATTGTAACCGGCCAAAACCAATTGTGACGAAAGTAGATTGTGGAAACTAGTTTCGACTGGTTTTGACGGATTTCGGGTTTCGACAAGAACACAAAGACACTTTTGAGATGTGTCTTAATTCAAATAGTAACGGATTCACGTTAGAGAGGGGGGAGAGTTGTTCGATTTACTATATAGAGAAACTTAAAAGTTCGATTTCCCTAAATTTTTCTCGTGTTTCGAATCGTGTCGAGTGCTATTATTTCGGGGGTACGATATATATATATATATATATCGGTATTTAGATACCTATACCTTATCAGTGGCGTTATAATAATACCGGTGGCGGAATTCTTTGTGACCGTGGTTAAAAATTTACATTCGCTCTCACCTTCCTCAGGCAATATATGCGTGTGCGATTTCCGACCGTAAATAAACTCGTCTCTTTGAAAATATTATCTCTCGTTCGGGTGTTCCGGGTATATTCCATGAGCCAGACGGAAATTACCGGGCATAAATTACGATATTATATATTATACGTACTCGCTGCTCGTTCTATATATATATATATATAATATATTTGCCAGACGAATTAAATTACTCGACTTCAGACGTCGCCGTGCTGTGTAAACCGTGAGTGTATAATAATAGTAGTAATACACGCTAATATAATAATCGGTGATGAGTTCGCGTCGAAATGTGAACGCGAACGTGTAATAGGGTATTTTAAAAACGAAAAGGGGAGAAAATATAAAGGCGAGCCGACAAAAGCGGAAAAATACCTCCGGGCTATTCAGGGAACGCCGGCGGCGAGAATGTCATAAACGAAAAAACTGTATTATTGGAGGGGCGGCGGAGGTTTAAACCGCGTATGAAAAGCACCGGACAGAGAAATGACGACGGGTGGAAAAAATAAGAAAACACGTTGGTATTATTCGGAAAATTGACGATAAATTTCATCGGCACCGGCGGCCTAGTATTTCGGCGTTACGCGTAAAATCAATTCGGCGAGGTTACAAACCCGACAGGGGTTGAATTTCTCAAATAATTAATTTATATAAAATTCTACACCGCTATTCACAACGAGAACGGACCGGGCTTTGCAGCCGTAATGGGGATGGATGCGCTGACGTGTTTTCGTCCGGCGCCCCGGCAATACCGCCACTGAATTCGGCGTCATACAGTAACCGGCCGAGAGAATAAAAAAAAGTCCGCTTCGATCGGCGCCAACAACAACTGACAATATATATATATATATATATATATATAAATATATAGCCGACATATATACAACACGAACAAAAAAAAAACCAATAGGATCTCGTCGGATCGGTCGGTACAGGACTGCAGTTTACGGGGCCGCGGTGTGATAATAATAATAACGGGCGTTTAAGCGCGCAACAACAATATTTTGATTGGGGTGGCAATACGAGCCGTAAGCATATTATTATATTATACAAGAGCCGCTTATGTATTATACAGTTATATACGGGGTATACACGTACACGCGGGCCCCGGGCGTAAAGTGGTTAAATGGTCCGGACGGAATGCCAAATGCGGCAGAGTAGTCGACGCGCATATTATTATAGATTACGGGAGTCCCTCGGGTGTCCGGTGCGTAGAAGAGCGCGGTGTGAAATCGTCGGCGCGGCTGATGAATGAACGGATGGCGGAACGTCGGACGAGTAACGAACGAGGGGTGTGTATGGGGAAGGGTGGCCAATTATTATTGTATTCCGCCGCCGCCGCCGCCGCGTTGTGTCCGGACCGACCCGACCGGCGGCGGGGTGGGTGGGCCCCCCCCCGAACTTTGGCCAACTACAATTACAAGGGCGGACAAAGTCGCGTTGTTGGACCGACGGGCCGACCGGGCCGCCGCCGCCGAAGCCTTTAATTACGACACACGGTCTACCCGCGGCGGGCCGCATAACGAACGCGTTGCGTTGCGGCAGAACAACGGCGGGGTCCCGGGCGAAACAACCGTCAATACCAGTCGGCCCGCTCACGTATCATGATATTAGCGACGTTTGATCACGCCGGGCCCGCGGCACGGCCACCACGGACTTTTTGTAATTTTTTTTTGTATTTTGATTTTATTTTTTTTTTTTTGTTTTTCCTCTATGCTCGAATTTCATTAGTAACCGAATACACGATGCCGGCCACCCGTCGTTATATATCAAAGCCTTTATCTAACCACGTTCTCGTCCGCCGACATTCTCTTCGTTCTCGGTTTCCATTCTTGTTACGATAAACTATTTTAAATATAGGTTAGGTTAGGCTGTACGTGTCGGCACCAGTCTCCTGATTCGAATTTGTGCCCCCTCCTAACCCCCCCCCCCACCGGTTCGGAGTTTACGTGGTTTTACGCGGATCTCGGTTTGGACCGTCATAAATAAAGTTAGATTTTCGTATCGGGCATGTATACATAAAACTGCGAATTTCATCGTGTATTCGGCAGCATCGCTGCATGATTGGTCACTACATAATATTTTCATTTTAAAAGCATATGCTGCCGGTGCGATTGGTCCGTTGTTTGACCAGTCTTGCGCGCGCGTCGACGGTGACTCGGTGGGCTTCAATATGTGAAAGCAATTTTGTCGGGTCGCCGAATATACTGCGGGGTATTATTATTATTTTGTTGGTTTTTTTTTTTTTCGTAATCCGACGTGGTTTCGCACAACATACCGAGAGTTATTTTCGATCGAGTTTCGGCACGAGCGGCCGATTGGCCGACCGAGGTGTACCAGTGATACACGAACCAATAGAACACTCGTGCGGTATACGCGAACCGATCAATCGGAATCGCCGCCCCCGACAATCGGCAAACGGATTTTTGCTCCGAATTGGCCGCTCTGTTTGACGATAAAATTATATATATATAACGTGACGTATCGAACGGGTATTGCACGGGACTTTGTACGCGCATATATGCGTATATACAATATTATATGCGTGCGACGTACCGACGCGTTTGCCGGAAGTTTTCGTTCCCAGGACGCGGGAAAAAGTTTTTTTTTTTTTTTTGTAACAGCGAGCCGCTTGCGGAATATGACGTTTATGAAACACGACTATATAATATCGCGCTCCACGACGGAAGGGATGTCGTTAAAACGGGCGGCAAATCCGGCCTTACGAACTTGTGCGCACTCCAAATATATATATATATATATATATATATATATATATATAAACTGCAGTGTGTTCAATTTTAATACTTTATACGAACAAATAATAATTATGCTGATTTTTTTTGTTGTTGTTGTTGTTGTTGTTGTTGTTGTTCTATATCCTCCGTGCATCCTTTCGATATATATTTCCGACTTTACCGTCCAGATGTTTAATCCGCGAATTTATTTATTCTTCTTCTTCTTCGTCGTCGTCGCTTCCGTCAGACACGCTTATTATAAATATTATTCTCGATCTTATATTTAAATAGGTTATTTTATTGGCCTTATACTCCGATACGCCATTCCGTCTGTATTCCATAACTTTGGAACTTTCATTCATAGCCGGCGATGGGCGCGAGTTACAAGTGCACACAGTGTGCCTCGCTGGACGGTTACGTTAAAAATAATAATCGCCAATCAATAAAACACATTAAATTACACACGAGTCAATACAAATAATTATTTAAACTAAATCAGTGCAATTATTCGAATGGTTAGTCGAAATGATAATTATTGACAACGGACAAAACGAAGGTTCGAGACGATTGTTTGTTACCAAGGGGTTCCGCGTATCGTTTATCGCAAGTTACGAAACGTAACGTAACTTTGATACGAATATGTAACCGATTGTCTGTCGCCCATCCCCGTTTATAGCATATTTCGTTGTCATTCAGAAAGTAACGTTTGCACAATACGAACGGTCTTGTTAGTAAATTGTCTAAAAGTTGGCCCGAAGTAAAAATTTCAAAGAAGCCCGTCGTGATACGAAATCACGAAAAAATCGTATACTATTTTGTTGTAAAAAAAAAAAAAAAAAAAAAATAATCGATAAAACGTTCAAATTCAATTTAGCGAATATAACGAGCTTTCGTTCAGAATCGTATAGTGTTTCTCGTCGTCGGGCAACGACGATTTATCATCGCGGCGGCGGTTCGTCGGTATTTTAACCGAATTACCTTTACTACAAACTGCGCCGATGACCCGCACGCGTCAGCGCGGTATCGGATTTTTTTTTTTTTTTTTTTTGGTTTTTTTCTCATTTCTGTCTACTAAATTTATTATTTTAGACACGCCAAAAGTCATCGCAGAGCCGAGAATAATACGCGTCCCGCGGGAGTACGGGTTACCGCCGGACCGACCAATCGCGAAACGTCCGTATATTATTATATTATATTTATCGGCCCTGTGGGCCGCGATGCGATGTAATAAAACGACGGGCCGTGCCGTGATACAATTATATTCAAGTGACGGACGAAATATAGAAATAACGGCGGATGGAAGACAAAAAAAAAAAAAAAATCCAAACGATTTCGTCCGCGTAACTGGTATTTTAATGGTCTCGTAAAAGATTTTACTATAATGTAATAGTCGTGTACTATTTACCGTCCGACAACGACCGAGTACAATGCCGGGGCCCGGCTATAAAGCACTCGCCCACGTTTCTCTCGTCATACACAAAAAGATGAACGGTAACGATAAAAACGCGTGTTGTATATTTAATTTTGTCTATGGGTAAATAAAAGGATTTTTTTTTTCATTATTATTAATTACAATATAACAATAACGTTCGTATAGCGCACAGGTTTCGATATTATCGGGTACACCGGTCAATTAAAAAAAAAAACAAAAAAAAAAAATCCATGTACGCATACACTGATATCATTATTCGTAATCTGATGATCGTACGAGCAGAAGAAACCGTGTAAATATTTCAATATTCGACGGTGGAAAATTGTTTTCGAGTTTTTCGATTTTTTTTTTTTAAACAATTTTTTATCATAACTGGTTTTTGATGGACATCGTTGTAATAATAATAATAAATAATAATATGAATTTCATTAAAACTTTCCACTAAAACCGAAATACAAAAGAAAAGAAAAAAAAATACTAAATAGTAAATATTTATCCGTGGGTTTTGGATTCTTAATAATATTCATCGAAGACTCGAAAAATCGATTACATCACTTGTAAAACGACTGTGGAAAAAAATCGGACGTACAACTTATAACTTTTGGCCTCTTGACCGCGGCGAATATTATATAATATATAAAATATAAGATTTCAGAATCTGCTTAAGAAAAAAAAAAAAAAACTTTTTTTCAATTGGACTTTTTCGTTATTATTAATAAATAAAAAAAAAAAAAAAAACGCCAAATCGAATACGAATAACTCGTATCGATTTCAATTATTCACGTACAATCAGATGTCGGTTTATCACGAAAGAAACACTAAACCGCGAGAATCGGATACGCGTATAATTAAAAAAAAATTTAAAAAAAATATACCGATCTATAATGAAGTAAATATATTATATTATACACGCCGTAAAGTCACTATAATAATATTATTATAATATTATATATGAAATCCGAATACACGACGTTCAGCGAAGTGGAGCGGGATTGAAATTGAAAGAAAAAAAGACACGCAAACGGCGGAGCGCATGTCGGACCTATCTCGATGTCAATATATCGTACTTTAATATTATATAATACAATGTAATACAATTGAATTGTATTTTATTTTATTTTTTTTTTTATTAATTTTATAGTTATGTGCGATAAAATATATTGTTGATAATTGTCGCCTTTCGATGGTATACCAACAAACAATTTAGTACCATTAGTTCATTGTTATTTAATTTACATTTCGATTAATTCTTATAATATATATATATATGGCTATTAGTGATGGGGAAAAATCGGGATTTTTGGATTCCGAAATTTTAAATCCGCCGTTTAATGTAAATCCGAATTTATAAAGATTTTCGGATAATCCGAAAATTAAGACGCATCACCACTAATGGCTATATCGTTTAAATATCATCGGCGATACAATTGTCCACTAACTATTGTATATATCGACGGTATTGCGCATTAAAAATAAAAATCATTACTTTATGTACACTTGAAAATGGAAAACCGTTATACAGGAATATATATATATATATATATGCATACATTATCGGGAGAAAAAAAAAAATTCTATAATAGAGCTTGCTGCTGGGTAACGAAATTTCATCAACCAAAAAAATCCGTATCGAATATTTCAGTATTGAACGGAAGAAAAACGTGCGCACAGTCGAAAAGCGATTACTCTCATCGGAACGTGCATTATTCACTAATTAGTGAAATATTTTATTTTTATATCATATATCACAGGTGTTACGAATCGGAAATAATAAATTGGTAATATTTCGAAATGAATATTTCTGTATGATATAAACGCGTTTAGGTATTTATAAACGCCTCCGGAGGCTCTTGGCCGGAGTCCGGTCAATGGGCGCCGTCGTCCGCCGGTTCGGACGGACGACGACGCGCCCGAGCGTTTTATAATGAAAACCCGTAATTCATATTTTGGCGTCTTCTTTATATCGAGCACGCGGAAAAATGACGGCGCGCGCCCGCGCAACACGGGCCGCCGCCGCCGCCGCCGCCGCTTCCATAAAACTCGGCTATATTCTCGCGCGGCCGTATTATACAAGAAGCGATATTTATGTGCCGCTGCCCGGGCGTTTGACATTAACGGCTTTTCCAAATTACATTTTTGTGTACGCCCGACCGACAATGGTTTTCCCCGCCCGCCCGCCCGCCGACGCCGCCTCCGCGACGACGACGACATGCCGTCGCGCTCGGCCGGCTTATCGCCTAACCAGATACCGCGCGGGATACCATAAATCTTATAATACAACAACTCTCGAGCCGCCGCCGCCGCCGCCGACCCCTCTTCGCCGATCGCGTCGCGGACCGGCCGTCCGGGACCGTCCGCGTCCCCGGGGGTGGTGAATTGGCAGTGTGCGGATTTAATTAGAGGGCCCCGTGTGTGTACATTATATTCGGGCGTACCTATATATATATACGTATATGCGGACGACACGATTCAAAACTGTTAATCTTACCCAGCCAAAAACCAAAAGCGGAACGGCCGGGGGACTTGTAAATAAATAAACGACGACGATGGTCGACGATTAACGTTTACGAAAAAATAGAAAGACAACAAAAACGTTACGTATTCGCGCATTTTGCGTGTACGCTGTATACCCGGCGCACGCGTCGAGCTCGGCTCGAGTGTTCAAACACCTCGTAATTTAATAACAGCAATCTGTTATCTAACTTAAAAACTGAAGAAAAAAAAACACGAACGGTTTTTTTGGTTTTTTTTTTTTTGCGATAACGACCCGCGGGAGGGTGTCGACTGTCGATAAAAGTTCGGGTAGTGTGTTTACAAGTTGTACGCGACGAAACAATTGCGGTGAATTAAATTTAAAAAAAAAGAAAGAGAATTAATGATGGTCGCTCGGAGAAATTTCAAAATGTCGAGAATGTCGTCCCCCTTCCGTCGGTTAACGAGATACGGCGTGAAACATAACCGTTTACGCCGATTGCGGATACCAAACACGCGACAAACAAAATCCAAAATCAAACCGACCACACTATATCATAGTTCAAAATAACGAAATCAAATTTGGGAAAAAAAAATTAATATTTTCAAAGGAAATAACAGTGGGCAGCCAAATGAATTTTGTGTCAAATATGCCCAGTAATTTCATAGTCAAGGAGCGCATCATTTCAAAGTCGTACAGAAATTTAAATGGCCGAGAAGCAACGTAATCCTATTCCGAAAAATCCACAAGAACCTAACCGCCGTAATCTTACTCGAAATGTACTTTAGAATTAAAATCACCTTTACGCCGGTCACGCTTGCTATGAGCTCATATCCGGCGTCAAATCGGGAAAAAATTACTTTACTTCGGACTTTCGGTCCGAAACACTATGATCAAGAACTCGACGGGAATAATGGTCCACCGTGCGCGATGATACTATCGTTAAACTCCAAACTCGAATAAGTCGGCAGAACCGAAGGTTCACCGGAACACTTTAGACCCAGATCTCTCACTGGGTCTCCTCGGGAGACTCAATCACGCGTAATAACCTAATCGGAACCTCGGGAAACCTATAAACGATATTATATGAGGTACAATGCGATCGGAAAACAAATATATATATATATATGTACAATAATAGAATATTCATTAAGAACTACGATTTGGGGTATACCGATACCCGCGTAGAGTGAATTATAACCACGAGGCGGCGGCGGCGGCGGCGGCGTAAACCTCTTACTTAATTCATCGGACCGGATGTTTCGTCGGCCTAAGCGCGTTTCCGGTCGGATTCATATAATATCCTCCTGGGCGGCGGTGGCGGCGGCGTCTGTGCTGATAAATCATTTCCGAAATTCCCCTCGCCGTCCCCCGCCGGCAACTTTGTACTCGCACGGCCCCCTCCGCTACCGCCACCACCACCACCACCACCGGGTCGTCCCGACGTTCGCGTTGCCTTCACACCGCCCGCCGCCTGCCGAGCGTATAAACTCGGGTACACACATACACGCGCGCGCATCAGCCTGCTTAAAGGGTATAGTAATTAGGTTGCAACTTTAATTGGTCGGAAAATCCCCGGGTCCGGGATAAACTCAAAGGAGGCGGCGGTTTTCTGTCAACTCTGCGAACTCTCTCGCCGCCGCCGCCGCCGGTACGGCGGAATAAGGTAAGAGCGCAACTTTTCCAGTGTCCCCGCGCGCCGCCACCCGACCGCACTGCAACAGCACCGCCGCCGCCGCCGTGTGCCCGGCACTCTAATTGTGAGAGAAAACGCACACGTTGCACCGCTCGCGAATAGCACGCCGCCCGAGTGTATATATCCGCCGGCAGCGCAAAACTTTAATTGCCGTTTTATTATAATACCTATACCGGACTATGCTGGGTATATAGGGCTGGGGGGTATAGCGAGTACCTAAGTCGGTTTAAAAAGACTTAAACGATTCGAATATCGTTCGGACGTAAAGCTATTTATCAAAAAGTTCACACGGCGACGGCGGCGGCGGCGGCGGCGGCCGAGGATGCGCGGGGAACGGTCTCGGCAACGGTAAACTTTCTCACGACCGTTTTGGTATAATGATTAAACGAACTTGCTCGCCTTGTTTTATAGTTAGTTTCTTACCTGCCGCCCCTCATTCATCCCCGCGGACTACTACTCCTAATCGTTGCCCGGTGCCAAAACGTCGCATTTGTCCGTTATAATTGTGATAATTAATTGCGCACGCGCGACGCGACAGACAACGTCCAATTAGTCGTGATATTCGCCCCGGAAAACCGTGTCGCCCGGCCCGATGCAAACGATGTTTGTGTTCATTTTATTATTATCGTCGTCCCAGTTAAAAATAACGAATTTATATATGATATTATTTTGATATTCCGCAATATCCGGATATTACGACAAAAATATTTATATATATATATATACCGATATCGTTATTATTATAATAATATTCCGCCGTAGCGGTGTTATTCCGGAATAATATTATTGAAAAAAAAAAAAAAAAAACCGTAAAAGTCGTTGATAATCGTCGTCAGTCGTCTAGTAGTGTAATAAATAAAATTATTATCGAATTAAAATTATTTGATTTCCGGACAGTCCTTGACGGACTATCGGTTGACACTCGATCGCGTTTCACATGTTTCAACACGATTACAGCGAGTTGCCGATAACTTTATCCATACCGAACGGGGGTCAAAAGTCACATAAATAATTATTTTTATTACTGATTTTTAGCTACGCAATATATTACGATATGTGTAACGAAAATATGTGTCGACCTCGATCGTCGTAAAATCAGATATAAAATATATTACTAATCATTGAAATACGCGATAAAAAAAAATATATATTACGTCGAGCATAAAATTGAATTCAGATCGACGTAATAATATTAATACATATTAATGTTGATAAAAAAGAAAAGTAAAAAAACAAACCACCCCCGTTTCGTTTATAGTGAACGTTGAAAAAATGTTTTTTTTTTGTAAAAATTATCGTACACCGTGATGTGTTAGGTTTTATTTTCGACAATCGTAACGATTGATATAATAATAGAAAACAGGTGTGCCGAAACGGGACATCGATTAACAGTCCGGTGTGCTATCGAGTGCCGGCCCGGGAGACCCGTCCGTCATCTGTTGCCCGGCGTTCGGAACGATATTTTAGTGTGAAGGCGTACAGGACATAAGGAAAACAAATTTAAAATAAAAAATAAAAAAATAAAAAGGGTTTCAAAGACGAATTTCCAATCTGTTACATACCTACGGCTCGTTTAAAAACTTGCCAGGTCGAAAAGGGTGTACAGAACGAGTTAACGATCCCGGACCACAGGTACCCGGAGCAGCGACGGCAACAGCAGCAGCAATATGCGGCGACATATGGTAACCGAAGAACGATAATATTACAAAACTCCTATAACGCACACCCAAAGTGTTATTTTTATTTGAAAAAAAAACAACTATTTTTCTTTGTTCGGTCGATGTTCTTCTGACGCTCTGTCGCGGCACTGTTACCCGGAGTGTATTACTACTACTCCGTATATTAATATAAATGTTTTTTTTTTCCCCCTTCCCTTTCCCCGCTTTTCTATATAATAATATCTATCGTGTACCTAATGGGTGGGCGGTGTTCGTTTATCGAGAAAACAGGTGGTGAGAAAATACCGTCGGGATAAGAACGTACGCGTACACCCGTCAAACATTTTGTTCAATTAACAACCGCCATTTGTACAAACAGATTTTATACCGAATAAAAAAAAAAAAAAAAAAACGCATAATAATATATCGCACCTAAACGCACGCGGCGCCGGTATTTTTCGTCTCGAAAGTTATTTATTTTACGGGGGGGGGGGGGAAACGATTTCCTCCGTAGAATACGAATTTTTAGAAAATTATATATTATCGTTATTGTTTATTATATGTTTTTTATATGGAGCGTAAACTAAATAATACGTACGCGCAGTATAATAAATAAGTGTTTTTTTTTTTAAATATTTTTTTTTCCTATTGCTTTCTATTACGACACCGAGACGAGATGATATATATACGCGTGTAGGCGCGGCGCACCATTGTTGATCGTATTATTATTATTACGGACGACCCCGGGAGGGTATCCCACCGGTAGGAAGTATTATTATTACTCGGACCGAACCTTTGCGCGGGCAAGCCGAAGATAATAAGTTTCAGGGACAGGATACGGCGTGGTCCTCCCCCCCCCGCCCCTCTCGTTTCGAACGGGCGAATAAATGGAAATATTCATCGTGCGTATATATATATAGGGTGTTGCGAAAGTCCGCCGGCCGACCGGATAAACATCTGTTGTGAGCGCGTTCGACGGGACAATTTATCGAAGACGTGCGCGCATCCATTAGTTTTGCCGGGACATTTTTCACGATGGCTTTAAAAGAAGAAGAAGGAAAAAAAAAAAAGAAGGGCAAAATAACAGCGGTGGTATAGAGACGCGCGTCTCTCTACTATTTTTTTATTATTATTATATATATATATATATGAAAAAAAAAAAATATATATATATAGGCGAAAAAGAGGAAAAATACGTCGTTTTTTTTTTTTTTCGGCCGAACCGGGATATAGCTTATAATATTATTTTTGCGACGCCGACGACTTTTTTTCTTTTTTTTTTTCAATACACACAGTCGTATTTCCACGTCGATAGATCATCGTCGCCGCTGCACAATATCTACTGCATAGGGTAAAAAAATGCAGAGGCGGGGGAAGGTGCTCTCGTGCTTTATTTATACCGAGTTTTTTTTTTTTTTTTATCTCTATATAGGCAGCGTGCGCGATAGTCTGTACAATATACTGTTATATATATATACGACGACAATTTATTTATTCGTCTACCAAGCCCACCCCCCCCAGAAATGGCAAAATCTAACGCAAAACGGTCCCTCAGAACGAACGTTATTGCAGGCGGCGGCGGCGGCGGCAGAGTCTCTATATGGATACGCGTAAAAAAATATGTTACAGCTATTTGTCTAACAGCCGTGTTTTTGCTTCTTTTTTTTTTTTTCATCATCACAAGCCCCCCCCCCGCGCGCCGCTCGAGATATTTTTTTCTTCTTTTTTTTTTTTATCGTATAAGAAAAACCGCGGCCATCTCCGCCGCCGGCGTCCCTGAAATCCGATACAATAATAATATATATATATAAGCCGATACCCCTCCCGAGGCAGATGTTATTATATTAGGTGTAGGTTATGTATTTCGTATAGATACGTACACTATTAGAGGGTACACGACGGCCGTACAAGAATACCGATCGGTACGCGGGACGGCGGCCGCGTTGATTTTTCTTTTAAAATTCGGATTAACGCGCAAAGGGGGTCTCGGCGGCGAGGCGGACAATGGCGGCGGTGGCGCGCGCCAGGTGCCGCGATACCCGCATTTTGAAATCGATATTACGGGCGTTATATAACAAATATACTAATAAATTGTATTATTATATTATACAATAATAGATACGTAGGCGTGTGTAAATTCCGGTACCGTTATCGTCGCGGGCCACCAACCGGATGCTACCAGTTTCCGTATATAAGCCGAGAGTACGGTGTTTATTATTTTTTTTTTTTTTTTTTTTTTTTTTTTTATAGCCGGTCTCCGTCGTCAGTACCGAAACGGATATTGGACGTTGATTTACATACACCGAACCGACACATTCGCCAACAGGCATCGGACCGCCCTGACCCCGTATCGAACCGACCATTTTGCGGAATATTCACACTGTACCGACACCGACAGACAGACAGACCGTCAAAATTGACCAAACCAATGGTGTGTATGGTACCATAACAGTTAAGTAACTACGAGTGGTGAAACGAGTCCGGCCACGATGGCAACTAGGCCTTAGGATGTAGACGAACAAGAAACGAGAAAAATTGAAAAACCTATTTGGACGCACGACATTTTATATATAACGGAGAAAATTTGAGGGTGAATATTAAATGTGTCTCGTTGGAAGATCACCAAGACAAATTTAAATGTAAACAATTTCTTCCAAGCTCGATTACAATTTCATTTTTTTTTTTTTTTTAAATTAAAATATAGTTAAAATGTAAATTTGCCCAATTGCCGGAGGAAGACCGGCAACAATACTACAAATACTACACGATCGGATTACCGATGATCGACACCGCCGCGCCGTTCGTAATTCGCGATATTATAATTGTGTGTCGAGTACTACACGAAAAAAAAAAAACGGTACGACAAACGTTCGATATCGTTTCTCGGCATAAAATAATTCAATAATAATAATAATAAAAAATCATCGGTATAACACAAACGCACGCGAATAAATATTCGTAATCGTGTGGGGCTATTAATTGCGTTTTGCGTGAATACGAATGATTGTTGAACGGACACACGGAAAAAGATACGAAAAATTATATTAGATAGAGCAAATGAACAATACGAAAAGTCCGTGTCAAAAAAAAAACTGGTATACAATAATAACGATACGACGCATAGATACAAATGCAAAAAACAGTAATGAAAAATTCGAATATAAAACGGACAACGGCGAAAACGATTGATGGTAAATCAATCGGTCGGGGGGGGGGGGCGCAAATGAAATACAAAAAAAAAATTTCGTATAATTTCGTTCTAACCGACGACCGGGCGTTTCAAAAATAAATAATATCGCGGCACCGACGACGGTGATAAAAAGGACGGATATTATTATTATTATTATATCGTATACGCCTAATATATTCCGGGCGAGCGGATAATATGCGTGGCAGCTAAATCAACAAAATGAAAAAGAAAAAAAAAAAAAAAAATACAAAAATAGCATAAAAGAGAACCCCGGCCTGGGATATATGTAAGCAGTAGTGTTTAATCGCATCGGCAATCGCGCATTGTCGACCCCGCGAGAGATCGCACTCGACGACATCTTGAAGAACAGCTGTTGCCGCCGCCCCGCGCCTCGACATCGCGTCCCGACGGTGCGCGCACCTACTATACGTATTATTGCCGCAGACACGAGGGTTCTCGAAAACTCGACCTATACGAGTCAAGTGTGCGGAGGACGCGAACGACAAATAACACGGAGGAGATTTTAAAAATATAATTAATTACACGCGCCCCGCGGCCGGTTCGTTTACACCGCGATTTACACGCGGCAAAAAAAAATAAAATAAAAAACCGCCATATATTTACGCGTAACGCGTACAACAATGAATGACGCGCGCCGTGTTGGTTTTCGGTTTTTCACGCCCGTTTTTCTGGTCTTTTGTGATTATCGCCCGTACGTATTATACATATATATATATATATATATTCCTATACGCCTGTTCCAGGTGTCCAATCGCCTTTCGTTCCGCCGATCGAGAATAATTGAATTATTCGATTTATATTGTACGCGACTATACACACACGAGTACCTCCTAATACATACCGCCAACTTGTGAACGTCGCAACGCGAAGAAACACGAGTAATAGTCGCGGCGGCGGGTCGGCCGGTCAAACATGCCACACTATTACAATACGTATACGTACTCCTCGTAGCTACCCAGTGTTTCTCAACTTTTTTCTTTCTTCAATTTACCGACCCCTGGGTGTGCCCCATCCCCCATGGAAATCCCGTCATTAAGCGGGCGGGGCGGGGGGGGGAGCTGCTGAATTGCCGAATTAAACGGATTTACCGAAAAAGATCGTCGGGCGGGGACGGTATTTCCCAGACGGTTTTTTTGTATGTCTGCGCCGGTCCGACACGTTTTTAATTATTTTAGTCTATACCCCCTACACCACCATCGCCGCCCCCCCCACCGGGGAAGCGTTATCGCCGCCCACGTTGAGAACCACTGCACTGACCGAACTGACCGAATGACATCGGCCGAAGAAGTGCTTCCCCCGTTACTATAAAAAAAAAAAAAAAAAATGAAAATGAAAATTATTATTATGAATCACGACGACGTTTATTCATTTGTTTATTTTAAACCCTCCTCGCGAAGAAGAAGCCATATTGTAAATCGAATTTTCCCGACGACGACACGCAACGCGTGTATATAATAATATACAGGATCCCTTTCTTTTTTTTCTTTTTTTTTTTAACGTTTTATAATACTATTATTAGCCGGCGCAAAGGCTTCCAGATGGATCGGGCTCGGGGAGCCGGTTATTGTTTTGTTGATGTTGCTGAATACGGAACACAATAGGTGCGCAGTGTACAATGCAGATTCGAAAGGGGAATTGGCCCTGGCATCCCGTTGAGATAATTCTCGAATTACAAAACTGGAACAACAATATACGCGGGTAGCGGGCGAATAATAATAATAAAAAAATAAATAAATAAATAAAAAAAATACACGGAAAAAAATTAATAATACCTAACCTTCCTTATGGTAACAATGTGAAACATTTTTTTTTTTTTTATTCGATTCCACATATTGTTTGTATAGCCTTAATAAAAAAAAAAAATAATAATAATAATAATAATAATAACGGGGTGGTTTTTTAAAACTAAACGCGTAGGCTATGCGGCGAGGTGTATCGACGTGTCCGAGACGCGTATAAATACGACAATAAAAAATTTAACGGACGGAAGAATCCGACGGTGTTGTACGTCTATACGAGCGCGGCCGAGATGGCCGATATGCCATATGGTCGTTTGTGTAAAACCTGATTTATATACTCGAAAATTACCGCAGTGCGGTCGGGGAAAAAAAAAAAAAAAAAAAAAAAAAAAATTCTACCGGTTATTTTTATTTATTTTCTTCTTCTATATTACATTTATATAAGTATGCCCGCCTACGATAATATTATTACTGTATTGTAATCGCGACAGAAACAACGCCGCGCCGGACCCCGGCGAGACCCGAAAACGCAATATTATTATTACCATATTATTGTGTTTCGCTTAACCGTCGATAAAAAAAATTATATATTATTATAACGTTTTGTATCTAAAAAAAAAAACAAAAAAAACTCGCCCGTGATAATGGATTATACGCGTACGGTTGTAATGATGTCTCTGCTCCGAGAACCAAACGCGTAAACCACACACGCACGACATGATAATTCTTTTTATTTTTTTTTTTTTTTGTTATTTCTTTCGTGAAACGTTCCGCGCGTATTTATTTCTGTCCGAGGGGTGACGTAAAATGAGTCATTTGCCATCGTCGAAACGCTAAATGAATACCACTATATTATTTTATACTATAGATAAGTATATAGAGTGTACTTGCACTATAAAACGTTTTGTTAACGAATCGTTTTCGAAATTGTATTTTTTTTTTTTTTTTTTTTTAATAATAATATTGCACTGACAAACGGAAACATTTACATTGCGGAACGAACGAACAATAATATTCGTTACTTATCGTCCGTGTTTATATATAAATCCATTAAATAAACGAGATCCGTTTGAACGTTATGTATATTGTATACGTCGCCTATGAAAACTACGAAACGGACGAAAATGCAGACTACGGCCGCTCCCCTTCAGCACGCCTACAGATGTCTCCAATTTTTAAGTATTATCGTATTTTCTTAACGTTCCGCCCGTTACGGGTTCGTAGGAATATACGAAATTAATTTGTTGAAACCAGACGAGTACACAAGTAACTATAATATTAATAACAATATGTTACGAAAATAATATAGCGGCGACTGTTGACAAAGTTAGAAATTGGGAAAAAAATATTATCAAGTGCCCGGTCGGAGTATATGGTTTAACCGATTTTATATCGTTTAGAGGTTGGCGGACTATGTGCATTTTTCGTTGTCGATTACATTAAATAATCATGCTACGACCACCGTCAATGCATATATATATATATACTATAATATTATATTACTCAATTAATGTAAATAACTATTTTACAAATGTTGAAATTTTGTGTAATTTACAGTATAATCGCTATCAAAACTTAAATCGCCAATGATATTTTATATTATATCCCCTCTCGCGCCACAAAAAAATTCCTGGCTACAGAAGCGTTCGATGAGAAAAGCGAAAATAAAAAAAAAAAGAAAGAAAACATACGATGAAGAATATTATCTTTTCGTATACTTGGATAGATAAGCAAGAACGAAAAGAAAAAAAAACTTTAAAACAATAATTAATCTTTTTTTTATTATTCTTAATTGGAGAGAAATACGATTTTCGGATCTCGAAAATGGTTTAAGATTAAAAAAAAAACAAAAAAAAACAGAAAATCTGGCGTCCGCGTTACTATAGCATAAGAAGTATAGTGATAATAAAAAAAAAAAAAAAAATTCAAATTGTTTCGACGATCGATATAAAACACGAGAGCCATGTGCGTTGTAATAATGTATAGTCGCCGTTTTGAATATCAATCCATCAACTGAATATTGTAACTCTGCAGATACGTCCACGTGTGTGCGTAGCGCGTATATTTCGTTCTCTTTTAATCAGGAAATATACAGCTGCACGACATTATAAGTGCCGTTAAACCACCATATAGGTCGTTTTTTTAGTATTTTTTTTTAATTTTTTAATTTTTTTTTTTTTTTTTTACGTTCTCTCCACCAAAGTACTATATAATATTTATCCTCTCTTTCCGCGCGCGCACTAATCCAAGTAATGTTTACCCCATGCGCTCGGCGCTATAAATAAAAATAATTTTTATAATACACAACACTATACATACGTATACTCGACCGAAGGGATTCTCTCTATATAACTAGTATATATATATATATATATATGTATATAAATGTAACGAATTAGCTTTGTTTCCGCGGCCGACCGTGTCTGCTGTATGGGCCGTACGTCTGGTTTCGAGCAGACAGCGTGTAATTACCGTGGACGGATAGGAAAAAAAAAAAAATAAATAAATAAAAGTAGTAATAATAATAATAAACGTTGCTCCGCCCCTCCGAAGACGTATAATTTGCCAAAAAAAAAAAAAAAAAAAAAACAACAACCTTATGCATAAACCCTTTTTTTTTTTTTTTTTTTCCCGTTGTACACGTATGCGGGATGACGACTATGATCGACGGCGGACTTTATAATAAATAGGTACCCGCCGAATCGTTCGCGCCACTCGAGGGGCGACTGCATTCCGGGGCGATCCAAGTGAAAATATACAATTGCGGCTATTATTATAAATATATATATATATATATATATGTGGGAGGTGACCAGGTGTTTAATCGAATAATACTACTGCTAAACGACCATAAATCGCCGTGAAACGAAATATAATATAATATTATAGGCGCGTGTATTTTGTAAAGAGAAAACATATTGACGATATGTACTCGTACGGTTTCGATCGTAAACATCTTCGTGATATCATACCGTATTATTATTTATTTATTTTTTTTTTTTATTGTGAAAGAGAAATGCAAAATGCGAATAATAAAAAACAATACACGAAAATAAAAGTAAACGAACATAATATACGTATAATAACAATATTTTCTAACGACCGGTTAAGTATACCTACGTATAATAATAATGATGAAAACCTAGTAGAGAACGCTGTTTGTGTTCTTTCACTGCGAAAGAGGAATAGTATTCGCGAAACACATCGCGGTTTAAAATGTACAGGTTAAATATCGGCTCTCGTATTCAGTCCGAAAACACGACCGATAAATTTACTACGTAAATCAGCTGTTAAACTGACGACTAGTGCTACCGGTGTAATTAATTTGATTCATCAACGATATTTTGGCGGCAATATTATCTTGTCTTATGGTCGAGTAAGAATATTAATAAAACCGTTTAGTTTCGTTTTGTTCGTTAATATTGTATTACAATATTCACTTAACAATGATAATAAGTAATAATTTTTGATCCCGGGATGTAGAGCGTTAGTGTCTAGTTTAATCAACAATAGTAACTTAACCGGACACATTATTTTAACTCGATATCATTTGAGTTTTTTTTTAGTTTTTATTTGATTTAATATGGGATAATATTGTTTTGGCGGAGCAGAAATGCTTAAACATTTTACACGAGATTCGTTATGAGTTTTACTGTAAAAGTCAAAATAAAAAAAAAAGTCATACTTCGCAACATTATTTTTCTTTTACTGCTCCTGGACAAAATTAAAAAAAAAAAATTGAATTATCTGGTCGGCATTACAAGATCTAAACCATATCATTATTGTTTAAGAGCATTCCATATATAATATAGTTACTATATACATTATAATCGAATCGATACGCGGATTACACGAGAAATTATTGATTTCGACAATTATTATTATTATTATCGTCATTGGTGAATTTTGATAAAGTAGGTGGGTACAAAATAATATTAATTGGACTAATAGAATTATATTATTATACGCTCGGTTTAGATATTTAACGTCCCCCGAGACTGCCGAAGCGCGTTTACCTTCGTAATTAATTTTGCACACATTTCAATCGCATAAAGTGTTTATTGACAAAAAAAAAAAATAAATAAATAAAAATAAAAAAATGATAATAATACATGTATTCGTAAATACATTTATTATGTATCCATATAGCGGTACATAGACCATAAACCCATTAGATAGTATATTATTATATGTATTTTACGTTGACGGTTCGTTGGTTTTCAACGATTGGTACGTACGACAACGACAACGTCAGGATTACAATTTATATATTATATTTACAATGTGTATTATAAGGTCCAAAGATCAAATACGTCGAGTTCGGGTACCTATATTCTTATTCTTTTTCTTCTTCAAAAAAAATAATAATTCTACACTACGTATTCGGTATGTTAGTTCGAGTATGATGATACCGACCCTCCATCGGCTCCCACTATTCGGTGCACAAGCAGCCGTTTCTAATCCGATTTAAAACCTAATGACATTCCTCCGGCCGTTTTCACATTTTAAACCTTTGTACTTTTTACTATACCCATAACGTCGTTTTCTTTTAACCCCGTATAATTGAAAATCGTTGTAATCTGTGTTGGCTCGGGGAGTATTTCACGGTGGAAACGCTTGTGTTTTCATATTATTATAAAATAGCGCGGTAATAAAAAATCTGTTTTACGAAAAATATTACCGCCACTATATTATATATTTTAACGACACCGAATCTATTATCGAACGAATATTCGAAATAAATAAAAAAAAACACCAACTCGGCAGACGGCCGGGGTATTTTTAAGAAATTTATTTTATCGACGAAATAACGCGATAAAATTAATAATTAGATTACCCGCCTAGATATAGTAATATTTGAATGAAAATTTCAAAATATTATTATCAATGCGAACCGGTCGAGGTTTTTTTTTGTCCACTATATGTCGTACAGGTATAGTGTAGTAGTTGATTATAAAAATCAATTTAAAACGAAAAACAACACCGGGCACCGAGAAATCGGTGTTATATTTTCGCTTCTCTTCTCTTCTAATATTCGTGATAAAAAACCATAACATTTTAGCGAAAAGTATACTACACGTGCGTATTATGTACACGGAAAATCGCACGGCGAGCCGAAACCATAAACTCCCGGGTGTGATTTTATTACGCGTTGCCCCGAGTAGTGTTTAAACCGGATAAGCCGTCTTGCGTCTTGCGCACAATAATTATTATCGTTCATTATAGAAAATTAATATTAATAATGTTTTACGTATATCTTCGTGTTTTTTTTTTTATTTTTTTCGTTGAATATTGAATTCGGTCTCGCGCGATAAAAAAAAAACAACACATGTCCCGTTACCGCCGTGTCCGTCCGTCGAAATTATAGCAATACTATGACCAAGACCTATTACTACTTATATTATATACTAGTACAATACCAACTAATACTATACTACTACTAATACTACTACTACTACTACTACTATTCCTGCTGATGGTTGTGCTCTTCGGTAAAGATATTTCGTTGTTTTTTTTTTTTTTTAATTGACAGCCGTCCATTGTCCGTCGGCCCGATTTCCCACGGTACCCTCCTCCTTACTATACGCGTATACCCTGGCCGCGCACGGTTAGCGATAATAATAATAATAATAATAATAATAATAGTAATAGTAATAATAATAATTATTATATATTATAATATACACGCACGGTCCATTGTCTCCTATTCGACGGGCGCGAGTTTCGCCCGGGAGTCGTCCGGGACGACGACGACGACGACGCCGATCAGCTGGGCCGGGCGACTCGGCCGTCGCCGCGCGGTCGCCGCGGTCTCGCGGCGTCTCTCTTTTACAACCGCCGCGGCGGCCGCGGTGACGGACGTAACAATGTTTGACGGCCTGACACCCGGTGTCCGCCGACCCGCAGTGTCGCCGGCCGTCTCGTCTTATCGGTCGTCACCATTGTTTCGCCGTGTTTTTATATATATACGTATATACGACGGAGCTTTGCGGAGTCGGCCGCGCGGCGTACAACGCAAACAATGCGCTTGTTAATCTGAACACTTACCTGTAAAACAAAAGAAAGAAAAAAAATATTAAAAATATATTACATTATATATCGGCGGTATCATCCGAAACTCCCCGGGGCACCCATTGTCGGGTCGAAATTATATATTTATTTAAATACTCCCCCCCGCCGCCGCCGCACTATACGCATTCGACGTATACACGGTCCCGGGCAAGTGAATTCATTCCGGCATTCTACGTGCTTGCCAGTTGTGATTATTATTGTATATTTTTATTATTAAAATACAAGCGGGGTGTCTCGATTAAACTAAACAACAACAACAACAACGAGTTGTTTTTTACGTTTTTTTTCTGATCGACGGACCGTCAATTTGTACCGGGCACCCAACAAACAATACCGATAAATACTCGCCACTGGATGGGCCCGGGGATTGACCGATATAATAATAATAATATGAACTTATAGTTTTTACGAATCGTTTGACGAATTATTGTATCGAACGTACAAACACGTTGCCCCGCATCCCCCTCGTGCCTATATTGTATACGATAAAAAATTACTTACGGCTTTGGAAAATTATATTATAATATTTCGATGTTCGGTCGTTTTTTTTTTTTTTTTCTTTTCTATCATTCCTAAGCGTAATAGATTTTGTATTTTTTATTTTTATTGTTAGATGATTTACAGTCGAGAACGCGGTGAATACAATGCGGTCAATTAATGGCTCTTCCCGTTTAGGCGACTACCTCGAAACGCACGACTCCACACACACACGCACAACAATATATATAAACCCAGTGGTGTTTATTCTTCGAGTCCAATCATTTTTTTCTATACACTGCACCGCGTGCGTGTGTCAATAAAACGAGAAATATTTCTCACGTCAAATATTGTTGTAACGGAATTATGTTTTGTTTATTGTACTATATACCTAACCAGCGTATGAATTGTAATATAATACGCGCGTGCTGGCGGGCCTATCAGTTTATGACGGATTCTAGCGACAAAGTCTAGGCAAATTAACAAATACCCCAGGCGGTTACAAAAATATTACAGATGCGAGATTACGATGCGTTGCCGACAATAATATTGGACGGCCGACCCCGCGTCATACAGGTGCCGATAATCGTATTTCAATATTAGCTAACGACATCTATAAAATATCTATAGGCGTTTTGAATAACGTAAATAATATATTATAATAGAACAACCGGGCATTTGAACGCTAGTGGAAATATTACAATTGTATTACCAATAGCGATTGGAATGTAGACGACCGGATGAAAATATATATTTAAATCGCGTTCGCCGTCGAAATATATTACTATGCGAATTTGATTTTCTACGCAACATATATAACCCTGTTTCTCCCCCTCGCCGCGTAGGTGCACGGGGATTTAAATCCCTCGGGGTCAATTTGAACAATAACTCGAATTTATATTTTATTCCGGGGGGGCAATTGTCGAGATATATATATATAGAGAGAGAGAGACAGAGATAGAGTTGCGCGTGCATACATTTAAAAAAAAAAAAATAATAATAATAATAAAATCGGTAAAATAAATCTCGGACGTGCAAAATTCAATATTTTCTCGGCCCGAGTTTTCTCTCGAAAAAAGTGTTTTTTTTTTTTTCTCTACATATACGCGTAGGTCACTAGCGGGTATTTCGTAAATCGACCCCCTCGAGTTTTCCGCGTTTATGTACACACGAAATCATAATCGTATCGTATTTACTGTATACGCGAGAGTTTCGGTCTGACGGAAAACCAGGAAAAAAAAAAAAAAAAAAAAAAAAAAAACCCATAAATAACGGCGCAGAGATTATTGTATTGTAGGACGGGCGATATACGCGACGAGAGATCAAAACGTTTAAAACACCGCGACAAGCGAACAAAAAAAAAAAAAAAAAAAAAAGTAAATAGGAGGGAAACGTATAAAAAAAAAAAAAAATTCCAAAAAAAGTCGGCTTACCATACGACGGATATCCAAGTATCATGCTTTTCATCAATCGCGGTTGTCAATCGAATAACGGATAATGTTGCGCGTACGACAAACGGAACATAATATTGTTAACGCGCGGAGACGGTGGCAAAATTATCAGCGAAAAAAATTAATTAATTCAAAACGATATAAAAAAAAAAAAAAAAAAAAAAAAAAAAAAAAAAATAATAATAATAAAAAATAATATTATTGTATACGATAATATTTATCCGACGGAATAAACTCTCCCGGAGACGCGGATACGGACGACAACGGCGGCGCGGACTAGGACACTCGCGATCCGGCGACGTCGAACTGACTGAAGTGGCGGGAGGTACTGAACGCGCCGTCGGGAGTTCGGGACGATTATCAATGACGGCGGCGGCGTCGTCGTCGTCGTCGTCGTCGTCGGCGTCGGCGGCGGCGGTGGCGGGCACTGGTTTCGTGCGCGCGCGGTCCCTCTCTTGTTCCCACACGCGTATAAAAACCGTCTCTCCCGTTTTGTAACCGGACGGCGCAGAAGGGTGAAGACAAGTGAAACGTACCGACGAAACGGCCGTACGGGTCGTGGGGCGAGGAGGGTCAACAATGGCCAATGCTGACGATGTTATATACGGTATAGAGACGTACAAGTATATTTATATATATATATATATGTAAAAAATATTATATAAAAAAAAACGCAAGCGATGCGGGCAGTGGGAGTCTATGACGGGTTTAGCCGGAGAAATTTCGAAGATAAAAAATTGGGAAAATAACAGCCGATGATTATTATTCGGGTCTCCGAAACGAATCGTTTATTACAAACGTCTTAGTACGACCTACAACCGAACGCTATCCGTTGTAATTCAAAACTATTATTACTTCGGGTCCAGGGGGACTCCTAGGAGTCGTGCAATTGTCGAATATTATATCCGAGCAATACACTACAAATGTGTTTCGTGTAGCAATCAGCGACCGGGAAAATCCGTGTTTGCCAAAGTTCGAGAATCCGGATTGTAATTCTCGATATTCTTCGATTAATTTCTCGTAAAAACTATTAATATTACTTTATTGTTAATACCATTCGTTGTGGAATACATTAAATACGTTGTTACGGTTCGAAAAAAATCACAAATTGAAATTGTTTTTAAAAAAAGAAATATTCCACTCTATTTTATATAATATATATATAATACTAACTTGACACGGCAAACCGTGTTTTACTCATAAAAATGATTTATGGTAGTACGCCTTGAAATTAATACAATTTGTTTAACTCATTTTATCAAAAAAAATTACCCAAGGATTTGATTTTCGCATTTAAAAAACACGAAAATCTGTACGGTCAAACCCAAATTTTGGATTTTAAAATTGGAAATACATCGTTTAGGATTTTTTAATTCGAAAGATAAATTTTCGGATTTCAAAATCCAAAATCCGAATTTATAGGATTTTCGGATAATCCGGATTTATATCGCGTCACTAATAGCAATACGAGTTTATTAAACTAAATTTGTCGTTGTATATTTGACAATTTTTTTTATGTATAAATGTGGACATTAAAAAAAAAAAAAAAATAACAACCCTAATTTTAAATCGACTTTCCGGGTCTGGAATATATATTATTGTTAGACGGTTTTATTTTATCTATATGACAGAGTACGTACAATTTTGTAACTACAATTTATAAATATTAATTTGGATTTTTTAATTACATATTTGATTAGCTTTTTCCAATTTTTTACTGCTATAAGGCACATATATTTATACATTTCGATCGTTTTAAGGTCGTATATTGCCTAGTCCTAATTATTATTACCTATATTTTGATAACGGGCGGTCAAAATCTACGGATTTTGGAACACGCCTGATTATCATAATTTACTGACGTTTAGATTGTCTACGTCCAAAACAGTGGTGTTTTTCGTGTCTTCATACGCGCGGAATAGGTTTAATTATCTAATTTCGTTTTTTTTCTCTATATTTTTTTTTTTTTATTAAAATAATTATTTATTATCGAATCGTTGTAACGAACTCTGAGAAATTATAAAATACAGATTTGTTTTTGTGTATGTATGTACTCGCAATCACCGCTCTATTACGGTAGTAACTGTTGGAATATAATTATTAATATTGTAATTAACAATAAACCTACAATTTATATTATATAACAATAAAATATACGATTAAATAAAAAAAAATTATACGTAGAATAGAATATGTGTGATACTCATCGCCGGGCTTGGGATTTTATAGCATTTGTATATTTCTTTTAAGCGTCTTAAAGAAATAGCAGAGTAAGGTAAAACAATTTGTTTCGTGACACAGATAACTAATATTTAAAATTTAATCTTGCATATTTTGCGATCTTTTAGATTTTAGTGTTATTTCTGGAGATATCCTTGCGTTCGTACTCCGGTTTTCATTCAAAATCATATTATTTTTAATAAATTAGTACAATTTTATTAAACGTGTTTTTCGATCGGATTTATACATTGACAAACGATAACGATAAATTACTAATAATAATAATTGTCTTTTTTCCCGCATATTTTATTATTTTTATTACGTATTGGTGGCAATATCATAGCGCTTAGATACGCTCATCGCATTGTAAAATTTATTTACTATCTGCGTAAAATTGTTCTATTACCCGGTGACGGTTTTCAACCCGAAACGGGTCGTAAATATACACACGACCTATAATACAATATACTCCGGGATAACTTTTGTATTACGTATATTTTTTTTTTTTTTTATATATCGTTTACATTTACTTGTTATGTTATTGAGCATTAATCTCTAAAAGAATTTTGTTTTTTTTTTCTGTTTCGTTGTATAATATAGTTACAAAACTGTGAAACCATTATATATACAATATAAATATATATATCTAATGTATTGTCGATAAAATAAACATTTAATAGTTAAAAAAAAAAAAAAAAACCTATTACCATATAGAATATTGTAAAACAAACAGCAGCGGACGAACAAACAATTGTGAAACGCAATATCGGTAATTGATTGTTTTAAAATAATATTATTATTATACGGCGGCGGCCGGGCAAACGGGAGTTTTAACTATAAAATATACAAAAGGTATTCGGTTTTAATCCATTAAAATGCAATTTTGCTATTGACCAGAATGGAAAAAAAAAACATATATATATATATTCAACTTAAATATTATATTATTGCATTTTAAAATGTCTGTACTTAATTTTCGCTGTGATATACAAATAAAAAACAAATTGCATTCTATCGTAAAATCTGCCGACGGTTTCGAGAGGATATTTTATACGAAAAAACCGGTCGAGTGTCTCTTCTGGTAATACTTAAAAGAAAAAAAAAAAATGCATAATTACAATTATTATTGTACGTACTACATCGGCCGAAGATATTATTTAATAATAATATTTTAACGATAAACATAAAAAAAAAAAAAAAAAAAAAAAAAAAAAAAAGAATATCACCGGAAATTTTCATCTCCTACGTACACGCTTATTTTTTTATTTTTTTTTTAAGATTTTTAGCGGGGCGAGGGGCTTGTGGTTTTACAACGATTTTTATTTTTCTGTAAACACTTCCAGACGACTTCATTCTATCTATACACTCCTATACTGTTTCCGGTACCGAATTTTGTCTAGTTGGTACTATAAAGAGGTCATTTTTGGATACACATTTTTAACGCGATAGAAAAAACTACTGACAAATGACGAAAAAACGGCAAAAACACGATTTTGTCAAACTCGAAATGTATTATTTCTTTTTTTATTTATGTTGATTTATGGGTTACCGCGGCCGGTAGTGAAAAAACACAACTAATACTATTTCGCTCGGAATGGTTTTTCGTTTGCAATTTATCGTTGCATACATATATAAAATAAATTCCCATCTATATACTAACTTCCGAACTTCCAATCTACAACAGTGACGTACGCACGGTGTGAAGTTTGTACGCCTTTTTTTTTCTTTTTTTTTTTTTTAAAAAAATTTGTTTTTATTCAATAAAACACGTTTTGTCGTAAAACCCGTAGGTCTACGGGCGTATTACCGAACCCGACCCCTAACGGGACGACGAGAAATGTCGCTGACGGGCGCGTTTTTTTTTTTCCTCGGGTTTTTTTTTTTTTTTTTTTTTCGGCGTGCCGTTTCGAGTGTGTCCAGAAACCGGCGACTAAAAACACCCTTAGGATCAGATTAGACCGGAGATCGGCGCCGATAGCGATTTACGCGTTTATATATATATATATATTTATTATCACCCGAACTGTCAAAGAGAAGAAGAGGACGACGACGCACAGGGATATCTGTTGCCCGTATCTCTGGAAAGGACATAATATTATAGCCGTGCGCGTGTACGTGTAGTCATCGTGAAGGTACCCACTATGCGTATACACGGACCTCGGGGGCTCGTGTGCGTACACTGATAAAAAAAAAGAAAAAAAAAAATATATATATATATACGTGTACTTTTTTTCTTCTTCTTCATCTTCTTCTTTATTATTACTGCGTGCGTATAAATAAAGAGAAAAGTAAGGCCTTTAATCCGCGAACGGGACCGGACAATGGGTCCGGTAATATAATGGAGACATCGATATATTTTATCCCCGTAAACCCGCGGGGTCCGTATAAAGCGCGCGTCGACGGCGATATCCATCTGTATGAATCGCGAGCGCGCCGAACAGCCGCGAATTCGATATTTTCTACGGCGGAGCTCTTCGCGACATATGGTCGGTTATAATATTATTATTATTATTATTATTATGATGATCATTTTTTTTTTTTTTTTTTTTATCCCATACGCATCTTTACTGTATAAATAACACAGGTCGTCACGTCACGCGGAGATTTAAGGTTTCCCCCCCACCATCGAGGATACGTTTATTTTTCAATTCAACGCTAGTTAAAAAGTCTTCAAGTCGAGTTAGAAACGAGTTTCGATCACTTTCAACGTAACCGGTGGGATAATAAAAATATCGATAATCCGAAAACCTCTACAAATCCAACTGAACGCTTGGTCTCTCTCACTCTCGAGAATACCTCCGTAGTTCGAAGTAAACACGTGTGTACCCTGGATTGACAAATCGAGTATATTAATTGTATATTAGCCGAGATAAATTAGAAATGTGGTTCGACATACATGTCCGTGTTCATTAAGAACATACATATGTATAACGACATGGACCGGATAGTGGCGAAAAATGTATCGCAAAAGAAGATAATTATATTAAAAATGTCTATAAATACCTGCAACAATATAAAAAAAAATAATACGTAAATAATAAATGCTAAGTAAATATGTATGTATGGAATACAAATTTTGAACTCTCTTTAATTCGAATTATTTTTTTTTTTTTCCTGTCGATAATCCGTACTCTCGCTAAATCGAAAACCTCTATAAATCGAAATTTCAGGTCGGTCCCCCGAATTTCGAATTACCTTCGAGAGACTACAGTAGCTATGTATGTTTTTATGCGATTATTTTCCGACAAAAGTTACGTATTTTCAATCGTACGGGTCGTGTACAGCGCGTCTATAAAAGTCTAATTGTCAGAGTACAAAATACATTAATAAGTGAAATTAAGGGAAATTGTTTTAAAATAAAAAGTAACATTTAACTTAACTCGAGTTATATTATTTTACTAAAAATCTGTAACTTGACTTGGCTAATCGAATTCAATTGTATTTTTAAAATATAATACGAGAATATATATTTATATGCTACTATCGAGATTTCCGGTCGAAACTCAAGAAAAAAAGAAACACTCACACACGTCGCGTAATAATACTTGCCGATTTCTCACGTCACCCGGAAACAAAATATTCACAAGCACCGAGAATCTACGGACATTTTTAATGAGAAATGTCGAAAAATCATCGGAGTTCTTTATATACTTGTGTGTATATATATAAAACCGCCGGCTAAGGGTTAAGTTTTTTTTTCTTTTATCTAAAAAAAAAGAAGAAAAAATCCGTTGGAAAACTCACCGGTGACGTACGGCGTACGAAGACGGTCGTCTGTAGCGAGAACCGGACGGCGAGGAGGAGGGCGAGACACCAATAAAACGGACACTCGACGCGATTTCCGAGACTCTCGAAAGAAATAAAGAGAGAGAAAGAAAGAAAAAAATGAAGAGGAACAAAAAAAAAAAACAGAAGAAAATAATGGAAACGGAAAACAAAAAGACATTCCGTTTGATTATATACATCAGACAAACGGATAGGTATATATATATATATATATATATTAGGTACTATACGGTGACGACGCGCGACGTCTTCTCTCTCAAAGGATACGGTTTAATCCGACTAAATGAAATTCTACTCGGTATCTTTATATTTTATTATTTCTATTTTTTTTTTTTTTCCCCTTTATTCTTATTAATTACCGGCGAAACTATACCTATACACACGCGACGACGACCAATAGGCGAGTGGTGCCGAGTGAAAAGAATGAGAAAAAAAAACTAATTAAACTTCACTACTGCTATTTATATATATATATATATATATATGAGTAATGTTATAGGCGAGTATACGTCGTCGTTTGACCGCCGCCGCCGCCGCCCGGAGGACCCGGGGCGCGATTCAATAAACTCATTTTCAAACTATTCTCTCCGCGCTGGTCGTCGCGGCGGAATCCACCGATACCGAAATACGGTTTCCGGCCGTATAGAATAGCCGCGCTATTACTATTATTATTACTATTATTATTACTATTATTATTACTATTATCACTATTACCGTCGTTATTGTTGAACGGCCGGGCGCACAGATAATACGGATTAGTCCAATCGAATGCGATATTGTTACGGCTCGGCGGGATATATAATGCCCATTTGGGATATACGCGCGAATCCTCCTCTCCGGAAATCGAAATTATAATAATATTTTTTTAACGGCTAGTCGTCCACTGACCTACAGAGCGGTTCTATGTTGTTTTTATATCACGGGCCGTCCGCGAAGAGTTTTAGTAAAAAAAAAAAAAAAATCCCCGGCGGGGTCGTCCAGGAAGGCATCCAGAGTTAAATTCCATAGTAAATCGGAACATGTATTTCGCAAAAAAAAAAAAAAAAAACGCGACGTAGATTTTATTTTGGGTTTAGATGCTGCGAGTGTATAGCGAACGAGCTATGGGTATATTACTTTTACTGGGATGCGTTTCTTCCACCGACACCACCGGAAAATATTTCTCCGGTTAGTATAAACGATCGGGTTTATTTTATTATTGACAAAAAAAAAAAAAAAAAAAACGCGCAATTTCAGTCCGGCGGTACTTTACTTGAAATATTTTTTTTTTTTTGTTGTAGCGAAATTCCCAACGGGTTTTCTGAAAAACTAAAATGGACCGCCAATTTATCGGATCGCCAATTGGTTTCTGGATTCGGTTGATTTCCGGGAGTTACCTTGGCTCCCGAAGGGTCTAGACTAGAACTATAATAACCTTACGAGTTTACCAAATTTTCCGTTCAGAATAGTTTTTTTTTTTTTTTTATCGCGACGATTTATCGTTTCTGCCGGTATAATATAAATTATATCATCCCGTGGTGTCAAGTGTGTTTTTTTTTTACTGGCATAATGTTTTATAGGATCGTGTTAATTGATTTTCACTGTAGGGCTCAGGGCACCTAGCATTTGTATATATAGATTTTTTTTTTTAATGGCTTGAAAAAAAAAAAAAAAACCGATTTTTTACAGATTATACAGTTGTAAAATATCACGGGATCGCGTACGTCACGTCATAATTGTTATTATGTCTGGAACAGGAATAAAACAAACGCGAATCGAATCATCTACTCGTAAACGTCCGTGGACGAGCCCGTTGCACGTGTGACCCCAAGAGGTATATAATCGTGGGTCCGCGATAACATAATCGCTCCGTACGCGAACGCGAGAACACATATAACGTAATAATGTTATTACATTATAACAATGCGATTGTAAAATAATTATAGAGTCGGTTGGTTTTACGCCGTATACGATATATAATATGCGCGGACTGTAATTATGTTGTTAATTTTTTTTTTTTTTTTTTACATTGCAGACGTATCCTATACGTTATTGTTGTTTAAACGTTAATAAAAAATACACGATCGTTATGGAAACAATAATAAATTATCCGCAAATTGACCGTTATTATAAACGTATTAAATATATCATTTCGATTGTGCGTGCGCGCGCGCGCGCGATTAGTACAAATTCGTATTTTAATTACCGACATTATCCGCGCAAAAACTAATCGTTTATAAATTGGGGCGATACGGCTGTTTATAATTGTAATTCGAGACCATTCCGATATACGGGGGCGTGACGATTTTTTTTTTTTTTTTTTTAATAAACGCGTCACAATTCTATAATTCGGGGAAACCCGACGCCGTAAAAATCCACGAGTTTTCTTTAAATTTACGCCGAACGTTCGGCGACTCGGCTAATGTCCTACAAAGGCGAAATCAACGTTCATACGGAGTATAGAACCGTTTAGTTTACGTATATGTATACCGAAAGCAACGATACGGGGTTCGCGAACTGGTGAATAAGTAATCGCCGGGCTTTTATAATAGACGTGAACACAATTTGAAGCGTTTTTACTAACCGGAAAAAAGAAAAAAAAGAAAAAAAATTGTTTTCTAGAGGAAAAACAAATAAAACCGCACTTCGGTAAAACTATATACGCATAAAATATGTTGTTTTTTTTTCGCTACGCACTGCGTCTAAATGGAACGACGGGTTTTGAACAAAGCCGACGAATATTGTAAATTTCTTATTTTTACGATTAGTTTCTGGTGCGTGATCGCGGCAAATACGGGCCGGAACAACACGGGGCAACGAGGTGCCGCACCACTGTCTAAAATATATAGATCTCAGTAATCGCCTGTAATTTGTACGTTGAATATTGGAGTTATTACTCGAAGAAACCCCGTGAACAATATGGAAATACGATTTGAATCGAAAATACGATTAAAATAAATATATTCGGCAAAAGACAGACGCATAAAATAGGAACAATAACACAAAAGTCGTATAATATTATATGAGCCGTTTTAAATATATTTACTTCGGTTATTCGCGAAAAAAAAAAACGAAAAAAATATATATATTTTTGTAATAATTTTTAGATTACGTAATTTTCGTAAATCGTTCAAATATTGTTTTGTTCGGTCTCCGCGGTCTAAAAAAAAAAAATCGTTGGGGTGCCACTGTAAAACGGCCGCGGGCCGTAACACCGCGCGCACGGTGTAGACGGTAATTAAAAGACAAAAAGATAAAAATTAGATTAAGCACGCCGCGGCGATAGAGACGACCCGGGGAGGTGTGTCCGGACGGGACTGCCGATAAATTAGATTTTCCATATAAGCGCCGCGCCGTAGGCACCTACCCCGCGCCGCCCGTAATGTGTATGCGCGGATGTGACGGAATTTCTCGCCGTTGCCGCGTGACGGGAATGGCGGCGGCGGCGGCGGCCCGGGCGGATATCGGCGGGTCCGGTCGGACGACGCGAATAAAATCGCGGGAGGTGATGTGCCCGCGACGCCCGGGCGGGTGACGCGGCGTGCGTACCGGATGAATATTGTATACGACGGGGTCGCCGAATAAATGACCCGTGGAAAAGACCGCGGCGCGGACCGATTGAAATTCGGCGGGTTCGACGGGCGGGCCGGGCGCGCCGGGAAAATATTGCGCCGCGGTCCCGCGAATAATATCGCCGTCCCCGTCCCGCGTACCGCGGCCGAACGGAGGCCAATAACGCGGACGGCGGCGGGGAAGAAAATATCGGGACGCGTATATATATATATATATATATACGTACGCGTCGCGCGGTAGAAAGAGACAGACGGAGAAAAAATAATAATAATAATAAAAATGGTATATAATCTTAAATGGAAAACCGATGATGGATGTTTGTCGGGGATATTAGCATCGGCGGCGGACGGCCGGAGTCGCCGAGATGTTCCGCGGGTCCGCCGCGGAGCGCGGGGCAGTGTGTGCGCGCGCGTGTGTCGGCGGAGCTCACTCATCATCCGCACGTCGTCGATCCATCACGCGCGCCACTCCGGGGGTGACGACAAATCCGTAATCGCCGGGCCCCCCCCCTCCGACGTCGACGCCGCCGCTATCCCGGCCCACCGTCCCGCGTCACTTGTCCCCAAACCCGCCCGTCACGGCCGGCGAGGCCGGTGTGTACGCCGCGGATCGCCCTCGACAAATTTTTTTTTTTCTTTCCCCCCCCCCCCCCGGCCGCTGCCGATACGTTCGAGGAGCGGCCCGGCGACGCACCGGGCATTGTGTGTGAGGCCCGTACACACCGGGCGCACACCCGAACGAAAACGCATCGTTTGTAACCGATATATTATAATATTATTACACAACGGTAGAGTACGGCGCGAGGGGGACCGCCCCGCCGAAACCTGCGGCATATTTTAATGTATATACGACGGGACGGACCGATCCGTTGTGTGTGTTTTCGAGTGTGTCGTACAACCGCGCGTCCCGCTGCGAGTCCTGCGTGTACACGCGGCCGCCCTATAATATCGTTTACTATTATTATTATTATTATTCGAATTTGGCCTTTGCCGCGGTTATTGCGAACGGGAGACGCCGCCGTCGGTCGTGTCCGCCGCTTTGAGCGCGGACGTGTTTTGAAAAAAAAAAACATTTGACCGAGCCCGGCCACACGCCCGGTTATTTATTATGTATCGTGTACATACACGATAATATATTACAATACCAATAACAATGCCACGCCGACTGGGACCGATTCCCGGGAAAATCGTTTTATTTTTATTTTGTTGTCCGGGGCGAACGCCGACGACGGCGTTTTGATCAAGAAAAAATACATATTTATACGAGATCTGTTCGAAAAGTACCGGGACAAAAAAATGTTATTACTGCTAATCTACACACGATAACGTTTCGAATTGTAAATAGACTCTATGCCCCGCGAATTCTTGACAAAACCCGAAGCCGCTATCTTATCTCGATTTAATATTACACGTGGTTAAATCCAGTCGGGTTTTTTTTCGACACGTCCGAAATCAAACGAACAACGCGTGTGCATATCGAGTTTTGCTTGAAACTCGGTAGAAATGATGCAACGGAAATGATTAAAACCGCTTTTGGGTAGGATTCGTTAAGTCACGGAACCGTGACTTTCGAGTGTTTTAAACGTTTCGAGGACAGTCGGCGGTTAACTGAAGACGTTCCACGTTCTGGAAGACCGTCGACGCCATCCAGAAACGACGGTGTGGCGACAATTTGCAACAACAAAAAAAAAAAAAAAAATGCGTAATGGCCGCCGATTAATCGTTCGTCAGTTAACAAAGCGAATCTCAATTGAGCCTTG
The DNA here is from genome assembly GCA_956483605.1 of Tuberolachnus salignus. Taxonomy (NCBI): domain Eukaryota; kingdom Metazoa; phylum Arthropoda; class Insecta; order Hemiptera; family Aphididae; genus Tuberolachnus; species Tuberolachnus salignus. The sequence continues at coordinate 15,639,354 of OY101429.1, forward strand.
TCATGCAATTTTACAGGAAAATATACAGACGAGAAGGATCGGCGCTGCCCAAATTCGTTCCGCGATTGTTCACCACGACAATGCACCGGCACATTTGGCGCTGTCGATTCGTGAATTTTCGGCAGATAAAACAATTACTGTTGTCCCGCGGACGCTACCCATTCACCAGATCAGGCCCCGTGTGATTTTTTTTTTTGCTTTTCCCAAGACTAAAATATGCGCTCAAAGGACAACGATTTCGAGATGTAGAGGAAATTAAAGCGAACACGGCAACAGAACTCATAGCTTTGACTTCGGAACAGTTCCAATGGACTTTTGAAAAACGGCAAGATCGCCGGGATCACCGCATATCGTCCGGATGCGAGTTATTTCGAAGGATATATATTTAAATAATCCAATCCTAACTTCATTTTTGTAATTATTAAATATGAAATCCCGGTACTTTTCAAACAGACCTCGTATATGTATGTACGACACGCGTGTATAGACAGAACGCACATCCGATATAAAATCGACAACGTTTTTACGATCGTAATCCTAATTATATCGATTTATTTTCCCATGAACATGTACTCGTAGCAATATATTATATTCCGATAATGTTTGTAATCATTTAAGTGCGCCGGGCGAGGTAAATCACCGACGGAAACCGGCGGGCGAACGCCTGGTAATCACGGACGTTTATTTATTTCTTTTTTTTTTTTTTTTTTTTGGTAATCGTTTTGGAAACCACGACGGGAATCCCGGGACTCCGGCGTACACAATATCCGCCGGTGATTTGCCCTCCGATTGTATTAATCCAATCAGTAAATACCGTCGTCGCGTGTAATTACTAAACGAGCATCTCCGCGTATCGAATCGCACGCTGGCACACGGACCTATTGGTATGCCGACAGACTCGTCCGCTCACGCCTTGTTGCGCACCACCCCCCCCTTAATCCCCCTGATTCTTGTCCCGAACTCGGCGAGCGCGCCCGGTGTCGGGATTCGGGGGCTCGGTGTAAACGAAATGTAATCGTTTACAGTAAACCTAACCCTCAAATGTCCATGGCAGAATACAAAAATTTCAAACGTATTTCGGTAGTAAATAACTGACCGTTTGCCCCGCGTGATTATAATAATAAAGTAAATCGTTTTTTTTTTTTTTTTTTTACCGATGTCTAAACATTATCATTTTTGTTTTTACGAAAACAACGATTAGACATTTATAAACAAAAGTAAAATAAATATATAAACACAATATCTACGTACGTCGGAGATGTTATATTATCTACAAAATAAATACAAACAATTTAAAATAAATTAATACGTAAGCAAACATTCGGCCCGCAGGAATGTCGTTGGTTATACAATATATATATATATATATATATTTTTTTTTAATGTCCCACAATCGCTCTTCTTTCATATATTTCCAATTCGGTCGCCGGTTAAACAGTACGCATTACAAGTGAATCGAGTTATATTAATTTAACTAAATTAAATTAAATGTTAATTTGAAATCGAAATTAAACTTAGATGCGATATAATATTGAAAACGAACCCGTAATATTTTATACCGATTTAATGTAAACAAATCGAGTCAAGTAAAAAATTTAACGTTAAATGTCAAAACCGTCTAAACTTTTAACTTTCCAACTAGTTTTAATGCCCAGCCTTGTACCTATTATTATTATTATTATGCCAAATAATATCCAATCCGGACCGAAAAATGTATTGTAAAATACAATACTTGTATTATTGTTTATCACTCGAACCCGCGTATAAAGACGTCTTTCTCTTTTTTTTTTTTTTTTTTTTGAGGGGGAGGATAGTTAGCACAATTATACATAATATACATTACGTTTAGTCCAACACCTACACTGTACGTTTTCTCGAAATTTCGGAAATGGTTTCAACCTCCTCAAACCTCCTCTAAACACCCCTTTAAATACGCGGCCGATGATGTGCAATAATAATAAACGTTATGATTACACGCGTCTTTTGTTCTTGTGCAGAGTGCTTTTTAACAATTATAATATTTTATGGAATATTTACAATAATATTTATACGGTCGGAGTATGGTGTGTATACACCGTGAGTATAATATACAACACGACGATATTATAATATAGCGCGCGCGATGCCAATAATACAAATATTGTTCATACGGACGGGACCGAAAATAAAGGGTTTTAAACAAAAACATCGTTTGGTTTTTTTTTTTTTTTTTTTTTTAACATTTGTATTTTATTTATTTTATCTAATTTGTGTGTAACCACACATCGTTCTGTACGATATATTATACTTAACGCTTTTAAATGCGTTTACAAAATAAAAATGTAAAAACCATCTCGTGTGTATACCTATACGGTTTTTTTTTTTTTTGTTTCGTTGTCGAACGAAGACTTTACAAAATATATATAAACATATATATATATATTGTTAAATACTATGTAAACGATGAGTACATTAAACGATATATATATTTTTTTTTTTTTTTAACGAGTTATTATGCTCTATAATCGAACACGGAGGGTTTTTTCTTTTTATTATTACCACCGACGAAACACAATATAAAACCTAGAGAGTTTTATAAGGCTATATAAATAAAAATAAAAAAATAATAATAATAAAAAATATGCGTTGGCGTAACAAATAATAATGTAACATTATTTTGCATATTATAATTATTATTATTATTATTAAACCACATCGTTTAGATTTATGTAATTGTTTGTGCCGTGTAAAAAAACATTCGACGAGAATAAAATACCTACCACGACACTATTATTTCCGTGACCAAAATACATTTACAGAACAACGAAAAAAAAAAAAAAAAAAATGACCCAGTCTCTTATATTTTAATATATACAAGGTGTTTCTTTTGTGGATCGCCGTTTTGAAAATGAAAAGCCAACGCTGATTCGAAGCGGTATGACGGGACGATGGATAAAATTTAAAAAAAAAAAAATATAAAAGCTCAAACACAATTCGGTATAGAGCGTATAGCGATTGAAAACGATAGAAATTGAATTTACTTAAAAATGGTCCGTACTCGCCAGATCGCGATAACATAATCGCCCTGTATACAGTTTGCAATCAAAATAATTATTATACCGTCTAAATGTGATTCGAAAATAATTTTTTTTTTTTTCAAATTATATCCCAACCGATATATTATTACGAATACGTTTCAGTATTTTTTATTTATTTATTTATTTTTTTTTGATTATCAGTAACGTACGGATCGTTCTACAATATACGCGTAGTGTATATTATTATATTGGAGTGTCGTACAGGTCCGCAACAGGTTTTAATTTGTTCGGAATCGAAATTGTATTTAAATTGGACGATTAAAACGAGGATTTATAGCGTGAATATATACTGCAGATAATCGACCATATATTGTTTGGTCGTTGTTCACGGGGCTAAGCGTATTGTAATTTAATTTCACCTCTTTCGGAATTATATAAGCCCAAGTTTATTACGTTTGTTTCAGACGTAAAATCAATCTTTGTCCGAAAACACGGACGGAATCGCAAAGATCCGCGCCCTCGTTGTATTGAACATTTATTATTATTATTATTATTATTATTATTATTGTTTTATAATTAATTCAATTTTAAATAAATTACGATAATTAAAAAAAAAAAAAATTATAATAATCCCGTAAAGAAACAAACGTCTTTGTTAAAACGCTAACGCCGCCGCTGTTATGACGACGACGACGTCAAGTTTAATAATAATCAGTGGCGGCCAAGGTGGGCCGCAGTCCGCCCTAACATCAGCTCGGACCCACGGCGGCCCACTCTGTACGATTGCACAGTATATTTGTTTTGTATGACATTATATTTTAAAATATAGAGAAATACGTACAAATGTAGTTTGTCGTAGTTTTAGATTTAATTTAAAACCAAGCAGAAATCGTTATTTTGATTGTTTCGAAAATTATGATACGTTTTTTTTTGTTAACCTGCAATCGTAATCGTCCGGTAGGCGATAGGTAAGGCGAATCTCGTTACGCCACTGGCCCGGCCTAAAAATCCAGTGGCTCCAGTTTGGCATGTCCAGATAAAAAAAAAATCCTGGCGCAGATATCGATGCCAAGTTATAAATCGCAGGATTGTTATCAAGACAATAACTGTATAAGGAGTGTCAAGTGTGATAACCAACACGTATCAAATATACCAACACAAACCACCAAAATCTATTATTGTATTAAATAATTTTTTTTTATAGGTTTCGGCGCCACTGAATACTACCACCGAATCATATTCAGTCCTATTATATTCACGGTGCATAAAAAAAAAAAAAAAAATTAATTATAGCGTCCCTTGCAATTACTGAACTCGACCGAACACTTGCATCACTTTTCAAAGGTTCTAACTACTTGAAAACATAGAGAATGAAAATGCATTGAAAATCGAAAGAAAAAAAAATGCACTCGTCAAATGTAATATTATAAACTCTTGTGATGTATACGAATCGAATTGTGTACTTAATAACTGCAGATAAGCTACTGTACCGGAGTACAATAAAAAAAAATATAAAAATTCAGATGCTACAAATTATTCCTAGTTTTATATATAGTATTATCTTAATCGCGAGACAAAATTGTGCGATCGTACGAGTATATTGATTGAATCAACGATGCTATAGGATCAAGGCGAACGCAAGAATGAATTTCGTAAGGCAGGGGATTTCGGAAAAAATGTTCATAAATATCATATTTTATTACTCTTTAAACATTCGTATATACGTAATACATGTTAGTGTTTATGATAGAAATCCGGATTTAGGATTTTAAAATCCAAAAATGTATGTTTGGAATTGCAGAATCCGAAATTTTGTATTTTTTATGAGTAAAACAACATTAACCGGGTCAGCTAGTAATATATATATATATAATATATAAATAAGAGTGCAATATGACAGTATGATTTTTTATTTTTTTTTTTGTACTCCATGTTTTATACATTTAATGCTATTAACAATAAGATGATAAATTAATTAAATAATATAAAATCGCAATTTGAAATACCGGAATCCGGATTTTTCCCCATCGCTAATAACTAAATAAATATGTATTGATCTATCTTGTTTGTAAGTCGCACGGGAAACTTTTCGGGGGGGGGGGGAAACCGTTAAATTTGCAAATATTTTGCAAGGTAATCTATATTTAAAATTGTTGATATTTCGGCGGTGGGACAAGGCTGGTGGACTCGCTAAAACCTATTTCGCCCCCCGACGGATTTTAACCGAGACGGCTGTTGGGTATAATCCCGGGCGTGGCCGAGAGCGTGGTATATAAAAAAAATCCCAAAGTGGCGGGAAAAGATGGAGTGCGGGAGTGCTATCCACCTGTCGGCCCTTATTACAATCGCCCCATGGTGGCCGTTTACCGAATTAGCGATACATATTGTTTTTTTTTTTTTTTTTGTTTTTTATACATACTATTATTATGTAAATGTCGTATATTTGTTTTAGGGGCAATTATGTGTCGTAGTCGTCGTCGTCGTCGTCGTAACGCTGCTTAATTTTCGCGCGGAGTGCAGCAGCAGCAGCAGCAATAATAATAATAACTGTTTGACTACAATTTGCATACGTTATAAATATATCGCGAAATCGTCAGCGTACGGAAACGAATTTAATTAAAACGGTAAATACACACGGTGTGGGTAGGTAGGTGGGAAAATGCGGGCGCTCGCAGTAAAAAAAATAAAAAAAAAAAAATATAAAAAACGTACTTTAACGAAACGCGTTTCGATTATCAACCCCGCCGAATCGCGCGGGGTCATTGAAATATTATCATATTTTTTATATATATATATACACACGAACCGTTTGTTATTGCTGCGGTTTTTTCGGCGGCGGGGTGGCAAAAGTCCACGGAATTATATTATTATTATTATTTTTTTTTTTTTTGTCGTATATACAATATAATAATAGAGAAATAATAAAAAAAAAAAAAAAAAAAAATGGCAAATCGTTTTGTATTATTTTACTATTACACGCGACGAGGAAGACTGTGCGCATAACCGAACGTGTTTTTTTTTCGTTTCCCCCCCCCCTCGCAATCACGTCTCGTCTTCACGCAGAGATCGCAATCGGTGCGTTAACCCCTCCGCCCCGCCACTCGCCTGATCGCGGCCCGCCGCGGCCGCCGCCGCCGCCGCGCATTCCTCTCGGCCGCCAAGAACCGTACGGCCGGACGATTATAAATACGCGACCCCGGGGGTACGGCACACAATATAACGAACACGACTGCGATCGGTATCTCCGGTCTTGGACAAAAAGGACTACAAGCGTGGCCAGTGGCGTATTTTTTTCGTTTTTTTTTTTCATAGGGGGCTGGGGGAGGAGGAGCGAAAGAAGAAGCAATGGATCGCGTCCCCTTCGTAGATGTCAAAATTTTTTCGCCGATATATCGTATTACCAGGGTTCGGGCACTTATAGGCATTTGCATATTGTAGAATATAGCAGTGTGCGGAATAAATGCATTTCTCGTTACCAAATCTGAAAATTGAATGTGCATATTTCATAGGTTTGCGGTAATGTGCCTATTTTTCAGTTTTTGTGCATTTACTTGCATATTTTCACATATTTTAAACAAAAACTATACAAATTCGAATGGACCGGTGAAATCAAGAGAGGTATAAAGGTTTGTATTGTATTTTTTTTTTACATTTGTATGCTTATTTTACGGTTTTTTAATACATATTTTAGCGTTTATTATCATGTTTTAAAGAACTATAAGTCCCGGAACCCTGATTATTACCAATAAATAATATTTCAATAAAATTCGAAAGACAAGAAAAACATAAAAATAATTGACTTTTTATTGTATAGGTACGGATTGGAAGTTATTTATAATTTACGAGTTAACTACAGCGCAATATGTATGAGTACTGGCAATTGTTAAGAGTGAGTTAGGGCGGAAACAAAGTTGGTGCGAGGGAAATAAAGAAAATGTTTAAGAATAGGCGTACCCGTGTAAATAGAGGGGCAGGGATGATTTGTTTTGCCCCGGGGCGTAAAAATCCTAAATTCTGCGCGTATAATAAAGTTGTTCGAATCGGAGAAACAAAAGAATAACAGAAGAAGGACTCGTGATATATTACGAGACTTGAAAAAAAAAAATCAGCGTCCCTCGCAATTATTGAACTCGACCCTCTAACCCTCTAACGCCCATTACTTATTAAACATAATTCGATGATTTATTATTTACCAAAAACATTAAAAATAAATCCTGCGGGCCAAGTTTTCGCATTTTATTTGCAGTTCATAACATTTTTTTTTCTATAAATTAGTAATAAAAAATGATAATAATATAATTTATGACCGACGAAAAAGTTTAATTATATCCGAGTTGATAATACCGCGTATGCGTGTGTTTTGAAAATATCATCGTTATTTACAATAAAAAAAAAAAAAAAAAAAACAGACGTACATTCCCAATATATTGAAAACAAATTAGTAAGTGAGGGACTAAAAACAAAAAAAAATTAAAATAATTCCCGAATCGTTGTTTACCGCGGGACTACACCCGGGCGCCGGACTTCCGGACCGCGAACGAGCGCAGTCGTGACGTAACGTCCGGTCGACCGCGACGGAATTCCGGCCGGTACAGTACGCCGCCGCGCCGGACTCGACCGCGTCCCGTAGATAACGAGACGGTTTTTATACGATTCCGTTATTGCGACGACGGCCATTAGGACGTATCTTTTGTAATTAGACGGATAAATGAAAGAAAAAAAAAAAAAGAAGAAATATTTTATTAAACCGCAACGCCTCTAAAATCTGTCCGAGAGATACCGCGCTGTACGTAAATCGGAAACGACTCGACACGGTTCGCTCAACTTGTGAACGTTGGAGCTGGTCGACGAAAAACACGCAAAACGATCCAAAAACCCGGACAAAAGTGTGGGAATTTGAATTTTTGAAAACAAATTTGATTTTCTATTCCAGTTTTCCGGATTTCGATCGAAGCGTTTGTACGTTTATTATAGAAATAAACGGAAATGTATGGTTTTTAACTAAGTTTTACTCGTCAATATCTTCGCGATAAAGTTGAATATCGAAAATCGTCTCGGCCGAAACCCAGACAATTAGAATACACTATAAAATCTGTTTTCAAAATTCCAATTCATCCGTCCTAAAACCATGGAATTTCGTCTGGCTTAATATAATTGGTCTAAAACGGCACGAGTGTCCGTCAAAATGGCCGTAGTTTAGTGGAAAAGTCTTATTTTTAAAGATTCATTAAAAGGTAAAAAAAAAAAAATCAAATTTTACAAAGTGAAACTGACCATTCAAAAAGCCAAGAGAGTAAACGGGAGCCGCACTCCGCCCAGTCCTCGGTCAACTAAATATATAACTATAGAACTAAAAACTATCACGGTATAATAATACAATCTGCATATTATAGCAATTTACAACGCGGCGGGAAAATACTAATTATTCGACGATCAAAGTATTACAATTTAAACCGATAACGGACGTGCAGAGATGTTGAACGAAAAGTGATCTTTTATCAATATTTTCCCGTTAATCAGTGGTAAAAGTTGACATTTAAATTTGATTAATTCGTTTTTTTATTTCAATTTTTTCAATTATACTATCAGTATAGGTATTTGCTGAAAAAAAATTTAAAAAAAGCCTCTGGATGGGTTCTATCCTCTGTATCTCCCGCTCACCACCTCCCCATTAAAAAATTACAAATAAAAATATATTGAACACTCGCCGCGGTGTGGACGACAGTAACCATCGTAACCATAGCATTATACCGGTAGTACTGAAATATCGTATCAAACTATCATTTGTGATTCGTCCGACTGTTGTACACGTCGAACAATAGTCGTGTGTCGTTAATTTTATCGAGTTTATAACATAAATATTTATTTTAGCCGTCTGCGGTCAACGCAAACAGTACTACGGGTGAAGTACACGGTTGTTCAGTTTGTTTTTGTCCGAGACGATAAGTAATAATAATCGATAATATCGTATTGACACGCTGTACAATATAATTGTATTATATTATCGTTCTGTAGTTTTCGAACAAATACACGAATCCCCTCAAAAAAAAAAAAATGTTTGACAAGTATGTATAATATTACAGTAGGTCAAACAAAGAGGACGGAGGGAGTACTACACCTCCCGTATTTTAATAGGTTCCGTATCGTTAAAAATAAAAAAACCGAACAATTATCAACTCGAATATTTTCAAATTCACTTTAAAATTGTTTGGCGAGGACAAAAATTCCTCCGACTATAAATCTAATATCAAGAAACCAATTCGGCATAAGTTTTATCGATATCATTTACTGCGAGATATTGTATTATTATGTTTTTTAACTAAAATAACCGTTTTTGTATTTGTGTCGTCGAAAAAAATAAAACCAAGTTTTCTATTTTCCATGGTTTCTCAATAATTATTAGGTCTTGGAGTCATAGAGCTCGATTTTTTACCGTCGTCGACTAAATCGTATAACATAATTTTAAAAAATATATATATTGAGTTTCTTAAAAAAAAAAAAAAAAAACAATATTGCGAGCGAGTTGTATCTGTAAAATATATAAAAACCGTCGATTACATTATTTATCATTGTTGTTTCGGTATTTCTTATTCCGTTGGACTTTTTTTATTTCGAAATAATATACATACCTCAGTTAAATAATGTCGTTATTATAATAATATATATATACGGTGCCGATTATTATTTTAACGAAAAAACGACGATGATATTCGTGCGCTGGCGCAGAGACGACCCGAGGCCGAACTCGTTGTCCGACGATCGCCGGACGCTTCGTATAATATTGTATAATCTTTTTCTCGTTTCCCGTTTTGGTAAAAAATGGAAAAAAAAAAAATTCTTCATATATATATTTCTATAGTGTTCTCTATACGTAAATACGAATCGCGTGAAATCGGTCGGTCCGGCCCCGAAGGCTCGAAACTTTATTTTATTTTTTTTTTTTCTAGTATTACGTCTACGCTACCGCTCGGTAGTTAAAAAAAAAAAAAAACGTGGTCGTCGTCGTCGTCTTCGTCGTCGTTTTCTCTAAAGGATACACCGAAATTATTATTAAAATAAGTATATATATATATATATATATATATATATATATGTGTGTGTGGAAAAAAAAAACGACACGCGTTTTTCTATAAAAAGCCCCGCGGGGGCGTCGAAACAGAAATAAAAAAACAAATTTTTTTTTTTTTTTACAGAAATGCACATCGTGTGTCGATGGCAGTGGAAAAAAAAAAAATAAATAAAAACGGACGGGAGAACAATAATAATAATAATAATATTAATAATGAAACGAGTAAAGGCGGTTCCGGGCAGACGGCACCCTAAACACACCCGGGATTCGGTTTAAATCCACTTAAGTATTCAATAACCCCCTGCCTCCCCCCCTCGAGGAGATAATGACAACGTGTATATAATGTGTGGTGGGTATACGTGGTTTTTTTTCTTTCTGTTTTTTTTTTTTTTATGTCTCTCTCTCTCTATACCGGAATGATGGTAGCCGAGGAACATAATCTATAGTATTATATAATACCACCGAAATTACCCGGTAATCGATAGCACCGGCCCCGGTGCTCCGAAAAGAAAGAATGAAAAAAAAAAAAAACGAGAGGCGGGAACGACATAATATTATAATATTTAGGTTCTCGCGGCTGCCAATCGGTTTTTTTTTTTTGTTCCCCTTGTTTTTTCTACCCGCCAGTAAAATAAAATATCATCGTAATATATAGTAACCGAACTCGTCCGAACGTTTGTGTTTCGTTTTTTTGTTTTTCTTTCCTTCTACATATGATTACACGTCGTATATATATAAATATATATATAGAGAGAGAAAAAAATATACAACGACCGGTAAATATTTTTCAAACGCGGGGCCCGGTGAAATTATTGTTATTTGTTCTGGTAAATTTAGGCGGAGGCGAATTATATAATAAATTTAACGTTTAGTATGTTACAACGAAAACGGAGAGACGAAAATAAAATAGAACATAACTACAGTCGGACCCCGCAATTTGTACTTGTACAACACCGCGGTAAACGTTTACCACGCGCGTCAAGAGCGCGTCCCGCAGGTGCGCTCGTCGGGATAAAAAAAAAAAAAAAAAATAGAGTCGGGCGCCAAACCTCCGACCTCCAGCCTAACCTAACCTAACCTAACCCGCCCGTTGGCCGTGCCCGTCGGTCGGGCGGAATAAACGCCATACTATTGGCCACGATTGTGCGGTGCTCGAATTGGAAAAATAAAACGAAAAACACAATGTGACTATATAAAAAATTATATAACGTCGTCCCTTGCACGATTACTGTACTCGACCCGACCACCGTTGGAAACCGTGACAAAATGCAACGCAATGCAACGCAAAAAATGCAAAAAAGAAAATCGTCACATCATTTCATATATTTTGAACTCTGTGGCGTATACGAATCGATTTAGGTTTTCCATAAGCTATTGTGCTGGAGTACTATTAAAAAAATTTAAAAAAAAAAATGCAAACGCTACACATCATACGGTTCCAGGCGTGATGAATAAATAATATTTATTTGTTGTAAAATGTGTTTGTTACTTTTATTCTTTTTTGAATTTCGCATCCCGTACAATAGTATCGTGTTTTTTTTTTAAATATATTATATTCGTTTAAACATTAGTTTAGATCATTCATCAAACAGTGTCGCCAAATTTCACTTACTATCGAATAATTTATAAAAAATAATAATAATAATAATTTCACGATTAATTTTTCGTGGACAACGAGATTGAAGTTTGACAATTAAAATTACAGAATGTCATACAAATTTCTCGAGTATTACAGGCTTTCCGGGTTTCTAAAACCCGTGACCGCGGTCGTCGTTCCTTCTGAATGTCGCACGGAATTATTGTTCAACGGTAGTTCCGTGTCACTGGATTGTGTGGATTGGTTTTTTTATTATTTTTTTTTTTTTTTTTTTACGCGGATGTGGTCGGGGGGCGTAGGCACGTACAATATATAACGACGACAATAATTACAATAATTACTATTAAATATATATATACATATATTTTTTACCCGAAACAATATAACGTGGTCCCACCGCGTCACCGTGAGTGTTTTTTTATTTTTTTATTTCGATAACGAACGCGGCGGGGTGGGAAGGGTTATGAGGCCGATAGAAAAGAAAAAAAAAAACCCCAGTCGAACGGTTCATTAGGTGTTGTAATACGCGGCGGCGGCGGCGGCGGCGTGTTGATTAATCGTTTTTAATTAGCTCGGTACGAACGCGCGAGATTCGCCGCCGGGCGAAAATGTCGTTGCGCCGGCTAAAACAAGGGGACCGACAGACGGCGGCGGGAAGTTTTTGACTTCTCTTCTCCTCCTACTCCTGTTCCTCCTGCTCTTCTTTTTCTTCTTCGTCCTCGTCCACCCCCGCCGGTCCCGCCCGCAGGGATCTCGCCCGATTTGTTTACGACAACCCATATAATAAGACCGGGGCTTTGGTCGGCCGGTGTATAAGAACCGAGGGGTGTGCGTACGAGTTTTATTGGTTTTCCCATTCGCACATTTCGTTACGACCGTATAAATAAATATGTTAAAACGCAGGTCGTCATGGGCCCCGTTATTGAAACGGCGCGGCCCCGGGCCGACAAATTATTCGCTCGCGATTCCGCCGCCTTGTTCTACATAATACGAGGCGCGTTCGACAAACGCCCAGACGATAATGATTACGGGACACCGTCCAATGTCATCGGCAATGCCGTTATACCATGAGCAAATCGGAGATGATCACTGACGTTGTATCGGTGTATTTATAATAAAAATCGTTATCTCCAATCGTAATGATATTACGCTCGTGTATCAATACGTTTTATTTCAAAATTGGCAAAAATGCTTTTGGATCGATTCAATTACCCGAGATGGAGATGGAGTTTCACTAAGCCGTTGTGTGACTTTTCACTGGTTCAAACGTTTTTAAAGACGTTTTGGAAACGTTCTAACGTTCCACGCGTGAACCCACCGCATTCACCTGAATCGCAGCTCCCTGTGATTTTTTATTTTCGTTTTTATTTTTTTTGTTTCCGAGACTAAAAACTACTCTCAAAAGTCACGGGTTCGAAGACAGAAGAGCTAAAGGCTATAACCTTGGAGGAGATACAAAGGTGTTTTCAAAAATGGAAAGACCGTTGGGAGCGTTGTACAGAAGCTAAAGGACACGATTTCGAAGTTGGTCCATTTAAATAGTTTGTAAGTTTGAAGTAGAATATTGTCTGGGTATATATGGTTGGACAATGAGAACCTATGCGACGAACGACAGTGTAGTTGAGACAACAATAATCGAACGCGAAACGACAAAAACGTACTAATTTAGTAATAATTATTGTTGGTCGGTACACGCGCAAGCAGAATCGAATGTGTTTATAAACGCTAGCTTAAGACCACCTCCACGATGCTAGGCTATTCGGAAACAAGTCGAACGTAAGCAATTTCAGAACACGTGTTACAAGGTGCACTTGGTGCGATTTACCGATGATAGCACAATAGATAAAAAAAAAATAGACCGTCACTCTGTGGCGATACCAGCAAAAAGACAATTAATATAATTTTGAAAAATGATTTATTATGTATTAATCAATGATTCATCAATTTCCATTGATGCTCTGATTTTAAGTGTACACGCGGTTACATGCACGCTATGCCACTGGATCGTACATTATTAATAAAATAATTTATACGTTTTAATACATTAAAAATAAATCGATTTTCATACCGAATATACTCAATAATTTTTATCGAAATAAAATATATAGCCAATGTCAATCAGTGATGCAGTGTAGTTTTCTATCGGTGAACGCAATTATCAGGGTCGTCCCTGAGATTACCCGCCTTCTCCGCACATGCAAACAAACACAATTTTACCTCTTAATAATAATAATACCATCGGTAAAGATTATAAATTTATAACATACGTATTATTTCCAACGCGCAATTAAATATAATAAAATAGAAAACGACAGAAAAATAATTTGCAATGTTTCCTAGTCGTCTCAATGGCCGGGACATGCCGGCGAAACTGTAAATGTCCCGGGCAAACCGAGGGGGACGTCCGACGAGCCTAAGTCTTGTTATAATGCGGACGGTCGCAAGTCCGGCGCGGCGACGATAATAAAATAATTTAAGCCCCGTCGCCGCGTGCCGTCGGATTTCTGGAGGGCCGCTTGCCGTTATTGCGCTTTCCGCAAACCTAATCCGGACCGCCCCCCGCCGGCTTGTTCCGCGATGACTCGACCGGCTAAATTACCGCGGCAAAACGCGTTCCCCCCGTACTATTCATAAAAATTATATACATTCGTGCGACTCGTAATAATATAAACTCGGAATTATCTCCACACCCCCGCCCATTATCGTTCGCCGTGTCGTTATTATCGTTATTATCGTTTTTTTTTTTTTAATTTTTTTTTATTTTTATTTACGACATTTTTCTCCGCGGCGAATCGATATCGAGACCGAGTGAAATTCCACGGTAATAATCCCCCAGTCCCCGCCGAATGCGTATAATCCGATCCTGTACTCCGGCGGCGTATAATTCCGCCGGATGATCGTTCCGCCTTTCGTGGGGGGCCGACGATTTTAGCGGGCGACACGTCAACGAAAATACAATACACAAACTCCGATAACAAGTGGATAAAGTCGCCAAAGTCCTAAACACGAAGTCCGGCTAGATACATTTCGAGAGGCCCCCCTCCCCTCCGCTAAATCCATGTCTGGTATTCCGACTTTTCGCCCCCTCCTATCCTCACAGAATCAAAAAAAAAAAAAATAATAATTTTTTAATACTTATACGAGCAAATATTGTATGTTTACGACTTGAGCTCGAATGTTTATAACCAAAATTTCGTTACGATATGCATTTAAAAATGTCAAATTATGCCAATTGTATGCCGTAAAATATATCTATTTTTTCAACAATTATATGTAAAAGAAATAGTGAAAAAAATGTATATTTGAATGTGTATTTAAAATTATTTTATTAGAAAATGCATAGCTATTAAATATGAAAAAAAAAAAAAAGAAAAAATGTATTAATTAGTTTCCGATTTAATAAAGTTAAATTTTACGTAGGTTAAGCAGTTTAAGTATCAGGATTACACAGTACGAGAATTATTTTACCGATATTTGCATGCAATCTGCAGCAAACCAACAGAACTAAATATTGAACGCCGACAAAAATTATATGCATCGTAATCTCGTAATAACATCACGCTTAAATAATAAATATCTAATCTCATAATACTTACTCAACCTACACAATTAACCATAATAATTGATGATAAATATGGAAAATGTTCAATATTATACAATATAATTTATAGAATATATACTACTTAATCCAGAAATAATCGATCTATATGCATATTTGTAATCTAGATTTCACGAATCGAATTTATATCATACTCCGGTGTATAATTCTGTAAAAAATATGCAGTCACAAAAACATCCGAGCTCTACTTATGACGTTCGATTGTATACATAATATAATTTATCGATTTCTGTATTCGCGTAACAAAACGTACATTTATTTATTTGCATTTGTAGGTATACTTTTGACGTTTTGTTTAGAGGGGGAGGGAGGATTTTCTGTTTCTTATGGCGGTAAAACGTTCAATAAACGCCCTAGATTTCTGAATACAGGCCATTTTATGGCCGAAATTATGGTCAGAACTGGTTTTTTATTACCGTAACACACTATCACTCCAGAAAAGTACTCGTTCGGTTTACGACAAAGCATATTGTACAATAACTTTACGAGTCGAATGCGTACCTGTAGTTTAATTGCCACTGGAAACGATAATCGTTTGCGTCGTAATTTGTCGTTTCGGAAACGACACAAGTCGCGTGTGATTGTGCAAAAAACGACTTTTCCGGTCAAATCGGCGATCGTTATCTATACACGGCCGAATGTAGACCAATTATAATTATACGTTTTAAATACCACAGATCTTAGGATAGAAATGCTGAAACAGGCGACGGGTATTGCAGACCAGCGGCGGCGTGGCGTGAACGTATTGTTTTAATGACGCGGTCGAATTTTTCAACGCCCGCCTATTTATATCGTCACAAATTGTGCAGCTCTCGATTGGGACGGTGAAATTATTCTATTCATAATTATTGCTATGTATGATTTATAAATGGTATATTTTTTTAAAAACATTTTTTAGTTCCGCTTCCGAGTTCCGATAAACCACACAAATCCACTAATCTCCGCTCACGGTAACGGATACCATTCCGCTCAACCCTCTGAAAAGAAATCGGCGCAGAGACCTAAATTCAAACTAAAATAATTCCTATAAATTCGATTTTCAATCTATAAAGTGTCACCCATTGGGTGGTTGGCTGCTTTTCTCGTTTACCTAACGTTTTAATATACAGCAACGCGCATGCTTATTGTAATACCTAATTACAGATTGTATGCACTAGAAAAAAAAAAAAATATTTGTATATTTTGTTACACCACAGATATATATATAATACAATAAACAAGATTGGTAACTTATGACAAGAATTGAATTCACTTTATTCGCCATTTATCGGAAACGCGTTGCTCCTGAAAAGGTACACAACTACCATGTAAATAAATTGCGATTAAAATTATGAGATTGTATTCCTATTATTTGTATTATTTGTATTTTAAAATACTATTGTTTTTACTACTGGTTCTTTTTTATAAATCCAATATCCTTATGAAGATTAAATAACATTACCAAATGTTATCATCCATGCATGATCTATTGTTATTTTCGATCAAAAATCGATCGACATTTTATGAGGACCGATTGGCAAAGGGAAAACCGTAAGCAAAACGATCCACCAGTATACCGATAAAATTCATTACAGATAAAAATTAATTTATTTTACAAACCGAAATGCCAGGGAAATAAGCATGTATTATGCTTTTATGTTTTTTTTTATACTTACGAGAACATGTACAATTGTACAATCAATTTTATTTTTTACATTTGTAATAAATACAGTGCCAATTACTAGAATATATATATATATTTTTTTTCATGTTTTCGAGATATTGGCATAGGGTGCCAATAATTGAATTGGTTTTAAAACTATGTGTTTTAGTTATTGGCCCTAACTAAAGTTTTCTAAAAGACCACACAAAGTTTTTTAATTATACACATTTGAAATGGTAGAACTAACTACCTGCTTAAAAGGATTATGAAAATGATGAAAAAGATGAAACTAATAAGTTATACTCCGTGTAACTGTATTATCTTTATTTATTATAGAAATATTTTTTTACGGGTGATAATACACGCGTATAAATCGTATACCTACAATTTTTATTTGATATTCAATTGTGTTTCGGACAATTTTTTTTTTTTTTTTTTATAGACAAAATTGATAAAAGAGATATTAATTTATGTAATTGTAATTTTCAATTGTATTTTTCTTACTATAAAATATAAAATAACACATATGCATTTATATGATTAGATTTGAAATAACTAAGAAAATTATAATTTATAGTAGGCATTTTGGTATAAGTGTATAAGTTATTACTATATAATAAATTAACAATTGTTTTTTTTTTTTTTTTTAACATCAATAATAGTAATAAATCAGTTATTGTAATTAGTGTACGTATGGTGGAAGTTAATGCCCAAGTAATCCCAAGTACTATTATACGTACTGTACGTATAATACGTATAAAATTAAGGACTTTACCGTTACAGCCGTGATATTTTGTATACTAAAATTCGAGATTTTTAATTTGTAAGTAGTTAGAATAAACAAGAATAATTTTAAGGATTTTTTTTGAATTGTACGTGACACTGATTTTTTTTTTTTTTTTTTTTTTAATTAAAACTGTACAACTAATTTACTTTTAATTTTACTCTCTTTTTTGTATATTATCACGGAAACACCGGGAAATTACAATAGATAGTTTTAAAACGAATTTATTATACAAAATTATATAAGTAATTAATTAAATTTTACCCCGTGATTTAAAATGGATGACATTGTTTTTCATTTCTTATCACGTTAACGGTCGGTAACTGCCAAGGGTTACTGCTATAGCAGTAATTTATTAAAATGGTTGGATACGATGTAAATTGGTCACTGCTACTGCTGTAGCAGTAATTAAAAAAAAAAAAAAAAAACCAAAAAAAAACGTACGAAACCGACCGTACAGTACTGTTTCCAATGGTGTTAAACGAGACTAGAGATAAGAGGTAACTCGTTATCGTATATTCCATATAATGTATGTATTTATTGAAAAAGTGAGGTGTCCGCAAACGTGGTTGTTACGAGTATTTGGTATTTTACGCTTCCGGACATTGCTCACCACTCACCGGTCACTGTCATATCAAGAAATGTTATTAACTTCAAAGGTAGGCGGACAAGACGGACATGATAGGCGGAGCTAGACTTTAGTTTTAGGATGTGCTCCTAACTATAAAAATACTATAATATTGGAGATTTATTTTGAACATCGAATCGGTTGTTAGTATGAATAAATACAGTGATTTTAAAACGTGAAACACGTTTTCTTCTATCAGAGTTTATAATAACACGTCGCTAGGAAAAATAAATACAAGGACGATGCACATTTGTATTTATTTATTTTTTTTTAAATTTGGCTAGTGCGCCTATTAATTTAACTACATACAATAAATTAAAAAAAAAGTTTTCCTCAATTTAGACGAAAAATCCGAATCGTAGATGTTTAGGGTGTGCTAAAGCGTACCCGGCACATCCCGTAGCTCCGCCTATGTACAGGGGACAACAAATATTCACCGGTAAATGCAATTGCCCCGTTCAGTATTTATACATTTTTTTTTTCCCCCTATATCTGTATTTTGTTGGTGTACTGAGTATATTATTATTTAGCTAAACAAAATTATATAATTATATCGGTCAAATACAATAATATATTCTCTAATATTATAATTATTATAGTATAGATATAAGTTTGACAACACCGAATATGCAGTCTTCAAGTGCACCTACAATATTGTTATGAAACAATTACAATTTTATCAATTACAAATCGGAATTACCGACGAAATGTTACGAAATTTCGATTTTCAAAAACTCATTGTCCAGACCCCTAGGGTATCGGTATAACAAGGGCGTTTATATATTTGAAAATGTTTGTGTATTGGATTTAATTGTTTCCTCCCGAATGTACAAATGGAAATTCTAGCTCCGCCGTATTATTTCATTTCGACGGTATTATAATATCATAAAACAATTTAAAATTATAAATTACTTTACGCATTTGCATATTTGTTCGGGAATTAGATAGGAGATATCGGAGATTCGATACAAATATGTTTTGTGTTATAGGGATTTCAAATTTAAAAATGTTAATTGTATATTTTAGGTTTTTTTTTTTTTTATTTACGTGGCATATTGTAAAAATATATTCGTTTTTCTTGTATATTCTATAAATTTTTTTTTTTATTATTATTTAATCAATAAGAAAAATTGAATTTTTGAGGAGAAAAATGTATAAATTACATCTATGTAAAATTTTAATTTTTGACGCGTTATAAAAATATTCTAAATTTATTTTATCTATATGATTTCGTCTGTAATAATTCAGATTAGCAATAGCACTACTATACTATACGGTGTTCATTTTTTTACCATTTCATTTTTAGTTCTGTAGACATTTTTATTTATCCGACTTTTTACAGTATTATTTTGTTTGCCATTACTCAGCGATCGTTATCGTGTTTTTTTTTTTTTTTTGTTTATCAATTGTATGTAAATTTGATATTTTTAATGTACATTTTAAAATTGTGTTAATAAATGACTTGAAATTTACCAATGAATATTGATAAAAGCAAAATTAATTCTTTGTGCGTCAAGCATAAATATAGGCACAATTACTTTAGTCGCGTTGCACGCACACCGGTGAAATAATATCGATAAATATATCTTGAAATAGATTCAGTGATGAGTTTTGATAAAACGATTTTCAATTTATTTGTCCGAATAGATATTTTATTTTATTTAGCTTAATAATTTTACGAATATTCGAAAATGTAATAATTACTAGATTGCGTTTCACAATTAATATAGATTATTTTCATCCAAATATTTATATTTTCTAGTCATATTTTTAGTAACATTTGCACGTTTCGTAAGCATTTTCCGTAGCATTATTTATGATATTTTTTAATGCATTCACGGTATATGTTTTTAGTGCATCATTTTCCTAGCCCTAGTCATTATACGGATATTTTACCGAATAAAAAAATAATAAATAAATAAAGTCTCTAAATACTTAATACTTTGAGCTATATGTAGTTATGGGAGCACCGCTAGTCTTAAAGAGTACATTTTATTATACACGAAAATTTGACACGCGGTTCCATTAATCCCCGTCGCAGGTTCTACCCTGTTTTAGAAAATAATAGTTACATAATGTAATACAATATATTGCAGGGTTGATAAAAAAAAACATGTTTATTTGTATATATATATATATATATATAAAAAAAAAAACAGAAAAACTGTTTAAAACAAAATAGTTAATTTTTCATATAGAAATATTGGTAAATTAATACTTTTTTTTCTATATTATACGAGTAAACCCATTGCAATTATTTTTTTTTAATAGATTATAACAATTTTTATATCATATAACGTTTGGTCATTACATATTCGTCTATAAAGTCACTTATCACACTAATTGTACATACTACTTGTCTGTCTGTTCCTTATACCGTTTGAAACAAAAAAAAAAAAAACAATAGCAATAATAGGTAGCCGGTACTAGGTATGCCGCCATAGGCGGATAAATTGTATTTTTCTGGTTGTTTAAATCATGTCTCTATAACATGTTTCAAACAAGAGTTAAAAAAAAAAAAAACAAAACAAAACGTTTTTTAACGTCTCGACCCTGATACGAATATTGCCCGATGAAATGGCCGAGACATTATCGTCGTCCCGGGGATAAACGAAAAATAGAACGTGTAAATTATAAACGCGTTCCGTGTCGGGCAATTGACGCAATTAAATATGTTTTAATTAAATTTCGCGTACGATATCGCGCGCACGTCTATAAATTCGGGTCGTATTGCCTGCCGTCTGCGGAATTCGTTATGTTTTAATATTGTCTACGGTACTGGCCGTGTTGTTTATCACGTTTCTCGTATACAGTAGAAAACGCCGTATTGTCGTAATTCCAGAAGTTCGCCGTGAATAATTCAGACAGTTTTCGGCGGGCTGCGTCCCGTTTATTTCGCTTCTGCGCCGGGAGATTAAAAAAAAAAAAAAAAAAAAAAAAAAAAACGACGACGACACGGGAACCAAAGGCGTTTTGGTAGCGTGCCGCGGGCGTACGGTACTCGTACAACGGCCATAATAATATTACCGAGAGGAGACACTAGAAAAAAAAAAAAAAATAATAATAAAAAAATCGAGGCCTCTAGAATGTAGGAAAATCGATTTGGATAAATTCAAAAATTTATCGATTCAAAAATAACTTTAAATTCACTGTCGAACGTACGTACAAGCAGTCGTGTACATGGACGTATAATACCTATAGACCGCGAATAAAAAAAAAAAAAAAACTATTAAATCGTGATACGTGTGGTCAGAGTGAAATGACTATAAGAGGTTTTCTCTCGGAAGAGTTAATTAGAATTTCCCCCCTCCCCCAGTTGAATTATATTTTACGCGGGATATTGTATACTTATATTTATTTTTTAACACCAGTATATGTTGTAGAAACTGTGTATACATATTGTACCAAAACATTTAAGAAAAACGTGTGTAAATACTTGTAACGGTTCAAATAGTCCAAAGGTTTATCGACATATGCGTACGAAAATATTTACTCGCTAAATTCAGTATTGTCTGTTGTTCTAGCTGAAACACAACAATAACATTTGTTTGTTTAATGTAGAACTAGTTTTTTTTTTTTACTCTAATCTTCGATTTTTACTCAAAATCGATAATTAATGAAACCGTACGCCGTGTTAGACGTTTTCCGATTTTACGCATTTCCCACAGTATAGGAAGATACTGTATATTACATTAAAAAAAAAAAAAACTTAAACTTTGTATAAAGTTGCGATCCGAACGATTCAAAACGTATATATATATATACATATATCGCTTGTTTGCTACAACAACGACATAACACAAAAATCGTCATTTTTTAGTTGTTTGCAAATAATAATAATATTGGTGTTTTTTTCTATATTGATAGAACGACATAAGTGAACATACAAAATTAGCCTTATTACCAAATAACTCATAATTAAAAAATCAATCTTTGAACCAATAGTGTCATATGTTAAAAAACTTAAACTAACTCCTAATTTTATAACAATAATACTGTTGTAGGTGAGAATTGAAAGCATGACTATAGTGTGTTATAACACTCATTTTTCATTAAAATAAGTTTCTAAAGCACTTTACACATTAAACATGATTTATCATCATCTCATTGTAACTAAAATTTTCAAATTCGTTTTATGTAAAAATCAAGGTTTTTGTGTTATGTCGTTGTCGTAGCAATTAAGCGATATGTGTGCATATAATATAAGTATTATCGTCTTTCCTTCGCGCCGACCGCCGAAAAATCCGAAAACGTCGAAATTTAACGAATAATAAACTCGCGAAAGGGCCGCATGGCGAGGGCACAGGGGTTATGTCGAAAACCGTAAAAAATATATTATCGTTATTATTTTATTCCCGGCACTGCGCCCATCGCATTTTTTTTTTTTTTTTTTTTTTTCTCTATATAGACGCCCTAATAATAATAATAACAATAATAAAATAATAATAACCGACTCGTGCGACAATATTCACCGACGACGTTATAATATTCGCCCATTGTTCGTTGATTAGTGACGCTCGGGACGTTTCCGATTGTGTACGTACGTACCCAACAACAACAGCGATATTATAATAATCGTTTTCGAGGAGTGTATATTATTATATTATTATTATCATTTTATTTATATATATATATATATTTTTTTTTTTTTTTAATAAACCTACCACTTTAAGATAAAAAAAAAAAAAAAAAATAAAAATAAATATAATAACAGTAAGAAAAGTATAGTGTGTATACCTATACAGAGAGAGAGAGAGAAGATGGAAAAAAAAAAACCGTATCGCAGGTGGGGAACGGAACGCGTACGTTGTGAAATGGAACTACGCCCACAGCCACTAAATCAATTCGGGCGGCCCGGGGACGGAAAACGTTCCGCGGCCAATAATAATTATCCGCGGTCGAGTCTCGGGCGGCCCCGGCGTGCGCTTCGGAACGCGTTGTTTATCGCGGGTTCGTTGTAAAAAATAGATAACAAAAAAAAATTAAAAAATTAAAAAAAAAAAAAATAGTCGTAATTAATATCGGACAATTAACATTATATGGATATTATTATCTCTAATACGTGTATACACGACGCTACGCACGTCGACCCGTGACCCGCCGCGCCGGGTTCACAACTGGGACGGGTTACGGCGATAATAATACGACGATGTGGGAGAGAAGAAACGAAAATTTCCATTAAATATTATACGATATATATATATACTTTAAAAAAAAAAAAAAAAAACTATCGTACTATTATTATATTATATTGTAGCGCGCGCGCCAACAGGTCGGAACCGATTATTTAATATTATATACGTATAATAATATAATATATATATACCGAAAACATTATGGGCGTGCCGATATTTTTTTTTATTTTTTTGTCTTCTCGGTCGGATGTCTTGAACAAATAATAACACTGACCCGCGCATCGCGCCCGCCCGGCACAGGACGGGAAATTAATTACGATATCGTCGGCCAGGATGTCTCGGGGAATTTTTCGTCTCGTATAATTATTATTTTACGTACACAATACGTCATATCGTAAGACAATGGCGATTCGTTTTTTTCTTTTCCCCCCGTCGAATATAATTATATTTCGTACGCGATCCCTTCTGAGTGTGTATGAAAATACATACGTAGTAATAGAGGTACGCCCCGGTCCATGTATTTCGGGAATCGTTTAAGGCCGTTTTCGGTGGCGCGGAGAAGAAGAGACCGTGTTCGAGTATAGAACGCGGAAAACGGACATTGGGAACTACGGGAAGAAATGGCCTTGAAAGAGAGATGACCGGACGTGGTGGAAAGAAGACCCGAATCACAGAGATTGTGACGCCGACGAAAACTCGTCTTAACGATTATTAAACGCCAGCAGAAGAATAATAATAAGAAGAAAAATAAGGGAAACCTATAAAGGCACCTTATTATAAGGTACAGATAGAGTTCAGCGATAAGAGAAGAAACCAATTGGATTGAGTGGCGACCCACAAGGAGCGCGGCTCGGCGGAGGCATGTTGACCGGACGATTGGGAGTACGACGACAGGATCCTGGAGTCATAACTGATTGCGAGGAAACGATTATTGGAGGAGGAGGAGGAGGAGGAGGAGGTGGTCGACAGTGGCGGCCGAAAAGGTCAGGTGTCGTGGGGTGATGACGGCCGATACTCGAAAAATATAATTCAAATTCACAATAATAGTCCCGGGTACCCGTTTATTGGGTATTCGCGAAATGCGCAACTAAATGCCTAATTCGACGGTCACCCCGGATGATATCACCAACAAAGCAAATGTATATTTTTTAAATCTCCGTACCGGGACTTGATTTCCCTGGGGAGAAAATTACATGTATCGATACACAGCGGTTTTCTGAAGACAAAAATGTTAATCGTACACATTATAATACTGCCATGGCTAATGCAAAAAAAAAGTTATACGATTTTGAACGATTTACGAATTATCAGATTTAAGACGAATATTAACGTATTAACAGGAAAAAAAAACCGACGTTACACAGTGCAAGGTTACGGGTTTTCGATGGCGAATATTCAGTTTCTTAATTAAGTTTATAGCCCGAGTTGTTTTAAACAAACATTTTTTACAGTTGAATTACGGGTGGTCACGCCCCGATTCTTAAAAAAACAATTTTACACAAAAAAAAAAAAAAAACGTGAACTAGCTACTGATGGTTTAATTTTTTTTTTTTTTTTTTAACGTAGGTTTAATAAACTAATAACAACTTAATTTTTTTTTGTTTTGTTTTATTACGTCTACCTGAGTATTTTTTGCTAAAAAGTATATGGGCGGGGGAAGTGTTTTGGTACCTCAGCAATTTTAATTGTCACGCGCTCTCTTATCGTAGTCAGTTAACATAGAAGTTCTTCCGATTGAGTTTTTGTAAAAAGCACACGGGGGGGTTCCGTTCGAAATATTGTCTATTAATATTTTTAAATAATAAAAACGTACGTTTATTATATTTGAACTGTGAAATATATGTATACATTCATCTAAAATTAAATTTTTTGTCCGTTTTTCGCGTACAAACATGTGTTTACCGCCGAAAATCGCCGGTCCTGTTAAATAATAATATCTCGAACTATAGCGTAATTATCACATTGTATATTGTGAAAAACAAACATTTATTTTACGGTTGAAAAAAAGTTCACTAGGTGGAGGAAAACGTTCCAGTGGCCGCGTCTGCGGGTAAACGCCACTGATCTCTTCGGCAAAGAAACTTACTGTCTGTACTACGTAAACGGAACGATATAAAAAAAAATCGTTGCGTTCAAAAACTGAATTAAAAAAAAAAAACAAAAATGTTTAGTCATATATGTTTGAGTTTTTTTCCTGACTAATAATACTCGTATATATATATATATATATAACCCAGACGAAAAATTACCCATCATTCAGCCGGTGTACGTATAACCTCTGTCTGCCGAATTTCTATCTGGTAAAAAGAGAGAAGAAGAAAAAAAACAAAACAAAAACTATAGACCGACGAAACTTCTCGAGCATTTGTATTGTCCCGGAAAGTTTTTTGCGCCGAAAACAAAAAAAAAAAAGAGTAGAAATAAAATACATTACCGCGGGGAAAACTAATAGCGGTTCGAATGTAAAAATGTAAACCCTAAGTACATATATATACGAAAATGTTTTAGATTATCATCTGTACGACAGTAATAATCGTGCACTTGCGCACACACATATATAATTAGACGTAATGAGATTACGCGTTTCCGTCGCGGGAAACCGTTTTAGAACTTTGATCGTTTTTTATTTTTTTTTTTTTTTATTTTTTATGATACTTTGCCGCGAGAACGTGTGTGCGCGTAGTGTGATAAATACCTTATAAACGACACTTTTGAATTCGTATATATATATATATTGTATTATACACGTATATATTATTATATTACGAGCATCTTTAAAGTTTATTCGGGCAATATATTATACACGCGGTCGTTGTTCCCGATGTATAATAATATTACATATATATATATATATACGAGCGTCGTGTAAGACGATAATAATATGTGTATAAAATACGTACAATACGACGGGCAGCTGTGCCGAAAAATTAATACTGATATACTAATGGACGTAACGCGTGTAATAATATAATAAAATATAATAAATTATTATTACAACTATACCGCCGCGGTCTTAATAAAACCGTATAAACTTAGAAGAAAAAAAAACCATCAGTAGCGGTTTTTTTTTTTTTTTTTTAAAGAGTATAATATTATATTATAGGTAAATACCGTGTACGTGTATTTATTATATATCCGTTAAAACGATTCGAATAACGTCGGAATCGTACAACCGTCGTTGTTGTATAGACAATATCAATTATTATTATTATTATTTTTTTTTTTTTATATTATCAAATCCGACTCTTGCAAATCTCACTAATAGACAGAAGGCAGATTTCTAAAAATTGCATTAAGAAAAAAAAAACATCCAAGAAGTAACGTAATATTAAAAAAAAAAAAAAAAAAAATACTTGCAAAAGTCATCAAATCTCGTAACGCAATAATACAAGATGATTTATTATTTATTTTTTTTCCATACATTAACACTTATGATTTGTTCGGCGATTATATATTTGAAAAATTTTAACCTCCGTAAATTCATATCGACTATTAGTTTCCAAAATTGATTTTATATATTATAATATTCGATTATAACGATTTGAGGCCTCCGTTTGAAATGTTTAATTTATAAAACTGTATAACTACAGTACAATTCGAAATAACGAAATCTTTTGGAAAACAAAAATAAAGTCAAAAATACCCGTTTTGTGTTCATCATTGTGTCGGATGTATACGTTTTTTTTTTTTTTTTTTTTTTGTTCTGACGGATCGTATCGCGGGTTTTTTTTAATTAAATTTTCAATCAAATTTCAAATAGTCGTACGAGTAACGGGGTGACGGGGGTGGGGGTAATTTTAATTAATAATATAATACATATGGGTACACGTTGAGGTACCGAATGAGTTCAAAATCGCGGTCTAAAACGACGGTAATATTTTCAGGTATTCTCGATATAATCGTTCAACAACGAGGTGTGTTCAAAAAATCCCAGGACCGTTTGAAACCGGCGCCGACGTCGGTTTCGTTTTGATGTAACGGACGATTTTTTTTTTAATTTTTTATAATATGTTTTTTGTATTCGAGACGAGTCCGGGAGAATAGATTTTTTACGAGATTTTGTTTATGGCGTGTGGGTGGGGGGGGGGGTGAGAGGATTTCGTTTTCCATTTTAATGAGTCGAACGAAATGTTGAATTACCCCGTCAACTAAAGGTTCGGAATGTGCAAGATAAAGTCGATTCCTATACACCTGAAAAGCTCAACAAGTCTCTCTTCTTTTGGATTCGTCACACAAACGGTAAACACGACAAACTTAATATTTGTACAAACAACATCCGCGGTACACGTCTTAGACGGTAAGTACATTGTGGAGCTGAGGTTTAAAAATCACAATTACAATTAATTAAATAATACGTAATTACACGTTGTTCTTTGTTTACAAAAATAAAACGTAAAAAAAAAAAATCGTTAAATTAGAGGGGGAGGGGACGTAAATTGTCGACACTTTTGATGTAAATTCAATAAATTTCGGTTTGATGTACTTCTATATATATAAAAAAAAAAAAACCGAATATTTTTTATATTAAAACTGCCTTATTGTGTTATTGAGGAGAAGAAAAATTGTTATAATGTATATATATATATAGATATATAGAAAAAAAAAAAAAAAACACAGACGTGCCCGAGAAGCCAATCGTACCGGTTCGGTCCCACACCGAGTAACTTTTCGAAGACACCCCACGCGTACTATGGTGTCGTTCACATGCGGAGGGGGGGGGAGGAGGAGGGTCAAAAGCATAACTATTTCGGGGTGGTGCTTCACGTAAGTATATATCTATTTATATTATTTTATGGTCTCCGTAAACTCGATAATAATTATTACGGTGTTTATATATATAAGAAATATCCTCGGACCGTATAGGCTGCGGCGGCGGGTAACATCACGACGTGAACTTTGTCCGCCGGCTTTTGTCCGGGACGATTCGCCCGGTGTTAACGCCCCCGGGTCCCCTCTTGTTTATTGCGCACTATTTATATATATATATATATATATATATTTAGGGCGAGGAAACTCGCGCGCTTTGAACCTCACTGTCCCGCCGAAATCCTCATTTCCTCGGCGACCATATAGCGCCCCGGCCGTGTATAATAATAATAATAATAATAATAATAACAGTAATAATAACGACGGGCCGATTGCGTAAACTACGGCGGGCCGGTACGCGGGGCGCGATAAGAAGAAGGGCACCGTACGTCCGTTTTCCGCTCGTCCGGTCGCCCGGCCCCGGCCCCGCGCCGGCCACCTGCGGCACAACGCGCCCCCCAACTTCTATTTATCGCGGCCGTCCGACGGAAAAGGTTAACCGTAACACTATTGGACGCCGGCGGGGACCCGCCAAACCCCGCGCTCCCGCCAACCGCACCAACCAAACGCACTCTCGCCCATCCGGCGGGTGGCACTATCGTGTACGTACATATTAACAGGCGTTCCGGACGCCGTTTTAACGCCGCCGCCGAATTATTTATTATCGTTTATTATAATAACCGAGAGCCGAATAAAAAAAAATTACTACCGCAATCAGTAATATGCGAAAACATACACGATTTATTGTTCCGATTAAAAAAATCTATGTGTTTATAAATCGGGCGTTTTCCGATGTTTTCGGGTTTAAACGATCTCCGGCGGGGCACGAGACATTTTCGTAAACGTACGAAAAAATCATCGAATATACGAGATTCGTTTATATAACGCCGAGGACCGGAAGGTCGACGGATTTTTTTTTTTTCTCTCTCTCTCTCTCGTCAAATCAATATAACGCGCAAAATTCTATATTATGTTCTTGAACCGAAAATATGCGAATTTATACAACAAAAAAAAAAAAAAATAATAATAAAAAATTGTTGCAATATTTAGATTATTGAATTGTGAAAGCCGGGTATATTATGTCATTAGACGACCTCCTAACCCGGACGATTAATAATAGGCCGACGGGACTGGAAAATGTTTGAAATTTACAATTTGTAAGTAAAATTAAAATAACTGCTTTCTAGAGTAACCTAGAATAAAAAAAAAAAAAAAAAAAAATACTAATAATATAGTAATAATTACCAAAGTATTATTATATAATTATTATTACGTATAGGTAATAACGACGCTATTATAATATGTACTGTAATATATACACGCGTGTAGTAATAATACCTATAAAAAAAAAAAAATTAAAAAACCAAAAAAAAAGGATATAAAATAAAATATTGAACGCACCGTGACTGTTTTTTTTTTTTTTTTTTAATAATAATAATACGGTTACCGGTGGTACCGAGTTATTATTGTATCGACAATAATTGGTACCTATAGCTCAATATAGTAGCTATTTTCGAGACATTAATACTATATTTATGTAACCGTAGTGTATACCGTGTATATGTAAATTTTTAATTTCTAATAGTGTTGTATATCTGTCGACCGTTTAAATAAAATAATGGCATGTCGCCGGAGAGACTATAGGTCCGTAGAAAAACGACACAAAAGACGCGGAAATACGTGAAAATGAGAAATAATACGTATGGCGAACGAATATTATAATTTCACGATATAAAAGCTCGTTAAAAACGTAATAACTTCACACAATCGTCGCGGAAACTGTCGTCGCAAAATAACATAGACCGCGGTATATAATAATCGTTATATTACATTCTAACACACGACGAGGCGTCTGTTTTTTTTTTTTTTTTTTTTTTTTTTTAAACCTGCTTTACAGGAAAAACTCGCATGCCCCGAGTAGAGTGAACTACCGATTTCGATCGTTCATTTTTTTTTTCCCCCCCAATGCAAACACTTCTCTACAGGACTCGGATTTTGCGAATTACATTTCTAAACGCTATATAATCAAATACGAACAATTTTCACCAAATTGTTTTTTGTAGTTTTCGGTTACACAATCGAAAGTCGAAATCCAATACGTCCTGTAAAGAAAGTTTGCCTCATTTCCGCCGTAGTAATGATTAAAATCGGATCACATTGCAGGTCATCGTGTATTTTTTTTTTTTGTTATGTAAAAGACGTTTCGAGCAAAAAATAAATAAAACGCGTATTATTTATATGTAAAACTGATTGGACCATTTCGTTGAGAATTTTTAAGGCGAGGTGGTTACGTTAGACAATTTACATACACGAATACGGTGAACAATCGATTGGCGATGCGACCGATAACTCATCTGACGAAACAGTAACACTGTAGAGATTGTACTTTTGCGCGTACAGTTTTTCGTTGTATTACGATTAATTGTTCTTTCGATATTCGTGTGTTTCATAGTACTAAAATGAAAACAAAATCTACCAAAAATAATAATAAAAAAAAAAAAGAATACACCGGACCGACGTTTTGGCAAACTACCGTACCGCTGGAAATTAGCGCGACTCAAAGGCGCGCAGGGATTGGTGGTGGTGGGTGTACTATTGTTTTTTTTTTTTTTTTTTTTTTTTTTTTTTTTTTTTTTTTTTTTTTTTTTTTTTTTGGGGGGAAAAAGCCGGCTGAATAATAATTACTACTTTTAATTAACCGTAAATATACAATTATACAATAAGGCTACGGTCAAACACGCACAGAATAAATGGAAAAAAAAAAAAAAATAAATAATAATAATAAAATAAAAATGTAACTCTGCGACCGTTTTTTTTTTTTTATTATTATTATTGTTATTTGCACAAACTCTAATCACGAAACTATTAAACTGTACGGTTTAGAAGGTAATTTAAAACGACTATTATCGCAATAATAATAACGTTATTATACGGACAATTATTATAATTATAAATCTCGAACAACGGTTTGTTATCGCAATGGCCGCCGCGACTTACGGTCATTAGAATTATACAGGGTAATACATTTTTCGCCACTGGCGATTACCCGCGAAGATTTTGAACGAGTAAACAATATTCTATTCTATCGTTATCAGTAGCTGCATATACACTTCAACGGAATGGTGGGGGCGAAAATAGTAAAATTCCCTCACCCCTATATCTGTGATAAAATAACTTAAACTAGTAAAAATGCGTCATTAGAAAATGTGTATATATATATAAAAAAAAAAACAACTGGCTCGGTGAGTTTTTTTTTTGCATTTAATAAGAACGGGATTGCGTAAACCGGTAGTTACATTTTTGCTCTTTGACCGGGAATATGTGATTGCGGACACACCGATTTAAAATGTGCGAGTATGAGCTGATTTTACTTTAAACATATGTTATATGCTTGAAATAAAATTTCAAAATGTTTTACTCGCGTTAAACCAACGATATCGTGTTGACTATTATTATAATCGGTGATGAAACTATAAAAATATAATATAATTCTAATTTATAAAGCCAAAGTCCAAGGGGTTTGGGGGGCGGGGGATCCACTTGTCACTCTCGTTCATAACCGCCACTCATCATTACATAGAATCGCACTGTATAACACACATCGTCCATGGGCGACTATGTTATTCGAATTATGTATACATGGCGATTCTTTTTTCCGTGAACTAATTATCGGCGAAGATTTCTACAAGAGTAAATAAATTCGATTCGGATGTTTTTGTCGATTGTTTCGTTATAAAATCGTAGGTGAATACAAAGCGACAATACTCGCTGGGGTTCGATATCGATACGGGTGGAAAATAAATAAACTCATCCCTACTGTCCACAGTCGGCGTCGTTATACGGGCCGTATAACAATATATTAGTCATTATTATTAAGCGATAATAGAAATTAAAAAATACTAATATAATAGTTAAGGCGCGTCCACGCCCGTGGATCGCTTTATTGAATCGATCGCGTTGATTGAATTATCGTACGCAGTGGACGGTATAATGTGCAAGCGAATTCAAACCTAGGCAAAACCTAGAGTTAAAAGGGCTAAGGGTAGCTGTAGCCTCAGCTGAATTGTTTTAAAACTTCAGTCTTAAAAGCCAACCGGTAGTTGGTTTCAGACGCGCAGAGATCTGAAATGTTGGACTTATAGACGGGCAGATGGGCGAGTCCGACAACATCTCAAAGCCGGATTTTTAAATTACAATCGTTTCTGTGCGGGGGGTTTGCATTAACCGAAAATAATTTAAAGGAAATGATTTTTGTTAGTCAAACAAGTTGAACAACGAGCTGATGTCACTCGCGATTGTTTCCAATGACGTACCGTGTGGCCGTTTCGGTATTGAAACTCGATAATTCGGTCGGTACCCTATACGTGTATACCGCTTAATAATCGCTCTATAAATATTGGATAAGAATGCCGCGACATAGTTCTATGGTAGGTGTATAATAGGTTTGCGGTCGTTTCGCACGAACGCGGTTACGGTTAGCCGCGGCTCCGGGGCGGTCACCGCGGTAAACGACGGCGATAACCACGGCGATACTAAACGGATAGTTGGATGGGGGGGGGGGTTAACTGGCCGTGTCCTGTGAGGAGATACTCTCTTTTCCGATCGGCCTCTCGTCTTAATATTATTGTTATCTTCGCATAATGGTTTATTTGCAAAATATACCGAAGAAAAGTCATCATTTTTATTTTTTTTAAATTTGCGGGCAGGGGGCGTGAGATTTACAAAAATCTGCAAAGGGGCGTAGCATAAAAAAAAAAAAAAAGCCGTACACTGGTACAGAGTAATAATACGTTTACCGTGTTTGTTTGATTTTCCTCTTGTCGTGTCGGACCGTGAAATCGAAAATAGCCGTCGATCTCTCGTGGGAGACACAACACTTCCCAAAAGCGGCGCAGTTCTTCCCCCGTGATTACAGAAAAGCAAAAGTCCATGAAAGAACCGAAATCGTTTTTTTTTTTTTTTTTGTTTTCCTATGGCGTGGTTTTGCGCAACAGATCGAGGGCCATTTTCGATCGAGTACCGGCGTGAGCTCACGAACGGAGGTGGCCGAAGGCCCAAAACGAAACAATATCGGAATATTTGAATGTTATGTTCAATATTTTTTTTGTTCTTATCAGGCGTACGGGGGCAGAACCCTTTATTTCAAAATAAAACCGTCTCGAAATGTACATTTGTCGGAAAACCGAGAGAAATACACATCGGCCGAGATCGTATTTTGTCAGGCAGGCCCTCGGAATCCGCCGTTATCATAAATTATCATAACACTATACGCGTGCCCGTGGCGACGTGAAATGTTAGGTAGTTTATTATTAAATTGGTTCTCGCGGACGTCAATTCCAGAGTGGAAAATTGTCAGATTTCATTTGATTGAAAAATAAAAAATAAAAAATAGTTTATTTATATACTGCACACCGACGCGCGACGGTGTGTGATGTGTTGTAATCCTTTTATTATATCGTAACATTCTTAACGAGAGAGAGAGAGGAGAGAGATACAAACACGAATCGAATATCAAATTATATTTTATTTAAACGCAAAGGAGTGAAAAATACGATTTAAATAATACAATATAATATTAACTACGCGTATATATTATATATTATGTAATATTTCACGATTGTTCGTGTTAAACATAATATGTGTATAAATCTGTGCTTATATATATACTTTTTTTTAACGTTAATAAAAAATTGATAATAATTGTGTTTTGTTCGAAATCAATTAAAACGACGAACGGGGGGGGGGAAATAATAATAATAATAATAATACAACATCAAAAAGTATGTAAAACGTGTTAGTGTAGTACGTGTGTGTGTCACAACAACGGTTTAAAAATAATAATATACCGGCCGAGTCGTTTTAAATTATATATATTGAACGAAATGACATGTGGAATTAAAAAAAATATATATATAGACTACAGATGATAATATATTATATTAATATTAAATGTGTTTAACAATCGCAATTCGGATTTATACGCTACAATAACATTACGATTATTATCAGGCATAATATTTATCCGGGCGATAAAAAATAATTTAGAGATTTTGCGTACGCAAAACTATTGTGCGATTCGTGCGGATAGAAACGCTCAACGATTCGAGACGAATAAACACGAACAATCGCAATTGTTTTTTTTTTTTTTGTAGTTTCGATTTTAATTTATCAAAACGTAACCTAACCGGACTTGGACCTCTGTTTAATCGTTTTCCGTCATAACCAATGGTTTTTCGGCACCCGTACAACTTATTTCTCCTATTCAACCCATCGTTTTTAAATAATCTGTTAAGGGTTTTTTTTTTTTTTGGCGCATTATTAACAACAAGGCCCTAATCGTATATTATATATATATATATAGTATACACGTTAAGCGCATAATATTTGATTAAAAAAAAATGTTACAATTTATTTGTAATTATCATATTTTTCACGCATACCTAATACGGTAGTATAATACTGTGTAATGGGAAATTACCAATTGTTTTTAGCTTATAAAATAATATAAATCGAATTATATAATTATTATTAAAAAAAAATGTTTGTTTTGATATCTCCAATCGTTCGTCAAATACGTTTAAATAAAACTGTAAACGATCAATTTCGGAGGAATTTTGGAGATAGTACCACGTTCTATAGATTTTATCGGCAGAGTGCCGGTGTATTTCGCTAGTCGAGTTCAAAAAACAACGGGGACCACCACACATTTAAACTCCGCGGGGCCGCGGGAAGGGGGCCGTACTATAAGCCGTAGCAAAATTTAACACGAATTACATTTTTCCAATGGTGAAAAAATCTCGGGTGTCCAATATCGAAAATACGAATGTTTACAAATAATCATCTCTAAAACGGATATTAAACCGGATACACCCGTTGCGGCGGTCTGTACAGTATAGCTAGCGGTCTTCAACCGGTGGGTCGCGATAAGTCTTTTTTTTAGAATAAAAATTAAATTTATAAAATTATATGAGGTAAAAAAAATAATTTTTTAATTATTAAACTGTGGACAAAGTTCACATTAAAATTTTTGTATCATATTTTCATATGAATTCTATACATTTTCAATTAATAATAATTAAATATTCTACCTATTAAAATGTAATTTTTATTCATTCGGTTTTACTAATAGTACTGCAAAGCATTAAGCGATTTTAGCTTTTTTACAAAGCTTACGTGGGTCGCGAGTCCAAAAAGGTTGAAGACCACTGCAGTATAGTATATACAGCGGGGAAACAAAGAAGAAACCCGACGGATAAAGAACGAAGAAAAAAATGATGATGAATTATTTCAGTGTTTTATATATAGGACGGGAAACAATAATACTATGAGTCTACGTGCATATATATATATATATATATCGTGATGAATTCGAGGAGGAATGCCGACAATTGTACGACACCGTCGCTAAACAGTAAACGCCCTACGTAGGTATTGAATAAACGACCGGCGACGGGGTGGTGGCCGTTACGGACGAGGACCGGACGAGTTTTTCGGTCTCGCGTCAATTCGTGTATTATCGGATATTATTATTGCGGTGTAGGAAAGACATAACGTTGCCGTCAACCGGCCAGCGGCCAGCAGCGGTCGTCCACAAAAGGCGTATTCGATCGCCTACGGGTTGTGAAGAATGGACGTAGACTAAAATATATATATATATATATATATAGAAAGAAAAAAAGAAAAGAAAAAAAAACGATTCTGTCCTCCTCCTCCTCATCCTCCTACTCCTCCTTTGCGGCAGCCGCCGGGGCCGTTTATCACCGCCGCCGTCCGAGATCACGTTTTTTTTTTTTTTTTTATCCCCCTTCGTCCGATTTCGTTTAAATAGTAATAATAATAAATATTTTTTTTCATTCTTATTTTTCTTTCGTTTCGGCCCGAGGTACGTAGGTACGTATAATAATTATTATTATACGGGGCGCGATAGACGCGCGTCCGTTCGGGTTTGGGTTTGGGTTTTTTTTTTTTTTTAAATAATATAAAGCAATAGTAATAACAATAATAACTCGGCAGCAGCAGCAGCAGCAGCGTGTACGTACTATATATTATAAGTAGTATAATATTATTATTTTTTTTTTATATAAGCCGACACACGGTCAACGCTAATGAGCTGTTAAGAGCGTTTAGGAGCGGTTTCGGTCCGAGGGCGATACATCAAATAAACGAGACGACCGGCGGCCCCGGTTATACATACGCCGTACGTTAAACGCTCGTGTAAAACGCGATAAATAATATATAATATAATAATAATAATAATAATAATATTATTATTACTGGTAGTGGTAGTGGTCCTGTCGGTGTTTTTTTTCTCGCGGTATCGCCGTCGGAACGGCCCGTAACGGCCGGTGTCCCGGAATCGGTAAGAATATTCACGGACCCGGAGCGACCTACCCGCCGGTAGGCGATGTTCTTGTCGGAATGGCACTCGTATTAAAAACACCGCCTGGGCGTTTGTCCCGAAATAAAATTTAACAACTGCAATACGATTCCGCGCAATACTATCGTACTAGTGTAATTACGTAGTAGGATCAAAAAGTTCCCGGAATTTATTTATAGAAAAAAACTATTTTTCTTATCTTTAAATATCTGTTTATTGGAATTAAAAGTAGACATTATTAGCTATCTGTAGGGGGTTGTGGAATTGTAGACATTTTTTTATCCGTTAAAAATTGCCGAACTGCAAAAGACGAGTGGCACGGTGCATTGTCATGATGCAAAAACCAACCATTTTCCCATTTTCTTTGCCTTTTTCGCCGAATTGAATCTCTTAAACGCTTTAAAACTTCAATATAAAAACTTGAGTTGACTGTTTGTCCATTAGGTACAAATTCCCAGTGAACTAACCCTTCATTGTCGAAGAACACAATCAACATGACCTTCAATTGTGATTTGACAACACGTGATTTTTTTGATTTTTTATGGACACGATTACGACTCACATGAGACTAATGTAATTTTAACGACAAAACCTACAGATAATAATGTCTACTTTTAATTCCAATAAACAGATATTTGATAAGAAAAATAGTTTTTTTTTCTATAAATAAATTCCGGGAACTTTTTGATCCTACTACGTATTTTACCCGTACGGCAATCCCGGCGGCGGCGGAGACGAAGAATAACCGGGTGGGTTTGGCGGGAAATTCTGTTTTATTCCCTCCCACCCGTACACCGCAAAGAATAAAATATTATTTACGTACGCATTTCGGCTAGCAGTCGGTTCACACCTATAAAATCCAGACGAGAGAATACCGTTGGTATAATATAACGCGATAGCGTACGACGGATTTCGATTTATTACGTTATTTTACGATTCTCGGGGTTCGTCACACGGTATAGGTGCAAACAAATTATCGAAAATCTATTTTAAATAGTTCGCCGTTTACTACTTATATGGCGCGAAGAGAATTTAAAAACCGACGTTTCCCCCGTTAGTGGACATCCCGACACGATCACATTCCGTATTTTCAAACGAAATCCGTCCGAAACAATGGGGAAACGGCCGTACCCCCTGAAAAATGTTTTTCGATATTTGAAAAAAAAAAAAAAATTCAGACAATTTGGTAAACCACCACCCGATACGCTCTCGAGTCTATTACATATCAACTAAAAAAAAATTCACGCGCAGGCTCTTGCGGTGTTGCCAATATGTACGACACGAATAAATTATTTATAATCTACTGTTATTAATCCGATTTAGGGACGGGCCGTTCGTAAACTATTCGTTCAAAACGAACGAGTCACTTATTAAACGAACGAATCGATTTGGATACAGTACACACGAGGAGAACGGATTCGTTCGACGAACTCGTACCGTAACCTCTTTTGAGGCACCGCCGAGAGTCATGCCAAACGAGAATCGGTTTCGCGTGGACCGCGGTTGATTAAAATTCGATTTAATGCAAACTGTGCGGCGGTACGATTTTTATTTCAAAACTCCACACGCAGTGAATATTAAAATAGGATTTAAAAACGAAAACGATTCATTTGATTCGAACAAGAATCGAATGAATCAACGAACGAACCGTTACGGTTCGGTCGATTCAAACGGTTCGTATGAATCGTTTTCGCCATAAAGTCCATAGCGGATAACGAACAAATTATAATTACAACCCATCTGGATTAATTCGCGATTACAATAAATTATACGCGGCGCACTAAGGTAACGCAGGACTCGGGTTTGTTATAATTTACAATTGTATAAATTATACGGTTATTACTAATCTGTATTATACTTCTCTTTTTTTTTTTTTTTTTAAACGGGTTTTCTAAAATATTTAAAAAACCGGGTACATTATTTACGGCCCGCCGACAACGGTTTTTTTTTTTTTTTTTTTTTCCCCGTCCGAATCGTATAACGTAACATTTACAATACGAATTTATACAAGGCCGATTCAAAGGTGACACACGATAGTGTCAACGGCTGGAAATCTAAATAATAATAAAACACAATCGCCAATTGATATTCGTTTCGGACGAATAATTATTATCGTCGTTAGCATAAATGTCCGAAAGAATAATAGACGACAAATCAACTCGGCCGCAGCCGCTGCTGAGTTATTGTTATGCTCGTCGTCGTCGTATTGCGTTTAAATAATGTAAACTTAATTCAATTTTATTTTGGATAAAATACATTTTCGGATTATATTCAATTAAATAAACACACATGCGCGCAGTATTATACGATTTATAATACAATATGCCCACCATATATTATATGGAAATTATTCCGTGTCTTTTTATACGCGCACGCATACAATAAACGTCGGCCCGAACTCTCGGGTACGTTTTATTTTCCAGTTCGTTTAAAAACTGAAACGGGTTTCCCGTCAAATTCTACGGCACGCACAAATCTAAACATTTGAAAAACAAAATCGTCTCGAAACCGGATTTTTAAATTTCGAATACTTCAATTTTGGCTTATTTTTCTTCCGACAGTTCTCTAGAGGTTACTACTCGAAATTGTGTTTTTTTGTTTGCAATTAATTATCAGTATTCATGTTCTTCTTCTTCTTCTTCTTCTGTTGGCCTTTCGTTGCCAAAACATCATTCGAGACGGGTTGGACTCCAGTCTCTCCATAGATATTCCCTAGATCATCTCCAAGAACGTCGTTCCGTATTGTTTGGCAAGGTCTTTCCCGTTTTACTTAGTGCTTATCACGTTATCATCCTCTACTCTTATCGTTACACGGCCTAGCCGTATCGTAGTGTTTATCCCTTAACGTATTTAAGATATACGAACAAAATTATACCGATACCGACTTGCCGTATGCACAAAATTGCAAAAGTCTCTTAACCGATGAACAAAAACAAAACCGAAAGAACTTTTTGAGAGAGCAGAAACTGACCTAGACTTTTTAAAAAATATTATAACAGGTGATGAAATTTGGATTAACGGGTATGATGTTGAAACCGAGTGTCAATCATCACAGTGGAAGTCAGCAAATTTTCCTAGACCAAAAAAAGCAAGGCAGGTGAGATCAAATGTGAAAGCCATGTTAATCACATTTTTTGATTATCGTGGTATAGTTCATCGTGAATGGGTGCCTCGAGGACAAACAGTAAATCAGTATTTTTATTTAGAAGTCACGAAAAGATTACGCGAAAATGTTAGGGAAAAAAGGCCAGAAAGTTGGAAAAGTGATTCTTGGACGTTGCATCACGATAACGCCTTGGCTCCCAGCTCATTGCTCATTCGTCAGTTTATAGCGAAAAATCATACTCCAACTATCATATTCACCCGACCTAGTCCCGTGCGACATTTTTTTTTATTTCCGAAGTTAAAATCTACGCTCAAAGGACGTCGTTTTCAAACAATTGATGTCATTAAACAAAATACGATCTTAAGGACATTTCAATTAGTGCCTTTCAGGAATGTTTACAAAAGTGGAAAATAAGATGACAGCTGTGTGTTGCTTCCCAGAATAATTATTTTGAAAATGATAACGTGTATTTAGAAATAATGTCGAGTTAATACAATTTTATTCGAAAAATCCGGGTATTTTTTGATCAAACCTCGTAATTTTGTTTTCTTTTTCATTGTATAGGGCGTTTTTCGGGGTTTCGTCGGGGACATTACGCGTTCTCCCCGTTTTTTTTTTTTTTTTTTTTAATTTACGATATTTTACGGACATTTAAACGGTAATAATATCGTGTGTTTTTCGGACGCGACGACGACGGATATAAATAATATATACATTATACGTATGTGTACACGAGTGTACACGTCCCGGCCGTACTGCGGGTCATTATATTCCATTCGATCCGTATATTATACGCGTTTTATATTGTGTACCGGAGTTTCTTTTGTCGCCCGTATACACTCGAAACGGATTGAATTGAATTCCAGTATATGTGTTCGTGTGTACCGAAAGTTCCTTTGAAACTACCCGATACACAATGCTCTACAGTATAGGGATATATATATTTTTTTATTTTTTTTTTCCCCTGATCCGTCCGGGGTGGCGCTTGTTCCGCAGGCGAGAACTTCTGTGGTGTATTTTACTTAAAAAAAAAAATAAAAAAAAATAATAATAATAATAATAATAAAAAAATAAAAAAAAAAACCGGCTCTTGTATGTACGTTTATATACGTGTATACCTTTGTGCGCGCTGCGGGGACAAAAAGAAAAGACCTCGGCGCGAGCGTTACAGAAATTCTCTCGGAATTACACGGGTAAAAAAAAAAAAAAAAAAAAAATAAAATAAAATAAAAAAAAAAAACAAATAAATAAATAAATACTCGCCGGGCTATAATAGCAGTACGAGTAGTATATATAGAGTGAAAAAAAAAAAAACGGAATTGTTTCGGCGGAATGTATATACGTATGTACGTGTACTATATTTATATATATATATATATATATAGACCGCACGAAATAAAAAAACGATTAATACGTCGAAAGACCCAGAGCACTTTGCTTGCGGTATATATATATGATATAATAACGATCGTAAAAAAATGTATATAAAATAAAAAAAAAAAAAAATTTAAAAACATATATATATATACGAACGGGCGTAACGTAATACCGACGCGGTCTATACGTACAATAATAATAATAATAATAATAATAATATAATATAATATTAACTCATCCCGGGCCTTGTTTAATGGACCATAAAATCGGAAACGGTCGATTTCTGCCTTTTAACGCGAAATCCCGGGCGACCAATAACGGCCGGAGCCCTTCCCGCCCGATAATAGAGAAATATGATAAAAAAAAAATAAAAAAATAATAATAATAATAATAAATATCAAAAAAAAAAAAAAAACTTCAGCCCATATACTGGCGGGGGTGGGTGGCGAGGGCGGTTTATGCGTTAACTATTTTCTCGGATAACGATTGTTGTCGCAATGACTGTGTTATTGTAATACACTTAAAATAATATTTTACGATTTACAGTACGCGTGTTCGATATATCCAAAACGGATTACAATTTACAACAGTATGGTAAAATCATTGCAATCGTAAAACGATTCTGAGCGGTAAGGTTACCGGTTATTTATCGCTTGTAGCCGAGCCCGCCCAGAAATCAACAAACGATTTAATATCTGGTCGTTAGGTTTTTTTTTTTTTTTTATTGGTTTATGGAAAAACTGTGTTAACATATTCAAAAAAAAAAACCTTTCGACCAAAGTACCGCCGGGTGAAAATTACCAGTTTTAACTTTGTGCAAAATCGTAGCGTTTTACACGACAAAAAAAAAAGAAAAAATGTTTTTATCAAAAATCATAGGACGACAATTTTGTCCCGAACCAAACGGGAGTTTAGGAAAAAATATCCAAATAAAGTACCGTCGGACGGAGAAAATCGTAGTGGTAAAACTACTGACGGCTCGTTCGTTTCGCCCGGAATCTAAAACATTACTATAACAATACGGACGATTTAAAAAAAAAGGAAGAAAAAAAAAATACAAATCGTTTCTATTCCGACGGTCGCAGTAGCGTAACATTCTCGGTCGGGATTCATTATACGATAAGGTTTTCACTGCCGGTGGCTTAAACCGCGCAGCAGCCATCGGCGAAAATTAATCGTTTTTATTATATGCGTAAGTACTCGTGATTTATAAAGCGTAAGGACGACACGCCACGCCACGCCACGCCACGCCGCCGCAGCACGGTGACGTTCAAATGTCCGGAAATTTTTATTATTATTATTTTAGATATATTTTTTTTTTTTTATTTTTTTTTATTATTAATAGCCGCGCTCCCGTGCGTTTTATTATTATTATTATTAACCGGTCGTCGGTGTCGGCGGCCGTGGCCGCGCCGGCCCCCGGAGCGAACGTGTCCGTCGCCTAAGCGCGTATACGCGTTATACCGAAGAGGAAAAAAAAAGAAAAAATATGAAAAATAATACGTTTACGTATGTAATTTCGGAAGGAAAAAAGAGTTTTCGCCTGACGAGTAATATTGTTATACCGACTGGACATGTTCATATTTAATAATTTCGCGCCCGGATTTATATATATATACACACCACGACAATATAGACCGGGGGTGTCCAATCTTTCGGGAACACCGGTGGCCACATTAATTTTTTTTTATTATAATGCATTTGATTTATAATTACACAACGACACTGCATTTACTAGCTTTTGTAACGGAATGGGACTCCGAAGTAGTTTTTTTTTTTTTTGTATTGAGATGTCGAGATGAAAGATAATTTTAAAATTTGTTTGTATCCGAAAAAATCGTCGATAAGAGTCCATTTCGGTCGCATGTTTATTTTTTTTTTTTGCAAACCGTGTCTTTTTAAATTATAATCTTTAAAAACCGAAATAGTTTCGTTACAAATTAGACATAATGCCTCATTTTTAATTTCTATGAAAAAAAGTATTCATCAATCGACTTTTCGTTGAACACTCTTCCGTCACCTGTGAGTTTTCTTTTCTTATTTTGGGACGACGCTATTCGCTTGTTAATAAAGTTAATTTGAAAAAATAAATAATAACAATACCGAGCACTAACACCGCCAAAACAAAACGTCAACTATATGACCGTCGGACAATATTTGATTTTCAATATACATATCTATAATTATAGGTAAGCTTTTGATAAACGACGTAGGCTCGTGACCGTCTCATCAATAATATGATGTGCTCTTGTAATCGGCCAGAGTTCATTCGTTTAACCGCCTGAGCTATCGCTATCGTTGTAATGACGATAATTAATGACATTCAAATACTATTAAATCATTACAAACCATATAAATGGCTTTTATATTTAATACATTTATAGGGTAAGTAATTGATGGTTTTGAAATTAGCGTAGGGGCCACATCAAAATCAATCGTAGGGGCACCTTTAATATAGACAAACGTTTGAGATGGGCCAGTGTTTTTTTAACCGATTCCGAAAAATCGCAAATCACGAGTTTCGTTATACGAGACATCGTAGATGCCCATCGGTTTCACGGTGAGACGCGTCGTAGGTAATAATTTATATATATTTTAATTTTATACATAATTATGTAATCCCCCGCGATAATAAAAATACTAAAGTCCGCGGAATAAGTCCAAACGTTTTTCGATAAAAGTTCCGACGTGACTTCGCGAAAGAAAGTGACCTATGGTTCTGGGCGAAAAATTATCGGAATATTTAAGGTTATGTTCTGAGATTTTTTTTTTTTTTGTTTCCTCGTCCGGCGTACGGGCGGA
This sequence comes from Tuberolachnus salignus, assembly GCA_956483605.1. NCBI lineage: Eukaryota > Metazoa > Arthropoda > Insecta > Hemiptera > Aphididae > Tuberolachnus > Tuberolachnus salignus. The sequence goes on from OY101429.1 coordinate 15,683,313, forward strand.
AAACTGTAAAATAGGTTTTTAATATGCCGCAGTGGCGGATCTATCAGGGGAGTGGGAAGGTGGGTTTAGGACGTTTTCTGACCTACAGTTAATTATTTCTGGTAAACTTGGCCTCTTACTAATCCTCGGAATAGAGAATTTATTCAAAAATATCAAAAATAGCTGACCCACAGTTCCCTAACTCTGGATCCGCCATTGATATCCCCATACATTATTTTGTATCGTTTAAATCAATTTATACGATACAAAAAATAATTATTATTTTCCCACTCTCGTTTAAAGTAAATTAGAATGCATTGGAAAAAAAAAAAAAAAAAAAATAGTTAATTCATTTTTAGTAAATTAGTTTTTAACGGGTTTAACGGTCAGCACACACACACAACAATAACGATGTTTTACAATCGCTTTAAATTTTTTAACCGAATACTAAACAGTCGTAAATCGATATATTCTCTCTCTCTCTCTCTCTCTTTCTCTGGTATAGTCCAAACGGAAATAATTGTTACCTACTGCACTGCTGCGACCAGCACAACACGTGCTTATGGTAATGCCACCTGTTTTGTATTTCAATTTGTAGCCGCATGTTTCTAATATATATATATATAGCTGCTATACAGATAGTTGGCATCTCGAAGTTTGTTAATTATTATTTTCTTTCTTTCTTTCTTTTTTTCCTTCCCCGTCATCAATCAAATAATATAGTATATAATTTCGGAACAGTCGATGGATTTTTAGTCCTCTCTCTCTCTCTCTCTCTCTCTCTCTCTCTCTCTCTCTCTCGTAAACGAATCATTAATCAGTTATCCCCGTCAATTTGCCAGTGACTCTATATATATATATATATATAAATATACGTATATACCGCGGACCCGGCTACCCGAAACATAAATGTATAACCTATACGACCGCAACTCGAGTTCGAGGACGTAAATATCTCGTCATCGGACCCCGCGACCATTAATATATAATATATTATTTATCTCGTCTGCGAAACCGCGTACCTATACATACATATATATATATATATCTCAAACAATATCGTTTTATTAGACGCGTTCGTAGAATATATCATTTGTTGTTATATATATTTATATAACAACTAGATAGCCGACCCTACGAGTATAACGGGGAACCCCGGCGGCCCATATACGCCAAGAGGGCGAATTTCATTGATTTAACCCGCGAAAAATGAATTTACGCATTGTGCACGTTAAACACACGCGACGATGTGAAAATTATTTGTTATTTAATTATTGTTCCTATTATTGAGTCTATCTACCGCCATTGTTGGTCTCTGTGTATCGTCAGTATTCCAGTTCGGTTCTTATATAAAAAAAAAAAACATCGGTTCCAGTTTGTAAAAATGCATAGTTTCAAATAGCATTACCCTATTGCTTATTAGGAATTTCATTTTTTTTTTTAATAATTATAATAAAACTACCAACAATATAACAAAAGAACTATTTGGTGATAATAATAATATACTCTATTCTTATTATTACTATTCGCTCTATGTTCAACTTCAAAAAAAGTAGGAAAGTCATTTTCAAGTTAACTTCTTGACGAATTCAAGCCTGTTTTCAGAAGTTTTATTCCGTTACTAGAGGGCAGTCGGTACACTTGGCATAATAATAATGGTCTATTTTTATAGTAAAAATAACCGGTATCTTAACTACTAAATATTATTATTCTCGTTCGAAAAATTCATAATCGTTGTTCGGACCCAAACGACGTTTGTACTATTTGTAGATAAAAATAGCTGAAGGTCGTATACTATGATTATTACGAGTTAAAAATATTATAGATATATAAATTATAAAATATATAAAATAAAAATTATTTCTATGATAAATGGACACTTGTAATTTAAAACAAAATACGATTTAAATAAAATGTTCAGTTATTTCTTATAACCGACAAGAACCTAAAAGAACCGCGAAAATGTGTATTTGATTTAAAAGGTTCCGGTTTCTTGAATTAAGAAATGTGGGATCCAATAAATGTTCCGGTGCTAAAATTTTTCTTCGGGAACCGGTTCTTTCGGTTCCGGTTCCAGTCCCCGGTTAGGTGTATCCAATAGGCTATAATATTACCTCTCGGCATATTTTACGGTCTCCGAAATTCATATCGGCGTTTTTATTATCGGTTAAATAAGACATTATCGAATTTAATTTACGACTAACAACTTAAAACGTTAAGCGAGTACCTGTACATATTACTATAATAAAGTAAATATTAATATTCAAATATATTTTTTAATTTAAAAACGGAATATATGATTTGCGTAAGCGTTTTAAAAACGTTAATTTTCATACGTTATATATTATAATAATATTATCGCGGTGTGTGTGTATATATAATAACACAAGTATGTAGTAACGGCCTCTGTGACTAGAAAATGCGCGTAAGGTTCGTATAATGTTATTATGTTATAATAATATACAAAGAAAGAAAGGAAGAAAAAAATCCAAAATATATACCTACACGGTGTTGTTTTGTGTAATACACGAGAATTTATGAACCTACGTATAAATACGAGATTCCGGTTGATTATATTTTCTTTAAAAATATAATTGCATTGTACCTTACGACTGCCGTTAACCACAACGATGTATATTATCTAGATAAAAATGTTTTTTTTTTTTTCCCTTTCTATAATCGAGTTTTCGTGAACACGTTCGAATTTATCACGTGTCACATCTATGTAGTTATGTTGTTATATTTTTTTACCCATTCACACACACACACACGCCGTCGCGTCACGATGACGCGGAGTCATACGAACCCTTTAAACAATTGATAATATTTATGTCTTCATATCGTCCGCGCGAGGGGCCAACAAACACGTCGCCGGGGTGTGGTGTGTGTGTGTGTGTTATAATAATAACGTCGATGACGGGAATATACACTTATACATATTAAATATTATACGAAAAAAAAAAAAAATATTATAATCTTTCCGGGGACCAGCAGGTGGATGGGTGGGTGGGTGGGGGGGAGGGGTGGTCGAGTATATCCGGCTCTGCGGCCACGGACGACTAAGTGTTTTATTATATTTTTTTTATTATTATTATTTTTTTTTTCACCCAACCAGCCCCCCCCCCGCCTATTACTCCTGCCCCGAAATTTTATTATATTTAATTCGTACACGAAAACACGTATAGCGGAGGACGGCTCGTAGCCGTACGCGCGCGCGGGACACGGGAAAACGAAACGTAAAGAATAAAAAAAAAAATAAAAAAAATTGTCGCATTTGAATACAATGATGTGCACGGCGATTGATGTGTTTATAATGGAGTCGCGCGGTTGACGGACACGCATTTATATATATATGTACACACATCTGTGTATGTATATAAATATATACCGAGGATTACGTATTCAAGGCTCGTTGTCACCGCGAGCGGCGCGCACGGCTATAGAGGACATCGCTAAGGGGTTCCGCAGACACGACAACCACGACGACGGCGGCGGCGGCGGCAAAGTATTGTTCTTTTTTTTTATATATATATATATAATTTTTTTTTTCCTTTTCGTCTTTCGTCTCCTCTGTACTCCTCCTCTTCGTCCTATACCGTTTCCTTCCTTGCTGCCGCCGCCGTCGCCGCCGGCCCCGGTTCCCCCGAAGACCCGAATACCGCGGGGAAGACGGCGAAAGCCGCAGCGGCGGCGGAGATTTAGAAGAAAAAAAAAAAGAAAAAAGAAAACGGTTTGTTTCGTTTTGTTATTCGGCGCGCGATAAAAAAAAAAAAAAAACACGCACACACACATACAAAGACCGCGCCGCGAAGACGGTTAGAGGCAGGTTGATGTTTGTGCTGCTATATTCTCGGGGAAAAAAAAAAAAAAAAAAAAAACCAATAATATTATTTAGTATATTAGGAGGCGCCGTGCATTTATTTATGTGTGTAACGCGACGGTCGTTGTTCTGCCTCGACGAAATCGCGTATATAAATTATAATAATAATCGTGAAAATATCCTGTAGACGAGGAGGGGCCCACCAGAAGAACTATACGAGCGGATCAGGGACGACGGAGATATTTGACGAAAGCTCCGAATAGTCTGAACGGCGTGTAGAACGACAAAAAGAAAAAAAATGATAAAACGAGCAGACAAAAACTGCGCAGAAAGGGATAAAACAAACAATACGAATATATACATTGTTGCGGTATGTATATAGATATATTGTAAAAGAAAAGAAAAAAAAAAAGAACTTTGCCGAACAAAGTTTCGGGGACGTACCTACCGGTCCGACTCCGCGGCCAAACCGTCATAATATTCTTATGTGTATATTGAAGAAAAACGTCGGAGGGAATAAGAGGAAGCAGGCGGAGAACAAATTACACAAGTCAAATAATAATAATATAAAAGATACGGTGTGGGGGTGGGATGGAGTCGATTCGTACGCGGGCAAGTCTCGAGAAACTGCTGCCTACGGAAGCGAACCCTAGAGAAATAATATTGAACACACTGACGAGGAAAAAAAAAATATATATAAAAATAATAATCGCTATAATATACTCGACTGCGAGATTATGTCGAAAACCCACGAAAAGCCCACGACGAATATATAATTTTAATAATATAAATAAAATTATCATTTCCCCGCCGTACGTATCGTTTCCTATTGTGTACGGATCTCGGTGTAATAGCGTATCTTTTTTTTTTTTATGCGATATTATTATTAATATTTAAGCTATATACGGGGACAACAAAATAGAAAAAAAAAAAAAAAAGCACTATCGTAGTATATTATATTATATTATTATTCTAATCCGGACTATAATATTATTATATAGTGAAATCTCTCGAGAAATTTAGAGCCCGTATTATTATTATTATGATTATCGTTATACCTTACCTTTACGTATTGTTACCGGGTATACGCGGTTTTACAAGTGTAAAAAATGTGCACTATTCGTTCACGTGGAAAATATTGTTGTTTTTCGTTGAATATTTGAGAATATATCACGGGGGGTTGGTTATTTAGCTTGTTTTACAATTTTGATAAAAAAAACCACTCTAGTGATAGTGAATAGATATATTGTTTTTTTTTTTATATATAGTACCAAATAATTATCACTCAAATAATTATTTAGAAATATTGTAAAAGAAAAAATTGCATATTAATTAAAGTATACGTAAATATATATTTGGTGTTTATTGATTATTTTTATTTTTAATTTTTAAGAGAATATTTGTCCTGGTTTTTTTCTTTTTTAGAGAATATTGGCATTATATTTTATAGGCGTTTTTAAGAGAGTACGCTGCCTCTATAACTAAAATAAATAAAATACAAATTTTACAAAATAAATTCCTAAGGATATGTCTCAAAGCACCGTGGTTCATGAGAAATCGCCAGATCCATAATGATACGAAAATACCCCTGATAAATACATGGATTAAAACCCAATTCAAAAATTTCCACGCCAAACTAAAAAACTTGGACAGTGCTCGTCACTACAATATTCGAAAAAAAACACTCAATAGACGTCTGCGGCCTCGACTTCCCCAGGACATCCTTTTAACAGACACGGAAGACTCATCATCAGAAAATGAAGATAATTATTAGCATACTAGACCTCATCGTTATTATTATTATATTCATATATGTAACACATTATTATATCATTCTCACTATTAATAATTATGTCATTAATAGATTTATAATCATCTAAATTTGTAACAAATAAAACTGTAAAAATTAAAAGTTGTAATAGCACTAGGTGTGCTGAAACATTTTATAATTATAATAAATAAAAAAAAAAAGAGAGTACGTTTCCGGAGACTATAATCGTAATATACAAATACGATACGACCGAAATGTTTTTATACGGGTTTTTTTGTTTAATATAGGTAATATTCTTCGGCGGTTTTGCCCGTGTTGCGGCCAAGGGTTATAATATCATAAAATAATTACAATAATATAAACCGAATAACATAACGTTGCGTTTATTAAGTTCGGCACATCGGTTTAAAATATAAAAACTAAATATGTTTTATTTAATTTCGCGGGTACGCGCGTCGTAAAAAAAAAAAAAAAAAAAACGTATGTATTTACCCGTGTGCGCATACACGTATATATATATATATATATATATATATATATATATATATATATATATATATATATGTTTTGATATACAAGTAAAATCCCGGCCGAGACGTTTAAATTTAATTTTTCGAATAATATTGTAACGATACATTATTATTATGGGCCTGGATTTTAATGCAAAACGCGTCTATTTTTTTTTTTTTTTTTTTGGGAGAGGGGCGCGATCTTAGACAACGCTTTCCGAGTACGTAATTTGTATCACGTGACAGAGGCTTCATAGGTGAAACTTTTATTTTGCATTTTCGGGTCATTTTTGTTCGTTTAAATGAATATTCGTACAACATACGGGTATAATAATGCGTTTTAATAGTTTAAATATAGCTAATTTAAAATATCATCCATATTATCCGTACGAATTATTTACAAACCGTTCTGTAATTGCGATTATATCGAATAATGTTATCTTTATTTATGGTCGCCCGGACTCGGTAAATAATAAATGTTATTCGGTCAGTTCGCAGTTACGTCGCAGACGCGATTATCTCGTTTATTTCGTTCCGTTAATTTGTTCGTTCGTATAATGTCGAAAAAATAAAATAATCTACTTCGTCCGCGCTTGGACGGCTACGTAAAATGAATTCGCAATATACGCATGTACAACAAACGGGTTAATTTTACTCTGTAAAATGTGTAATATTTAAGAAAAAAAAATGCTCTATTCACCAATATATTTCAAAACATATAAATGGATTACTGAAAAAAAATCAAAAAAAATCAATTAAATAGTCCCTCAGTCAATACCATCGTCGCAAGTCAAGAATAGTCAACATTTTTCAATTTTCAATTTTTTTTTTTTTTTAATAAAATAAAAATTATAAATTACCTAATAATTTATTAATATTTATTAGACAAATAAAACAAATAAATTTAAAAGAAAAAAAAATGTATTGGTCATTTTTTAAGAACATTTCCGCGGTAAAATGCATTGTTTAAGGACAATTTTGGCTGTATTTTTTTTAAGAGGATTTTTCGCGCATTTAATTCCGGGCCCTAATTATATTGTAATATGTATAAGTATAGTAAAACGGACGGACTGCGCGTTATTCGCTGCGCACGCCACAATAATATTATCGTGTAATAAACTATTAATACGGTAATCAATTTTATTTATGAAACTTCTACTGTAGGAGTGTAGACGATTACGTTTTTCGTTTTTATTTCGTATTATTTACAGGAGGTACACGTAAACCCTGCCGGCCGGAAGACCGTATATAATACTATATTATATAGACTATACGGATACGATGATGTATTTATATATATATACGAGGGTGTGGGTGAAAAAGAAGATTATATCGTGACTTATACGTGTACTTCGTCGCAAAAATTATTTAATCAATATCGGTGACATGACATTTTTCAATATCTATATACCAAAGCTCCAACAAAGAAGCTTAACTTTATAGCAATTTTATCATAAGACGTCTCTCATATTATACACCTATATATAAATATTATATACGAGAAGAGCATGTTAAGCACCTGCTCGATGTATATATATATATATATATATATATACATATTTACGAGGTCTGTTCAAAAAAGACCAGGACAAATGTCATTACGGCTAATCTATACATTATAACGTTTTAAATTATATATATATATATAGATTTATTGCCCACGTATTAGTGAATATTTTAAACAAAATCCGAAGTCGCTATCGTATCTCAATTTAATATTACACGTGGTTAAATTCAGTCAGTTTGTTCCGTGCGCGGTTTTTACAATGTCCGAAATTAACGAACAACGTGTGTGCATTCAAGTTTTGCTTGAAACTTGGCAAAAATGCAACGGAGACGTACGCAATGATTAAAACTGCTTTTGGGGATAATTCCTTAAGTCGTTCCCCGTGATCACTCGAAAGTGGTTTAAACGTTTCAAGAATGGTCGACAGTGAACTGCAAGACCGTCGACATCTAGCAACGATGATGTTGTGGCAAAAATTAGCGAAAAAGTGCGAAATGCCTGCAGATTAACCGTCCGTGAGTTAGCAAATGAAAATCGTTTAACGATTTGTCAAGACCTTAAAAATCGTTCTGCTGATGTTAATTGCATAAAAAACATTATCACTGGTGACTAGACGTAGGTTTATGGATACGAGACTAAAATCTGCGCTCAAATGACAACGGTTTCAAAATGTAGAGGAAATTAAAGTGAATACGGCAGGGCAGAATTTAATGCTATTACTTTGGAACAGTTCCAACGGACTTTCGAAAAATGCCAAGATCGCTGGGACCATTTCATATCGTCCGGAGGAGAGTATTTCGAAGGAGATATTTTTAAATAATAATAATTTTCATTTTTTGTAATGTTTAAAAATAAAATCCCGGTACTTTTTGAACAGACCGCGTATATATAGGTTTTGTAAAACTCGATTATTACTATAAGGGCGACGGTACCACCAATACTAATCGGTACACTTTTCAATTATCCACATAATTATTGTATTCGAAACGTGCATACGTAATTTATCGTCACTTCGAGTGCGGAAAACGAACGAAAATAATATTTAAAACCGACGATGTTCGTTTCGTTTTTAGTCGCCGTTTTATACATGTCCGTCGGCTCGGCACCGGCACTTATATTTTGCCACGTGAACTCGGCACCGGCGTGTTTGTTTCCGGTCCGTAGGGAAATACCAGCCGGTAACAGAATCTGAAGATGCCGTAGCGAAACGTAGCAAATTGACGACACCATTTCGGAAGTTGTGGCGAAAAGTGCCGGTGCCGGACGTGACGGACATCTTTTAAACAATACTAATGTTATTATTTTAGTGTGCGCCCAATGAGATTAATACGGACAACGTTATAATGGATACACTGTTGTGGTCTTTGTTTTGATGCAAAACGGTACAAGTATTATAAAAATTACCGAGGTTTCATCCTGCCCGCGAAAATAAGCTCAAAAAGTAATTTAAAAAAAAAAAAAAAGACACAAAAAACCGGTTAGAAAACGGCACGGGAATTATTTCTGGGTTCAAGTAACCCGGTCGAGGGGACCGTGTCGAGAAAGCCCGGAAATAAAAATATTATAAGATAAAATAATGCCTAAACGCGTACCCATTAATTTAGAAAAAGCCCTCGATGACGACACCGTCTGCATCGAAACTAGAAACTTTCTTACTAAAACAAACAGTGATGTAAAAATAACGTCTTAAAACTTCTGTAAACGGCCCGAAATCACAGTCGAGTTTTCTTCTCTGTTCAGCTGTAAAAAAAATATTGTACGCTCCGAAGAAAGGATGAATCACGTACGGTGATTCAGAATGGAAAAAACAGTAATTATATATTCCTAAACGCCTACGACGAACACACATTTCTATATTATAATAACAGTGAAAAGATCGGATGTTCGTATACTTTTCAGATGGAATACATAATGCATATATATATATATATATATATATATAGGTATATTTAAATTTTGTTGGTGAAATAAAAAACATTTTGTCATCGTAAATCAGGGTTCCCGCTGCATTTGTTTGCAACAGTGCATCACACAACGTCGTTTGAATGTATACACGCGACAATGCATTTTAAATTACCAATATAATATATAGTATACTGATGAATACGACTGTATTTTTTTTTTTTTTTTTACGAACAGCAGCCCTACGTAAATAGATGGCATTGTGTAGTCCTCGTAAAACAAACACGCTGAGGAATTGTTTAAAATAAAAATAAAAAAAGACATACGAATATTATTCGAATGGAAAAATGGGGGAAAAAAAAAACAACCGAACAAACAAACACACAAATGCTATATTCATGAACACCGTAGTACAAATGTATATCGGCGATACATATAAATATATATATACATATATATTAATATGAAATACGAATGTATAACGGGAGAGGTCATCTTAAAAAAAAAAAACGGAAAAAAAAAAGAAAGCCCGACGTATTTCGCACTATGACGGGGGTTGTAGGTGGAAAGTTGAAGACGTGTTGGGCGATTTTTTTCGGTTTGTATTTTCTGAAATATAGTGAAAGCGACGATAAATTAGTTCCATAAAAAACAAAAAACGTTTCTGAGCGGAGCTTATTGTATCGGTTGTGTATTATTCCCTTGTGTGCCAAAATATATTACTTAGAACTTAACAAAAATAAAACCTAGTCGTTTGTTGCCGGTTTTGAACGATAAAAAAAAAAAAAAAAAAAAACCACGTTTTGTTAAAACTATAACATCTTTTTAGCTGTACACTGAGAATCTAAAGAATAGTATTTAGTTTATCGCATCCAACGAGAGATTAAAATAATATTTAGTTTAAACAGGAACGAATATCCTACAATATTTTCCTTTACGTATTACGGAAATATTATAAATTATTCGATTTCGAATATCGAATCGACGCGACAAGGAGAATATTTTTAAAACCATTTCCGGTCTATCGAAATATAATATTATTAAACTGATTAATAATGCGGCGTACGTACTAAATATATAATGTGATAAACGAATAAAAAGTTTTTTTTTTTTTTTTTAAAGCTGACAAAAACGATAATGTTTTTATAATTTATTATTATTTCCCCGCCCCACCCCCTGTAATGTAAAAAGACTGTGTGCGAATCGAGATACCGCATTGGAATGATAAAAACAATAAAATATATTATATTATAATAACTCGTACAATCGAAAACAAAAAAAAAAAAAAACGATTATAAATTCGCAGCGTATATAATATACCCATAGTTGTGTAGTATAATCATAATAATATTTATACGCGCTCGGCGGTTTATTTAAACAAACGTGCGGTTTTTTTTATTATTTTTATTATTATAATATTTTTTTTATTCTGCTAGTCGACTTACACACAAAAAGGAAAAAAAAAAAAAAAAAAAAATGAACATTTACACGAAACGCGACAGAACGCAAATATATCGCCGCGCGGAGACCGCGTCCGCTGAAACGCGAATCGTCGTCGTCGTCGTCGTCGATCGTCGTCGATCAACTCCCACGCGACAACAATACCGCGGATTTTGTCCGAAACGGATTTTTATTTTATTACCATAATATCACATTTTATTATCGCCGTCGTTTAATATCAATATTATATTTTTTGTACGTGTTTTATTTTCGCGCGTCCGACACCCACGCGAAAACCGACCGCCGCCGGTACAACGCGATTTAATCACAATAAAATACAAATTTTATATTATATTACATTATTATTCCGCGATATAATATTACGGTGTATGTAAACGGCGCGGCCGTATGAATTTATACGAGAATACGTATTTTTTATATAAAAAAAAAAATATATATACGTACGTACGTACATAATATTATAACGGAACGGTTGTGCCGGGACGGTCGTCAGTGGTTCTCAGCGTTTTGTATTCCGCGGTCCGTTAAACGAACAAAACGAACACCGACCCGGAGGAGAGGGCGTATATAAAATTTAAATTAAAAAAAAAAAAGGCGTAGAGCGTAGGCAGGTACAAATTATTATTATTATTGCAAAACGAAGATATTTTGAAGAAAATAACAAAAACCAGCGAACATTCTTTCGCGCGGCGGCGAATAAGGCTCCACCCGCCTACGGTGCGGGTCCCGTTTATTTTTTAATCGGTTATTTTTGCCCGGGTGACAACAAAGAGGAAACGAATAATTATAATACCGGAGTACGACCTTCCGTATTGAAATTCGTAAATCCCCGTCCATATGTTCGACATTTATTACACGGATGTTGTAATTGTCGTGTTGTCAGTATTGTTTTTTTTTTAATTTTTTTTTATCAACGATATTTATGTAGAAAAAAAAAAAACGTTCGAAATAATGTACCGCCGCCGGGCGGAAAATCCTCGCACATCTTTTAACGTACGGCGTGTGTGTACTAACGATGGGGAAATTACGGATATGCCAAAATCCGAGAAAATCCGGATTTATTGGATTCCGAAATTCGAATTTCGGGTTTTAGAATTGCGATATTACATTAATTTATTCGTTTCTCGTCATACTATTATCATTGTCAAATTGTCAAAAGCATTAAATGTGTTTTTACAATTCAAAATATATGACCAAATAGAAATCGGAATAAAAAAAAAAAAAATCCTACTCTAAAATTACACTCAAATTCATATAATATATTGCTAGCTGACCCGGCAAACGTTGTCTTAATCATACAAATAAAAAATTTCGGATTTCGGTATTCGAAACATAGGTTTTCGCATTTTAAAATCCTAAATCCGGATTATCCGGAAATCCAAAAAAATCCGGATTTATATCACATCACTAATTTTTGTTAAAATTCAAAAAAATAAAATAAAATAATAATTGCGAAATTTTAAATCGATCATTCAATTTAAAGCCGCGCCGCCCCCTTGGGCACTAGAAGTAAAAAATAGTTTTATCATTTTTTTTTTTTTTACGAACAAATATAAACTATAACTTTTCTTCTTTTTTTTCAACCAAAAATATATCCGGTGGCAATAATTTGATGAAGATTTCAATAATATCACTTTTGACAATCAATTATATTATCGTTTATTACCGATACGATTACAATAATATATGCAAACGTTCGAAAAATCAAAGGCTAAACGACGGTATTTTTCCGTTTTATTATTTATGCCGGCCGGACGGTTTTGTACCGCGGGCGTTTCAAAGGATTTTCACTATACGGACAACCGACAGAATTGACCGTCTCGCGCACATGAAAACCCGTCCGGTATCGTATAAAAGTCGATCAAAATATAAATTGTCCACATTTTCCGCCCGTTTTTATACTATCGTCGGTTCCGCTAAACCCGGCGCCTTTTGTGAACCACTGCAATAATACTCGGGGGGGGGGGGGAACGCGTAGCGTAACAATGACAATATTTTTTCACCGGACAACAACACTGCGCCTACAAAATTATAAATTGTACAGCTGTTTGATGCTCGGTTAACAACACTTCGGGAACGTCTACTATATTTTATTAATCGCATTACTATTATTATTATTATTATTATTATTATTGTAATACTGTCGGTTATGGCCGTATAGGTACGGTTTTTTTTTTTTTTATACGACTGACAAACGCGTTAACGAACGATTTCGCTCGTCTATTGCACGAGTCCCCCGCCCCGGTGGACGGCTACGCGGCCCCCGAGCGATTATGTATAAATACTCGAGAGCCGGTGCCACTTGTACTTTCTGACGGGTAAAACAAACGGAAAGCCCATTAAAAATAATCTGTTTTTGGAACGGATACGACGCCTATTGTAAAACGTGTAAAATTCGTACACTATTATCGTTATACACGACGGCGTTTCGAATTTTTCTTTTTTTTTTTTTTTTTTTACAAAAAACCGCGATCATCAACCCGCGCCGTACCGTCTCCGTCACACAAACGCCGCGGGCCCTTTAAAAAAAACAAATTGCGTTTAAGCCGGGCAAATTTTTTATACCGTTCGTTTTAATAGTGGATCGCGCCCATATTTACACGCTATTACCGAACTCAAAGTTGAAAACATTATTATTATTATTATTATTTTTTCGTTAATTTTGAAGCCACACTCAATATTCGATATATAATATTTTCCTTCGAGTATTTTGAGGAAACTGAATTATACTTTTTTTTTTTTTTTTTTTGGCGGAGGGGCACCAAACGTTTACAGCCGGTATACGGGACATCGATTCGCCCGCAGTTTTTTTAAATTTTTTATTTAAACTACTTTCATCGCGAGCGAGTGCACATGCAAATTGAATCTATACTTACATATATTGGTATACGGTTAATTTTAAGAACGCACAAACATGTCCGAACGGTCGTTTGCAGAAGCGATTACGTTTTTGGCATATCTATATACATATATATATATATATAAATGGATGTCTGATTAAATAGACTCAAAAACTACTGGGGCGGTTTTTTGCAAATTGTTCTGCGTCGTCCGGAGAAGGTTTACAGCTATTGAAACCCGCACCCTGTTGAATACCATCCCCTAAAATTCGGTTTACGTGTATTGTTAGTGCAAAAATCTAATTATTTTTGTCGATTTACGGGTTACCTTGGTAACACAGATGAAAAAAAAATGTAAAAAAAAGTGTTATTAATTAGTGTTTTTTGTAATTAAACTGAGGTGTTTGAAACATTACACCATTTTCTACCTGAAAATAAGTTTTGTATGTCCCGGGGAAGTTAAAAATAACATAATTGAACATTTAAAAGGGTTAAAATGATTATCATCATCGAATAAATACTTTTCCGAACCCGGAGTAGAAAACAATTGGATTTGAAATCCATTCGATGAAGAATTCTCGTTCAATACCTTAGGTTCTAAGACACTGTTGTACACATAAAAGATGCGCTTGTATTTTCTATTCGAAACGATATCAATGGCAATTATTCTTGTAGGGGGTTAAAAAGAAGACGTAGTCCGATCTCGTACCGCGTATGCGCGGCAACGCGATTCTCTTATATATCGATTTTAGGCGGTTATCGTCTCGTTTCACCGTATCACTCCGGGCCGCCCGTTGGATTATACATGCGATTTTTCAGAGATATTATAATTATATATCATCCGAGCAAATACGCTCTTGACCGGAATTTTCGCCGTCCGAGATAAGATAAGATATTATGCATGTTATACGAAGTCGGTAGAACGAAACCGTCGTCGCGTGTAATGTTCGTATTTCGCAGATAACGAGTGTATTATACACGCCTACTCGTGTGATAACAATTTTGTACGCCTACTGCCATCGCTGAAAATTAGTCTCCCGGGCGCGTGATATTATGACGGCGCCGTGTCGAGAGTTTCTCACGTAATATCATAATATTATTATAATAATCGTGTTAACTTGTATAGTTACGCGAAAACGTTATTTTCGCGTACGCGAATTCTCACACACGTCGCTCGGGACGCATCTGTCCCGGTGTGCGCCCCGGCAGGATTATAATTATTACGGAGATCAACACTCGCACCGAAATTCCAGAAAAATGTATAAATACGTTTTCGTATACGGGCAGATCAACCGAACGTTGAGACTGGTACGTATCCCGGGTCGGTGTACCAACAGACCGGCAAGTCAGAATTATATTTTTTTTTTTTTTTTTTTTTACGACGGAATTCGTGTATAATAATAGTTCCGACGGAACTTGTGACGTACGGCTAGTATATATATATAAAAAAAATAAAATAAATAAATAAATAAATACTTAAATAAAAAAAAAAAAAAATCCCAACATAAACAATACAATGCCCGTGAGTATATACACATTTTTACGGAGGTTTTTATTTTTCCAAACATCTTTTGTTTGTTTTTATAGACAGTATTTTGTCGTTTTGTTTATTTATTTGTCGTGGCACACCGTCTCGTAAATGTTTATATCGTTGAATGGCACCTTATTTTGAGTAAGTAATAATATTCCCGCAACACGACCGAAATTCAATAGATTATTCAAAAACAAAAAAAAAAAAAAAAAAAAGGAAACCCAAAGGAACCCCTGCAAGTGTCGTTGTCGGTCGGTTCGAAAATTGTATTTAGTTTTTTTTCTTTTTCTTTCTTTTGTGAGGGTTAACGTAAACGCGATTACATATTTATCTTAGAAAAGTAGGCGGGTACAGCGATACAGCGTACCGTAAACAAACGTCGAGACAATAAATATGTATTATACATATATTCAAATATATATATATAATAAAAAAAATGTTTCATACGTTTAAATACAATTTAATATAATTTGATGATTCGGTGATAATACGTAACAGTGCAAACGAGTAACCGCACAGAAGCGGACCGGGCGCATTTTAACATTCTGTACACATTGCTACCAGTTGCGTGACTATAAAATGTTTCGGTGCCCATTTATTTAGTAAAACCGTCCCTTGAAATTTTCATCACCGTTTTTGACACACGGCCGTAGGACAAATCGCAAATCTCGTATTTCGTAGGCGATTGATGTTTTGATTTGAGTTAATCATAGAAAATACCACGTACAAATTATTCGATTTCTGTTTAATTACAACCAATTTAAAACAATGACCAAAGAAAAAACTGAACCGTACGTTTATTTAATCGGATGTGTTATCGTGTTATTCAAAAATTAAACGGACACGACTAAAACAAAAACGAATTACACAATAATATTATAATATTATTTAAATTATTTGTTAGGTAATTCATTAAATGCATTAAACGTACAATAGATACGAATACGGTATTGAAGTCTCTGTAAAAAAAAATAAACCGAAAAAAAGCTCCTTAAAAATTCTGGTGGCCCGGTGTAAGTACAACCCCGACATACTCGCTAATTGTGCCATTGATTGCTATGCGACCGTTCGTTTCCGATTGACCAATTTCAAAAAAAAACGCGCTTTAAAACCGTAACATCACGTTATCGTGATTTTATCAAATTATGTAAATTCTATTTTGGTAAAGTTCGTGGCGGAACCTAATTTGATAATATCGGTCGATTCGATCGACGCTAAACACCGTCGGATAGGCCGCAGGGTAAAAATTCCCAAATTAAAAAACCCTCAAAAATACAGAACCCCGTACTGTGTTTGTCACATTCGAACCCGAGTAAACTGAGTAAACGGGCGCCGCGTTTACCCATTGAAGAGACTTAAAATAGTAATGGTTAGGTGGCGTCAAAACACCATCCACGGCCGTTTTCAAGCCAGAAATATATCGAGTGTATACACTAAATAGCGTTACGGGGTTTTTATACTATGTGTAGTAAGACGATTCTATTTCATATTCGATATTAAAATTGGAGATATAAATATAATAAATATCAAACACTCGATAACGATTAATGGCGGTTATCTTCTGTGCCGTATTTTTAACGAAAATTCTAAAATTCGTTTGGGATTAGGATGTGGCGTGAACCCTCTCTGCACCACTAGTTGTATTTTAAATATAAATTTATTTTTCAAAAAAACATTCCGGCCACGGGACTGCCAACCCGAAGGCCGAGCAACGCCGGTCTACGAGACCTATTCTATTAGATAGCTATTTCATACCCGAGATATTTTCACCCGAAACCGGAAGGCTATAACGGGGACCCAGCCGGTCCGTTGCCGAGAGATTTTCGCGTGTATTTCCCCGTAATCGGAGCGCCGCGCGTCCGGCTTACGATTAATCGTAATTACTTTGGGCGATTGTATTTTTTTTTTTTTTGGAATATCGCGCGTTAAGAAAAAGAGAAATCGCCAAACGGGATTTTCGCGATTTCGAGCGTCGACGATGCAGACGATACGCGAGATACGTGATGTTATATTATATGTACGTGCGTATATATTGTAAGCACCGTCGGCAGTCGGGACGGGATGGCCCGGCGACTGCACGACACGGGAAATTGGTTATGATTAAAAAATAAAACTATTTATATATATATATATGTGTGTGTGTGTATATACTTATAAGAGAGATAAGAACGACTATACTATAAAAATGTAAAACAGCTTCCTATATACGTATATGTATATATATATTAAACGTTCACGTAAGTTGATACAACTACGTCCTATATATATATATATATATATATATATATATACATATATAATAACCAAGCAAAGTAGGTTATTAAAGGGGCTCCCGGAATCGCGTTAAGGGATTATTTAATTATATCGGAGACGTTATTATATATCTCGCCGGGTATCTATATATAGAGCCGGGTACGGTACCGGGTACGCGCGCGCGAGTAGATTGGATTCCGAGTTCCGAGTATAAAAAATAAAAAAAAAAGTAAAAAATAAAAAAAAAACCGCGGCGGAGGGGAAAGAGGAGAAAAATCAAGAGGTAGTCGGGGGGGAAAAAAAAATATAAAAAAAAAATTAATCCCAGAGACAAAGAGCCCTTGGGAACCATAACGCCGCCGTTTCCTCTCTCTAATAATCCCGGGGGTTTTTTTTTTTTTTTTCTTTTTTTCGCCCGTCCCGCCGCCGTACACTCGCGAGACGTTTGACGGGGCGGCGGAGGGCGACTGCATTATTCATTTAATTTCGCCGTAGCAGAAATCGGCGGCGGCGGCGGCGGCCCGGCATAGTCGTAAATTAATTTCGGTCGTACCGTATACGATATTATTATTATTATTATTATTATACTACTGTACGCGTATATATATATATATATATATATATATATATATATAAGGTATTATATTATAAAATATCGTAAGTACGATTCCCTATCGCTCGCACAATTATTTATACACATGTATGCCCCCACATACGTATATCTTTAATATCTTCGCCATCGTCCCGGTCGTCCCCATTTTGCCCCGAACATCGCGGTAATCCTTGACCTTGCACCCCGGGCACATTCGCGCGCGGCGTTCTGTTGACACAGATGTCGCACTTGCGGCGGCGCGTCCGCCGAGAGCCTATAGCCTATTATTGTGTCCGCCAGCCGCCAACGCGTAATGCAAACAGTAACGGTGTATATAACTGCGGATACATTATTATTGCCATTAAATATAATATATATTGTATTGCGTATTTCAACGTATCCCGAAATTATTTAAAATTTCCTGTATATATTTCATATCGCGTACGGGCGACGGGCGGGCAAACGCGTCGTCGTAAACGGAAACGCGATTTTTTTTTTTTTTTTTTGTAAACTGAATTCGCCCGAGCCGAATTGGCAATATGCGGACGTCCGCGAGTAGGGTTCGCCTCCATACGACGCGCGCGCACGCCGCGCATAAATATATATGCGTACACATGTGTATAATAAATGGTCTTCTGTCTCTCTCTCTCTCTCTTTCTTTTTTTCTTTTCTTTTTTTTATCTATGCCTCTTGTTTTTTTTTTTTTTTTTTCACATTTCGTATTATTTTTCCACCGCCCGACCCGTTCCGCGCAGTGATTCCGCACCGTTCGCGTGCATTTATCCGAGATTTGCGTTTTTTTTTTATAGTGCGACGCCCCGAGACAATAACATATTTATACTGATAGTATTATAATATTATGGTATACGCAATAATCGGCTATATCAGTGTATCAAAGTTACGTTTACTCGTATAGCGGACTCGATCGTTCGGATAACAAACAACGGTTTTGATTCACATTGAAACGTAACGTGTGTTACAATTATAGATATAGAAGAAGAAAAAAACGACGTGTAACGTGCTAATAAGCGACGACAAATCGTTCGAAATTTCGAAAATATTGTCAAATATTATTATTACAATTATTATATATTAGGCATAACCATCTCTAGACAAACCCGTACTAGAACAATTGAAAACATTGAGAATAACAGTGTTATTTGTTTTAATTTTTTTTTATACGATTTAATTCGTTGACAATTCATTTTTTTTTTTTTTTTTGTTATAAATATATAATAATTCGTATACGACTTGTAAATGGTTACACTGTGTGTCGTAACTCGCCTATCCCCGGATATATGCGGACAATATTATTTCGTTCCCCGGCATTATAATATTATTATGCCGATAAGTATAACGATAAAGATAATTTTTTATTTTATTTTATTTTTTTGGTTTATTACGATTTTCGTCGGTTTATTTTGTTTTTCTTCCGGAACGATTCGACCGAGAAAACGTGATTTTTATCCTTGACATCCGGGCCGGATTAACAGCGGCGATAGGGACGGGAACAGGAGGTATTAAAAACAATAAACCGTTTTATTCTC
Source organism: Tuberolachnus salignus (assembly GCA_956483605.1). Lineage (NCBI taxonomy): Eukaryota > Metazoa > Arthropoda > Insecta > Hemiptera > Aphididae > Tuberolachnus > Tuberolachnus salignus. The sequence goes on from OY101429.1 coordinate 15,703,025, forward strand.
TGAGCACAGCGAGGAATGGATTACAATAATGACGCGTTCTTTGTTTTGATATTATAATATTATATATATATATATATATAATTTTTTTTTCATCCGAGTTTTCGACGAGAACAAACACTTGCGGCGTCAATCGAAAATGCCACAAGAGCTTTGGTCGTCGTATTGGTCGGTGCGCCGCCGGCGAAGTCGTTTGTTCGGAAATGCCTTGTTATTTTCCCGATAACGGCGAAAAACCGAGAAAAACCGAAATATTTACGCAATACGCCGTCGTCGGTTTTGGTCGAAATCATCGAATTAGTTTTTTTTTCTAATTCAGATGGTATAGTCGGTATATTTTCGCATAGCATTTTCTGGACGTTTAACGAGTTTTCTTTTTTCTTTTTTTTTATTAAGCGTTCGGAGTTCTCGTACATGTTGACGATACTCTTAAAAATCACGATAAATTTGAAAATTATACTCCGTACGGGTCGCATATAAATACGATATTAAATTTACATTTAACCAATGAACGTTTTCCGATCTCTGATCGGAATCGTGTTTATTGTTACCGACGACTAAATTACACCCGGACATATGGTAGTTTTTTAAGTGGTTTTTTTTATATTTATTTTAAGTTTAGATTCCCCCCACCTCACTAATATCAATTGATCCCCGGCTCTGTTTGAGATCGTATTATAATATATACAATGCGCCCCGGCGAATAAACACGATATTTTCACTGAATAAGCATTGCACAATACGCGTCGGTATATCATATAATTATCAATAAATAATAAATGTAGAAAACCGAGGGAACCGATACGTGTACGAAAATGGAGTTTGGCAACCGAAATATCATATCAGATAGCGGTGGTCGAATGTTCAAAATATATAAAACGCACACCGATATTTTGGTTAAACGGTACGAATTCACTCGAAACTCCGTATAAAAATGTTTTTTTTTTTTTTTTTCATCGACACACTAGTAAATAAACTCAATTACAATACCAATAATAACGATAAAAAAGAAATTTGTCCGTCCCGAATCGGCCCAAACCTAACCGGACCGAAAACCAAACGTTTTGCGAATAACCGTCGAACGTTGTTCGGAGGAATCGGCGAATTTTTATATTTATTTTTTGAATATTTCAAACGGCACTTACTTAGTTACACGCGTAACATCGGCGGCGGTATAACAATAAATTATTTATCGCCGACATTTATTTCCATTTTTTTTCCCCCTCTCTCTTCTGAAATCAATTCAAATTGATGTTAAAGAGGCGAACACGCGACACACGCGCAAATAAATGTATTTATAACACAGTCACTGCGGAAAATTCGATTTGAAAGCGTCAAAAAAATGTGTCTGGCAATTTACAATAGCGCGACGTCGTAAGAACCGGTATGTGTATACGTAAAAAAAATAAATTTATATTTTATATAATAATAAATATTTTACGGTGTGCAAGAGTGCGATAGACACCGTTTGGGGGGGGGCGGGAGGGGGCGTCAAATCAACGGGATCGATATATGACGTGTAGTAGCTTTTACGTTCCTATAGGAAATAAAAAAAAAATTGTTTTTATTTTTTTTTTTTTTTTTTTAAAAACTGTTTACTTTCGTAATGCATACTGCGTATAAATGTATATACGCGTATATAATATTATGGGCTCGTGTGCGAAGCAGCAGACGTCCGGAATAATATTAGTAATAATAATAATAATAATAATAATAATATTATATTGTTTAATTATTGAAATTCGTTATATTATACGCATATATTAAATTATTATACGCGCACGGACAGTGTATTATAGTATTTTTTTTTTTTTTTTTTTTTTTGAAAATACGTAACAAGTGCGTCGGGAAAATAAAGGGGGGAAAAACTCGCGTATAATAATAATAATAGTAATAATATAGGGGGAAGGGGGTGTACACTATACAATCGTGTGTGTGTGTGTGTGTGTGTGTATATATATATATATATAAATGTGTGTACGTACGTATATTATATAAACGCGTATACCCTTTTTGATATATTTTTAAATTAAACCTTTCGGGCGAGCGTACGAAAAGGATGCATGTGACGTTTCTAACTGAATTATTGTACGGGCGCATATACGTATGTATATAATACAATTACGCCGAGTGATTTTTTTCCAATTTCATAGTTTATGCTCTATAATATAATAATATAATAATATATATATATATATATGTGTGTGTGTGTGTGTGTGTACGCGATGACTTCTGGAAACCCGGGAAACGCGTACGAAATTCGGGAATTTCAATTTCAATCGAACCATTTACGCAAAACGCTCGTCGACGCGCAAATTTCGAAAAATATCGTAGGGCAGTGTTATCGTTATTGTCTATGAAAAAAATAAAAAAGTCGTACATTGATATAAATTCACCACCACCACCAAACTCGTTATCGCAGAAAAGATATTCAAACGTACGCAAAATACGGGACACGTTTAAAAGTATAAGTTCGTCTGGATTCGTTGACGTATACTTTCGCAACGTTGACGAGAATTGCGGTTTAGATTTCGGCGTTTTACTGTAAATACCACTTCACCGTACACATTCGAAACTAAATACGACAATGACAATGGATAGTTTACAGATTTCTGATACCTACTAAAATTATTAATCAACCAGCGAAATCTGTGAATTCGCGAATGATCGATAACACAAGCCCATAAATAACTAATCTAAGCAATAGTGCCCTTATTTTATAGGATCCTTATCTTTCTACTTAATCCGTATACGGCTTGGGTAAAATATTATTATTTTATAAAATATAAATTCGACGTATGTAAAACAAACAAAATATCTGTGTAAAGATGTTAGGTTGACGGAATTTGATTAAAAGTACCGGGGAATTGAACTAAAAAGGAATGTATGACGTAATAAGACCTTAAAAATTAAAAATTTTAAAACTTTAAAATTCCAAATGTGTATTACAAACGTTTTGCTTAGTAAATTTTTATAATAAACGATTCGGTGAAAATACAATTGTTCGTTATCAAAATTGTATACAGTTTTAAATCGGATCGCGTCGCTTTCGGACCGTGTCGAATGTTAAACGGATTTAAAATTTGTATTCGTGCGAGTACGACCAGACCAGTGTTGTACAACGAATAAATATTTTGAAATACTTTCCACGAGGTATTTTGTAGAAGTATTGGAATTTCTTATGATACAAAAAATTATCGTTTACAAGCGGCGTACATGTAATATTATAATATCGGTTCGTTTTTGACCGGGAAAAAATAACAATTAAAATCTCGCGCAAACGAAAAACCGCGAAATTATCGTCTCGGACCGAAATTATATTTTATTAATATTAAGCGAACCCTGTTAAAAACGAATAAATATAATAATAATAATAATAATAATAAAAAACCTACAGGTTTCCATGTATTGTTTTACGCGTTCGTATTACGATAATAATATTTATTATTTATTATTTTTCGTCCGCCGGACAGTAATAATACGAATTATTCCCGAGCGTATAAACGCGGGTTTACCTATAACGAAACTACACGGTTTATGTACATTTATTACCGTCGTCGTCGCTGCTCCGCACCAATAATAATCGGTTTCCGTCGCCGCCGACAACACAAATTCAATTTTTTTTTTTTTTTTTTTTCCGTAAAAACGTAATGTCCGCCGCCCCGGTAAATATAAATATTATTATACCGTACGTCGAGTACACGTCCGTCGTTTGGATCGAATATTTATAATTAGGGCTGCGAATCTAATGCCGCGAAAAACCATAAAAATGCGCTAAACGTGCACAACAAATGCATTTAAAGTCTCGACAAATACAATATAAAATCCACTCAATAAATTGATTTTTAATTACTGATATTAGAGTATATTATATACATACAAATGTATATATTTGAAAATGCCTATCGAATTTAAATAATGATGGATAAGTTGTTTTTTTGTAATAATTCTATTCGTCTGGATTCATTGACGTACTTTCGCAACGTTGACGAGAATAGCGGTTTAGATTTCGGCGTTTTACTGTAAATACACTTCACTGTACACATTCGAAACTAAACGAAACTAAACGACAATGCCGGATAGTTTACAGATACCTACAAAAATTATTAATCAACCAACAAATTCTGTTTGGTGAAAAAAAAAAAAAAATGTAAAATAAAAGTTTCATAAATGAATTTGTTGAATGAACAGCTCTATTTATAATTATTTAACGAATAGGACATTTTTTTTTTTTTTTAGAGCGGAGTCTAGAGGTCTTACAATTTTTATTTTTCTGTAAACAATATTTCTACCGGAAGACTTCATCCGATCTGTACACTCCTATACAGTATCCTGTAGCAAATTTTGTCCAGTTGGTATATTGAAGAGGTAATTTTTCGATATATAATCATTAGTTTTTTTAACGCGGCAGAAAAAAAACTACGAAACAAATGCCGGAAAACCGGCAAAAACACGATTTCGTTAATGTTTCATTTACGATGAAAAGATGAAAAGAATAGAAAAAAAACGACTAATTCGCTCCGCGAATGGTTTTTCGTTTTGCAATTTATCCGTTGCATACAGATATGAAATTAAATTCCTATCTAAACGTATACTAATCTTACCAGCTTGCCACCGACAACAGTGACCCACCCGTGGTAGTATTCCACGCGAAGTATTTTTTTTTTTTTTTTGTTTTTATTCTACGGGTCACGCCGCCGCCGCGACGTCAGACCGCAGAAACCCCGTAAACGGATTAAAAATAAAAAAAATAATAACATTATTATAAACTGACGACGATAGCAGCGTTCAACTTTGAGGACGGGCAAAAAAACAAAAAACAAAAAAAACCTCGACATTTATATATACCTATATTTTTTAATGAAAAAAAAACCAAAAAAAAAAACAACTCGAATAACTTTATATCATTCAATTAGCGGACGGAAATATTTTATTTACCTCCGGGGTCGGTCCCTTCCAGCACCGGTCGTTGTTGGCGTTGCTGCAGAGTGACAACAACAGTAGTAATAATATCGTAAACCGGCACGACAACCGACGACGACGACGACGGGCGGCATCGGCAACGGCAATACGCGACCGTGTTTTTTTTTTTTTTTTTTATGTACGTATTAAAATATTTATACGGCCGACGGTATAAGAATAAAATATGTTATTGTAATTAATTATGCCGGCGGGAGCACCTCTCGGACGAATATACCGCCGGCACACGGGGGATTTCCACGGGTTCCTCCGTGCACGTAGAGAATTTTATCAAAAACGATATGGACGATCGGCGATTTTTTATTTTTATTTTTATTTTTTTTCTATGCCGGCCCGGGAAATATGAATCGATATGTACTTGTGATTTGCCCGGTAACCGGATGATTGCATTCGCAAACGGCCGTTTTACTCTTCTAGCTGGTCATCGAGGAGGGGCCGCGTACAAAATTGAAATATACGTATACGGATATCGACAATCATATTATGAGTTTCATTACTTGCGCTTGTCCTTATCAACTAATTTCGAATAAAATACATTGGTAGAGATATTGAAAGAAAAAAAAAAATGTATATTACACTATAATTGCGTTGGATAAATAATAATACTTCTTGAGTGAAAAAAGAATAGTTTAAATATTTAGTTTCTAGTGTGATTTTTGAGGTTGAATATTTCCCGCTAATTCGTTTATATCCGCTTTCATGTCGGATGGTTGACATTCTTAAAACCGCATTCAAGTGATCGTCGCTTAACCGGGAACAATATTTATTTGTTCGATATTTAACTATTGAAAATGTCTGCTCGCAAATATAAGCGCTACCGAGAATAGTAATCATTTTTTTTTTTTTTTTTTTTTAGCAACAAAGGTTTTAATACCTTCAAAATCTATTTCGGAAAGACTTGAATGAATTATGTTTAGTTCATTATGTTCTTTAAAAGCAGTTTTAAGAATATTGTTGTTTTGAAATTCTATGACTTCCACTTGTAAATTCGAATCAACATCGTTGATCTAGAGTTTTGAAATAACTTGAATTTTTCCCCGTGAAGTCAGAAAATCGTATTAAAAATTAATTGTGTAGGTTTTCAATTAAACGTATTTAAAACATTATTTTTTTTTTTTATAGTTTCTCAGTGTGAAGTTGATTTGGATGATTCGATAACAATTTTACAACATACGAAATGATCCAAGCGCAGTTCATTAATATGTTTGTGTTTCGTATTCAATTCATAAACTTTCAATTACTGGCCGGAATAATTAGCGGATAAATCGGAAACGAAACTCGAAAAAGATAGCGCGCGCCGATCTTCTACGATATAATTCAATTTTCAGGGTGGGCTCTATTCGAAATCGGCCACTCGGAAACGCGGAATTCCGCGGCAATTTTAAAATGGACCAATGAGAACACGGTACAATAAAGTAAAGGCGCTCTGTGGTTGACGTTCGACGATCGAATACGGTCGATTGGTAACTCTTCTTATCAGTCTGTTATCAGTAACAATCGGATCCATTTGGATCCGAACAGTTAATTAATAAATATTATCATATTATATTGAAATACGTATGCGCATGGATATTGAAAAATACGAATATACTATACTGAATAAGAGTTACTCGAATGTGGTTTTAAGCAATAAAATATTTATCCGAGTAGTTAAAACGTAGACTATCGGTATTATTATGTACGTCTGTATTTGCATATGTACATTTGTATTGATCCAATCGTACTTGATTGGACCGGTGGGTAACGTTTCGGATCGCAGACGCGCAAGAAATATCTATAAAAAAAAAACCAAATCGCGTACGTAATTTTATCATCGTTATTTGTAATTGTTTAACAAAAAAAAAAAAAAAAATAAACGTTTTGCACGCAGTCTGCTTTGTTCCGTCAACACCCGGTTGTTAATATTTTACCTTCAAAACGTACACGCCGCCGCGTTATAATAACGAATTTCGTATCGCGTGGGGGGCGGCCGGTCTATATATTTTTTTTTTTTAATAATAATAATAATAATAATAATATTACTATACTTGCCGACGGTGGTCGTGACGATCCGGACCGACGGCCGCGGCCGAACTCCTACGCCGGAGCTCCTCCGGTTCAACAACAATAATAATAATAATAATAATAATAATATTCTCGTAAAACATTTCGAATACGGGCCGACGGGACGATGGAAATTTCGTTTGTCCGGTGTCGCCCCGAGCCCGCGCGCTACGACTAAAATAATTATCGTAGCGTATATTTATGTTGTAATATATTAGCGTAATAACAGTCTGCCGGGATGCCTATAGAATAATATTACGTACTCCGCGTAACGTGCGAGTACTATTATTGTCTTTATTTTTTAATTTCCTCCTCATCCCCCCCCGCCAACCGCCAATAGTTTTTTTTTTTTTTTTTTTAATAATATCAATATTTTTATTATCGTTTATTAGTTTTGATTTATTCTAATTAATAGACGCGGACGACGACGACGACCGGCGCACGAACAATGACGCGCGTGTATAAATCATTAATCGTCAAGACACACTCGTATATTTTTTTATTTTTTTTTTTTTTTTTACTGCGACGAGCGTGGGGGCCAAACACAAACGATACGCCCGGGTCAAGTCGTCGTCGTCGTCGTCGTCGTCGTTCGTTTTCTCGTTTGCGCATTTATACATAGATTGGTATACAATTATAGGGTTGGGCGAGTGTTTTTTTTTTTTTTTCTTCTTCGAACCGAGTTCAAAAGTCAAGTGAACTCGAGTAATTCCAATAACGTTAAAATACAATTTTTTTGCGTACATCGACTAAACGAATTGACGTTTGAACTTATTATTATTTTTGTTCGCGCATATTTCGCCTGTTTTATATCTAATCTCCGTAATAGTAATAATTACGAATTCCGAGCACTGTAAAATAATAATAGTCGATGATTTCCTACCGGGTAACGGATTGGAAAAATTGAAATCGCCGTCAATCTTCGCCGATATCTCGTCTAACCTAACTACGCCGGGCGCAGGAGAATAATTTTCCCCCAACCTGTAATATGCAATTCGGGTAATTTATTTTCAAAATTCGTCCCGATGTTTCCCGGGCGGGGTTTCAGCGCCCAAAATCTTAACCCGTGCGTTGGCCCTTGCATTCTATTATATATATTAGGTATATAAATAAAAAAAAGAAATAATAATATTATTATTTTATTATCGCCGTCTCGTATGCGACCGTCGTCGTCGTCGTCGTCGCGACAAGTGTTTTGTATTTTTGTTTTATAATATTATATAATTTAATATATGAAAATCTGCGATTGTTTTATTTTTTTTTTTTCAACATACATAAAACATGTTACACAGACACACACACACGATGACGTATATTCATTGTACTTTGATGTTTCGCTGCTGGCATATCACCCCCTTACGGTCCGGGCGTTTACACGCGAGGCAACGTTATCTGTCGCGCATACGTTCACGTACAAAATAACGTCTGTGTTTACCCGGCCGGGTTCCGGTGTCGTTCACACGCCATTTTAAAACACTCGGGCGGCAAACGATTTTTTTTTTACCTCTTTTTTAAAAAAAAAAAAAAACAACAACTTTTTCACGTTTACATAATTGGATTAAGATGCTTCCCGTAGATTGCGTCTTCTCGTATAATGATACCTATATATATATATATAGTGTACATATATATATATATATATATATGTACACTACCTATATAGATGTACCTACGTTCTTTTTCTTTTTTTTCTAAACAAAAAATGTATTAAATAAAAAAAAAAAAATAAAAATACATAGCGTTGTGTGTAACTACGTGCCGGTATTGTGCACGGCGTTTTGTCTTTTTATTTATTTTTTTTTTATTTCGTACAAACGAGATTAACCAGTTTAGACGTTTTTTTATTTGATTTAATAATATTATTTTAACATTGCGTATAGGTTGACGCGGGTTAGTATACTTTGTCCCTTTGTCGAAACACAGTAACAACAATACGCGATAAAATAAAACGTTATGTTATAAAACAAAAAAAATAAACTAAACGAATTTATCGTACCGACCCGTTGACAATTCCTAAACTATCGATGGGAATAATAATATTACTAGAGTATAGGTAATTCGCACGCGTCGTATTTTCTAAAACCGATCGCCTGCCCGTGTCATCGTATTATAATATTCAGACAAAACCAGTGAGAAAAAATAAATACAAATAGAAAAACGAAAAAAATGCTGCACATACTCTACACCACGAATGGCTCGCCGTTGTAGGTGGGAAATTTGGCAGCTATAGGGTAATGCAGTTTGTATTTACAAAAAAGCAACGATGATAACCCGTTGCAATCGTAAAACGATTCTGAGCATTTTTATGTGATAATTAGGAGTATTATTGCTAACCGAAAAAGTGTTTTCCGAGTTAAAATAAAAAAAAAAAAAAAACACATCTTAGTCACTCGAATAAATCGAATAAAAAATAATGAGAATGATAACCGAACTGTAGTTAATACGAAACGCGTGTGAAATTCGTTTGTATGGTTTTTCGTTTAAAACAAAATATTAGTAATGTTTCGGGCTTGGATTTTATAGTACAATGAATAACATTGCAAGCTTACAACTGATCGATAAAAGCAAAATAGAAGCATATTTATTTACAAAAAAGCACGGCTATAAATTGATTTAAATTATAAAATTAAATAAAACAATTGAAAAATTATTGAAAAAAAAAAAAAATAATAATAATATATATTTAGTCAGATTGTCTGTTGTAAAACTCAATCTATTTACTGGAGAAAATACTATTGCACGTAGAAAACGAAGTGATTGGTGGGCATTACATACGTGCCGGTTCATTTAAATCAAACCCGCGGAGAAATGAATATTCGATTTTAACACCACGCCCCGGCATCATGTTAATGTCTTGTAATTCTTTCCGGCATTTGTTTTTTTCGAAAGAACGCGATTTAAATTTACCCGAAAATGTTCATGTAGGTCGATAACATTACGGTTCACAATATTACCGAAACAAGGTAAATAATGGTTAATATTAATGAAATCGTTTATCGGTTTGATTATCAACGATGACGATAACAACCGTTGTCCGTATTCCGTGTTCGACATAAATTGAGAACCGTAAACAGTGTACCAATACTGATAAGTTAAAAGAGTATATGTTTCATTTCTCGTCGATTAAATTAAAATTGTTTTATTACCATTGCACAATAAACTCAATAAAATGCCCACACTAGAATAATTGCAAAGAAGCAATAAAAAGCATTTACATTAAAAAAAAAAAAAAAAAAAAATGCATTTATTTAAGAAACAAAATGACACGAAACGAATTTATAACGAATAAAAATTGCATTTCTATCTCATATAGAACATAAAAAAAAAATTAAAAAAAAGCGTACGCTTTAAAATCCGAGCCCTAGTAATTATGTTTTAACAGCATTATCAATGGCGGGCGGAAAACACGCGATAACTGACAAAATAATAGAAAACAGTATATAGTATCGCTGCGGTGACCGTTAAAAAAAAAAACAAAAACAAAAACGGTATTATTAATGACGTGTGATAAAAATTGCCAAACGAATAATAATTATCATTCAGAAAAAAAAAACCGGGATGTATAAAAAAAAAAATACACATATATTTTACAACACTACTTTAAAGTATATATTTTATAAAACGTTTAACGTACCTCCTATCCGGTATTTTACCTCCCCCGCACCCGGCGGTGGCAATTTGAATCGTTTTCATACGATCTCGAGGAAGCTAACGGATATTATAGTATAGAGCCCCGACCACGTATCATTATCATTCCGGTATTCATTTTAGGTTTTTTTTTTCTTCTTTTTCTTTTTTTTTTTTACACTAGGTATATTATTTTTTTTTTTTAAAAGGCAGGCAGTTATAGTATTTAAGGTATTCATTAAACCGTAATTAGTCGCAACACATCGTCGTATCGTCGTACATACCGACGGGTCGGATGTATATCAAAACGACTTATATGTTTTATTATTATTATTACGCGTGTGCCCGCGTTTAATAATAATATTATGTGTGTACAGAAGTAATGGCGGGCAAGGGGTGGGGAAAAAAAAAAACTAATCTCTCAAAACGATCATCGGCGTATCCGTTTGTCGAGTCGGCCGGTCGGCCGGCCGGCCGTCGCGGTCGTCGTCGGGTCGGGCCTCCGAGGCACACGCATTCGTTTTTTCGTAATCGTATTTCCGACTGTTCGTCCGTATAGTTACACATATGATATTATATTATATATACTTATATTATACGAAATTAGTCCCGGCCGACCGCATAAATCAGAACGTTCTTTTATTTTCGTTTTTTTTTTTTTTTTTACTCTAGAGTCGGTCTAATCGAAACGTTTTTGATGTGTGCGATCTCGAATTATTTATCAAACGCGAATAGAGAGAGTGAGGGAGAGAAATTATAATAATATGTCGAAGAGATATAAACCACTCGTAGTATTATTTCGTAATACCCTTACACGGCCGATAACGATACGATAATAATAATTAACGCGTATTTAAAAAAAAAAAAAAAAATTTATAAGACTGCATTCGAGTAGCAGGCGATCCGCGAATTTAAAAAAAAAAACTAGCGATCTACGTACAAATGCAATTCGTTTTTTTTTTTATTATTTTTAATATTCTGGATATATCTCACTTTGGATCACTTGGATCTCACTTTACAAATTACTCATTTTTTCTTAAGTACAATTTAAGACGTTTTTAATATCTATTGAAAATCTTCAAAAAAAAGTATCTAGATGGTTATCAGACACTTCCCATCGTGGTTCAAGAATATTACAATAATAATATTGATATAATTACATACTTGTAGGGACCAAAAAATGAATCCGCTGCAAAAATATGTGTTCGATAATCACGTACGACTAGAAATAATAAAAGTATACCAATAACAGGCTACTATAAAAAGTACAGTAGATATCAGTGGGGGAGCGAGGAAATCTGGATTTGTCAAAGTTCGATAATCCGGATTTCAAAATACGAAAGTTTATATAAAAATCTACATTTCGGATTTTGAAACGTTTGATTTTGTTCCTATTGTGCGATAGTATACGTAAAATTTATTATAATCATAAAATGTCCCGTCAAGTGTCCGGTTACCGCTAACAAGACATTGCAAGAACGGCCCTAAGTAAAACCATTAAATAATACTAAAATACGGGAGAACGAAATGTGACCGCTGGCGAACGTGATAGATGTTTTTTTTGTTGTAAAAATTATTTATTACGCATTTTTTTTTAATATAATACAATATAATAGATTTTACGAAAAACTCGGATTTTACGGTCCAAAATCCGAATTTTCATATTTTAAAATCCGAAATGCTGAATCGCGGGGAGGAAATTTAAGTCGATATGATAACGCGCGTTTGTCGCGCATACGGTTAAAAAAAAAAAACCTATACGAGTACGGGGGTAGGTATACCCATTACAGGTGTCTAATGGAAATTAATCGCCTCGTACGACAACTACTCCGACGATAATCAATCAGGTCCGCGTGTATAAAAAATAATTAAAACACCGCGTCGTTATAATTATATATAGATACGTATATGATGCATATAAAAAAAAAAAAAAAAAAAAAAAAAAAAAAAACCGAAAAACGACTACGCGGTGAAAAATAAATATTAATCTCCCTGGGCGCGGTTTAAAACGTTTTCGAATGTCGAATTCGGACGTTTATTTTTTCCGTTTTCGACTGGAACCGAAAACTTCCGGTGCGCTTTTATCGTCGTAAGAAATTATTAATTTCGTTGTACTTTATTACTTTCTGGTAACGCAGGGAAAAAAACAGCGATAAAAACCGGAAAAATGTATGGTAACGTGTTGGTTTTTGTCCCGAACATTTTCATCGAATAAAACTTCTGTACTTCTTTTACACGTATTTCTAAACGTGTCGTATTTAAATTCAAAATTGTTTGTCTCTAATTTTCGCGTCGTCTTCGGTTCGAATACCCGACACCACGAGGACCATATCGTCAATAATATTAGTCGCTCTTATTACGTCCGAATTCTAACGAAATCGTTATTGTGAAATTGCCATCGATTTATAGTTCTCGTCCGAGTTTTTTTTTTTTTTCTCGTTCGGTTAATTTACTCTCGGCCGTCGCCGCCGCCGGTTTTTAATCGATAACCGTCGGCCGGCGTATACGAATTCGAATTATCATCTATCGAACTTTCCTTTATACGATTTGATTTATGATATAATATTTATAATAATGCTTTCCGGGCGTAATAATAATGATATATATATATATATATATATATATATATATATATATATATCTTTGCTCTATTTCATTAGACAATAGGTATTTGTTTAGGACGTCGAAAAAAAAAAAAAAAACCATCTAGAGAACTAGAGAAACTTTACACGACAAAAGCGTTTAGTTTAAGGTGAGGATTTCGCGCGAGAAACGTTTTCGGAAAACTTTTCTTCCGTCGCGCATGTACGTGAGAGTAACGGAGAGGTTTTTTTTTTTTTTTTCAAAATTATTATTACAGCTCGGGGTATAAACAAGCCGTCGTCCGGAATCGTTATCGTCATTATTATCGACGGACAGCCGAAGCGAATGTATTTCGATTTTTTAGATACCGAGTGTAGCGAAAAAAAAGCCATTAGTTTTACAAAAACGGGGGTTTTTTTTTTTATTTTTTATTATCTCGGAGAACATTTTTTTGGGCTAGTAAAAATGATCCGAATTATTCACGTCATCATACCTTAAAATATGTTACGCCCCGGTGATATTTTTTTTTTCAAAGTATTACTTTTTATGTTTAGATATTTGTTTTTCTTCTATTGTCAATAATCAGTATTACTTTTGTTGGTTTCTAGTAACAAGGAAAACAATACGATTACTCTGCTCAGAATCGTTTTTTATTTACAATGATTCATCGTTGCATATAAATTAAATAGCTCTCTCTCTCTCTATATATATATATATATATATATATATATATATATATCCCACCTTCCCCTTTCAACACTACCCACCCATACAACAGTGGTCTACCCGTGGCCACATTTTTCTATATTTTTTTTTTCACTGCATTCTTGCGCATCACTCGATATAAGATACCCCCTAGTCAATATTCAGTTTTCGGCCGGGCGGACTAGCGTTTTGCATGGTTTTTTTTTTTATTATTTATTTAACTTGTGATTACAGCGGTCCGACGCAGATGTTCCGAACAACGACGCCCAACATATTATTATATTTTAACACGTGTCGCCCGTCTACCTTGGCGTTTATTTCAACGTAAAAATTGAAAAGTTGAATAAATTTCCGTATTAAATCTCCGACGAATTGAAAACAAAAACAAGTAACTAAATATATATTTGCATAAGCCCGCCGCCATCACGAATTAGCAAACGCTCCGGCCTAATAATATCCTCCAAACCCTCTTTATACGGGCGTACGTGACTTTCGGTTTTGCGTCGGCCATACAACAATTCTACGGTGTTATTGCGTTTATTATTATTTGACGATTTGATAGCGGTCAAATTCGATTAACGACGATTACATGGCGCGTGCGATTGCCTAATATTTAAATCACGAAATCGTAAATTAAGTTTTAATGACGAAATAATCGCGTATTGATATGGTGCGAATCCTTGAAAAATGCGAAAATCCTCGTGAATACGATTTCGTATATCCGAAAAACGAGAGATAACCGAGCGCTGTATTTTTATTTTTTTTTTTTTTTTTTTTTTGTAAGCGTTTTTTCATATACACCGCGCAAACATCGATTTCGAATAAATCGTACCGGGAACGTTACATATATTTTAATAATATTTCATTTCTGTGTATTTAGAGAGGTTACCTCTGTGTGTATTATATTATTATTATTATACGTAAAACACTCGTGTTTTACACCGCCCGCGCCGCGCAGTTCATTAATCATTTCGCGTGACGCGCTCCCATCACGGAATTTAAATATTATATCGTTTTATTAATTATATATAACTGGCCGGCGCGAACGCACGCCGCCGAACTGAAATACTCGAAAAAACAAAATATGTAAAAATATCCGAATACGTAATAATATCGTTCAATCGGCGTTGTCGTTATATGTCCAGGGCGGATTGTTCGACGCTAAACACACCTGAAAACTTCCCCGTCTCCCTAGCACTCGTGTAAGTATTTTTTTTTTTTTTTCGTACAACCCCCCCTCACCCCCGCCTGATAGCAGTTTTTTCTAAGCGTTTGCACGGATTTTTCGTTCGCAAATGAAAAAAAAAAAAAAAAAAAAAACAATAAAAAACGTACAAACACATTACTACCGGTGAACCGGCGAAAATTATTGTGTTCGATCGAAATTCGGCAAACGGAACGGCCTGAAGACGTTTCCGCAACACGTGCGAACAGAAAGACCGGGTTTTCTTTTATTCGGCGACGTGCCTAAACATTTGGGGCGGGGGAATTTTTTTTTTTTACAAATTCCATACACCGACGAACATTTTCAATTGATATATAAATTTTAGTTTTTACATAAATCCAGTGGTTTGAGGATGCATGTTATATTTTTAATCGAACTTCTCGTAATACTTTTTGAGATGACGAGCGTTAAAATAGCATCACGGGTTACGGATCATTTCGCGATTATATCATTTTTTTTTTTTTTTTTTTTTTTTTCCGTTTATAATATCGTTTGACCTTTTTCTCCTATCGGACGACTTCGATAGTGTATACATAACTGTAGGAAAAAAAAAAAATAATACGTTTCATTACGTCAGAATTGGTTCATTTTATGCCGTTGTATAGAACGACGATAACGACTAAAATTATATTAAACATTTTTTATTATATACTTTTTTTTTTTTTTTTTATGAAAAGTGGTGAATAAATAAATAATAATAATAAAAAAAAAATAAGAACGAACCGAATAATAATAATATTATATTGATATAGTGTTGTTCTTCGGTTTTTTTTTTTTTTCCCCGTTGTTCGTTTGCTGCGATAATATTTGTACATCGTATTATCGTTATCAGTTTGAAAACGCGTAGGTATACAACAAAAGTTATTTTAATAAATGTTTTACTCTCCGCGATGTGAAAAACAATAACAATAGTGGGTGTACAATACCAGAAAAAAAAAAAAAAACAACAACAACAACCGTATCGCCGAACTTTTTATCGTCCCCGTTTGAGTGTGTGAAAATGTATAAAACAACAACAGAAAAAAAAAAAAAAATAAATAAAAACCAACAACGAAATACACCGCCATTGGCAAATAATATTTACAATATATCGGAGAATTGCATGGTATACAGGACGGGTTAAATTAATATCGCGGTTCATTATCGTTTAGAATTAAAAAAAAAATACGCGTGCAATGTCCGAAAAAACCGTCCGTCGTTTACGCATTCCGTTATCGTTTTGTTGTAACCGTTTTTATCACCCGGACGTCTGTCTACTGGGTGTTGAAAATAGTCCATATTTATATAATTAAAAAATTCTCCGTAACATTTTCGGATTGCGAAAACTTCGGAAAATATTCTTCGATAAAAATAAAGGAAATTGAAAACGTCCACCGATAAAACTCAACAAATTGCATTGATAAAAAAAAAAAAAAACAAACGAAATATACTCAAAACTATTGATATAGTTTCCAATATACGGGCAGTTTACGGGCAAACCGGGGGAATTTTCGCATTTTCACTATTTTCGACGCCCGGGCACTGATAACACTGATAACATTACAAAACGATTAATGTGATCGTCTGCGTTTAGACCATGTAAAGAGATGAACTGCGTGCGGAGAGAAAACATGCATGACCGTCAGTATAAAATAGAAAAAAAAAAAAAAACAAGAAAATAATTGTATATATATTTGTGCGTTAGTTGTGATATTATTAAGTTTTGTCTTGTCCCTGCCCGGAAAATTACCGCACGGGAGCCCTTTGTCTACGGGTATAGACAGGCCCTAATCGAACTCGCCGGTCCGTAATAATAATAAAAAAAAAAAAAAAAAATATATATATATATAGAACAGGGAGGAGGACAAAAATAACCGAGACGAAAACGGACGTAAGGATCCGCCGCCGTTTCGCTATTAAAATTAATTGCAAAATCGCCTCTCCGTGCTGCGGCCGGCACTTGAAATTAAATTTATCACCACCGCCACCACCGCCGGCAACGGCTTGTGGGCCCACCTCTCTTTGTTTCGCATAAAACGATTTTCCGGTCCGGTAATAACGGCGGTCGATGGTAATTTCGCCGACGCCACGTGTACGTCTGTCGGTCCGACGACCGTCGGTTTTATATATATATATATATATATATATTTTTAATTTTAAATATATACGATTATTTCGAATACGTTTAAAGAACGGTTTCGGTTTTTCGCATTAAAAAATAAATTTATATATAGAAAGTATATACGGTCTTTCCGATATTACGCGGACGACATTCGTTTGGCCGACCAGAAATGGCTGAAAACGTTTTTCAAGAGGTTCCGTACTTGTAGTAGTCAAATAATAAAGAAGTAGGTTTTTTTTTTTTTCTACGCGTTTATAATTCAAATTTTGAAGGAAATGCTAAAATTCGCGGCACGCACGATTAACCATCGAACTTCGCTCGGAATCTCCTGATTTTTCCGCCTACAACATTGGCCTCGGTTCGACGTCTATGCCCGTGTATTTTTATTATTACATAGGCCCCGTTCAATATTCCGATATTGCAATTTAAACCGTAAATTGTAAAACGTATTTGCAAATATTTTTTTATTTTTTTTTTTTTATATACGGCGGCGTGCGCGCGGTCATCTCCCTAAAAAAAAAAAATTATGAATATTTATTTATACCGCGGCTGGGAACGAATTGTAACGCCGCCGGCGATAAACGGAAACTGTCACGATAGTTAACAATGGCTCTGTGGGGAAAAAAAAAAAAAAAAAAAATTGTTTTTTGACTATTGAGTCTGCGACGATAAAAACAAATACGCTATCCTTCCAGAAGCGTTAAGAAATAATTTGTTGCATAATGTTAATTCGAAAAAGAAAAAAAATACGACGTAGTAACGAATATCTTTGTACGTTTCATCGTGCGGCGTGCATGTGTATACTATGCACAACGACCAAATATAATACGCGGACTTGTTCGGATCCCTTTGAATCATTTCCCTCGGTTATTACAACCGAATAATACTCATCATCTCTGTACTATAACAATTATTGTTATATACATTTCAAACGACTGCGCTACAAGCAATTATTCCGACAACACCACGAAAGCGATTTATTTTGTGATTTTTTTTTCGTGATTAAGTCTGCCGGAGCCGATTGAACAGACGTAGCGAATCGTCGAAATTATTACAACTATAAAAATATACGTGTGTGTGTGTGCGTTTATTCCGCAGCCGTGTGCGTTGTGTTCGGTGAGTTTCGTAAACACAATTCGTTAAATCCATTTATACGATGAAACAACAACAACAACAACAATAACAAAAAAAAAAAAAAAAAATTACTTTTCGAGTTTCTAAAAGGGGGAAAACAAAGTATGTAAGTGTGTATGTCAATGTTATTCCCCAGCCAACGGCAATAGAAAACTTTGTCTAGTCGCAGCCGTATAGAAATAAAATATAATATTATTATATACGAGCGGAGCACTCGAATTTTATTATATTTCCAGCGACAAATTGCAATCATTTGCATCGTGGGCCCGAATCGCGGCGTGTGCCGGGTGTTGACTACAGAAAAAAAAAATATGTATTACCCTGGGAATTTTTAAAGACCCTCCTCCAAATATGTCGGTTGTTTGGTTTACGAAATATCGAATTTATGTACGCAAATATATAATAGTTTTTTTTTATTATTATTTATTAGAACATACGCAATCAATACCAGTAGGCATAATAATAAAAGTGTATGGGCTAAGTGTTACTACTTTTTGTATATTAATGACACTCAAGCTTGAAAAAAAAATATATATAATAGTGTATTTTTTTTTTTTCGGCATTCGAACCCCTCTAAATCGTGCCCCGACACTATTTGTGCCGACATAAAATTATAAACTGATGAGTTTAAGAACGATACGTGTAGTTTTAAATTTATACCATGCCGACGTAGAACGACACAATTATTATCTTAGCAAAACGATAAACACTTTACGTATATCAGGGTTCGGGACCTATAGCATTTGCATACTTTTGTTATGTAATGTAAAAAAAATTGTTGTGTGCGAAATAAATTCATTTCTGGTAACTATGATATTAAATCTGAAATTTGAACGTGCATATTTTTGAATATCTCAGTAAAGTTTTTTTTTTTTTTTTTGGATATTTTGACAAATTCTTTAAATTTTAAACAAATACTAATGCAAAATAATTGTAATGAATCAGTGAAATTAAGAGAAGCACTTAATCGAAAAAAAAAAATTGAACGCAATTATATGTTTTCATTAACTACAACTCGAAGCTCGTTATAATTTTCGTGTAGGTATAAATACCGAAGGAAGATACTTGTTTCGAGAAATAATACAGATTTATTTCAAAATTTCAAGTCAAATTTTCGTATGTTTTAATTTTTAATGTAATACTAATTTCTACTTGAATAATAATTATTAATTAATAAATATTTTAAATGCATATTTTTATAGATTTGTATGCTTATTTTACGGGTTTTCAGTGCATATTTCAGCGCTTATTATCATGTTTTAAAGAGCTATAAGTCCCGTAAAATAATACTATACTGACCGTACTATTGTATTGCGTTAGGTTAGGTTAGGTTCCAAATTTATAATATTATGTAGAACAAGAACCAACTTCAAATATCAGCGCTTTAGAAGTCATTAAAATAATTTTAAATCATTATCCCATATAAGTGTTCGACAATTTGAGACGAAACGGCACGGACAATTGTAATTTATTTCGTAGGTACCCACAAATCGATACAATACTATATTATCGATTTTAATTTATCGACAAATTTTTAACCGAACTCAGGATCGTTTTTTGTCATGATTTATCGTTATAGGTATAAATTAAATTCCCTTCTATATCCTACTTTCCTAAACTTTCCGCCTACAACGGTGGCCCGTTAGCAGTAGTACCCTTCTCTTTACCTTTTATACCCGGAGCTGTGTGAATTCAATCGGCCGTATGTAATAGAAAGACGCTAAAAATGCGTAATAAAAACTTTCCAGGGTTTTTTTTTGTTTTTTTTTTTTTCAGTTCAAAACACCACGACATTATAATTTTATCGTGCACTTTGTACAGGTATAACTTTTTAGGCATACGGTATTTACGGTATATTACACTAGCTGCCATAACCCGGCCTCGCTTCGGTCAAGTTCGGCTATCCAGAATCGTTATCCAGAACCGTTTGCTAAACGGTATTAAATTGTCAAAACTTTTGATTTTTTTTTTTTTTTAAATCTTTATAAAAACTCTTTTGAAAACGAGACTGAATTTAAATGGGTAATAACAACTGTTATTGTTTCATTTACATCACTAAGGAAACCCATAAATCAACAAAAATAATTAGATTTCCGTACTAAAAATACCAATAACCTCGCGTGAGCTACCCTTCGGCGGTTGAACTCGGAAATATAATATTGTAGCCTGTGTTACTCAGCCTACTCTATTAGTGAAATAATTTTTAGAATTGGTTCGGTAGTTTCAGGGATTACTCCCCTACACACAAACAAAACAAAATGTTACCTCTTTATAGTATTAGTACAGATAGATAAGTAATGGTGAGTCGATATGACATTACTCCGATATCCATATTCCGATATATGCTATGTTTTTAAACGCTTTTTTCATACTCCAGACACATTAATACATTATTGTTGACGTGTTTTCACCAAAAGTATCGGTTTTGAAAAAAACAAAAAACTCGATATACTCAATATCGGCTTATGCCGATACTCGCCACTAATTATATTAAATAACAAGTATAAAATTTAAGGATTTAAGGATTCAGGTGTTATAATGAAAATTATTAATATTCAGCTAATACTATCCGGCCGTTATCCGGCATAATAACTTAATACTTGACAGGTATATAATACCTAAGCTATTCGTTTGGTCGAAATGTATTACACGGGAGGTCGTCGTAACATCTGCGGGCCCTACGAGTTCTTCGCTATGCGAATTTCCACGGTGGGTACCCATATAATTTATACACCCCTTGCCCGCGGGATAATCTAGCGAGAGGGTTTTTATTTTAATATTTCCGCAGGGTGGATTTTCTCAAAACGAATAACCACTACCACTGTAGCGTATAATAAAATATATCGTAATGGTATTCATTTCGCATACTGTACCTACGTTTCTGCGTTCTTTAGCGTTCCGTACGTTTTCGATAATATTATATTATAACGAATATTTTCGGCTCGGCGATCCCGTGGGATAAGGGAATTTCCGTTCGGAATAAATAAAAAAAATATCCAAAGTCTAACAGTGTAAGATGACTAGTTCTACGCCTGTGCCTTGGATGCGATAAACTGTTTCATAAGAACCGTGGTGGTAATAGCATAAAAATTTAACGCAATTACAATCTAAAATTGCGCATAAAAAACAAAATATGTGGGATGTTTTTATTTTATACAAGTAAATTATTATTATTATTAATTTATTTTTGCGTTGAAGTAAATAGTCGCTGATTGATTTTCAGTTTCCACAAATGGTGTTAGAGTTTAGTGTCGGTGGATTGAGTAATGATCGAGATTTAATTCTATCCAAGTTGTATTTTCTTCTAGATTTTGAACAGCCAAACACAATTCAAAGTCTGACATTTCGATTATTATGGTAATAAAACATAAATGTTATTCATTAAAACAGCACGTACACACTACGATTGAATCATGTCACCGGTCATAACGATCAAATGATTTTTAATCGATCGAATGTTGTCGTTTTTCGAGGATATCGGTTAATTCGTCTGTCGCATTCGAGAAAATGTGTAACATATTTCCGGAATTGGCCGGTTGGTCCGCGGCGGGTCTAGACCTGTTCCGACGTGTTTTCCGCCGTGTCCGAACCTGTCCCGGGCGGCGGCGGCGGCGGTCATCACGGGCCGCGTGTCCGGAGTTTGGAAAGCGCGGGAAAACCGGACGGTTTGAAATTTATCCTTCGCCTACTGGCAGTCTCGCGCACGCCGCGATCGGTCAGGGCACGTGGAATATACGCGGCGAACCGACGCCGAATCGGCCGGGCGAGAGCGGACGGTCGCGCGGTCAGCTAGGAGTGCCCGGGACTACGCGTTCCCGGTTTCGCGCCTTAAACGCCGAACCCCGGGTACTGCGGCGACCGGGAACGGAGGACCGAGACGACGGAGACGACGTGTCCTGAATCGTGTGGCGCGGAAGACCGTCTATATATTTATGTATAATATTATATATATATATATATAAAATCCCGGCAAAACGCTCCAGTACACCCGGCCCCGGGCACTATTATTATTATTATTATTATTAAACGTAAACTTTTCCCCTCGCCGCCGCCGCCGCCGGTTGACGGGCCAGGCGTCGCCGAGTCGCCCCCTCTGTAGCAGCCACCGCCGCCGACGCCGCCGCCGCTGCCTCCGACACCAGACCCGGCGCACAGACGTCGACGATAACCGCAGAAACCCTCCGCCGCCGAGAACCGTTCTACTGGAAGACGTTTTCATAGCCGTTCGAGTGTGAACCCACTGCCGCCGCCGCCGCCGTTTGCGAACCGCCGCGGCTATATTATAGTGCTGCTACGCCGCCGCCGGTGCCGTCACTGCCGGTATAATAATAATAATTTACGCCCCCCTCCCCGCATCCCCATCACCCATCGCGGCCCCTAAAGTAATAATAGTCCGGTCGCCAATAGTAATAAAAACATTTCCGATCGTTTTTAGATTCCGATAGGGGAGCGGTTTTCCAAAATTATGACGTGACGCTAATCCTACAGATTCCGGGCCGGGCCTGCACATTTCGGGTAAGACACCTGAAATTATATTCACAGGTAAAATTACCGAAATGTATTTATTCTTTTCGAATTATTTATGACTATTCGAAATGTGATCGATGATTTTTACGAATAATACGAATAACGTTATCCGTTTGTTGTTTGGCTCCGTGTAAATGCTCGACATTTTTACGAAAGGAACGCACAAGTCGTTCTTATATACTGGACGAAGGAAAAAAAACTTGAGCGTAACGTCACAATTATTTTTTTTTTTTACCTTTAAGAAAACCATTACGACTATGACAATATTGACAATCTACTATAAGTAATATGATCACGGTGAAAACTTTATTTTTTTTTTTTTTTAGATACCGTGCGTAGCGTGGAATGTATTGGTTTTACTATGTTGTATATATTTTTATTATATATAAAAACTTTTTGATCGGAAATCTTGTTACAATCAAAAACTTTAAAGGAACTTTTTTATGCCATTTTTGATCTAGTTGTCGCATTGGAGAGGTTTTCCCGTTTTATTTTCCATTTTCCTTCTAATCTTTATAATTAGGATAAACGAGAATATTTACGAAATAACGGTTTCTGTTAATACCGATTTTCTTTTTTTGTAATTTGGGTTAAATTAATAGTTAATATTAATAGACCTGAAATTTTGTTCGGAAATTAGTATTTTCTAGACATGGTACTATTTTCAAAACATTCTAGCGTTGTTGAGTTATTTATTTATTTATTGCTATTTAAAATTTCCGGGTTTTTTTAAAAAAAATTTTTATTTAGTTTTTGGTGTTTTCACTATTTTTGGGTTTTCAAAAATACTCGAAAATTCACGATTTTTTTTTTTTTCTTTAATCGTTTGAATTTGTGATCAAATCGTTATTCATTTGCAATGATTTATCGTTGTGTTCAGATACAAATTTAATAATAACCCTATAATCTATATGTATGTATGTATATATATATATATATATCCATACCTTCCCAAGGGGGCACATACCACAGTGGCCCACTTGTGTCGGTTTTTTTTTTTTTTTTTTTATAGATGTATACGAATAAATTCGTCGGATTTAAAAACGCACTTTGTTTTCGGCCGTCGGTTTTATTTTATACATTTTACGACGCGGTCTTACATACGTTATATAGTTTAAATCGCCTCGCGTTATTTTATCGTTTCGTTGTACATTTATTTTGGATTTTTATTGTTTCAAAGAATGTGTAATCCGCAGTAATAAATCGTAATAATTACACATTCGGTGCGTCCAACCCGCTGTGGCTCGGTTGCTCATTCAAAAATGCATAAGAACATATTATAATATACACTCACTCCCGCGGGCCACGGGGGCAGTGGCTTTTTATTGGGAGGTTCTTTTTTCTATTGATTTCTTCTCATTTAAAAAAAAAAAAAAATATCGCATTTTTCTTATACACTGTTTTTTTTAATCATTACCGTTTGGTCTACGGTAAAATCGAAAATTCGGTTTTTTTTTTATTGTGGATACACAAACACGGTTCTGTATAACAAAAATGAAAATGTCTCAACTCGAATTCGCATTCAATTAAACGTTTGCATTGTAGACTAGCATTTACCGTTTAATATCGTGAAATTCATTACAGATACAATTTAGATATAACACTAATGCGAAAATGAACCGTTAAATTTTTTTTTTTTTTTTTAAATTTCAGTATACATTTCCCCCCCCCCCCCCGGATTTATATTTTGAAAAACGCATATCAAGAGACAATCTATCTACGTATATTGTATTGTTATCACTGAAACAGTTTTAATACTGTATGTTTTTGTCTGTTTTGCAGCGTAAACACGCGTTTCGGCCGCATTGGAAATCATCAAGTCTAGCTCCGATTGTCTATTATTATATTATTTACTTGTTGGTTTCTATCGCTTCTGCACAATGTCGTCTTATCATTTATGTATAAATTCGCTATCGGGTCACGCGGTCGAACGCCGTATGTTCGAACTTCAATTGACACTCGAGCGTACGCTCCGCAAGGTATCGCCCGTCCGAAAGACGGAAAACCACACGAATCGCTTTTTCGTCAATAAATCGGAACAAAACTCAATAGCCTATCATCTCACCAATAAAACCCCCCAAAAATATTACAATATTACATACGTATAACTGGGAATAGGCTTGTTCCGGCATATTTAATTTGTTCGTTTTCCAGTTCCTTCGTACAAACCGACTATTATCACACTTATACGGTTGTAAAAACCCGATTCGTGTTTTATACGAGAATATTTCGAACGGTTGACGTTCGGTACCTTTAAGTACCACCGGGACACTCTCAGTCGCCGAAATTTTGTTATGGGGGGAATGAAGTGTATTTCGTACATCAATTAAAACAACGTATATTTAATGTACACTAATGAAATATTTCATTTTGTATTTGTTACATAAAATTTACGAAAAGGCCAACATTAAAATAATTTTAACGTAAAAACTAACGTTTATTGGACAAATCGGTTACCTTTGGCTTGTTCAAGTTGTTTGACGCACGCGTAGTCGTTTCGTATGTCAAGGCGTTTTTTCTAATTCGACTGTGCTGGAGAACAATAAGGTATACCGTATTCCGATAATTTTTCAACGGATACGCCGAACGAGAGAAAAAAAAAAAACCGTCCGAGGGTCCGTTGTTTTGGATGTGTCCCGTGTTTAGAGATTATCCTATAGACGAGTAGTTGAAAACGTCCCGGAAAAAAAGAGAAAAAAAAACCGTCGGCTATTCGGAGGAGTCGCCGTTTAGAGGTGTCCAATATTTGGAGATTTCGCACTGTATACGTAAAAGGGCGTTTCTGTTTGAAAATTATATTTCAGTTTTCACGGTGTATATATATATATATATATATATATATAGGACGGCATAATAATATAATAATATATCGGTAACACGGGCGCGCGTAATACTGCAGTTTCGAGGCATAATTACATTTCCGCCGCCGCCGTCTCTATATTGCGTATTATATTCTGACCCGGGCGTAGGACCACAATGGGTTAATTAGTAATCCGCTGTTGCCGCTTCCGAACGATCTTTCCGGTAAAACTATCGCCGTTGAAGGGGGCAGACACGCCGCGCTGTACGTACGTACAAAATTATCATCGTCGTCCTGCAATTATGCAGAAGGGGAGTACACATTTCGTGCATTAGTATAGTAAACTAGTCGTCGTCGTCGTCGTCGCCGCCGGCGGCGGCGGCGGCGGTGCCCGCGAAACCGAAACAGAAAAGGCCGAAATGGGTGTACGTGTTACGGTTGAAACCCGAAAACCGTCGAAACTAGTTTCCGCAAATCCCATTCGTCAAAAACTGGTTCAAGACCAGTTAAAACTTTAACTGATCGCAAAATTAACCCCCGGAACGAGTTTTTTTAAAAAAAAATCACATACTGTGTGATATTCTTGACGAATATAAACATAATGTGTAGTTATGCCTTACTGTTTTCCTGGTCAAGTCTAGTTTAAACAAACGATACAAATATTACTTCTGGATATCGATTTTCACTAGATAACTGTATTTTTCGTCGATATATTTCAGACGCTAAAAAACTAAAACGAATAAGCCAAAAGTGGAAGAAATTTAATCTTTTAATTAAGGTCCTTCGATACTTTTATGTTAAGTGCTGTAGTTTTTAAATTAAATTTAAAAAATTACTCTCTTTGATCGTTTTTCAACTTTCAATATGCACACAGAAGAGGTGAGTAATCATAACCAAATTTTACTCAAATTACTTTCTTATTTTACTTTCACTCAGAATCGTTTTTCGTTTGCAGCGATTTGTCGTCACGTACAGATATAAATTAAATTCGCCCGCCCCTATAATCTATATCCTACCGTCCCGACAGTGGCCCAACCATGAGCGGTTTTTTTTTTTCTTCTTGAATAGTCTCGTGCCGATTTTTACACTTTTTTTTTTTTTTTTGTTTTATTAATAGGTGTAGGTACGCGACCGGCGAAAATAAATTATACTTCCGGTGACAATTTAATATACTAATATTCTTCACACGACACGCACACATCACGGTGGTATTATATTATCGTGTACTCTTATTAAAATTTTCAGTAGTCATCGACGGCGAAAACGACTTACACGAACACCCATCGATCACGCACAGACTATTCCGGAACGTATTTCGGAAATGAAATACCGTAGTAATTCACGCTGCGTAAATTACGGAAAATCGATCGTATAGGAAGGCAAAAAAAAAAAAAAAAAAAAAACGTCACGTTCGGCGAACGCGTGTGCAAATTATCAATCGCGTATTGTAGGTGCATGCGATATGCAAGTCTGCACGAACGATAAATACGCGTCCGAAACGTGTAAGTCTTTTAACGATTTTTTTTTTTTTTTTTTTAAACGAACGTTTAAAAAACTCGTATATATGTACAAGTAAGAAACTAACGCCGTCGCGTTTTTTCGGCCATATCATAAACTCCTACGAAAATTACCTTACCAAAAAATATTACATACAGCAAATCGACTACACCGGTGGCGGTCAAATGATGATTTTGTCACAAGCCGGGGTGGGGTGAGGGGAGAGATAAAAGACTGATTTATTAAAAAACTTATTGTTATTATGGTGGTGAACCGCTATGCCTTTTTTTTCCGATATCCGATATTTGAAATGGAAAAACGTAAACCGATATTGAAATTAACTAATATATAACCAGACATATGTCTGATGAAAACTGAATATTTTTCAAACGTTTTTTTCATATTACAGAGACATTATTGACGTTATTACTTCAAAAAACGCCGGGTCGAATATCGGTTTTGAAAAAAAAAAAAAACCTTCACTATCGGCCGATATACGATACCGGTTTATACATACTCACCGCGAGTTGTTTTGTTTACATCATTTTTTTGTTTTTGCTTTTTATACATGTATTCAAATTATAAATATTAAAGGGAAACGAGGTGATTTATTCCCCTCGTCCTACATCGCTAGTACGCCCTCGAAATACAATGCTTCAAAAGCGTTAGCATAAACACTGCTAAAAAAAAAAAAAAAAAAAAAAAACGAAAAGACGATTATAGCAGTTGTAATCTATACCAACCTGCAGTGGCATCATAATAATATTTGTTGGACTGGGACAAACTTACCGATTTTGCCGATCGATCTTGATATGAGTAACTTTACTAAAACAAATATCTACTCGATTTAATTGATATTTTAGATTTTCACACTTACTACAAAATACTATTACAAGTATAACGTAATATTCTAGTGGCATTTAAATGACAAAGCTATTGAAAACGTTTCAAATCGCCGTTAACATAGGAAAACAATGAAATTATCATCAAAACAAGAACAATTAGTCTACGGACTTCGTTTTTGTGAGAGCATACGAAAAAACGCTGTATAAAACAGTTTTACTTTATTTTTATTTTCAAAAGAGATCCGACAGTGCCAAGTGTTGGACCGGTTCAAATGTCTAAGTTGTTTTTCCCTGCTCCACCCCTTCGATGAAGCCAATGCCTAAACGGTGAGTTTTGTGAGCTTTAACAGAAAACTCCTATAATTAACACGCATATAGTGTATTATAATTAAGGCCCGGATTTGTATGTAAAAAATATAGTAGAATTAAAAAATAAGCAACGTAAAATGCTTTGTTGTGAGCTAAAACGTAGAACAAAAAATACAATAAAAATAACAAATAATAATTCAACATTGACTATATAAATGCAAAATTACTATTAATTTTAGAATGCGAACCAACACGAAGTTGCAAAATGTGTTTTTAGATTTTCAAATTGAAAACTTCTGCGATGTCACGTTGTACAGACTTCAGCGAGGACAATTAATGCTCAAAATAAATTTTAGAACCTGGTTAATTCAGCCTATAAACATTCCGTATATGCTAGTGTTAAATATAAATCTCTGAAACCACTGCCTAGGTTAGTGGCTTCGCATAAAAAAAAAATTGTATACTCAAAATTTTGCGTTTACATAGAAAATACTGGGTTTTAAATATCCATTGTTAATGAATATTGTCAAATATTTGCAACATTTCTGCAATTATAGAACCTACACATGACAAAACGTCGACATTTTTTAATCAAAATGAATTATATATTATTATATTATTCATATTGTATACAATATAAATCAATTACCAATAATAACAGCAGCTATTTATAATACGTAAACGAAAGTATAAAGTAAAATATAAAATTATTTCTTAAATTTCTTTTGTCAAATCTATTACCCAATTGAAATATTCGCGTTTTTCGTACGAGTTTTTGCGAGTTTACCGGATAATTTATAACTGTCGGACGGTTTACAATACGTCTGTAAAAATACGTTTCGATTAACGCAAGTGTTCAATAATAAAAACAGCGGGACGGAACGGATAAACAATGTGACGTCACCTCGCACCAGAAACGGATGTCTCACTCGTCTGCCTCTACATTATTTCGTGTTGATTATGATGTCGTGCCCGTACGTGTAAATTCCATGTATTTAGCGTGTTGCTAAATCACGACCATGGTCTGAGTTTAAACTCTCAAAAATACCGCAACGCCCTTGAGAAATGACACAAAAGTGGAAATACACCGAAGAATGCTATGCGCTAATTACTAGTTTCACTGTGCGTACTTTAAGTGTCGAATTGAGCACACGCGGCGTGGATTTAAACTCTAAACGCTTAAGAAACAAGATCGTGACCACGGATTTCCGATAAATTTTTTATTGTCGGAAGAACAACATATGGTGAACCTTGTATAGAATTTTCGAGCATATTCGTAAAGCCAAAAAAATGTTATCTGCATAAAAAAAACTCGACGTTTTTAAGTAGTTATAATTAATTAAATCAACAATATTCGTTCCCCATTTATAAAAAAAACCTACATGGCATACTAAAAATCACCAAATAGACAAAAATTTGCTATCAGAAAATACCTTCGATTTCTGATAGAAAATATATGAACAGACAGTAAAGAAAAAAAAAAAAATGAACACATCGTAGTAAAAATCCAACGAGCATCCCTCGCTACGCTTAAAATCTAAAAAAAAAAAAAAAATGAATTTTGCTTCGAAATCTGGACGTTATACGGTAATATGATACGTCCAATTCGATAACGTCACATTAAAAAATATACCCCCGTCTCGAAGGGTACAATATATTGTCTATCCGTTTTTTTGTTTTTTTTTTTGTTCTTTTGCTTTTTAAACATGGTCACGTTTCGGTTTATCTGTTATTTTTTTTTTTTTTTCATTGTTCAGTGACATTTTCCCAATAAATTATTTTAACCCACTGCAGTGCACACGAGTATTATATAACAGAAGAACAGTAATGTACAATAATGTGCCCCGTCCACTTCCTCGCATCGTTAAACTAATTATAATATTCCGGGCAGTTAGTCTGGACGTTACAGACGATCGTAATCGGACAATTATACACGTAAACATATTCCGTCGGATTGAATAAAACAAAAAAAAAAACAAAAAAAAAACCAAAGATTATTAACGGGGAGGTGGGGGGGAAATATATATATATGTTATTATAATAATGATAATTATTGTTGTTAAATTGTAAAACAGCCGGGACACGGATGTTCTCGTTATGGTCAGATCAGGCCACTAGCGGGCCTCGCGGGGCACGGATGCTTCGACTCGTTCCTTCACCGGATCGGGCGAGCTCCGTCCCCCGGGTGTTCTCACCGCGGATTTCCCAGTGAGGAGAACGAGGTGGATGACGACGCTCTCCGCACCTCGATGCGCTGCAAGGTGGCGTTTGACGGGGACAGGGAGGGCCTGGTCCAGAGGATCGGTCCGTTTGAACCGGGCGACTTGGTGCTGCTCATGCTGGAGTTCCCAGACCACTGGGATGCCGTGGTCGACTTCGCCGAAGCCGTCGTCGCGGAGAAGACTTCTTCAAGCGCATCGCCGCCGTCGTCGACAACGGCCCCGTAGTCGGTGGACCGCCGGCCGGGAGACCGGCAGGAAGAGTCCCTCCTGCAACTTGCGAGGGCAGCAAGTGGGCTTGGGCCCGGCTACCGGCCATCCCCACCGTAGGGCACGAATTCGTTGTTGGCACTATTTAAAATGTGAGCCCGCCCCGCTCAGGGGAAAACGGGATTTTCGAACATATTTAATTGTACTTCATTTACCATTAATAAATGACGGTGACCCGCGTCCCGAAGTAGTGCTTCACGGCGTTTCCGGGAGGCGGGGGCCCCATTGCCGGTTTATAAAAAAAAAAAAAAGTCGGAAAGATGTAACCTAAACTTCCGAAACGATACCGAGCGGAGCTCGAGCGTACTGAATTGGAAAATTCCGCGCGGTCCGCCTGTTCGCGTTTTGCGATCACCGACATCCGGAAATCGACGAAAATAAAACCGACGTTGTGTCAGTTATGCCGACGGCATGCGTTCAACGTATTCGGACGAAAACCTCAAGTGCCGTCGCCGGACGGTAAGATATACCGCGGAAAACGTCATTTCTCACCGGCCGAAAAAGTATTTTCCCGTACGGGAAATAAACAACGCGCCCTGGACCGAACCGTCCGGAATATAGAAAATAAAGAGAAAAAAATAAATCGTTACTATTTATGAAACACGAGCTTTCGGCGTAGTACTCGCATTATTTTATACTATCGCTAGTGGGTCAATTTCGAAGGGGGAAAAAAAAAAATAATAATATTAATTATTATAATACATTATTCGTTTAATATTACAACACGAAACAAACTACCCTATAATAGGTATTATATTATATATATAGTACAAACATGTCGTAATAATTAAACAAACATAACGGGTCTTAAAAGTTCAGTGGCGGTCTTTGTAAACATATCGTCGCTGTCGGTATATTATACCCTTATATTTTTGTTGGGAAAGTTTTTTTTCCCTATTTTTTCCCCCGTTTTATTTATTTATTTATTTTTTTTTTTCTCATCTCGGCTGTCAACACACACATATACGTGTGTACGTTAAAACGTGCGGTGAATATAACGTAATATGTGTTTTATAAACTTTGTGTGCTCGCGCGGTTCTGGATCAACAACCACCGGCGTTGTATAGGTGTTCGGTTAAACTCCGAGAAAATCCTAAAACTATAATATATATATATATAAGGCGAATTTTGTATTTTTACGCTTTTAAATGCTCTATAAACGATATTTAGATTACTATTTGAAAAGGTTCGAAAATCACATGTATTCGTTAGCACGTGTGCCACGCGGGGAGGTGTTCCGGATGTTAAAACACCACTTCCTCATCCCTCGGCAAACCAGAAAGCCAGAAATATATTAGGTATATACTGGATGTATGTTATAATAAAACGCGTAGTTATAGACGATTCTACTTCATATTTGGTATTATTATTATTTATCATGAAAATTGAAGTCATTATTTCGCACAATATACCGTGACGGTGACCTTTACGGAAGCACCCGGCTGCTGCTGGACATTTTCAGCGATCAACGGACGTCGCGGAAAATTGTACAGTTTTTTTTATTTAGGATAAGGATGTGTGAATTTCACCCACCAACATTTGTATTAAAGTAAAATATAAAAAAATAATACACTCTCCCACCAACCCCCTCAGTGATCCCTCGAGAAAATCTCGGTTACGCGTCTGCGTTTCGAAGATTCGATCGCAGCCCAAGCATTTCTCGTGGTTTTTTTTTCCGATTTTACGAATCGTAATAAAACGATAGGCGGTAACGATTTAGAAAGCAAAAAAAAAAAAAAATAAATAAATCAAAAACCGATAGAGAGTCGTCACAAAGTTACGCGTTTACAATGTGCTATAATAATAATTTATATGCGATTGCACGCCAAACACTTTGTAAGTAAGTCGGTAACATATTACTGGTGCGCGGCAAATAGCGATACTGCAATTATAATAATGAATAAGCTTTGTTATTCATACAAGGCAGGTCTAATAAATTAGTTATAGTGTTGAATATGTGTACATCCATCAATCGCTCATTGAATTAATCATAAAAAATATTCCGACGATCGCGTGTTATCTGTATTGCGGAGTACAGTAAACCGTTATAGTCGGTAAAAAAAAAAAAAAAACACTAATAATAATAATCGTTTATATTAACACTCATTGCGTAGGAATTTAACTGTTTTTTTTTTTTATGGATCAATTTAATACTGGCTAGAGGCCTATTCTCGTACGCAATACGAAATTATTAAACGTGTAATTAATTACGTATAACGAATCTGCTAGGTTATTATTATTTTTTTATAATATTGGATTACATTAGTAATAATAGTAATAATCATTTTTACTGGTGAGCTTGGACCGGTGGTTTATAATCTTATTATTTATACACTATTATCGGTGTTGTGCGCAGATAACTTAAAAAATTATCTAGATTAAAAAAAAAAATAAACGGATTATTGTTTAGGTTTTAGGTTTTTAATGACTTTTGCAAATATGTTAAAAACCTGTGAAACGTCAAATTATAATTTCGTCTATGCGATTTATCGGCTTAGTGTTTTACGAAGTCATCGTAATTTATTTATTTATTGAACATTGGAAATAAATAATAAACATTGCATTGCACATTGGATTATTTATCGTATTATATAGAATATACTAA
This sequence comes from Tuberolachnus salignus, assembly GCA_956483605.1. Classification (NCBI taxonomy): domain Eukaryota; kingdom Metazoa; phylum Arthropoda; class Insecta; order Hemiptera; family Aphididae; genus Tuberolachnus; species Tuberolachnus salignus. Next base: position 15,736,492 of record OY101429.1, read on the forward strand.
TGAAATCGATACATGTTAATAAAAAAATTGCAAATTGTTTATCGAAAAAAAAAAGGCGTACATATTTCGCACCGTGGGTGGGTACCACTGTTGTAGGTGGTAAGTTGGGAGAGTAGTATATAGATTACGAATTGGATTTTATATCTGAACGCAACGATAAATTGCAAACGGAAAACGATTCCGAGCCAAGTAGTATTTAGTGGTGTATTTTCATCGTTGCCAATTCTGGTGACTCCGAAATCAACGTAAATAAAAAATAAATAATAAAACTCGAGTGTGGCGAAATCGTGTTTTTATGCCGTCTATTCGTCGGTATATGTCGGTGGTTTTTTCCGCCGCGTTAAAAAACCAATAGGTACATCGAAAAACGATCCGTCCAGAGTAACTCTAACCAGACGACATTTTCTACCGCATGGGAATGTATAGGGTCGGACGAAGTTGAAACCGGTTGAAAAAGTGTTTACAGGGGGGAAAAAAAAAAAGTGAATAAATAATAAAAATATACAATCCGTTCAGAATCCAAAACCAAGTGAAACGAATTATCTGAATATCCGCAATACGATAATAATCAGACAACGGTTTTATTTGCCCAGACGAGATAAACATTTTATTTTTTTTTTTTTATCCAGACGACGCGCAACAATGTATATTATAAAAATATTAGTATTATTTGTTATTATTATTTTCGTTTCGTACGTAAGATATTAATCGTTAATATATATATATATATATATATATATATATATATTTTTATATAAGAAGAGAGAACAAATATAAAATGCAATTGCTGCGGTTTTATCGAGAAATAATAACGCGGCGGCGGCGGCGGCGGCGGCGGCGGCGGCGGCGGCGGCGGCTAACGATTTTGCCGAACAATATCCGCGCGCGGAGCGAGAATTTCCGTAGCGAAAATTTCGACGACACATCACGCGCGCGGACGACGGAAATCGTGGCGGTAAAAGTTTTCGCGCTCCCGCGTGTCTTCCCGTACGGTCCGTCCCGGCGTTCCGCCGCTCGCCGGCCGACGCACACCCCCCCCCACACCCACCCACCCGACACCCAACACCGTCGCCGAAAACACTATAACCGCTCGGCGCAGATGAGTTTCAGAACAAATGGTCCGTTACCGCCGGGCACCGTCGTTATAGTTCGTTATTTTCTCAGTTTATTGTGTCGTTAAGAGTGTAGGAGAGTGAGACAGAGAAATTTTGAAAAAGGAACAAAATAATAGTAATAATAATAATAATAATAATAATAATAACAATCTACTGCGAGTACAACGCGACGGCGATGCCCCGGTGACGGGGGGAGGGGGGGCGGCGCTGTTCCCGTGCATATTATAATAGTTACAATAATAATACACACCTAAATTATATATATTTTTTTTTTTTTTTTTTTTTTTTTAATATTAAACGTCTGACGTATCCCGGCGAAAACGCGCGCATTAAACGGCACGTGCGCCATATAAATTTATACATTTTTTGTACGTTTCGGTAAACCGAAAATAACGAGCGGTTTAATTTTAGGTATTTTATCGTCCGTCCGTCTTAGATACCGAACTTTTGTAATTTTTGACTTTCAGCACCTCCGGTACAGCCCATCTCCCCCTCCCACCACCCTTTCCCGGTACCGATTTTTCGAATTAGAAAATATTCCCGTTTTAATTTTTCTTTTTTTTGTCTTATAGAGTTCTTCTGAATATGTCGACTGTATTGTATTTTCATCGATTGGTGATTTTTTAATCTTTTTTTTTTTTTTTTAATTTAGTTTACAAGCAAACACAAAGTTAACAGAAACACCGTATGAATCCATACGGCGTTTGAAATCATCTCATTTCGTTTTCCGAGAAGTTCGGATTATGTTTATCTGTAAACTAAAGTAAAAAAAAAAAAAAAGTACTAAAAATCACGAGGCCAATGAAATAAAAAAGTTATTTTTTCAAAATGTTTTACTAGAATTTAATTGAAATACGATTATTCGTAGACATTATCCCCGTGGGTCGTGTAAAAAAAACAATAATTTAGTTTCATTATCTTCATTATCTCAGGAGATCTCACAATGGGTACAAGATCTTCGCGGTGGGGGGGGGGGTGTTTAAGGTGTTAAAAAAGCCCCTTGACTCCCTTCTCGGCCGTATTTGACCAAGAAATATATGTTAGGTATATAGTAAATAATGTATTCGGGGGTTTTTTTTTTATGAAATTTTTAGTTAGACGATTCTATTTCATATATGATATAGTTATCGCGAAAATCGAAGATATCATATCTTTTCGGTAGTGTACCGCGAGGGTAACCAATAGGTAGCTTCCTGTTGGACAATTTTATCGACAAACGTCCCGAAAATTCGGGAATTTGTTAGCATGTGTGACCCACTCCGCGCCACCTCGGCATATATTGTATTTTAATATTAAATTAAAAAGGGCCTCGTATTCAAAAAAATCCCGACTACGCGGTCGCGCGGGACACCCTGCGTATAGACGTGCGCCGGCGTAATTTCCAAAATGTTTCGGCCGTTTTCAAATTGAATTTTAAGTCGTTTTTTTATTTTTTTTGCAAATAAATTTAACTTGGCCGCGTATATTTGTCCGAAAATTTAATGACAAGAATGATTATTACCGTTATGAAACGTGACGGCAGATCAAAAAACATCGAAAAATAATACCATCGTCGTATAATGTTCTTGTGTTTACGGAGCCGAGCGTTTTCGACGGGACCCGTACCAGAAATCCCGAACGCAATTCGGTTTCGGCAAACCCACGCGGCGCGAAGTAATTTTCGTTTTTTTTTTTTTGTTTTTTTTTTGTTTTTTTTGTTTTGTATTTATCTTAAATTTTATGATAATACCCGTAGGTTTTTGTCGTGCGAAACCGTTGTGTACAGGCACAAAGCGCGCTGCTTGAGATAATGATACAGTCATCGGCGGTGCGACGTATATATTGTGTATATTCGTATTTCACGGTCGTGACGACCCCGCGAATATGCCGAATTTTCAAATTTCGTACCGTGTCGTGGACGATCACGACCGGCCCGGGCCCCTACAACACGTACGCGTATATTATCGGCACTTACGCCGTATACGTATTGCATACGTCCATTGTGATAGTATCATTATGTAACTGTGTAATTTTTTTTTTATTTTTTTTTCTTTCCTTTGTGTTCACAATCGAGAATTATTATTATTATTATTATTATTATTATTATTATTACGCAAGTTCGCACGGGTCGCACGGGAATTTATTCAGGGTGAACGACGGCGACGATTTCGGGGTTGCGGCGAACCGCGTGGAATTGCAAACTAACCGATGAATATACCGAACAATAAAATGAACCGCCGCGGTAATAGTGTCTTGTCTCTGTAATACATACGCGAAAGCGCGGGTGAAATCGTGATAAAAAAAAAAAAAAAATAAATAATAATAATAATAATAATAATGATAAATAGCGATAATAGTTATGATAATAATAACGTGCCCGTAATCGGTGAAATCGCAAATAACAATATACGTATTAGAATAATATTACAATATATTACCGGAGGGAGTCGAAACGTATTGCAAAAAAAAAAAAAAAACACCGGTTCCGAAACCCGGAATAATTAAACACAATAGGCGACAAAGTTCGAGTTTAACCAAGAAATAGAAAATACAATTCTAAAATGTTTTATTCGAATACTTAATAATATAATAATTACGTTGTATACGTATAGTATAATTATTTATCATTTGTTATTTTTCATATCGTCAATTGTATTAAAAAAATTAAAAAGGATTAATTTTCGTTTGTTGTTGATGGCTGTAAATCGTTCAATTTTATTTAAAGCTGACAAAAAGTTTATCGCCGACCTCTTGTCGGTATTCCGATAAATCGCCTCGATTATCCTGATAATGTATCTGTGCTCGTGCACGCGTGGGAATGATGGAAAATTAAAAATGGAATTTCGAGTAGTTCACGATAATATTCGAGTTAAAAACGTTTTTTTTTTTGCATCGATCGTTTTTTAATTATGAAGTTTTAGGAACCGGGGGGGGGGAAAGTTCGAGGTATCGACGGTTTCGAGTAAGAAAAGTTCGATTCCAGGACTGTATTAGGTGTTAATATTTTGTATAATTTTTATAAATAATAACTGCGCAATTGCAATTTGCGACATATACCTACCTATTTCTGTCTAAAATAATTAAAATAAAAATAAAGGGTAGTACTACGCGACAGTGTGATTGTCATTTTATATTTTATTTGTTATATTTGTCATGGAATTTGTGTATCATAAGTAATGTTTTGTAAAAAAAAACTAAATAATTTTCAAACCCGAAACGCGAAACAAGCTTTCGCACACGAGACTCGAATCAGGAATAAAAAAAAAAAATAGTGTAGACGAAAAGTTTGGACGGTATAGGATATAGAGGGAACATTAATTTTTATCTGTAAACAACGTTGCTTAACTGAACTAAACAATTCTGAGCTCGGTTAATCATGTTTTGAAATGCCGTGATTTATATACGTTTTACATAAAAATTTGAACTTTAAACGTTTATAAAAAAAGGATTACGGTTATTTTTGTTCATTTTAACTATAACTTATGGTGCACCTAGTATCAAATTGCGCTCAAATGAATAGTTCGAAAAATTCCCACAATATTATGCAAATTTCTCCAAGTCATGAAAGGGATAATGTCAGAATTCGGTGACAATTTCAAGTCTAAACGATTTTTCTTTAAACTAAATAACTAGCCTAACATATTCAAAAATAACGGGACACCGTTAAATCGTAAATATTTCCATTTTTACCCGTTTATTAAGGAATGAAACTCCCCCGGCGCACCGACAAGACGCCAAATGCCAAATGCTAACCTAACCTAACAGACACCAAAACAACAAAAATTAAAAATCACACATCAATGGCGAAATCAATAAATTCCTCGGTACGTTCGGAATGTAAAACCGAAAACGTTATGTACGCGAAATTCCCTATACACGTTTTTACGCCCCCGATTATATTATCGTCTACTCGCCGCTCGTGAAAATATCGACGGCACGCGGTATAGTTTGAGAAACTAATATTAATTTTTGAACTCGTACGTGCCGTGCACCGTGTAACGACGTATTCAAACGTACATTACAAACAACGACGACAATAATAATTATTATTCGATTATCGACCGATTTCGTTAATCGACAGATCGCGCGTACGGCAGACGAGACGAAATTACCGAACTGAAAACAGCCCGTAATGATTTTCGGTAAAGTCGGGGCCGCCTCGAATCGAATATCGATTATCAACGAATATATACGGATTTCGCTTAGTTCCAGCGCCTCGCCCGGTGCCTTCGCTGACGACGTGGCCGTTCTGGCGACGGGCCGCAAAACGGGAGCTTCTGGAGCAGCGGGCCGTGAACCCCGCACTGGAAGCTGTCGCGGAGTGGATGGCGAGCAGGCGGCTCTCCTTGTCCGTCAGCAAATCCGTCGCGGTCGTACGGACTACCAAGCGCGGATACCGACCCCTACCCCTCTGCTTCTATCTCGGGGGCAGCCAGCTGGAGCTCAGCGAGAAAATCCGTTACCTCGGGGTAGAGTTGAGCCGCCCCAGTGGGGCTTTTCCAGACACGTGGAGAGCGCGGCGGCTAAAGTCAACAGAACAGTCACCGCGCTGGCGAGACTGATGCCTAACATAGGGGGCTCTAAGCAGGGGAAACGGCCACAGCTGATGAGGGCGGCGGAGAGCCAGCTCTTATACGGAGCGCCGGTCTGGTCGTCGGCGTTCAAGTGTAGCGTGCGCGTACCGTGCCATCGGCACACAGGCGGTTCTGCTGGTGGCGAGCGTAGTGCCGGCGCATTTCCAGGCGGTGGAGCGCGAAGTCGCGTACAGCACGAAGAGGGACGGACAGCGGCTCCCGACGGTGCAGGAGACGAGGGCGGAAACGCTGCGGAAGTGGCAGGAGGAGTGGGACCGGGCCGAAACCGGCGCCTGGACCCGAAGACCGATCCCGAAGGTGGCGCCTTGGGTGTCCAGGAAGTTTGCCAACACCAACTACCACCTCACCCGATTCCTATCGGGTCACGGCTGCTTCGGCCAGTACCCGCATAGGATTGGGAGGCTGGGCGCCCCGGATCGCCACGACTGCCAGGCCCCCGTGGACGACGCGGAACACGCCTCTTCCACTGCGACCGAAGGCAACGAAGGGAGCTGGAGGCGAACAACGGTAACGCCTTCAACCCGGAAACGGCGGTGAAAACGACGATGCTGGAGAGCCCGACGGATTGGGAGACAACGATGGAGTACATCAAGGGGGTGCCGAAGACGAGAGGGAAGAGAAGCGTCAACGCCAGAGAGCGGCGCAGAATTTCATCGCACAATTAAACTGTATAAATTAGTAGTGAGAACAAATAGTATTGCAGCTAAGCCTAGCCGTAGTTATAGCATTAAAAACTAAGTTGTACATTTCCCGTGTATATACTATTGTAAGCAGCAAATTGTAAATATAAACCGTTGAACTAAGACCATTAGATTATACGTTTTTAGTACACATGAAAAACATAGAGTGTGTTAAGAATTTTGATTCTGTTTAATAAACGATGCGCCTACGGGTGAAGGATTACATTGTCTAGTAGAGTTCTCCCCGTAGGTGGCGATAACACAACAACAACAACAAAAAAAAAAAAAGGATTTCACTTAGTGGAATCCACACAGGTGACGTGACTACAAAATATGTGTTCGAATGTAAGTGCCATATTGCTCGCGAGAAACGGATAGCCCGAGCTCAAGTTCGGTTAATCGTGTTTTGAAATTTCGCGAATTTTTTTATTTTTTTTTATCGAAGTTTAAAATTTAAACGATTATAGAAAAAAAAAAAAAAAAAACGAAATTTTATCCGGCCGATTTAAAATAGCTATAAACAGCTCGAAAACCGCCGAAGGGGAATCACAGAAGGTTATTGTATAGCTACGCGTCCGGTGTAAAGAGTCCCGGAGGTTCTTTTGCGATTATTTTTAACTAAAAAAAACCCGATTGTTGAAATACCTCGATCGGTATGAAATCGTCTAAACAACGATCGTTGTCACGTCCGTACGTTGAATAATCGGTTGATTGACGAATGCGGTCCGGCAACGGCCCCGGTAAATTTCTGGTCCTCGCGGGCGGGAGTACGGCGTGAAAAATTGGCGCGGTCGTGAAATTGCCGGATCGTGTGCCATAAAATAGCGGTCGATAAAATATCGCGCAAACTATCGGATTCCGTTCGCGGATATTGTGTTTCGATCGTCCGGACAAAACGATATTATTAAAATAATATAATAAATTCACGTTAGGCGCTCGTTCCGGAGGCCTACTCGTCCGGCGACGAACGGCGCGGCGTCAACTCCGGCCGGCCCCCATTGTTTATCCCGCCGAACGGCCACGAACCGTATTTAATCGGATCGAAACATCGGAACACCGCGTAATATTATGTAATAATTTACGACGTATACACTCGAATATATTACAATATAATGTAACCGTAATGTTCGTGCGGTATAATAATAATAATAATAAAAAAAAAAAAAAAAATTTATATCGAAACGAAAACCGAGTCATACTCGGGCGTATACACCTCGGCCCTTACTATACCTACTATTTTTTTTATCGCTATCGTTATCGTCATCGTTATTATTAATATTATTATACAAAGAGGAGGAGATAACGGATAAATTCTCGTAGATATAAACGGTTTTTCGTTTCACGGGTGTGCGCCCGGTGAAAAACTATAGGGGGCGCTCCGGAGTGACCCGCGGTCGTTATTCACTCCCGTACCTTTTCCCTCGTCTAGTTGCTGCGTCGCTTTTATAAACCGGACGGTCCCTATGGCTGTCGTCGAAAAAAAAAAAAACACCGGGAGAGAGTTCGCGGCGGTCCCGCTTGTCGAGACCCCGCGGTAATTTCGTTTTTCGTTTTATATTCCGAGCGAACCGAAAACAATGTTTATTGGTTTTACTATAATATGATGTGGGTGGTTTTTTTTTTTTTTTTCTGAAAGTATTTCGAATCCAGTTGGTGCGTTCAGGGTTCATGGGGGGCCTTTTCTCTAGGACGTACAGGACAATTCACGGCAACAACGGCCCAAATTTGTTTACGATTTTATTGTAATTGGGTTACAGAAAAACCTTAGAGACGGGACATGTTCGCTAAACATTCTAGGCATTTTCGGATTGTTTATGGGAATTTGAAATTTAAAGAGAAAATATTGAGCGCAATGTGCCTAGTGCCTAATTATAAAACGCGGTACTATTTGTTTGAAACGTTTTAGACTCCGAGCGAAACAAAGAACGGTATTGGTTTTGTGCCTTTTTCTTTTTTTTTTTTTCGTCTGCACACCTTTTCCTGAAAGCGTTTTAGATCTAGTCGGTACATTGTTTTATTTCCATTGTAGTTTCCTTAATAATTGGTGAAAATAAACGTATAAGTTAATTCACGGCAATAACGGTTACTTTATTTTCGGTTTTGTTGTAATTCGGTAAGTAAAAAACTTTAGGGACAGCAAATTTTCACAAAATATAAATATTAGCATTTTTTGCAATATTTTGCCGATTTTCGGGTTGTTTATAGGCATTTGGAATTCTAAGGAAAACAATTGAGCACAACGTGCAGTAGTAGTAGTAGTATTTTTTTTTTTTTAAAGCGTTTAAACTTTAAAGTGCACATTTCGATGAAATAAATCGGCGTTTTGCTATTTTCGCATACACGAGAGTACGATTTTTTCGGCTCGAGGCCGTGATTTATCCGTCGCATACAGATATAAAATTAAATTCCCCTCTATATCCGACTTCCAGCCTATTATATATATATATTTTTTTTTTTTTCCCCCGAACAAACGGAAAATATCGATTTAACACGACACGTTATTAAACGACGGGGTTCCACCAACGTTTTCCACCGTTCGCGTGCGTACTTATATTATTATTATTATTATTATTATGTGCAAATAGTAATAGATAAGTGTACAATGTACATAGGTACCGATGCAATTTATTATTATCGTTATTATTGTTATACGCAAACGCAAACGGAACGAGATGTACGCGCGCGTGTTTCCCGCCCGCTTCGTTCTTTTGAAGTCTCGCGGAATTCATAACAGAACATTATCGATTTGTATATTACGGGTTGTTACACGTTCGTTTATAAACTCGCGTAAATATCATATATTATCATCTATACGTGGGTATTACGTCGACAATCGTATGGAAAAATAATAAAAAAAAAAAAACACGCGTATAATAATATATTGTAATACTGCGGGAGGGGATATTTTGACGAGTTGAATATTTCATGGGTCGTAACGTCCCGGTGAAATATGTGCGAAATCGTTGAAAAAACATAAAACAAAAAAAAAAAAAAAAATTCACCGATCCCTTTCACCGGCCCAGGGTCGGGAGAAATATTTCAAGTACCGAACTGTTCGAGTAAATATTTAAAACGGACGATATTCGAATGCATACAAAAAATATAACTGTAATCCAGATAAGTATTTTTTTTTTTTTAGAATATTCCGAATGCTTAACGAAGGGAATTTCGAATGATATCGTACGAATAACGGTCTAGCCAAAAACAAATTACCCAACAGTAACCACTGGGAATCTAAAGCCATAGTTGGCGAAACGTATTTTGTTTTTCTTAATGATTAAACAATTTTATATATTTTTTTTTTTTGAAACGAATCGGAATACGGTGTATTCGAATACATCCGAAAAAAGTATGTTAAAAATATTCAAACACGGTGTCCGCTTCGGGCTGTCTTTTATTATTAATGAAAAGCAGCGGCCCACCTGACCTCTAAGTATTTGTACGAATCGTTTGTATTAATTATCATGTTTTGTTCATAGTTTGTATACAACTGTTTTATATAACGGAGATGAATAAAAATGATAAGACGCGCGATATTTTTTTCATAGAGACTCTACAATAGTAATAATATAGATTTGAAAGCGGTACGAGAAAGATCCGTTACATCAATAAGTCGACTTCCGCAGTGCAGTGAAGAGTTACTCGATATAAGAAAAATAAGAAAACCTCCTATTTCCCATCTGAATGAAATACCGATAAAAACCGACATTTCAACGGCGATCGAAGTTGATTTTGTTCTAAAAGAAAAACCGTTGTACCGTCGTTTGGTTTTTTTTTTAATTAAATTTTTACAATGTAACAAAAAAGAATAACACGTCGTTGCTAATAAAATTTTTCTTTTCACTAATCTTTTCGAGAAGGTAAAAGTTCGATAAAAAAATAACGAGACTTTTGCTTACTGCGGGCGTGTTACTGTTCTAAGTGGAAAGTTGAAAATTATCAATCGCCTATAAATAGCTTTTTTTTTTTTTTTGTTAATTATCTGTGCAGATTCCAACTCTCTACGATTATTTTTAACCGAATTACAAAAAAAAATGAAACCGTAATTTTGTCCGTTTTTTCCCGTCTATTAAGAAAACTACGAGGAATATAAAAAAAATGACGCCCTCGGTGCACCAACTTAGATCCAAAACGCTTCCAAAAAAAAAAAAAAAAAAAAAAGGTTTACAGACAAAACAACAAAAGGCACACGTGGTAAAACCGATACTTTTAAAACAAGTTTTATGGTTACGCACGATTTGTTTTCTTCAATTTCAAATGCCTATAAATAAGCCAAAAAACGCCGGGATTTTATGAAAATTCGCCTACGTCTAGAAAAATCTAATATTTATATTTTGTGAAAATTTCCCGTTTTTTTCTCTCTTTCTAACCGAATTACATCGGAAAAATAAAGAAATCGTTATTGCCGTGAGTTATCCCATACGTTTTTCTTCACAATTATTAAGAGGCAATAAGGCCCGGGTCCCCAATACGCCAACTAGATCCGTAATATTTTCGGGAGAAAAAAAAAATAATAATAAAACACCTACATCATATTATAGTAAAACCAATAAACATTGTGTTCGCCTTCGTCCAGAATATAAAACGAAAAACGAAATTACCACGGGGCGACTCGTATCTCTCGGAGTGAGCTTGCGAAACGTACCGCGGGGGCGTTTTACGATTTAGACTCGTCGCCAACCGAATAAGTGGATTCGCACGGATTCGTTAAAACGGAAAATCCAAAATAAAAAAAAAAATATATAAAAAATATACATATATTTATTTAATTTCGACCTTCTTCCGGAACGCGTTATGGTAATATTATTACACTATTGGCGAAACTCTGCGCGCACCGCAATAAAAACCGCTGATATTTCGCTGCGTCTAGACCGACTAACGCAGACGGTCGGTATTTTTTTTATTTTTTTTTATTTATTTTTTTTTTTTTTTTGGGCGGCAGCCAACCAAATTATAATAATATCATCACCGCGCGAGCGAGGAATAAAAATTCCCGGACCGGGAATATTATACCGCCGCGACAATAGTAATAATAATAATAATAATAATAATATTATAAAATATCGTGGGTTTTCGTTTTTATATCTGCCAGGGATAAATATTCGTCCGCGCGCGCGCGCGTATCCGGTTCCCCCCTTCCCGCGATCGTATAATTTCGTAACCGTTTAAAAAAAAAAAAAAAAAAATATTATTATTATTTGCCGACCAGCCTACTACTACGCCCTCAAACCTCGGTGGCCAACTATGGAAACGATAAAGTCATTATGTCAAACAGTGAAAATCCATCAACCGCCCCATCTCAAACCTTCAACTACACCTTAACCTTTTGCCCGGCCGGTACGACAAATGGCGTATAAAAATTAATCAACTCGCACTGCGTTCACTCTCAATAAGGGCGTTTGTCCGTCCGTTTCATTAAACAACGTCTCAATTCCTACGTCCGATACAGTCTATAAATATCTGGGCCTCAAATCTTGATAAGCGACCTACACGGAACAATCATTTACGAATCATGACGCTCAACGCCCGTATGCGTACGCTCAATGCTCTTATGACCAAAAATAACAATACCTGTCTAAAAATCGAATTCGTTGTTTATAAGATCCTCCTGAAACCTTTATGGACTTCCGGCATACCGCTTTGGAGCTCTGCAAAAAATCCAAACGTTCCAAAACTTAGCACTTTGTCGGCTCTCCAATGCTCCCCACCTTTTGTCTAAACTAACCAAACCTTGCATAACGATTTTTTATATGAAAACTATTAATGAAAAAGCTAAAGTGTTCTACTCGCGCTTTCACGAGCAACTTCAATTCCATCGGAATCCTCTTATCAGAAATCTCTCTACTTTAACAACTCCCCGGCTATCCTAGGCGCAGGCTAAAAAGGAAGTGGTGTCGTGATTATCTGCGACTGCCAACTTAATATAACCAAATGTATTGGATATATAATTACTGACCTATTCTTCTCATATTATGTTTTAAAAGTTTAGAAAATAAAAAATATAAAAAAAAAAGTGTAATTAATACTCTTCCACATGGACTTATTGTGCTCGGATGTTGTATAGATTGTTTATTTCTCTTAAAAAAAAAAAAAACTATTATATTATATTATTATTGCGCGAGTGTTATTGGATAGGGGCAACTTTAGATTTTTTTCACCCCCCCCCCCCGCCACCATCGCAATACCACTGAAAAGTGTACATATTCTTCTAGACAATAGTCATTTTGGATTTTTTTTTTTTTTTTTCTATATCGTCGTTGGCATAAAATAAAACTCGGCGAGCGCGCGCGCGTTGTTTTGAATATTAAATCGGTTTCGCGGGGAACCGGCGGCGTGTAAAACTCTCGTATCTTTTTAGACGTACGATATTATAATAAAATATTATATAGGTAAATATTTCTTTTCGCCAACGATTTCCACGTGGGGTTATCGATTTTACGTGTACCCCGGCACGAACGTAGCCAACGTCGTTGTATATAATATACTAATAGTAATAATAATAATAATAATAATAATATCGTAGTACGTACGTACGTATATCGTTCAACGTTACTAGCGTATGTGTGCGTAATATTGCTGATGCGGTCTCGGCCCGAGGGCGAAAAAAAATAATAATAATAATAATAATATACTCGTTAAAATATTATATTATTTTTTTTTTTTTTTTGCGCCGTGGTTGCGTTTATACCGTAGTTATTATCGTAGAGTGTCTTACCTGAAACAGAAAAAAAAAATAAAAAAATAAATAAAAAAAACCACCGTTAATAATAATAATAATATAATACGGTTCCGGTACGCATAAACGACCAGAAACCGGGTAGTTTTATAATATATAGTGGCGATGGTAACCGTCCCGAATGGTCTGTCGTAACAGACCGGCGCCACTGACCGGAAAGTACAAATACGGGGAGCAATGTTACATTAAAAAAAAAAACGTATCTAGACGATACGTAACAGATAACACTAAACATTTAATTATCTAGATAAACGATAAGATAACCGTAGTTTTCATTTAGATGAAATAAAAAAAAACCAGATAATTGAGGTCGAGTTTTCATGTGCTTTTTCTCGATGATTTTTACGAAATGTAATTTTTCCCCGTCTCATTATTGTCCCGTATACGATTGTGAATTACAATTTTTATTTTATCGATTGTGACACGTATCGCGAAGTAATCATAATTTATTTATTCAAATGATCATTGACTATTAATAATATACAATTGCACAGTACCGTAAACAATAAATCAATACACATACAAAGTTGTATTATAGCATTGATCATTGATGAATACGTTATATTATATGTACGATATGGATTCAATCGAGGGAAATTAGACAATCAATGGACAATCGGATAAATGTTTTATTTATCTAGATAAGATGAAAATATGAATAATTTTTCATCAGATAAAATGAATATAATAAATGAATAAAATGACTAAAATCACCAATTTTTACAATTTTAACATTTTTCGTTGGTTAATCGTTAGTATTGGATAGTAGAACAGAAATCATCGTTAGTAAATAATTGTTTTTTTTTTCTTCCTAATCCCATTCATTATAACCTATAATATTATAAAGTTATTTTTCGAGAAGATACCCATAACTAACTACCTATAATAGGGATCAGGGGACATTTACCATATTTAGTTTTACGTAATTTGCGCTTTGTGCAAGTACAGTCAAATTTCTAAATATCAGTTTGTTTTATTAATACGTTGCATTGAATTTGTGTTTTGTCAATCGTAAAAAAAGAAAAAAAATATATTTGCACATTTAAATCATATTTTGATGTTTATTGGTTAGTTTTTACTAACGTCCTCAACGTGTCGAGCACTCACGGTAAGCCGCTTACACAGATAGGATTTCGAGCGTTATTTTTTGGAACAAGATTGTAGTTTTTTCTTATTATTTTGTAAATTACGAAATGTACGTAAAAAGTACATTTATTTACATTTTAGTAAAGGACAAAAAATATACATTAATTCTAGGTACGGTTTGATTTTTTTAAGTCAATCATTAACAAGTTGACTGCCGGAGTATTTTTATAGGGTTGTCCACACACGCCATGAGTACCAATACTGGTACTCGCTGGTTTCGTCACGTACGCCGATGTAATTTTCTATTCCATTAATTGATTGAGTACCAATAATGGTACTCAGTGACGTAATCACGAAAAATTATGAGAACCAAAATTGACCCTCAAAGCCTGAGAGTGAAACAATGTGAGCACCAGTATTGGTACTCAAAGCGTGTAGAAAGAATATGTCAAAACAATTAAAGCCTAGGATGCATACCACGTGAGTACCAAATACTTTTTTAATAATAATAATAAAAAGTGAAGCGTGTTACTACCAACTATATGTGTACCAGACGGCGGGCGATATCGGGCAAGACGGGATCGGTCGTGTCCCCGTACTAGACCCGATCGGGTCGGCGAGCCCGGAAGATCGTGGGCCGCCGCCCTGCTGGCCAGTCCGTACCGCGCAGACCGACGTCGGCCTTACTGTTTAAAACTAACCGCCCTGCGATTATTTACCGGAACCGTCGGCACGGCGGGCCGGGCGATTTTTACTACTGCGCGCGTACAACACTCGGGTACGCGGGACGGCGGCGACGTAAAAAAATTACCGCACCGGCGTCTGTCGGGTTATAATATTTTACAGTGGAGAACAAGAAAACTAATTCCGAAACCGAGGGCGCGCGCGCGCCTTGCGTTCCGCGTCCCCGGGAAATACCGGGATCGCCGGCGTTGCGGGACGGCGGAGTGCGGGATCGAAACGGTATACGGCGGGAACGCGGCGGCGGCGGCGGAGGGATTTAATCCGGACCCCGAGAAAAAGTCCGCAAGGTTATTATTACCCACACCTCCCCCGCCCACCGGTGCTATTGGTTTATTACGACCGACACTTTATATCCGCTGACTATGAAGAATTGTCGGCCGCCGTACACCTCGCCGGCCGTTACTCTACTCCCCACTCCCCCCCGGCGGGCTCCTCCAGCGTATACTTCGCGATAAACGCGTATTGTTATTATTATTTTTTTTTTTTTTTCTCCTTTTCTTCCTCATTTTCGGCGCGCGCTATCGCTGCCCGCCGTCCGCCCGTCGCCCGCCGGGTCGCGGACTTGTTCGCCACCACCGACCCCCCCCCACCCCCGCGACCGGGTTGTTGCCGTTCGCAACACGTTTGACCGCCGGCGGTCCCGGTGCGTCCCGCCGGAGTTAATATTCCCGGCGACTTATCAATCCCGCCAGGGGCCGTCCGAGGTCATCCGCGGGGGCTGCGAATTCAATTTGTCGACGGGTACGGTTTTTTTTAAACAATATTTTATTACTGTTTGTTATCGGGACTGTGTCCGCGGCGTATCGATTTGATTAATTTTCGTTGTTCCCGATTCCGATAGCGTACGCCGAGAAATCGTTAATAATATTATTTTTGCTACGAACCACCGAATGCTTTTCCCCCCTACTTTTCTGCCGGTAATCTCGCTCCAATCAAACATTAAAAAAAAAAAAAAAAAAATAGTGAAAATCACAGCTTATTTGTAAAAATTTGGTCGTCGAGACGGTTAATTTTTTCCCTTTACCCGCGTAGTTTTCTCACTCGTAGGAAAAATGGAAATATCCCAATATATTTTCGATTTGCGTTAGATGCCGGGCGAGGAATTTCGGAAATTTTCGTGATACTTTCGAAACGGTTCGACGAACAAATTTAGTTTTCTATTTTTTTTTTTTTTCGCCTTTAGACGATATTATTTTACGTCTGGGAATTGAACACGTGTCGATAAGTCAGTGTCTAAAAGAGGTTTTCGGAGGAAGGCGAAAAGTCTCTCCGCGATAAATATCTCCAGTCAGCAGTCGAACCTAACCTATCATTACATAATATACTCAATTATACCGACGTCAAATATTATTCATGAAAAATAAATACAAATTGAACGCGGCCCCGCTCGGAATTTGAATTTAAAATATAAAATTCGATTTTCAAATATTCAAAATTGTACGGTTTGGAGTGTTGAAACCTCCGGTTTTTTTTTCATTTTTTTTTTTTTTTTTTTTTGCACCAATATTTGTATTCGTTACGAAGATTGGTTTGGCACTAGGCAGTCGGAATTGTTGAGATTTTCCACCATCCACCCGCCCGCCGGTTTATTATAACAGAAGGTGGGTTTTTTTTTTTTTTTTGTCGTCGATCGTGACGACGAGCAGAGCGGAGCGGATGACGCGGACACGTGTACGACAAAATATAAAATGAGTATAAACGCTCCGGTTGGCTTAGTGATAATAATTATTGTGCGAAGGACACGACCGACGTTTTTAATAGACGTTTTGCCACATAGTGTGGCGGCGGTACGTGACAATACGGGGGAGGGCGAATTAATGAACCCGCGTCCGTACACGACGACTAATCGCGATGACTCATCGTCGAGTGCACCGGAGCCCAAAAAATATTTATTTATTAAAATCCGTAATAATAATTGTTATTGTTGCTGTTTATTATTATTTTTTTTTTTTTTCTACGTTGAAAAATCGTTCCGGCGTACACGTGCGCGCCCGCAGGCACCGGCAATGTCTTGTGCGCAGACGTCGGGAGAGCATTTCGGATTTCGCCCCGTCCCGGACGGATTTTTTTTTTTTTTTTTTTGTTTGATTACGACAAACGGGAAAACGCGACAAAGGGCCGCCCAAATCGCGGTTTTCACATTCGTTCGCCGGCACCGAAGATTAATAAAACGAGTATACGAAAATAAAAAAAAAATAAAAAAGTAATACGAATAAAATAAACACGAATTTCGTCTTTACTCTGTTTAATAATACATATTTAATCCGGTCGTTCGATAGCGATTTCCCATTAGGCCGGAGGGGAAAAAAACCTTTCGTATAACAAACCTAACCTATAATATTCGCCCTGTATTTATTGGAGGTTTTTTTTTTTTTGTTCTTCTTCTGGAATTTTACCCATTATAAATCGATTTGAAAATGTCGCGACCTTCGAAATGTTATTCCGGACGAATGTCTATAAAACTAATACAACTGATTATAAAAACATTAGTCTCGTACCGAACCTATCCTGTCGGCTCGGCGCTGCGGGTCATTTGACAAAAAAAAAAAAAAAAAAGGACAAAAATGTTTTATTTCAATCGCATAGTAAATACGATATTATTATAATACGATTATCCTAAAAACCTCGTGTCGGTGAGTCACCGCGAATAATATATATATATATATAAATATATATTTTTTTTTTTTTTTTGCAAACACGTCGCCCTTTTCGTTTGAGAAAGTATAATAACCGACTCTGTACTAACTTACATAACCAGTCGTGTCGCTCCGACGATCGTACGACTTCGGGAGGCGGTTTCTGGTGGATAGACCTATTGTGTCTAGTCGCGCGAGGTCACGTTATTGGTATTCCCATTTCCCACCTACAGGACCGGCCCGCGGATAACTGCATCCGTATTTTATTATATTATTATTTTTTGTTTTTTTTTGTCCACTCGGCGACGCATAAAAATGCGAGTTTTGTTGTTCGCGCCGCGCGTGTTGCGGATTAGAAGATAAGAAATACGTTCTCCGAGACGTGCGCCGAACTTTTCCCTACGGCGTCCGGCGGCGTATTCGATCGGTTCGCGTGTATAACAATAACCCCGTACAGTTGGAGTTTTGTTTCCTAGGCACGCACCTACGGTACGACGAGTACACCGCAAAATCTAATATGCAACAGACACGTCGTGCGTTTCGTCTACACTTCGCCATCATAATAATAATAATAATATTCCGCTCCGCGATGTTCACGTTTCCGTTCGTCGTCGTTTACCCGTCCGCAGATTTCCGGATACTTGCGATCGTTGCTGCTTGTTGTTGAATCCGATGTGACGTGCGCTCGGCGAACAGTTACGCGGACCAAAAACGGCGGCGTGGCGTGTGTATTAAAAACGAACTGCGTTTTTTTTTTTTTTTTTTTTTTTTTTCCCCCATCCGAAAAGCCGAAAACAATCGGACGGGAAACGACGGCGAACTAAATTACCGTACCGCCGGTGTCCGTGGCTACTCGCCCGTAAGCAGAATCCACCGTGCTAACAAACGCCCTGTTAATATACGGGGTGCGGCGGAGCCGGCCGATCAGTTTTGAGGCGCTACAAATATCGGACATTAAAACTCCGAGAAAAACGGTTTGTTTTTGTTAAAAACAATTAGGAAATCCCATTTTTTTTTCTTTTTTTTTTTCCAATTATGTGTGCGAAAATGAGTTCGTCGAGACCGTCAGCAACAATACGATTGCTGTAGGCAATCTCCGAAGTTTCGATAAGATTTTCGGCACGTTTCGATTGGTACGGCCGCGATTACTTCAGTGATTTTTGAAAATCTTATTCTTAAGCAACCGCCGGAGGAAAAATCGCACACGCTTAAATCGGGGGACCCAGCCTACGTCACCTCTCAGTAAGACCAACCGCCCAGGGAACGTTTGTCGCAAAACAGCAAGCGAAATTCGAGCTGTGCCGCGCTTGAGCCCCGAATCGTTAAAACCGCACGCCTCCTCCCGAGTCATGTTCTTCAGCCATTTCCTCCAACCTGCGCTGCAAACAAATTTCCGACATCATAACATTCCCAAAGCAACCGCGTGTTTCCGACACGCAGAGCGACTTGGTGACCGCTCAATCGCCTCTCTAACCTACTGCACATTTTCGGTGGTTCTTACCGTTCCAGATGCTCCGCGTCCACGTCCGCTTAGGGTACTTCCAGACTCTTTCAATTTTCGAATCCAAAATTTAATAGTGTTAACATTTGGGGACAGATTCGTTGCGTGGAATGCCGAGATGTTGACCAGAATCCCTTTGTGTAGCAATCGCGGAATAATTATTTTCAAAATACGCGCGAACGACGAAACCTCGATGTACACCTGTCCAGACCCTGATTACGGCTAAGAACAGCATAACCGTGTAATTCGAAATAGACCACTAATATAGGCCTGGGTTTATCCTATCATAAACTAATGATGAATTTCATTTAACTCGTCAGTCGGCTCTGCCGCACCCTGTACATAACCCCATGCCTCATGGTACTAGGCCGTTCAGAAGCAACATCCACAATGTTACACCAGATCGAAAATAGAATTTAAAAAAAAAAAAGGATTAAACATCCACAATGATACAGATCAAAAATAGACCGTGACTCGATGGAGAATAACGGTGGGTTTTGCCGGCAAAAAGATAACGAAAACCACCACAATTTAAATATTAAATTAATATAATTTTTAAAATGATTTATAATGTATACTGATCAATTTTCTTTGATTTAAAGTGCACGCAATGTTTACAGTTTTTACATGCACGTTACGCCACTGGGCGAAAGAACATAATCTATATTGTATATATAATCGACATTGCGCGGGTTTAATAATTATTAATATTTCCACGATTCGCCCAAGAATCTAATATACTGTTTGCCCGGTATTTAAACTGCCAGAGAGAAATGATGTTTGCGGTAATGCGGCGGGCGAGTGCAGAGACGGATTGACATAAATTGTCGGCCCGAGAAAATCGTCGGAGCTAAAATAACTCGAACGCGTCTACAAAGGACTAATATTAATATTCTGTGAAAATTCCAGGTCTCTACTACTAAATTTGTTTAACCGAATTACAACAACAACAAAAAAATCGAAAATTGAGAAACCGCCATTGGGGTATATTTTCCCGTTTTCCCTACGTTTTATTCCAGTTATTAAGAAACCTACAACGGAAATTAAAAGATACCCAATACACCGACTGGATTCAAATTCTTTCGGATTAGATGTTACACTTGAAAATCGAAAATTAAGATTTCTGGTAGAAAAGTTGTTTAGACGGGGGAAACACACATCATATAGTGAAAACAATACTAATTCCTAGCGAAATCTTAAACAGCCCATACGGACAACGGCCATCCGGGAAGTGTCCTGGTGTCCCGCCGGGCCAATCCGGCCCTGGGTGAGTGTGTTGTAAATGAGAATTGAGATTTTGTATAACTTAATCGGTCGGTCCGGAATGCATCGCCGCTTAGAGATATTTCGGCCGCGGGGTTAAATCGATGAGGAGGTGATTGATTCTCGAAGCTCGAAACTAGAGGACGAGACGAATTCCAAAACGGACTGGACATCAGTCTATTTGAAAACGGCGTGATTGCTCATGTACGGGGTAATAGTCCAGTAATTATACGTAGTGACGGACGACCAGTCGGAGTCTAATACGCGAGTCGCTTCCCAGTACGAACCCTAAATTTTATCGTAACCGAAACGTTTTTAAATCGTCTGCCGATCGAATACTGCACTCGAAACTTCCAGATATTTGGCAATCTGGAAATTCAGTTCACTGCGGGCCGGACACATAAAATATAATGTGTAGTATTTATTAAATTATGCATTTTAATCCAATATATCATAAATAGCCCCTGAACGATGATTTTCATTTTGATAATCGCTATAGTAGGGTACTTGATTGCATTTGGAGACAAGGAAATCGAAATCGGTTACTGTTATCCGCGAGGTTTAGTATTTCACACGTTTTTTTTTTTGTTGGTGAGTGCTGAGCACACTCCTCGGGGGCAACGCGATTCAATGATCCGACTGCTCACTAATACCATTCACCAATAATAATAATAATGCTAATCCACGTTGATGAAAACCAAAAAAAAAAAATGCATTATTTTTGCTATTGACGATATGTCGGCGGCGCGTTAATACGACCGAGGCGAAAATATAAAATGTCTTGGTTTTTTTTTTTTTTTCATGCATTATCCTCTCTAAAAAAAAACCACTTAAGATTTTACACGGATCGACCGAGTGTTGTTGTTGTACGACAACGACAACGCGCCTTTGTGTCCCGAAATTCTTCGCCGTTTGCAGGCTGCACTGGGTTCCCTGTGAGATCGGATTTCGCACAAGACGTTGGCAGTGAAATATTAAAATAAAATAAAATATTGTGACGATTTCGGATCCTGTCTAACGATAAGCCGATGTGAGCATATGTACAGGGGTCGTAAACAATATACACAATGGTCGATGCAAACGGTGTTTTTTGCGTAGGTTTTTTTTGTTTATTACAGCCATTTTATCCCGCGAAAATGATTGAACACAACGTAATATATATATTATATCGGTTCAATGGTGATATTATAATATTGAAATATTATTCAAAATCGTTACGAAATTATAAATTATAAAGTGTGTCCGTTAAAATTTAGTTTGTTAATACGGCTATTCATATAAGGGTAGAAAAAAAAAATTAGCCTATGGAGGCGTCGTCATCAAAAAGCCGCTGAATATATCGATCGACAGGTGTTAATTTATTTTCTATACTATACTATAATTATTCTAAATAACTCGCGGTCGGAAAACTTTTTTTTTTATAACAATTTATTATTATTATTTGCTGTTGTTCCGCGTTCGGTACGTAGGAAAAATAATAATAATAAAAAAAAATACAATAACCACCGCCGCGTAATAACATCGACTTTATAACTGTCGAGTAACACAATGTTGAAAAAAAAAAAAAAAACTAAACTAAACTAAACGAAAGAGAGCAAATACCAATGGGTAACAACAACGTATAACCGCCTACTCTTTACAAATAATGCGAATAAATTCGGATTTTTTTTCTTTTAATAATAAAATAATACTAGGCTAGGCGTGTGCATGGAAAGGGCGAGGGATTAGCGTAATAGTACAATACAAGTAGGGGTCGTGTATACGATGTTAAAATATTGACTGATTACAATATTATTTTATTTATTACCGCGCCCTGTGTTATTGTATTATGTTTCGGCGGTCCGATTAGGAGGTACCCTCTACCTATTATAATTACCGGATTTCCTTTTATTATTCATCGCGTACGTGCCCACGTGCGTATAAAACCTAACGAATAATTGAAGATACACCGCCGTGCTGTTCCGTTAACGAAATACCCGTGTTGAGTGTATAAATTACCGAATAAAATTTAAAACGGCCGCGTGCCGAACGCATTGCCGGATTCAAAGGGGCCCAGGGGCCACGCGGTAATCTGTGCACTCCTCCACCCCTTGGACTTTTTCTCCTTTTCAATCGTTGCCTCCTATACCCGAACGAATAGGGGATAACATTGGAAACTTGTGCTATTAAAACAATTGGTTTCCTTACATTTGGCGATGTAAAGAACCATTGAATTACCTATACAATTCGATGGAGAAGTCCAAAGGGCCATTGAACTGTATGAGTATACAACGCGTTAATTGGGCGAGGAGTGTCCGGCGGTCCGGATCCCACTTTTCCTCCGCTGAATCAATTGGAAAGTGGGGAAAAAAAACGTACGTTTGAACATAAAACGACACGGGTGTATTATACGGTATGGTGAAATAAAAAAAATGTGAATCCCTCTCCCCCCCCCCTGAAATTGTTTTTCAGTTCGCCACTCCTTCAATGAACTTAAATCCGCCAATAACTGAATATCTTTATGGAATTTTTTTATTTTTTTTTTGCAAAAACAAGCCGGGAATCTAGAAAAATGTTCGGGCGAATGAGCTTCGAATAAGCTTTTAAGGTAATTTGAGAGGATTTTCGCTAACCTAAAATTAGTCATCGGAGACATGAGAAAAAAACAACATTAGTTTTTCTTTTTTTTTTTGTGGCTACGGCCTTTCAGAGTCAAGACAATTCCGTTCAAATCCGCCATCACTTGTCACGATCCTCTACCAACTATTGCCAATATAAACCCGGCTGTATCCTGTCCCACCACTGCTTACGCAGTCTTCCAAGGGTTATTTTCCATTTGGATTATCCCCACCAGATCATCCCGTTTTATCCATGCGTGGCCCGTCCATTCTTCTCGTTTACATCACTTCCAATGTGTCTGGTGTGCTATACAAAAAAAAAAAAAGTCGTATTTTGCGTTTTTTTCTCTACCGCCACTATCCCGTGTTTGTGGATCGCAGCACACGACACGAGGAGTAATTTACTGGTCGGTATTTTCACAGTGTCCCGGCAGCACTGCGAACCGTACAATACGTTTGTAAATCTTACCCGAACCCGAAAAGCCAGCCGAGAGTGCAGAGAATTCGCGTGTGATCGCCGCGCCACGATATTCGATCCGTGTCGCTTATTTTTTTTTTTTTTTTTTCAATTCGTATTTGTATACGTACGTATACAGGAACCCGCCTCGACTTTGTTCCTCCGGCCATCGTTTAACCTAAAGGACCCGACCTACAGTGATCAGTCGATCACTGTAAATCAGACTGCAAACGGTCGTAAACTTACGTTCGGCGGGGACGTAATTGTGTATATGTAAATATATATATATATTTGTAATGCGAGTAATTTCGGACAAATACACGCGCCCACCGGTCAGTTTCTCGGGGAAGTGATGTCTTTCTTTACCTTGTACGTAATAATAATACAGGGTGAGGCGTGGTTACTTCCTTATCTGAAACTCTCGCAACTGAGTGACAATTGATAGTAGAGCGTTGGTTTATATAGCTTGTTCGAAAGCACGTTACCTAAGGTTTTTGTTATAACTACTATCAGTGTAAACAATTCAGTGCACAAAGCAAGAGCGCGCGTTCGCCGTGGAGGCCTACTTTTCTTTCAGCCGTTCGATTATCGCAACTCGGCGTGCTTTCAGAAACCATTTCAATATCGCACCTGCGGGTCGTGTGCCTGATTGGAAATCGATTTGTTTGTGGGTGGACACGTCCACAGGGATACTGGTAGTGTGCAGAAGAAACATAATGGACCTTCCAGAGCAGTCAGGACGCCAGAAAACGTCGAAAGGTTAAGGGCGGCGATTTTGCCGAATCCCCTAGGCGATCTGCACACAAACATTCGGCTGCTTTAGAGAAGATGTCTAGTCGCACAGTGAGACGAATTCTTCACGAGGAACTTAATTTTCACCCATGCAGATTGGTAGTAGTGCAACAACTTAATCCACGTGATTATGTTGCGCGAAACAATGCATGTGAAGCCTTCCTCGCAAACCTGCCTCAGGACGCCCTTGTTTTCTTTAGTTACGAGGCACATTTCCATATTTCAGGATGTGTGAACAAAATAATCATGCGAGATTGGAGCTCCACTAACCGAAGAGAACTTCATGAGCAGCCTCTGCATATAGAACATGTGACTGTTTGGTGTGCAATATCTAGAAACGGCATTATTGGCCCATGGTTCTTTGAAGAGAACGAAAGAGTAGTTACGGTCGATTCTGAACGTTATGTCAGCATAATTGTGGATTTTCTTTCTGCCCAAACTTTAAGAAATGAATGTAGGGGAAATGCGGTGGTGGAAAAATGGTGGAAAAACCTAACCTAACCTAACCAACAGGATGGCGCCACGGCTCACGCGGCAAGGTCAATAAATATCTTGCGTGAACACTTCCCCGAAAACGGTTCATCTCTCTTAGAGACGATCTTCAGTGGCCAGCACCAGATCACCAGATTTAGCCCCATGTGATTTTTTCCTGTGGGGGGCTACCCTAAACCGTTGGTATACACGGATCGTCCAAAGATCCTTCGTCATTTGAAAAACAATGTCATTTGTGCTGCTATTGCCGACATAGGCGCACACATGCTGGAAGAGAAGTGCACAGAAATGTCAAATTCCGACTGATCTGAGTGGATTGCCGAGAACGGTGGGGCCACCTCCGAGATGTAGTATTTAAAATCAAATAAAATAAAAACTTAAAACGTACCCCTATACATAGAAAAAAAACCAATCAAATCGATATTGGCAATAATTTTTGTGCTTTTTTTTTTAAAATAAGAAAGTAACCACGGCCCGCCCTGTATAATATTACCGTTCCACCAGGTGGGCGGCTGGGAGAGAACCACCGGGGGGGGGGCCCACGTCGTATTCGTATTTCACGGTTTCGGCAATACGTACGTGTATAGTATGTTTTATATATTACGCCCGCGGTATATTATTACGTATCGGGTCAGGATAGCCCGGGCGGCGTACAAGAACGGGACATAATCATTCCGGACCGATAACCGTGTAGATATATACAGATACGTACAGATATAGATATACGCAGAGATAAGGGTTGCGGGGCGACGTGAACCGAAGGATATATAATATTATATAAGAAACCGACTGATCCGATAAATCGCCACGGACACCGCCGCCGCCGCCGTTACATTATGCAGAAAAAACGCTGCGCGCGCGGGTTGTTTATTTATATTTCATTTCCGCTCGTTCGGCCACGGCGTAGGATTTTTTCCTTTCCTTTTTTTTTTTTTTATTATTCGCGGCCCCGCAGCTGCGGGAGAAAAATCCTTACGCGCCCGAGCGGTCCACTTCCGAATTCAATATTTACGGTAATGCCCGTCCCTCCCGACGACCGCCCCTCGTCGCGAGACCTGACCTTTTTTCCACTCTTTTTTTTTTTTTTCCTCCACTCTTTTCGGTTTTTCTTCGCGCGTACTTTGCATAACGTCCCCTCCCCGAAAATATTGCAATGCGGATGTACCGCGAACGTAAGTGTACGACAAATTTGATCACATCGCCCCGAATAAAAATCAATTGCCGCATGTATGGTAACATCGTCACTTGAGAACGTCTCGACCGATTTGGCTGATTATTATTATTATTTTTTTTTTTTTTTGGGTTCGTTATTGTCAGGACAAGGGTTCTATGAATGAAAATTATTGGAAAATACACCGGAAAAGTCGGAAATTTCGATGATATAAATAAATACAAATGTCAAGTATAAACAACTATACAAAATAAATCAGTAGTCCTCCTCCACAAAATATACAGACAAAAGTAATGATCAAGCAATATTTAGTTTAGAGTCTCGAAAAGAAGTGAAGCAATTTCAATCCGGCCGATACATATGTAGACCGAACATTATACCGAAATATTCCAACGAAGAAAAAGAGGAATCGTCGTCGAAGATTATCCTGGCGTAAAAAAAAAAAACGGATACCCTTAGCATGATATATGTCATTCATCCGAGTAACGGTGAATGTTTTTACTTAGGAATGTTGCTCCACGTAATCAAAGGTCCCATGTCCTTTGCAAGGGATCGAGGAGTAAAATCTTTAAAAAAACTGTCCGCTTGAATGTACGATCATTACTTGCTGTGGATCTAGGGAAACGGTCTTGAT
The DNA here is from genome assembly GCA_956483605.1 of Tuberolachnus salignus. Lineage (NCBI taxonomy): Eukaryota > Metazoa > Arthropoda > Insecta > Hemiptera > Aphididae > Tuberolachnus > Tuberolachnus salignus. The sequence goes on from OY101429.1 coordinate 15,762,970, forward strand.
CCCTTTAGGAGCTTTCAGGGTTTTAGCCCGTCCCCAGAATGTTATAAAGGCCCCCCCAGACGATTTTAATCTCTCTACTATACTTATTATACAATTGTAGAAAATAATCAAAACTTTTGAAACACATTTTTCCTTTACGTCTATATGTGACCAAATATCCGCCTATGATTCGAATATTACGTTATCTAGATTATATTGTATAGATAAAGATGTTTATCTTTTATCTTATATCTATATAAATAAAACTGTTATGTACAGATAATTAATTTCACTTGATTTGTATCGTTTCTATGTAACTGTTAAAATGTATTATGTATCGTGATTTATGGCGTAATTTAATATGTATTATTCATTTTCAATACTCTGTAAATAAATAAATTACGATAATATAAATCGATAAATCAAATAACACGAGAAAAATTATATTTCACTATTTCACAGGTTTTACGTTTCGCGAAGGTCATTTAAAACTAAACAATTATCTATTTTTTATCTAGATAAACTTTTTGAAGAGGTATCTATGAAATAATCTAGATAATTTTTAAATTATCTGTGCTACAACACTGCGAATATAATTATAATACGATCGCGCATGCGTTTGGTTCGCGTTAAAATTTACTACTCCTGGTTAACTCGAAAAAACAAAAACAAAAAAAAAAAACGTATACAATAAATATAGAGAAATTATATTCAATTTAAATATTATATAGTCACCGATGGAGCGATGATTCTGGACGGCTGAGTTCGGTTAAACGTTTTAATTTGTTAAATTTAAATTCAGAATTTTCATTTAAATTTTTTACAACGATATAATTTTCAATTTTGTTCGTCAAAGTATTAACTTCAAACGATGCTGAATCGAACCGTGAAATATCGGGTACGATCAACCCCATATCGAACTTTCCGAGCTTTGTATACCTTACTAAAAAAAAAAATAAAACCTAAGAAAAACATGGACAATTTCAAATAACTTCAACATACTAATAAAAAAAAATGCCAAAAAAAAAAAACTTATATTGTTATAATCGAATCAATCGACGAAACCGTATAATATACGTTATAGTTATAATTCCATAAAAAATATAAATAAAAAAATCGATATAATTTATTCGGTAAATATAACGTTGTATTACATGGCGTGTGTATATACTCGTAAATTATTGCTTATGTATAATACGAGTAGGAAAACCGTTCGAGCGAAACTCGATTTACACGCACAAAAAAAAAAAAAAAACAAATTAACATAAAACGTCTATAAAATACTAAAAAGTAAAATAATACATCAATAGTAGTCCCTAATGTGTACGAATGATAGTAAAACTAAAAACGAGTAAAGTTAATTTTGAAAAAAAAAAAAACCGATTTTAAATTTGACCGATGTGTTCGATATTGAAATGCTTTCTAGAAAACGATATTGTCGCGTTAAACCTAAAAAAAAATGTCTCGTTTGACTTAAAAAAAAAAAAAAAAAAAGTCAAATATTTGCCAACAACAAAACGAAAACCGTAAACAAACAACGTCATTATTGTATTTGTATAAATATTATTATTATAATGCGAGAGTTTATTACTCCCCCCCCCCTGTTCGGTTTTTTTTTTTTTTTTTACTACGGTACGGCATCTACGATGTTTTTAATCCGTTAGATATAAACATTTTTGTGAATATGTAATAATAAAAAAAATAAATATTGTCATTATTTTTACGTTTCGTTTCTCACGCGGTATCAGACGATCCGTCCCGAGCCTTAAAAATCATCCGGTACACATGAACACGAACACATGTGTTTATTTCGATAAATCGGCCACAGTCTCCACACACCGCACTTTTCGCATATACTAAGCGTACTTGGCGTTAACCAAGTTTTTTCGCCTATAAGCGACAATGAAAGGCGATGCGAGAAAGTACTAAAAAATATATATATATATATATATATTAATAATAATTTTTTGACCATCGGAGATTTTATTGTCGAACGTCATCATCGTAACCGAAAATAGAGAATATTATAAATGATACAACACAATATAGACCAGTGTATTTGTAGTGCAATGCCTTTTTGTTCAGTAAGACATTCTAATTATTACGAATAGTACAAAAAGTGTAAAACGCCACGACGAAATATTTCCCATTTTTTTTTTTTTTTTTTTTTTTCAATGCTTTCCGGTACCATTTAGATATTTTCGAATTGCTTTTTACACGGATTTTTAACGCTTTATTTTTATAAAGGTTTTTCAGTGAATTAAATTCACAGCCCAAAATCATATTCGTAGGTTAGGAAATGGCAAATGATAAGTGTTACAATAAGCCACGAGCCCGAAACGGTCAAATCGCATTTAACGCGGCATTAAAACATAATATTTGATACGAATTTCCGTGCATTGCTTGCAGGTCGGCAATGATTTAAATATTATAATGATTTCGCAACACTGCCGGATGTCCAAAAAGAGACAGTTTTTTATGCGTACCTAATAATTATGCTATCGCGGCCGTCCCGCGGGTAGAACGACACGTGTCCGAAAAGACGTCCGGTAACGGTTTAATTTGCTGCAATTTATTAATATCGGTGCAATACCGAAACAGTATTATAATAATAATAATAATAAAATTATTCGAGTTTCGGTGCGATTCACGTGAGGTTGGCGAGGTGATAAAAAAATATCGTGTTCGCGAGCTCACGCGATTCCTTCCTATCCGAGCGAACGAAAATACTCTTCCATTTGCTGCGACGGACACACTTTTTTAACTATTAACATTACCATCATCAAAGCGATTTTCGAACCGATTATTATTATACGAGACGAACGAAATTTCGCTTGGAATTTCCCACTGTCCGAACGTTAAAGTCTCGAGACGATGATACCGACTCTCTATTGTAAATTTAATCCCAAATTGATATCATTAATCTTACGTTCAAAATACGAAATACGGTTCAAGCGGTGTCGGGGAGTTTTTCGCTCAACATTAATCCGCAGTAACGGCTATATATTACAAATCATAGGTGTTACTGAATGAACGACTATATCTTTCCATTTATAAGTGATACAGCAAAAAATCACCGCTAGATACCTTGTAAGATATGTGACAGCCGCCACTGACAAAATCAGCCCTCTAAACCTACATAATAGTAATATGGGTTTTTTTTTTTTTTTTTTTTACGATCTTTTCGATCGAAATACGCTCATATTGTGCTCGAAATGGAAAAAGTAAAGAAGAGGGACGACAATTGATTTGTAAAAAAAAAAAATAAAAAATTAGCGTTCTTTGCAATCATTGAACTCAATCCAACCCGTGGGGGGCTTTACCTTAATATTTACAACAAAAAAAAAATCGTTCGACTGATAATATTCCCGCGAGCTAAGGTATTATTTATTTTATTCGTTCAAAAGTCAGTCGTTTCTTATTTTCGTAAAAAAAAAAAAAAAACAATACAAAATATAATGCTTAGATTTCGGTTAAATCTAACTTATTTTAATTATTCTATCTCACAAAAGTACAATACAGATAGATAATACAATAATAATTTATGACTAAACGATAAATATTAAATTCCAGAAAAATATATTTACAAAGCATATACATGGTTTTCTTTTTGTTTTAAGATATCGTTATTTGTAAATAAAAACAGACGTCTCGATTGAAATAATTAGCAGAAGTAGTTAGAAACAGTAGAAGAGCTCCCGTGTCCCCCGAAATTCGAGCACCGGGTATAATATTATTACAAGAGCCGTTTTGGCTTAAAAAACGTACAATATTTTTATTTATTTATTTATTTTTTTTTTTTTTTTTTTTTTGTTATCGTCGTCGGCGAGTTTGTTATATTCGCACCGTGTATAATGGATTTCTGGCACGAGACGACGCCATTTTCGTCGATTAATTATTATACGGTAATTATTATAAGGTAGGTATAGTGTATACGTAAATAGTGCCGGTAATTAATATATAAATATAGGTATACAGGCACCGCCGGAGTGTGGTGTGTGCATAGTTAAAGAATATTAATAATCCGTAGTTTGGGCCCGCCGAAGGGAAGGCTGGCGGTTGGCGGTAGTTGAAAAATGTATTGAATCTCATCGGTCCTCTTATCGCGCCCAAGAGGCGACGTGAAATATCGATAAAATTAAAAATAAATAAACTATATTATATATTTATGTATTAGCTGGTATATCTGGTAACTATATCTATCTATATAGTTAATATGAATAATTTATATATAAAAAAAAAAAAAAATAAAATAAAAAACCGCCGATAATACAGTAGGTAAAGCAGAAAATGCAATATAAATGCTAATCTTCGAAAATGTTCGGAAATTATAATATATTATTATTACCTATAACAATTATTATTTGAAACCTCGAGAACGATAAATTTCCAACCTGCAGTATCCTCTCTTGCGGTATATTGATTACCGGCGAAGTTTTTTTTTTTTTTATATTAATAATTCGGAATTCGTAGTACTCGTGAAAATTATTCCAAGATTGTACTATAAAAAAAAAAAAAACAAAAAAAAAAATCCTAAGTACACGTTTTCGTCCGTCGTCATTGTATTATAATCGCACGCGAATATCAACTACGTTTTGTTTTTATATTAAAAAAAAAAAAAAAAAGAGAGGCTTTTCTTTATTCCATTTTTTTTTCCATTGAAAATATAGTTATCGATAATTTAAAAAATGGCTTTTATATACACGACGCGATTATTATAAAAATTACACGGGTTCGTCGTCGGGAAATTGTGTATTTTGTTTTTAAAATCAAAGTCTCATTAAAATAAATTATTATTCTCGAAATAAACGCCGTCGTAATTTTACGAGGTGGTTCTATATACATATAATTTTTATTTTTTTTTTTGTTAATTTTCACCGGCAACGAAAACGACCAGAGTATAATATTTTTTGCGCGGTATAATATATTATTATAATATTACGCGGCCGCAATTAACACGTAATTCATGGGATATCAACATGCGAGCCGCACGAATAATATTCGCCGTATCGGGGCGGCATAAATAAAAACATCGGCGACGAGAGGGCGGAAACGAAACGAGGCGCCGTGGCGATACCCTGGCGGCCGAGAGCAGTAGGAGGTGGCGGCGTAGAAAAAAAAAAAAAAATATATAGAAAAAAGAAATAAAGGAATGAATTATGAATGGAAATATTTTGTTGTCGAGGCGAAAAAGTCTCGGGGTCTAATTTTCGACCCGAGTTTGTAATATACGAGACCCGTAATGTTATACCGAACGCCGTTGGCCGGTATTCAAGAAGACGCGCCCGGTAAAATCGACGGCGAAAACCGTACGCTATCCGCCCAGGGCGGGTCCGGCGTCCAATTTACGGTCGGGGCACTTACCGTCACGGCCGTAATTCGGGGGGCTGGCGGGCTGGACCGCTTGGCCCCCGACCGATACCGCGACGGCCGCGGACTTTCTTTATAGAAAATCGTTTTTCGTTTTCCACCCTCCTTATACGAGGACCGTTCAACGTGTACCGGGGCAAATGTCATTGCGGCTATTCCCGACACGATCACGTTTCAAATTACACACATATGATGTATTCCCCGCGTATTAGTGAATATTTCAAACAAAACCCGGTGTCGCTATCTTATCTCGGTTTAATGTTACACTTGGTTCGATCGAGTCGTCGGTTGGTTCCGTTTGCCGTTATCGACATGTCCGAAATCAATGAACAACGTGTGATTTTTTTTTGAAGGTATTGTTAATCGTGGATTTGTATCCCATTGACAAAAATCAATCAATTAGGTATTCCATAAAGACGTATTCATACGTTTGCGAGAATGGATTCGTAAAAAAAAAAAACGCCCAGAAAAATGGCGAAGGGGAACCCGGTCTCTTCACCGAGACAATGCGCCAGCACATCCAGCGCTGTCGATATGTGAATTTTTGGCTGATAAAGAATACCTGTGGTCCTCCTCATTCTCCCGATCTGGCCCCATGTGTTTTTTTTTTTCTTTTCCTGAGACTAAAATCTCCGCTTAAAGTACAGCGATTTCGTAGAATGTAGAGGAAATTAAAGCGAATGTGGTAAGGGTTTTAAAAAAAAAAACCGGCAAGACCGCTGGGACCACTGCATATCGTCCGGAGGAGACTATTTTGAAGGAGAAGTCTTTAAATAATGTGTAACTTGATTTTTGTATGTATTGAAAATAAAATCCCGGTATAGATCTTGTATATATTCGGTCGGCGTCTAACCATCGATAAAAAAAAAAATAAAAACTGTATTCGCGTGTCCAATATGTCCGATTTTTTCCTCCAATTTTATGTGTATTTTCTTTTCGATCGCGGTAATATGTATCCAAATAAATACATTTGAAATAAGTCAGAATTATATTTTCCGGTTCGCCGTGCGACTTTTCCGAGGCGATTTTTGAAGACTTTTTTTGCATTTTTTTTTCTTTTCTTTCTAAATGCGAAACGATTTTCAACCCAATCTACAATCATTACACTTTTTGTATACGGCAGTTGACCTCCTAAACGCGTTCGTATAGATTTTAGTTTGGGTTTTGTTTTATAGGTCATTTTCGGACCCTAGAAATGTATAATGAGAAATGTATATACCGTCGTTCCCGGTGCACCGTGTTAACACGATAATCGGTAGACACGCAATTATTATATTTTTCTTACACGGTCGGCGGCGACGACGTTTTTTTTTTTTTTTTTGTATTTCTTAAAAGCTTAAAAATATTCTACAAGAATCGCGGATATTTATTTTTTTCGACCGAGCGATGCGAAACCCGCACCCAGTGTACGTATCAGTGACAATCGAAATGATTAGGTAAAAATATTTAAGAATGCCGGTTTTTTTAGCGAGGTATTTCGCCAGAGCCAAATAACTTATAGTGCACCAAAGGAAACGTCTCTAGAACGCACATAATTTTTAACCGACTCCGAAACGAGATCAGATAGTGGTCCGAGATTTTGTTCGGGGTCGGGGGCGAAAACAAAATTACATTCTGTTACTACATAATTTACGTCACAACTTTAAAAAAAAAATATCCAACCTAATTTAGGCCAGCGGTTCCCAAAGTTTGTGCCTTGGTGCGCCGCGCTGTCGACTAGATAACTGTGGTCTAAACATATATATGATTAAAGGAATACGAATTTCAAACCGCCCTACGGGGGGGGGGCGTATGGTTTCCCTATAATGGATTTAGGGAGTATAAAAATGCTAGAATTTAAAAATATTCCTTAAAATTAAAACGTTTTACGGAATTTCAATATATGGCCATAACTTTGGCCATCGTCTTTAACGTACACGGGTGAGATCTTTACTAGTATACAAAGGACTGTTACTACATATTAAAAGTGACCACATTGCGATTTTTCGATCGAGTATACCTCGACGGGATTTGGTGATAGCAGTTGGTGGTCTTAACGTCAAAAAAATTTTGCCTCAAACCCTCCCTCCCCGCGCACAAGTCCCGCCGATATTTGGATATCAGAAAATCCGTTTGTCCGTGGTAATTAAACTGATCATCGCCGTAAACGTAAATTCCACTTTTCCATCATTTTATCCCATCTGTTTCTAGACGGTTTTCGGGACGATATCTCCGTCCTGATCACCGTTATTTATCTATCTGCGTCTCGACACACTGGTCGATTATTATTATTTTGTTTATATTTTTTCGTAGAATAACTCGACTCGAACTAGTACAAAAAAATCGACTTTGGTCGTTATACGGGCGGGGAGAAATATATATAAAAAAAAAAAAAATAATAATAATAATAAACCGTCGGTGGCGGCGGGTCGAATCAACAAGAAAACGATACCGGAAACACCGGTGACATGGAAATTCGCAGATAAACGTCGCAGAGCGCGTATATATATATGTACGTAGTATATTTATATATAATATAAGAGGAACTGTAATATTTATATACTGTTGTACCGTATACTACCTAAACAGTAGATTTGTTGGCAGATTTATTGGGTCGCGTCTTACCGCCGTATATATATATATATATATATATATATACTGTAAGTTACTATACTGTACACGCGAACCGAGAGGAAATAAGTTTTTTTTTTTTTTTTTTCCTTTTGATCGCGACCGACTGTTGTAGAGCCGGCAGCGGCGGCAGCAGCAGCAGCAGCAGCGCGGCGCGGCGCGGGAAAAAAAAAAAAAAAGGAGAAGACTCCGCGAGCCACCGCGGCTTTACGAATAAATCGTTTTACCCCATACAAACTTATACGAAACGTATTCGATTATTTTTCGATTTTCCTATTTTTATTATGCGATTTGTTCTCGACGCACGGCCGTCCGTATATATATATATATATATATATATATACGCCCGAGACGTCCGTTTAGAGAGAAAGAGAGAGAGAGAGAGAGAGAGAGAGAGAGAGAGAGAGTGATAGAGTTTATGTTTATATAATATTATCGATCCGACCTCGTATATAATATATTATCGCGATATATACGAGAGAGGGTCTTCCAAATACTACGTTACAGTCAATTTCACCGTGATATACATTATTGTTTTTTTATTTATTTTTTTTTTTTTTTCAAAAAATGACCTATGTGAAAACTTTTCTCTGGAATCATATTGTATATTCCAAAATGATATATTGCCAATATTTTTTTTTTCACCCTTATGTTCGGGCAAGAGGGATGAAACCGACGGGCGAGTTACGGTACGTATAGTGTAACCGGAAACGAGTTACAGGTTACGTTAAAAGTTGCGTACAAATTATTAAAAACTTTTTTTTTTTTTTTTTTACAATTCAGTTATAGGTAATTGGAAATTGTCAAAATGCCGGCTCGAGACGATTTTTATAACTTTGATTGCGTTTATTACCAAGTTACAAAATAAAACGTAAAATGTTACATTCTAAAGTTAATTGAAAATATTGTAACTGATAACCGTACAAGTTACATAAGTAATTATGTTACGTAACTTTGATACATGCAACTGATAACTGTCCATCCCCGGCTATAAGTATCACATTTTGATTTTCGAATTGCAAACGATACAAAACAAATTTCATAAATTAACGAATTTTTCATTTCAATCGACCCATTGACGAGATATTCCACTTTTATAAGTTTTTCGTTTTGTAGTTCGGTTAGACGGTTTTTTTTTTTTTTTTTTTTTATGATTTTAAAGTTGCAAATTACGACTAATGAAACAATTTTAATATTTTTTTTTTTTCAAATTTTGGACGTTTTATAAAATGTAATTATTATTAATTTCGTTAAAACTTGTTTACTCATGTTTCACAAAAATACCTTATCCGGACGTATGTTATGTTACATTAAGTCATGCAAAATATATATATATATATTTTAAATTAGAATACGTTCCATTATTTTAGGACTTGTTATATTTGCGATGCACGAAAAAACCGAATCTGTATAAATTAAAAAAAAAAAAAAAAAACATAAAATGTTTTATACAAAAAAACATTGTACCCTTATAATAATATAAGTATGCGGTTTTGGACTCGTATAATATTTGACAAAATCAAAAAACCGACCCGAGTTTACCGGACCGAAAGGACTTCTGAATAAAAGATAATTGTTCGAAAATCTTTTAAATACAGATATAAATGACAAATCGTTATCGTTTATTTTAGAAAAAATAATAGACATGTGGAATTTGTCTAGATGCAAAAACGATATATATTTTTTTTTAATTGTCTATTGAGAATATTGTAGAATTACGAGAACATTATAGCAGGGAGATGAAAATGTAAACGGTTAAAATATTACTGTAAATTCAATAGAGTAAATCACTAGGTAGCAGCTTTCAACTAAAAAAAAAAAAAAAAAAAAAAAAGTTAGGTATTTAATATTACCTACAACGGGTAAAACAATTAGTTTATAATTTTTTAAAAGTATGTGTCGTCTAGACTCTAGACATAATTACTCAAAAGAGTAAACGTCGGATAGATTCCGTAATTGTCATCGAGTTACGATTACAGAGATAAAAAAAAAATAAATATTATCGGGATGAATTATCCGTAGACAGATTTATCCGGACAAGTCTGGACACCGCTCACGATTTCCGGTGTCTCTGCACGGACGAACCGTTATTATTAATAATGGAATATCGAGCAAATAGAAAATTATATACAATATACATATATGTGTGTGAAAATTCAGGCGCGTCGATTATTTATAAAATCTTTATCGTATATATTTTTATTTTATTGTCGGACGGATTACACTAACACATTATTATATTACAGTAGTGTGTATACCCGAAGCTCGGAGCGGCAATAAATATACGATGAAATTCGATTACTTTCCAAATGTATATATAGACGACGGCATTATACGTATATATATATATAGTTATATAATAATAACGAAGCTCGCGATGTTCCGTATATCACACCTCCTGGAAAATAAAAACTTTCCATTGATGTATTATATACACCTTTTAAGCGCATATCCGAGCCGAGCGAATAATAGAAAAACTATTCGGGGAGGGGAAAAAAAAAAAAAAAAAAAAAAAAAAAAATTAGTTTTCCTCTCCGAAACGTATGTGTATATATGTGACCGAGGAGAAATGTACGGGCGCGCGGCCCTTTCCGGAGTCGTAAATTTAAAAGCGTATATAAAAGGCGTATAGTTTAGGCGACCGTTTTTGTGATTTTTCATACTGGCTTGTAATTCGATTATAAATACACGCGATGTTTTTACGACGACGGTCGCCGGGTAATTCTATAAAAACGTTTTAGCCGTGGCGTCGACTGGCAAAACGAAAAATCCGTCCGGTCGAAACATCGGAAATCTGCAGCGACGACTACGCTACAATTGATAACTGAAGCTCAAAATGCATTTTTATTTCCTATTCGTTTGAGAAATCGTTTCACTCGTTTTTCAATTCTGAGCGTATTATTATAGGTTTACAAACTCGTAGTTTTTTTTTTTTTTTTGGTTCTCGAGAAACACATTTTTCGGTTATAATCCTACATTTATTATTCCCGTTGATTTTCGGACACAGAGACGCCACCGCGGGCAAAAGAGCTTCCCCGCGGTTCATCCTCGTCACCGCCGCACAGAGATTACCATCAGCTCCGGTAACGTTTTCGGCAAAAGAACGACGCGTCGACTTCGGGACGGCCGCCGCCGAACCATGCCGAAACAGCATACGTTAACCGAGACACTAACCGAGACGCTGACCGAGACGCTAACCGAGACGTTAACCGAGACGTTAACCGAAATGGGCCAGCGTTACTGGTTCGGTCCACTTAACCGGCAAACTTTCAACCGCTGAAGGTTCCACTCTTCGGCCCATATAGCGGAAATCCGCCACCTTGGAGGGCTCGTCCCGCTCCTTCAGTCGGCGTCACTTTTCATTGAAGGTTACGGCAGAGCTCGTCGTAACCGTCTCTCCTCGCCTGCCCGACCTGCTCTAGGATATCCTTTCGGGACACGCTAAATTCGGACCAAGAACAGGAAACATTCTACCGCCCGACAGGCAGACGCCATAGTCCTGCTGGCTCTCGTGCGGGGATCCTCGGAGAGATCGACCGCCATTGGACCGCTTTCGGAGTCAAACCGGACCCGACGTCCTCAGCGATCTTCCTCCTAGAAACCAGCCAATGCTGTTTCTCTCCTCGTCCCAAAATTGACTATAGTGGAGACCTACAACAGGCTGTGTTAGGCTCACGGGTATTATTCATATTGAAACGCCCGTGTCCGGTCAACGCCTGCGTCATGTGAATCGTCATCGGTAATTTGATTTTCCGGTCCACCATCACCTTCCTGGCCCATATATTTGGATCGGAGAGAACCCATTCTGTTATCGTATTCTTACACTCTCGTCCGCCTCGATTTCAAACATCGAAAATGACTGTTGTAGCTCGGGGTACTCTGATTCCGTTTGAAAATCCTATAACGTTCGATGCCAACCGGAGGCATTTCTGCTGACACTAGCGAGGCCTCGCCTGACACCAGGGTCGTGTGTGCTCGAACAGAGGCATGTCCAGGAATTTTCAATAGGATGCGATGTAGTACCCGGATACCAGTATAATAATAATCATGAATAAACCATATAGAATCTTCTTCTATCCTAATCCGACAATGTGAATGTTAAAACCTGATCCAAAAATGCCAATTTGTATTCAACAGATCATAACTAGGCATTTTAACTAGGCAGAGGATATTTATGCCGGTGGCAGAAAAATATATCGGGGGACGGAGCGTTTTACATATGAGATTTGCATTCCTAATAGGATATTAGTTTTTATTGTGGGTATATTAAAGACATTACGCGTGTAGTTACTCGTTACCCTTGCTCGCCTCCTACCATCCCAGAGTTCAACAACTCTGGCGGTTCGTGCACGCAAGAGATTCAAACGGGAGACTCGGCGATGGCAGTCACCAGATAGCGTCCGTGTTGTTCGCGACGGTTGCGGTTAACGGGATGCACGGCGGGGCCCGTCATCGGCCACGGACGCTAAACACGACCGCGACGACGGCGCGGGCTTTAAAACGAAGTGTTGCTCTGCGATATACATTTAAAAAAGCCAAACTAATTTACCGTGCACTATATTATACCTAATATGATTACAACGCAGTAGGGAAAAATGATAATGTTCCTCGGACTCGAATATAATATATTGTACAGGGTGGTTCGTTTGTCGCGAACCACAGCGATTGTCGTTGTCGTCGATATAATACCAACGTTTGCGAGCGAATTGAATTTGATATAATTTTTCTCATTTTTCCAGACGTAAAAACGGTTGAAAATCTAGGCCCGAAGTGCGGCGAACAGTTATCGCCGAAATAAATTCTAAACAAAATAACATTAGCTTTTCGAAGCCGTTTTCGAGCGTTTCAAAATCAGAAACCAAATACCATTATACGTGTGTAATGTGTATACACTGCGGAATAAATGGTGTTGAACAAGACGACGATAATATTAAACGGTTCTCAAACGACCGACGAAAACAAATATTTACTCGAAATTTCCGTTGATGATCGTCGTTGGTCTGTATGATAGAATAATCGTCTTGTATATAATTGATTGTAATCCTACACTGTATACATAATACGGTGAACCAAACGAAACTAAAACGGTTTTCGTATTTTAATGTTGTTCAGTATACGCGATTAATAATCAAATATTACGATTTTCGGTGAACGATAAAACAAGACGCGCACTCCAAACCGAATTAGACACAATTTTTCGTATACTATAAGCAGATTTTTATCTAAACGCAAATGTTTTATATCTATTTGAGAGTTAATTATTTAACTCGGATAAAAAATAATTTTTTTTGAGTAATTATCTAGATAAAATATACCTCAAGAAAAATATTAAATAGTTTAAATAAGTTTTAGTTACTTTTAAGTTACTTATAAGCTAGTGATTTGATACGTGTTTTTCATTTATAAAATTATTTTAACCGTTTACATTTTTATCTCCCCGCTTTATTGTTCTCAATAACAGACAATTAAAAAAAATAATTATTTTTTTATATTTATCTAGATAAATCCCACTTATCTATTATCTTATCTGAGATAATTGAAATATTTGTTATCTTTATCTGTATCTAGACGTTTTCGGAGCGTCCGTCTTTTGTCTTTATCCGGATAAATTTTACTTATCTGCGTCCCAACACTGACAATAAAACAAAATACAATTATGTTTGTTCGTTATTTCAAAATAATAAAATGCTCTAACAGACTTTTAGGTGATCATAAATATTATTATCGGTTCGTCGTCTCGAACTTAACAATAATTATTATGAGTTTTATTTCTTTCTTTTTTTTCCTTTTTTTTTTTTTTTTTATCAATGTCCTCCATTGTTTTTGATATTTTTATGAATGGTGGTCCGCTGGTTTTACCGGGTGTTTTAGTTTTGTTTCTAACGCTATTTGGTAGAACGATTTCTTTAAAAGTTTTATCCGACGGTTCCGTTTAATTAATAGATAGCAATTGGAATATAAATGGTACTTTAGCGTAAAGAAACTTTTTAAAATGTTAAGTAGTGACTACTCAGGAAAACTTATGACAAGTTCGCTACGCCCAATTTACAACCACAACAGTGTTTTAACCGCGCGGTAAATTAATATTTCAAATACTTGTTGTCGGTGAAATATTATAATAAAAATGATGATCTTTGTGTCTGCCTTTTTTTTTTTCTTTTTTTTTTTTTATCAATTCCCGGACTCGCGGGTAATGTTTATAAATGATCAAAATGAAACGTGATGCAATTGCATTAATCATAACCTCTATTTTCGGACTAAATGATCTGTGTTGGTTAAAATCATGGAAGAAAAATAATACATTTGTACGAAATGTCTTGAACGTATACGGCTATGTTCGCAGTATAAAGGGTGATGTTTGCTTATCCCATATTAGTACACAACATATTCGTGTAAAAAGGGGTTTGAATTAAAAAATCATATTGTAAAATTGATATTAATTTTATAATCGTATTATTGTTACAATTATACGGTTTATAAGTAAATATTTAAACTTAGAATTGGTTCTTAGAAGTTGATGTTTTAACCGAACACTTTTTCCTGAGAACCCGGGAATAAATCGCAATCGATTGTTCATTGTCGGTTATTGATATTTTTGAAATTATATTGTATCCGCCACTGATTTCTCTGATGTACCGAAATGTTTTATATCGTAAGTTTGTAAGACGGTGATAGCACATGCATTTGTTGTCGTACAAATTCTGAAACTTGTCGCGTAAATAGAGTAAAATCTGATGGTTGTAAATCAAATATTTTTTTTTTTTTTATTAATAGCCTAAAGCATTGGTACAATCAGCATTATAATCAGGGTTCGGGACTTATAGCTCTTTAAAACATGATAATAAGAGCTCAATTATGCACTAAAAACCATAAACTATGCACAAAAACCTAAATAAATATGAATTTAAATTATTTATTAATTAATAATTATTATTTAAATAGGTAATACTATTACAATAAAACTTAAAAAAAAAAAATAAATAAAATTACAAACATTTTACTTAAAATTTTGAAGAAATCTATTATTATTTCTCGAAATAAGTATCTTCCTTAGGTATTTACACCTACATGAAAATTATAACGAGCTACGAGTTTTAGATAACAAAAACATATATGTAATTGCATAAATATTTTATTTTTCGATTAGGTGCTTATTTTAATTGCACTTATCCAATAAAATGTGTATAGTATTTGTTTAAAACGTAAAGAATTTGTGAAAATGTTATGCAACAAAAAACAACAAAAAAAAAAAAAGCACAAATCTCTACGAAATATGCTAAATAATAACTGATTTGATATCACGGTAACCAGAAATGAATTTATTTATTATTTAACTGCTATATTTTACGATAAATAACAAAAGCGTGTAAATGATATAAGTGCCGTACACCGTTTATAATATAATACGACGATTCGGCGGGATTCGTAAAACTTGTCACAGGTTATTATTTGCGCGGAAACATGATATTGTCGTAACGAATCCTACATTTTGGGTTTTTTTTTTTTTTTTTTGGAAAATATAACAGGGCGAAATTAAATTTTCGAAAAACAGACATTGCTCGTCTTTATGACAGGCACGTATATACTTAACGGCGTCATTAACGCCAAACGGATACTATTATTTTAACGTCAATTAACGTCGACAGGAACGCTGAACCTCGAGAAACGCTACGATAATAATAGTAATGCTATTAGACAAAATAACTCCGGACTCGGAACAGGAAAGCAAAAAAAAAAAAAAAAAAATAACATACAAACAAATTGATGATTTTTTTTTAAATTTTTTTTTTTTTAGACGCCCAACATAAGTATATAGTATTATGTATTTAGAAGGTAAGTGTATTAAATGTATAAACGTCGGTGTTTATATTCGGTTTTTTTTTTTTTTTTTTTTACCGGCATCTTCATCCGGTACCTGTACACCGTAAAGTAATAATTTAAAAACGCCTATAATATTATAAAACGGAAAAGACACGTGTTAGTCTACGTAGGTACACACGCGAGTTATTTAAGTACAATTATAATAATATTACTGCTGTAGATATACCTACGATCAGTGTTGAGATTATCTAAATGAAATCCTCTATATATCTAATTCCAGGGCGCTTTTTTTTTTTTTTTTTCGTCATCTTTCGTACTATACACATTTTTGGGAAACAAAAAGACCCGTGAGGGGTGGGGCTTGGCTTTCCCCTGTTGGCCCTAGAATACAATGTACTCCGTCACTTTTCGCTACCACACTGTTCTTTCGTCATTATTGTATTAGTGTTATCGGGAAAATTGTTCTCTTAACAATATTCTCGGCAATAAACAATTCAAAAATTCAAAAATCATTTATCTAGAAAGATAAATCCCAACGATCTATCTGTGTTATGTGAAATAATTATCTTTGTCTGTGTCTTCGTAGATGTCTGTCGAGCGGTTGTCTAATGGCTGCGCCCAAGGTAACCCTCACTTTTTGCTACCACACTGTTCTTTAACTTAATTGAACAAGAAATATTTTTTAATTGTTTTATTTCTATATATCGTCATTATTGTATTAGTGTTATCGGGAAAATTGTTCTGGGCAATGAAAAACATTAATTATTTATCGAGATAAATCCCAACGATCTGTCTGTGTTATGTGAAATAATTATCTTTGTCTGTGTCTTCGTAGGTGTCTGTCGAGCGGTCGTCTAATGTCCGCGCCCAGATGATACGTTTCACTTGTCCGCGTTGGTATTACAACGTACCCCTGGATTTGCGGGTTGCCGGGCGCCCGGGACGACACGATAATATTCGCCCACCGCATGCGTCCCGGTAACGTTCTAACCGGGCCGCGGCCGTCCCGCGAAATCCGAAAGGGTCGGGCGCCCGCGAAATTACCGCCGACCGTCCACTAATAAATAAACGCCGAGTGTACTACCGACAAGAAGCGAAATATTATAGCGAGGCGAAAACTTTTCGACACGTGTAAACGCCATCGTCGCCATCGCCGGTAGTCGGGTGCTGGCGCTCGTAATCGCGGCGACGGCGGTACGCGAAAACCGGCGGCCCGGCGGCAAAAAAAGGCGCGAGCGGAACGCCGGAAAGACACGGGGCACGTGGGTGGGAGGGGTGCTGCGTAACCGTACGAACGCGATTCGCTTTGGGGTTGTTTTATTATTATTAATACATTTTTTTTTTTTTTTTGTTTTTTGACAACTAACATTGAAAATATCAGACGGTATCGGTTTTAAAATTGTATTTATTATTACGTTTTCAGCGTAACCGGATGGAATGTATTTTGGTGAGCGTCTGTGTTAGTTTTTTTTCCGCGTACAACATTTGTCTTGTTGGTTCGTTGAGGAAGTCATTTTTTTTTTTTTTTTTTTTTTTCTACATATTCCTTGTAGTTTGTACATTTGGAGGGGAATACAGTCGGAGAAAACCGAGTATATTTACGAACGGTTTCTGTTACATTTGTATTTGTTTTTCTATTGTAATCCGTTGTTATAAATACATATAAAATACTTGTATTTTCAATACATTCTAGCGGTTTTTTTGTCCGAGTTACATATATTATTTACTTTAAATTTTCGAGTTATTCGAGACTTTTTCAATAATGCTCGAAAATTTGATTTCGTTCATGAATTTTAATGAAAACCGTAACATTCCCGGCGTTTTGCGTACTGTTTCCGAGTTACGCGGATAAAACCGTTTGGCTCTAAATAAATGATCAAAAAAAAACACGGACTTTGGTAATTTATTTTTTAATTGCGATTTAATACAAAATTTTCGATTTTAATTTATCAAAATATATTTTAACCGAATTTCGCTCAGGATCGTTATGAAAATAAATTATTTATCGTCGTGCACACATATGAATTGAATTACTCTCTATATCCCGCCTTTCCCAATTTTCCGCATAAAACAGCGGTTGCTCACCCATGAGCAGTATATTTTTTAATCCTGTGATTTTACATTATTATACATATAGGGTAACCTTATATGTTTAAACACGTAGAAAATTATAATATTTTTAAAACGCAATTATAAAATCTATAAAAAAAAAAAAAAAAACTTGATCTCGATACGTCACCTGAAAGCTGTAAATGTATTATGCTGTCTAAAACTTCATTAAAAAAAAAAAAAATAGGTCAAAGTATATATATCGGAATATTATTTACTCGATGGTTGTTATAGTTTGAGAGATTAAAAAAAATACAAGTTTTAAACTTTTCGAAAAAGTTCATACGGATTACAGTGCTCAATGATCATATTATAATTAATTATGAGTATGAGGTGCGTGGACTAAAATATTTTGTTTCCGCGTGTCGTCCAACACGAACAAGCATAATAATATTTCGTCTCGGTGTTTAATAATATTAAACTTATTTAATTTTAGTCAATTCGACAACAGAGGTTTCTGAATAATGTTTTAAATAAACCGAAGTTTTATATTGTGTTTCACTCACAGCGTGAATTTTTTCAGCCGGATGGACTTGAATTGAAACGCGGTTTTTTTTTACGAAGTACCAATTTACAAATTGTAAAACCCAAACTAAGCGTTTTAAATTTTTTTTTAAATACAAAAATGTCTAACTTTAGACGGCTTTATGTCGGGAAATTTCCGAGATAGTAAAAAAATTGTAGGACTCAATGTTGCTCGAAAAGATACGATTGTTCGTATGTTATTTATTATTTTCTTAGATAAAGAGAGAAAAAATGAAAAAAAAAACTTTTGAAAAACCCGGAATATTTACTCTATAACGGGTTCTGTTATTTTCGTGTTTGTTTGTAATTTGGTTAAAAAATGATCGCGAAGAACTGAAACTTTCGCTATATACTCACATTAGGACATTAGTTTTTTCAGTTATTTATAGCCATTTGATATTGTTGGGTTTGTTTCGTTTTTATTTGATATTATGTGTATTGAATTTGTTCGGGTTTAACGTATTGGAAATCCGTAATAATACGAAAGTTGGGATTTCGAAATCCAGATTTATTAGATTGGTTACATCACTAATATAAACACATATACACTAATTAAGTGTCACGGGAAACTTCGATATAACTGTTCAATTTGTAGGTCGGTTAATTTATTTTTTTTTTTTTTAATTTTTCCCGACGTTTCGGTGGTGGTTTGAACGACCCCCCCCCCCGTCTTTCGTTCGCTTCTGCCTATGTTCGATAGTTTTCGCGATGTTAAATTTTTTAAATATTATATAGTCGTCTTATAAACGATATACAAGAACGTGTTGTTGTTTTTTTTTTTTTTTATCGATTTACGGTTATGGTTATCCTGTCGTACAATCGCGGTATCGGATCTCGAATATTACGGTTTGTGTATACTAGTCGATAAAAAAAAAAAAAAAAAATATTTATATATATACAGTAGCAATAAAAAAAAGTTCGTCGCGATGATATTTTTCTTTCGCTCTTTCGCGAATGACGACGTAATTGCCATCGTCGTCACCAACAGCAAAAGTATGACCGTATAAAAAATATAACGAAAAAAAATATATGTAACAATAATAATAAAAAAAAAAAATCGAATCTAAGAATTTCGTTCGAAAAACAACGGCGTCGCGGCGGTGGCGGTGTAGGGGTCTAAACGAAAAACGAATATGAAAAAAAAAAAAAAAAATCGCGTAAAAATAAACACAATGTTTTGTTGAATTCAAAATTGGAAAACGTATTTAATTTTTATAATAAGTACAAAACAATTTACAATTTTTACGAGTTTCGTCGGAAACAATGTACGCTTTAAAAAAAAAAATATACGTGACGTCATTACGCTCAAAATTGTTCCTTATCAATGGGTTTGATGTCGAATATTTACCAAAAAAAAAAAAAAAAAAAAATGTAATTTACGTAAAATATCAAGAAAAAGCTCAGTGATTTCGAATGGTCATAACTTTATAAGTAACTCAAAAAAGGCCGATATATTATTGAAATTGGAAAACGTTAATGAAAGTATAAATTCGGTAAAAAACGCCGATCCCTATAAATGTTCCTTATGCAACTGAGTTACATTGAACAAAAAAAAAAACCCCGAATTCAACCAAAATATATCGCGTTAATCCGATGATATTTTTTTCGTCGGATTTTCACCTCACAAATAGGAACAGTACGAGGAATAATTTCAAAGAGACATTCGGGGATTGAAATAAACCTCGACGGCGGATAACAGCAACGAGAAAACCACACGTCATCTGTAGATATGTATATATATATATATATATATATCTATAGTGTGGTACGTTCAGATACATTTTACAATCTATAGATAAATATAGAAGAGGTAATTGTTAGAAAAATCGTGTTTTCACAGTTTAAACCGTTAACGTTTTAATGTTTGCCGGTTACAGTGTACGACTGGATCTCGAAAACAATGCCGCGCGAACGATAAAAGTTGAAAATCAATTTATAAACCGTATATAAATATAAATTAAATATATATATTTCACGCGCCATAATAATAAATATATATATATATAGAATCTCATATAATTTATCCAGACGATTTTCATTTGTCCTGTCTAACTGGATAAGACAAAAGACAATAGATAATGGTAAATACGTAAATATATATAAACAGGGTGCGGCAGAGCCGACTGGCGAGTTTTGATGGGTTATAAATAACGTACAGTAAAATTTAGAGAAAAGGTTTTTGTTTTTATTTAAATCAGTATTCAATCCCATTATTAAAAATTATTTTTTGAAAATTATATCTCCAAGATGGCGGCCGTCAGCATTGATACACTGTTGTAGACGATCCAGAGAACCTCTCATATGATTTTCGGCACACTTCGACTGGTATGGCCCGACTTCCACGGTGATTTTCTGTTTAATTTCTTCCATGGTATGTGGGCGATGTCTGAAAACCTTATCCTTAAGGTAGCCCCAGGGGAAAAACTCACACATGCTTAAATCTGGGGACCGTGCTGGCCAGCAAGAAGAAGAATTCTCCTCAAAGAACGGTCTGAGATTCCCAAAGGTACAGCGTGTTTCCGGGCTGAGCGTCTTGGTGACTGCTCAATTGACTCTCTAACCAACAGCATATTTTCGGGGGTTCTTAACCGTTCTGGGCGCTCCGTGTCCAAGTCTACTTAGGGTACTTGCAGTTTCTTCCAATAGCCGTATCCGCAATTTGATAGGGTTAGCAGAAGGAACAGATTCAGCACGTGGAATGCCGATGTGTATACGATCACAGAACGATTATTTTCGTAATACGCACGCACGACGAAACCGCGATGTACACCTGTCCAGACGACGATTGCGAATAAAAACGGCATTACCCGACAATTCAAAACTCTGCCGCGCCCTGTATAATCTAACTCTTCGGTCTCGGGTTTCGAATGTAAATCCAAGACCGTTGCGCAGAATATAACGAAATTACGTTGGTGGTCCCGGGTCCGCGCGGTTTACGAGGAATGCGCGGAATAATTACGATCGGAAAGTTGGCGAGATGAGAGGCGATAGGGCGAGGGGGCCGAGAGGGTCGGAGTGTGTGGGTGTGTGGGTGTGTGTGGGGGGGCAGATGTCGAGCAATAAACCCGAACGGTGACGATAAATTAAATTCGCCGGCGCTTGCAGTCTTCTACTATAATAATAATAATAATAATAATAATAATTCCCTGGGAACGTTGCCGCGGCATTTGCGGTTTCGGCAAAGGCTGCGGCGGCGGCGGCGGCGGCGGCGGCGGCGGTGACGACGCAAAAACGCCGGAGACTTCCTCGGCGACAAATCATACGGTTTATGTAGTACGCCGTAAGTGCGTAACAATAATAATAATAATAATAATAATAATAATATATAATATGGAACCAATGACGGCGGCGGCGGCTGCAAAGGGTCGACGGGCCCGGCAGCGCGATACCGGGCGGGCGCGGATGTGGGGAGTGGGACGACGGGCGTTTTGGCAACCGAAAGCGCGCGGGCGCGCCGAGACGTCTTCCGGTCTTCCGGCCTCGGGACAATCGTATTTCACCTCCTCTCGGGGCAGGGGAGGCACCCGCGTCCTACCCCCCCCCCTTTGCGAAATATGCAAATATCGTTCCCCCCCACACACACACACCGTATATACATCTCCGCTTTGGCGGGCCGAAGTGAATTTGTTGCACGCCGCCCGTTTGATATTGTTTTATTATATTATTTATAATACGATCGTATTACGTACAGGGTGCGTCAGTACTCTAACTACTTAGTGTGATAACGTCGTAATACCAACGGAATTCGCAATCGATAGATTGCTTTATTTATTTATGCCATTATTAGTACTTGTCGTGGATCGGCCGGCAGAACATCGTGCGTTTTGTCGTCGAGGAATTTATTAAAAACGGCGGTACCGCCGATGCCGACCCCCCGGGGCGGCGTGCGCATTTCGTGTTCGGTTCGCGCTTTGGTCGGGGTCCTCCTAGACCATTTCGAAATTGGGTTTCGGATTTTAGACAAACGGGTTCGGCGCTAAAAACAAAGCCCACTGGTTAGGACCGTACACCGTAACGCCACTGGAAAATGTGCACTTCTTCGGAGCAAACGGCGTTACGGCCACCGGTGACCACCAATCGTTATTGTGGTGTGATGCTTGGAAACATTTTTTCGACCGAAATCTTTTTCTTAATGAGTATGGACGGGATATAATGTGTGGTTTCGACAAGATGTGGTGTCGCCGCGCGCGCAGCTCATCGGTCACTCAGCATTTTGCGAGAAACGTTTTTCCCGGGCGTATTAACGTCTCTTTACGTGGTGACATTTTTTTTGGGTGTGGCCACCGCGCACACCAGATTTGGGCCCAAGCGATTTTCTCCTTCGGGGCTATCTCAAAAGCCGAGTGTACCAACGCCGGGGGCTTCCAAACTGTGGAAGCCCTGAAGGAGGCGATCGCTCAGGAAGTCGCTGCCGTCTCGCCCGAAATTACCCGCAGAGTTATAGATAAAAACTACCGAAAGACGGCTCAACCGGTGTATCGAAAACGATGGTCGTCACTAAAGTGATATAATTTTTTTAAATAAAACATACATTTTGATATTTGTTCTTGGTTTGGTATTTATACGTTTCGCAGGTTTTCCTGACGCACCCTGTATAAGACGACAGCGGCCCCGAACGGTGCCGTTAGAATATTATTATTATCGAAACGGTTCGGTTTCTGACGTCGCCATGCCCTTAATGACTCCCCGGAGGAGCGGCCGGTTCTTCGCCACCCCGCCAGCCATTCCCGTCGCCGTCCCGCCATCCGGCGGACTCGCAATTTGCCGCCGAGCCGCCGCCGCCGCCGCCGTAAATTTCCGGTAAGCGAGAGAACTGACGATTTTCCGGAGCGGAGGGAACCGTGGGAATCGCGGATAGTCGACGAACCGTCGTGTCGTATACGCGAACGGGTACATGCGTTTGATTGGTTGTAGAAAAACGAAACAATAAAAAAAAAAAAATAATAAAAACTCAAACAAACACGTCTAATAATAGCGAAGATTATCACAGGACGGGCGCGTTAACGACGAGTTGAAATGTCAAAAGTTATAAAAGTTAATTTTAACTTTTAAATTAAATCCGTTTCGCGTTTTTCTATTAATGCATTTTTATATTTTACATTGACTTAATAAACGTAACGGGTTCATTTTCAATTATATTTAATATTTATACCTTACAATTAACGTAAACTCATTTGAATAATAGAAAACATCGTATTTTATTTTGTTTTTTTCTCCTTAATATGAGCGGGAAATCTGAGTTCAAAATAAATACAAATCGATATTACCGAAATAAATCCTGTTGTGTTAAACATTGATCGAGGTTTTTTTTTTTAGAAATATAACCCTAAATTCATTCTCGTTATGACAATTTTACGAAAAAATAATCGAGTTAAACATTTAACTTGTATCGTGTTATTTCATACTCTTAACCAATGTTAAGTCTTATCTAGATAATATATATATATTTTAATGTTATCTTGATGAAAAATTTTATATTTATCTGAAGTTTATTTAAGAGAAACAAAAAAAAAAAAATGATTATTTAGACAAAATACGGTACATAAAAAATAATAATAATAAAAATGGAATGTTCCATAGTGGAAAATATTAAATATTTAAATAATGTACTCGTATGGTCTACTTTTAGTTTACATTTTGAAGAGACTAGTAGATATTTTATTTCCATCGAGATAAATTACATTTGTCTATTATCTTGTCTAAGATAATTTAAATATTCGATATCATCAAGTACCATTATATTATAATATATATATATATTAGGTAGAAAACGATCGATTTTGAATATATATATATTTTTCATGCATAATATATGAGATTTTGAAATTCGAAAAACTCGACGGTTATATTATTTTCGGATAGACAAAGATTATCCCCGTATTTATTTTTGCGTTCGTACCAGGCAAGCGGTAGGTAATAAATTATTATCATTCGACACCTCGGCGCGCGACTATAAATATTGCACCCGGCAAGACTTTTATCATCGTCCGTCCTATATTACAACAGTCTACCGTATAGACACGAAGTGTTTTCTTACTATCCCCGAGGTTAATATTTCACGAGTATTTTTTTTTTCTTTCTTCTCCTTCCTCTCGTCTGTTCCCCGACAATAGAAAACCAGGGGCCGGCACGTGTATACGCGTGCACGTACGACTATCTATTTATCTATCTATCGATCTATCCTACACCCACCCACCCACAGTATTATTACGGTGTACAGAAACGATTTTCGGTATTTCTATTTCCGCAATTAAACGACGTGTCTCGTCGTCGGTTTTAATACGGAACAAAAGTCTACCCCGCGGACAGGACGATAGAGAAAAACAGAGAGAGAGAGAGAGAGAGAGAGAGAGAGAGAGAGTGAGAGAGTGAGAGAGAGGATATGTGGGAGAGGGTAAAATACGACGGCGGTTATTTACTGCGCACCGCTCCGGACGATAAATCACTGCGGCGCGGCGACGGCGACGAGGCGGCCTGCAAAGGGGTTGCGGCGCGGCCTCCGCGGAATGCGTTTTATTATTATACCGCGGTGGTATACGTATACCGCGGTAACCGAACGCATACGGAGGTGTCCGTACGTACGTGGGGCGTAACAAACACCCTCGGCGAGCACGCGTTTACCCGTGTTTCGTGTACAGGGTGCGACGATTATTTCGATCGTACCTATAAATAATATCGATTTTTATTTTGGTTTTCCCGATTTCGCGCCGAGGAAAACGTATATTCTCGGGTCGGGCGTACATTTCCGAGTCCCGGGTTCTGCGCGTGTATACGTATCACTGTAGCGGTCTTATATCGCGGAGCCCGGGTCAAAACACCGACATTAAATATTCCGTGTGAAAGGTGTCTACTGTTATTTGATTATGACCGAGCGATAACAACACAGAAATTATAGACTTTAACGTTGTCAAAAAAACGATATCTGGTAAAAAAAAAAAAAAAGTCGTTCGGACGAGGGAATCTCGAAAAACCCGTACGGACACCGGCCCACCGCCGGGAAGTCCGCCGGGCCAGACCGGCCCTGTTCGGGTCGACAACGAAACGACGTCGTCCGGCAACTACTACACCGTCACCAACACCCGCGCACAAGAAATCTCGGTCCGGCCGTCAACCCGCCCACAAGAACGGTGCGAATTTCGGCGCTTATAAACAGCGGGGCATTTTCGGGTTTACCGAAAACGGTCGGCGAGGAAAACCGCCGCGGGTCGCCATAAAAGAATCACCCTGTATTGTATAGTCGCTGTGCGCTGGTGACGCCGTGTGGGTGTGCGTGCATCGTCGTGTGTGTGTGCCGCATACACGTGTGTGGTCTCAAACAGACTGCACAGCGGTCGTGCCCATGCCAATTGATAATGATAATAATAATAATAATAATAATAATAATAATAATAATGGTCGTGTTGTGTTGTATTATATACGTGTGCATGTGTACGTGTGTGTACGTGTGTGTGTGTGTCACTCGACCGGAGAGATATGTAAGTTTTTTTTTTTGTTCGACGTGCGTGCGCGTGCACCGCACATGTCCGGACGAGTAGAATGAAAAAAAAAAAAGAACGTGAGAAGAAGAGAAAAAACAAAACATATAATAATAATATACGATCGCGTTTTTATCGCATTACAAAAAAAAAAAAAAAAAAAAAATAAACACCGCGGATGAGTGTGTATACGAGTATTACTATCGGTGCATCGAGCATTGGGGAAAGAAGGACGGAGATTTTTTTTTACTTAGGGGAAGGGAGGTGGGGTGTTTTGGGTGTTAAAACACCACTCTTACGGCCGTATTTAAGCCGCCACAAATGCATTGGGCGTACACTAAATAATGTCTCGGGGTTTTTATAAAAAAAACCGTGTAGTTCGACTATTCCGTTTTTATAATATATTTATCGTGAAAATTGAAAGTATTAATACTGTAACGAATACTTGAAAATGGTTATTGGTTATTTTCTATACCGTATACCCCCGCTGGTAACCTATGTGGTAACACCGGTTTGCCGTTGGACAATTTTATCGATAAACGACATCGCGGACCGTGATAAGTGATAAGGATCAGTTAACCCCCCCCTCACCCTGTTCAAAAAAATCTTGACTACACACGCCCGCACCTTACTACTTATTATTTTATCAGCACAGAAGAGACTGCGGTACACATATTTCTTTGCAACTAATGATATTTTCAGATAAACACACGGTCTACTCAAATATATTTTTTACAATTTAATATCTATCGTTCCGTCGTAAATTATTATATGTTTTGTGTTTTTTGAATGACGGTTAAAACTTTTTAGTATTTTTTTTTTTTTTATTAAGCACTACGAGTAGTCGATTACAGATATTATTTTACAACGTGTTTAGAATTCGAGTGTTCGAGTACTCGCGGATGACACCTGTTTCAATCGGCCGGCTTGTGCAGGAGGGATATACCTCGCACCCTCGAATAACCAAAATGACGTCTGTCAAATGCCGACATATAATTATATAGCATTATTTATCGTATAAACGGTCGTCGTAAAATAAAATCCCGAATCGTATAATTTCGTATTGTATATTAAAACCGTCTCTCGGAGATTGTCGTCGTCGTCTCGTACGGAGGCGCCGATTCTTATCGCGTCGCTACGATATTATTGTGTACAAACTATTCGGAGACGACGGCGGTCTGAGTATATTTTATTGTACCGCACGTGGTTTTTATAACGACATTTTTTTTTTTTTTTTCATTTCTTCTTCTCCTTTTCCGTCAATCGAACGCAAATTTTTATTATTCTCGATCTCGGCACAATATACTATTATATTATTATATATGTTCAGACGACGCTTTATCGGCTTTTTTTTTTCTCGAAATATTTGTTAATAAAAAAGTTACGGTTATTTGATATGGAAAAAAAAAAAAAAACAAAAAAAGTTTTCGTACCTTTAATACACTTTTAGTTTGTTTCGCTCGGGAATGTTTTCGCTATACGACAATTAACTTTAAATTTAAACGTTCGTTTTTCACTGTGCGATTATTTTTATCCACAATAATCGAATATTTTTATGATTTCCGATTATAATCGATTAATCAAATAATCTGAGAATATAGTACGATTGTTAATCGAACGTTTATAATTTACAATCGAATATTCATACTATAAAGTGTTCTAATAATAGTGATATTAGTAATCAAATAGTTGTACTGGTTTCATCGTTGTAAAATATAAAATAAACTTAAGCTACAAAATTATAAAATATAAAATGTGACGTCATTGTAGCTATTTTCGGTAGACCCGCGCAAACGTGCAAAATGTGTTATACCGGAATTATTATTTTTACTAATTATTATTCCTTATCGTTTAACTAATTTTAATCTTCACATAATTTTGTTGTGAGTAATGTTTATATTTATACTCGAGTTACTCGCTTCGTCCGGCCGTACGAGAATCCCGAACCCGAACCGGATAATAGGTGTTTCGATTAATCAAATAATCGATTAATAAAAATAATCGATTAATAGAAATAATCGCACGGGCCTAGTTCAGCCTCGATATCCGATGTTAACGTTTAGTCCGGTATATTCGGTCGGGAAGCCTATCGTTTATACAGGGTGCGGCAGAGCCGACTGACGAGATAAATGAGGTCATTAGCCTGTGATCTTATGATAAGAGCAGGCCTTAATAAGTGGTAATATTTTGAATTGTACGGTAATGCCGTTTTTATTCGTAATCAATTAACGTCGTGCGTGCGTATTACGAAAATAATAATTCTGTGATCGCTACACAAAGGGCTTTTCGTATACACTTCGGCATTCCACGTGCTGAATCTGTTCCTTCTGCTAACACTATCAAATTGTGGATACGGCATTTGGAAGAAACTGCAAGTACCCTAAGTAGACTTGGACACGGAGCACCCAGAACGGTAAGAACCCCCGAAAATGTGCAGTTGGAGAACAGGATCGTCACGGTCACGTCCACTCGTTATGTTGTGATGTTGGAAACTTATCTGCAGCATAGGTTGGAGGAAATGACTGAAGAACGTGATTTGGGAGATGTATGGTTTCAGCAAGACGGAGCTACAGCGCACACAGCCAAAATTTCACTTGCTGTCTTGTGACAAATGTTCCTTGGGCGGTTAGTCTCTCTGAGAGGAGACATAGGCTGGCCAGCACGGTCTCCAAATTTAAGCACGTGTGATCTTTTCCTCTGGGGCTACCTTAAGGATAAGGTTTTCAGACATCGCCCACATACCATGGAAGAAATTAAACAGAAAATCACCGTGGAAGTCGAGGCCATACCAGTCGAAATGTGTCGAAAATCATATGAGAGCTTCAGAGATCGTCTACAACAGTGTATCAATGCTGACGGCCACCATCTTGGAGATATAATTTTCAAAAAGTCATTTTTAAAAATGGGATTGAATACTGATTTAAATAAAAACAAAAGCCTTTTCTCTAAGTTTTACTGTTCGTTATTTATAACCCATCATAACTCGTCAGTCGGCTCTGCCCTGAAAATAGAAACGGCGCCGTCGGGAAATATGTGTTTGTCTGATGTGAAAAATATCCGAAAAAATAATACAATAATTATCAATTTTTCGTGCAGCCCGCGTACGGGACAACGCATTGAAACCAGGTGGTCGGGATAATAATAATACACTTTCGACGGTATTATAATATTAGGGCCCGTCGGTATGCCGAAACTTTGAGAATCGTTTTAGATATATAAATATCCGTCCCTGAGACGCTTTTCCGCCGGTGCCCAATTATACCGGTCTACCCGCCGCCCCGTTGTATAATCGTCTGGAACGCGCAGTGTATACTTATTTTTAACTTGTTTCGAATCGCTCGAGTGTCTCTAATTGATGATTTTACTCGCAGGCCAAGTAACCGACCGAGTGCAGTAATAGTAGTATAGAAACGGCCCGTCTAAACCAAAAATTAACTTATTTCACAATCCTACACAATACCGAAAACCATACGTTTTTCGGGACTTTCGTATACGGTCGCAGTATAATTATTATCGGACGATAATTGCCCAAATTATTATGAACAATTTGAAGAAAGCAAACCACACTTATATCTAATAAATATATAATTATTTCGGGCACGATATATAATACGAGGCCTGTTCAAAAAGGTCCCGAATTTTTCAATTTTTTATTTATAATGCTTACCTACGAGCTATTGAGACTTATCACCCTCGAAGTATTCTCCTCCCACTTGGTTTATACACTTTTGCCAACGTCGTTTCCATTGTTGAAAGCAATCCTGGAAAGCAGTTTCTGGAATTGCTCCTAGCTTCGTTAGCGAATTTTCTTTTATTTCGTCTATCGTAGAAAATCTTTGTCCTTTTAACGGAGATTTTAGTTTTGGAAAAAAACAAAAGTCTGCTGGTGCCAAGTCGGGAGAATATGGTGGATGAGGAAGCACGGTCATATGATTTTTCACGCAAAAATCTCGAATTAACAGGGGAAGTGTGTGCCGGAGCATTGTCGTGATGGAGAATCCATGCATTTTTTTTACACATTTCAGGCCTATTCCTCCGCACTTTTTCTCGAAGACGTTTTATTACTTCTAGAGAGTACCATCGGTTAACAATTTGTCCTGCAGGTAGAAATTCGTGATGAATAAGGTGACTCCCAGGTTGTCAAAAAAAAACCGCACAATTTCATTGACTTTTGTCACATGAGCATTGTCTGTCGATGTCCACGGACGTCCTGAACTTGGATCGTCAGCTACTTATTCCCGACCGTCTTTAAAACGTTTAAGACCAATCGTAACACTGAGTACGTCCTAAACACTGATCACCATAAGCATTTTGCAACATTTTATGAGTCACAGTAAAAGACTTACAAAGTTTAACACAAAATTTAATATTAATACGTTGTTCGTGAATGTTATTCATCTTAAAAATCGCACAATACACACGCGTCGTCTACTTTGAACGCGCACAGTTAATGGTTAGATAGCAATAAACATTTGAGATTTAATTGAAAAGATAGCTGCTTATCTCTATTTTATTTTAATCTAATAACATTTACGATACTGCAAATTTTCTATTTTTAGGAATTATTGTTCGGGAACTTTTTGAACATACCTCGTACGTATTATTATATAGGAATACGCACGGGCAGAGTAATATTCAGGGTTCGGGACTTATATCGCATTCGAATATGATAATAAGCGCTAAAATATGCACTTTGATGTAGAGATATAGAGGGGAATATAATTTATATCTGTAACGATACATCATAACGAAAAACGACCACGAGCAAACGTTCGGTTAAACGTTTTACAATAAATTAAACTCGACAATATAGTATTCTATCGATTTGTGGGTACCTACGAAATAAATTACAATTGTCCGTGCCGTTTCGTCTCAAATTGTCGAACACTTATGTGGGATAATGATTTAAAATTATTTTAATGACTCCTAGAGCGCTGATATTTGAAGTTGGTTATTGTTCTACATAATATTATAAATATGGATAACGAAACACGATAGTACGGCCAGTATAATATTATAATCAGCGTTTCGGGACTTCTAGCTCATTAAAACGTGATAATAACCGCTGAAAACCGTCGAATTAGCATAACAATCTAAATAAATATGCATTTAAAATATTTATTAATTAATTATTATCATTCAAGTAGAAATTACATGTATTACATTAAAAATTTTTTTTTTAAAAAAAAAACGAAAATTTTACATACAATTTTGTAGAAATCTGTATTATTTATTGCCTATTTGTACCTACACGAAAATTATAACGAGGTACGAGTTGTAGATAACAAAAATATATGATTCCATTAATATTTTTTTATCGATTATAAAGATATAATATTTTATATTATATAGGTGCTGCTCTTTATTTTACTGATCCATTCAAATTTGACGAATTTGTCAAAATATACGGAAAAACAAAGCGCAACAACTGAAAGACACCTTTACTGTAAAATCTATGAAATATGCACATTCGAATTTTAGTTTCGATATCACGGTGACCAGAAATAAATTTATTTCGCACACTGCTATATTATACAATAAATGACAAAAGTATGGAAATGCTATAAGTCCGCCGGACCTTGGCATTGCTATACGAAAATAATATATAACGCGTTGAGACGGTATTCATGTTTAAAGATTCAATATCTACTTAAATTAATTATAATATATTCGAAAACGGGGAAGAGATTACAGACAATCAACTCTGGCACGGTACTAACAATATTTTTACTAAACACGAGAAAAGTCAAACGACTTTTAATTCGCAATGCATTTTGCATACCATTATACGTTGGGTCGGCAGACACGACGGGATAAAACACATAGGCGTTGCGTTAACCGTAAAATGCGCAATGCAAGACGTATTACCATTGATTATATCCATTCAATGGTATTCCTAACGATGATAATATTATGAGAAATTTAACCATTGAAAAGAGCTCGGAAATAATAAAGCGTACTCGCACGTCTGCCCGGTGTCATTGGTATTACCGTTGGGGGAAAAAAAAAAAACCTATTCACAACACATTTAAACATACTCGCCCGTAACACTGTTAATGAGATGCCAATTACTATAACCGGAGGAATAGTCAACAATACTACACACGAAGAAGTATTGGCAATGATATTCTGCGCATATAGAAACTGTTTTAAGGCGGACAGTTAAGTAATGGCCAGTGTTGAAAGTTCTAGGATAAGGTTTTCATCTAGATAATATTCGGTTTTATTTGATCGTGTCTAGATGAACATTTTGGAATCTAACTGAAGATGATTTAATATATATAAAAAAATTATTATCTAGATAAATTATACCTATAGAAAATTAAAAATCAAATGTTTTACTTTTAGTTGAAAATTCGAAAACTCCTAGTGATTTACACTATCAGAATTATTTTAATCGTTTACGTGTTTATCTCCATGTTATAATGTTTTCAATTATAGACAATTAAAAAAAAATTATCTTTTTTTATATCTAGATAAATTCCAAATATTTGTTATCTATATCTTGGTATCTGGACGATTTCGGAGTAATCATATTTTATCAATATCTAGATAAATTTTACTTATCTGTGTCTCAACAATGTACAACAACGTCTTAATTACGTACAACATAGAAAAAGATGAAATGTATTTTTTTGTTTTGGTCATTAAACATACTTGGACATTCAATTTTTGACACGCTGGTACGTGGGGGGGTGTAACCTTCCCTCCCAAATTTTGAAATTTAGACGATAGGTAATTTAATTTTAACGTCTCGGCAAAAGTAATAATGTATTTGGTTTTTTTTTTTTTTTTAATATTTTAGTATGTGATTACCGTTATTATCGTAAAATGTATAATCCATCGATTTTTGTTACAATATATTTTGGAAATTTCGACTGGGAGACACCGCCGTTACAATAGAAAACTCTACGTGAAATCTGTTAGGTTTTTTTATTTTTTTTTTTTTTTTACTCTCATAGGTATTGTAATTGTATTGCTTGTGCGATTACCATCCGTACGTTTAAGAATATTATATCGAGGTATTTTTTTTTTTTTTTTTTTCCGTTGCGTACCGCGCCGGAGTTATTATTACTTTTTCGGGTAATAATATCTCGGTGGTCGTTACGGGATTAAAAAAAAAAAAAAAAAAAAAAATCCCCGAGCAACTGCTATAACACATTATTATATACTATTGCAAACTGTCGTATAATATAATCGTGCAATAAAATACCGTGTTTGTACATAATACATGGCCCGCGTATTTAATCGTTCGATCGATAATTATTATTTTTTTTTTTTTTTTTTTTATATTTACTCACTCGTCCCGCCGTAAATCATCGTAGTAAATTCGCAATATTATTGCCGACAAACCGAGTGCGTAAGCCGCGTGGAGTGTTGTGAATTACAATATCCCGGGCACCGGCGATAACCGCGACAGTGGATATGCAATTCGGCGGTATACGTATTATTGGGACATGACATTATTGAGTGGAGAGGTCGTAAACAACTGAACAAGTCCGCGGAGGGCCAATAATCGCGGGCCTAGACTATTTTAGTAAAATATCGGTTTCGGATTCGGTTTTTTTTGTTTTCCAGTCATCGTTATCGGACGGTTAGGGGTATAATAAAATGTCCCGAAACGCGCGCATCAGAATGTTAAAATCGAATTGATCGGTTCGTATTCCGGGGGTGAAGTTTGACGAGGAGATTGATACTTGAGGTTCGGCAGAAGACGCATAGACGAATTCAGATATTGACCGGTTATCGGTGGATTTGAAACACGGTGCGATTGCTTACATAATACGGTCTGGTAATTTTGCGTAGAGTTGGGATTTGATCGTTTATATTTAATACATTCAGATATTTAATTGAATACAATTTAAATGTTAAAATCGAATTGATCGGTTCGTTTTCCGTGGGTGAAGTTCGACGAGGAGATTGATACTTGAATCGAATTCTCGAACGTAACAATAACGTAAATATGATTTTGTTTTAACGTAACGTTTGATAAAGGAAAAAAAATAGAGAGAGAAAGTTAGATAGAGAAAAAAAAAAGGGCGTTCATACTCCGCACTGTTTAAATATACATAGATCGATAGGAATTTAATTTATGTCCGTAAGCGACGATAAATTGCAAACGATGCAGATGTAGTGTAGTAGTGCTAGTCGTGTTTTTTTCATTGTTGCCGTAGTGACCCAGCAATAAAATTATTTAATAAACACAGAAATAATAAAATTCGAGTTTGACGGAATCGCGTTGTGGTCGGTATTTCGTCATTGTTTGGTAGTTTTTACTGCCGCGTTAAAAAACTTGTTGGTATACCGAAATGTTGACCCCTCGATGACGAAATTCGCTACCGGAAACAGTACAGGAGTGTTCAGATCGGATGAAATATTTTTCTGATGGAAAAAAAAAAAAAATTAAATTAAAATGTAAAACCCTTTGTTCCGTTCAGAATGTAAAATGAAAATTTATCGCTAAATTCGTTCGAAAACATGTTGGCGCGAAACGAGAAAATCGTATTTCGTAAGTGCCGCGGATAACAACGCATAAAAAACGCGGTGAATATCGTTGAACAGAAGAACAAAAAAAAAAAAAAAAAAAAAACCGTATAAACAATATTATCGCCAAATTTTCGCCGTATACAACCCCATTCGACATTTGCGTAAAATTCGCGACGATTGTGTACAATATGGTCGGCACTCCTGTATATTTTTGCCGCGGCACGCGTTTCAAAGTGATTTTTTAAAGATTATTTTACTCTTTGTAGTTATATAAACGGACGAGATTGCAAAAAAAAAAAAAAAAATAATAATAATAAACCGTTGACGAACTTCCCTCTCGGCGGGTCCGCGTGGTGTTGTTTCTATATTCGTCGCGGTTGTTTTACGCGATAAATCGCGTTCGGTTCCTGTATGACGGGGATTTTTTTTTCTCCTGTTCTTCTTTTTTCGTTTTTTTCGTTTTTTTTTCGTTACCGTTTCTAAAACCGACGATAGTTACGAAGTTTAATAAATAAACAGCCGGGGACCGTTTGCGTTCCGAGGTTTCCGAAACGACAATATCGAAACGGTCGCGTCCAAAAATAACTTTCCGTTTTGTCGTACGGCCCCGCGCCATTACACCGTTATCGGTCCCGGGGATTCATCTGCGGGGAGCGCGGCAACGTTTTGTTCGACAAGCCGAAACAATTCCGTAAAACACGTGTTACGCACGCAAGATAATAATACCCCGTGTACAATAAATTTTATTGTACGAGTACGTCGTTGTTATATCGTAGACGAAAGACGAGCGGTATTATTTTTATTTATTGTAGACGCGATGGCGAGAACAATAAACAAAATGTGTATAGATTTGATTTAGTTTATTTTTACACTCTACATTCCTCGTACCGTTTTTTTTTTTTTTTTTTAAGGGAGAAAAGGCGATCGTGGATGTGCGACGCGAAGCAACGGCCGGATCGTGATTATTGGCTATTTAGAGCCATAAGGCTCGGGCAAAGTCACCGACGAGACGACTACACTCTGTTCAACTCAAGAGCGTCCAAACTCGCGCGTGCACGCGTGAGCCGCCGACAACTGTCGGACACCCCCCCCCACCCCCCGGGCGAGATCAAACGCCCATGCGATTGGTCGGCGTTGTATACACCGGGTTACGTTCACAAATCGGTACAACCGCGGTGCGTCGTGATAACGTTGTGACACTTGTCCTCGCTACGTATAAACGCGCGCCGGCATACCGCAGCGCTCCCCGTAGCAAGACGAGAGTAAGACGCATGTGCGCGAACAGAACTCGTTTTCGTCCGACCGACTGGGCACTCAGAACCTGAACAGAGTACTGGTAACCTGGAACTTCGCGCAATATATATCATTCGTCTTAGCGTTCAACCACATCGTCGTCATCCAGTGTCAAATAATTATTTATCTAATTTTTTTTCCCCCTCATCCAGATACTTACCGAATTATTTCGCCAGCGTATATTTAATCATATCCGTGTGTCTATCTTTAGACGTACAATTGCGTTGTCTAAACTACTAATTTTATTTAGATACGTTTTTAGATTGGTTTTACTACGGCGTGTGCTTGCGGTTTTTTCTTCCCGAAAGCATTTTGTCCCCTAGTCGGGGAGGAATAAACGTAATTAATAAAATTTTTATATATATATATAAATGGGTAAATTATTAACGTTACAATTGTTTTGTATCCAGATAAATAGTGTTTTTATCTAAATAATTTACACTTTTAACTAGCTTCTATCTAGATACATTTTTAGTTATCTTTGCGCAACGTTGAAAAATCGTTTTCGAACATAAAAAGTTTCCGATTTCCGTTTATTTTAGTAAAATATCGGTTTCGGATTCGGTTTTTTTTGTTTTCCAGTCATCGTTATTGGATCGTTCTATCCTCGTGCGTTGTGTAGGAGTAAAACAAAATGTCCCGAAACGCGCGCATCAGAAAGTTAAAATCGAATTGATCGGTTCGTATTCCGGGGGTGAAGTTTGACGAGGAGATTGATACTTGAGGTTCGGCAGAAGACGCATAGACGAATTCAGATATTGACCGGTTATCGGTGGATTTGCACACGGTGCGATTGCTTACATAATACGGTCTGGTAATTTTGCGTAGAGTTGGGATTTGATCGTTTATATTTAATACATTCAGATATTTAATTGAATACAATTTTATAAATAATCAACGCTATTGTGTAATTACGTCAACATTTTACGCCGCCGTTATAGATAATCGCCGGATCGCGATAAAACAAAATATCACCCTGTACAACGTCGTTTTTCCGGTTTTTTAAATAAAAAAAAAACGTATTATAAAACTCGAGTGACTTTATATTTATGGGTAGGTTCATTATTAAAACTCGCGAACCGCTGAGCGTCGGCATCAAAGACGGCGACGGCGCTAATAAAGATCTGTGAGGGGTGCGATTAAAAAAAAAAAATTGCTGACTTCAAAAAAAAAAAAAAGATTTATTTTGCCTTTTTTTATTTTTTCATCCTTTGACGAATGATAATACATTATCCGTTTTACGTTGATAATAATAATATAACGGTGTAATCGCGTGTTAAAATACGAAAAAACAAAGAAATTATTACGAGTTATGCCGACTTTAAAATTAAATTATCGTCGAAATGCCGACGGGGTAGTTTAAATTTCGAAGTTCGGGGTATGTCCCCGGCCCCGACCGTCGGTATAGTTGGTTTTTTTTATTATTTTTATATACATATATAATTTAACCGCGAGTGTTTAACTTTTAATTAAACGAATTTATAGACGAACGCGTGGCGCCGAATTATTAGCATAATAATAATGTTGTTAGTACTTATATGTTTTGTCCCCGCGCTGTTGCAGTCGTTGCGAATAATTTTATTCAGCCCGTTATAAATTTGTTTCATTCGCTTTCCCCCCGGCATGCCCCGGGGTTACAATCGTGTAATCCGTGTAAAAAAGCCCGTTCGGGATTTTTTTTTTTTTTTTTTTTACTATTATTTATTTATAAAAAGCGATTTAATTTAAATCATGTGTTAATAACGCGTAGGCCTTTTTTTAAATTATATTAACAGAAAAAAAAAAAAAAACTTATACATATATATATATATAAATTATTATGTTTATAAGGTAACGACTGCCTCATATAATAATATTTACTCGTATATATTACGGAGATCCGTGTCGCAGATTAGTTATACGCAAATAACGGGTCGAACAAGCAACCGCGGCGATTATACTTGCTGATATATTTTTTTACCCCGGTCGTGTAGTACTTACATATTGTACAGGGTGTTCGGTAATAGTGCACCGCCACGATCGTATGCCGTGTACTCGGTGCGTGGTGATCCAATAAGGATAATTTCAAAAACAACAAAAAAAAAAAAAAACGATTTTTCCATCTCCGAACCCGTGTTTGGGTTTTTTTTTTTGTTTTTACATTTACTCCTCTTTTAGGATACTCGCGCGAGTTATTTACTTCGTGAAACATAGTCAATAAATCGTAATTCATTATGAAATTGGTAATAGATAGCAAATTTTATATTTTACTGTGTACACGGGTTTTTTTTTGTTGTTGTTGTGAAATTCATTTAATACAAAAACAATTATCCGGTTTTTTATATGTAGATAAAAATGAGATAATCTTATGTTTTATCTGGATATATTTTAAACGTATTATCTTATCTAGATCATTTTTAAGTAATCTGCGCGCAACACTGCGACCATTGAGTATTGGATACCCATTGAAAATATAGACAATATTATGTTTTAATGTTTCCGCGGGATTTTTTGTGAAATTCATTTAAAAACCAAATAATTATCGTTTTTTTTTTTTTTTTTATAGATATAAATGAGGTGATCTTATATCTATAATCTAAATAATTTTCTTTTTTTGTTGTCGGTTGTCTAGGTACATTTTCAACGCATTATCTGTTCTCTTATCTAGATCATTTTTAAGCTATTTGCGCGCAACACTGCGAGCATTAAATATTAATACCAGTGACGTAACAAAGGTGGTGTTTTGGGTGTCTGGAACCCCACCTCCCCTCCCTGAACAGTATTCATAAAAATGTAATATTTTCTTTTTTTAAACTGTTGTTATACACAAAAATAACCATGCTTCAACATTCGACAATTACATAAATTATACGAGATTTGTATCTATACACCAGAGACGTATTCATATATAAGAAATTATGGCGGGGGGGGAGTGTGTTAGGCGAATATCCCCCTTGAAAAAATACTAGTTGCGCCACTGATTGATATCTGATTGACGATTATAACGATTATTATAATAATTATTTCTATCCGAATAGGATAGGCCAGGGCCTATTTTTTGTCATTTTCTAAACTACGCATTTTTTCATTTATATAAAATATTTATGTACCTCGAAATACAATATACTCCCTGACTTTTTACTACCACACTATTCTTAAACTTAATAAAGCAGTAAATAAATATGTTTTTTTTTTTTCAAATATTGTCATATGTTTTCAACTTGTTGTTTAGCATAAAAAAATAATAATATTAAAGTAAAATGTATTAAATTGTATTTTTGTTCTAAATTTAAAAAATTCGCTACAATCAATTATCGATTATCGTATTTAGGTCTATATTGGATTAGCGTAAACGGGATTTTCTTCTTTTTTTTTTTTGTTGAACATTTTGAGTGCCGGAATTAATCTTTAGTCATTACGCACAATGTGTGTCGTATTACGCACAGACATAGGCCCTGAGATAGGTCGGGCGTTTTAATCGTTTTATCGTCCGCGCGCACGGTCGTGCCGATTTATTACTTACTCGTTCGACGGGCGCGCGGGGACCAAGCGGAAACGCGTTCACGAAACTGTACCGAACCTAACCGAAAACCGTTTGGACGGTACCTACGATAACGATTATTACGATACGAATAGGGAATCGGTAAATATACAAATACGAGGCGCGCTCAATAAATAAACGCCGTTCAAAATTATTATAGAAAAACTTTTAACGTTGTTATACCGGAGCAAACTAGAGATAATGGGCCGTTATTTCAGTTTATAATACAAATTTGTTATCTCCAATCAGTCGTTGACTACAGTGCCCGTTCGAAGAGGGCCGTTTAATATTTGCAGTACAACGCCGCGACGTGTATTAAATTTTGTTTCGAAATTGGTTAAAACGCTACGGAAACTTTTGAATTGATTCAATTGGCTTTTGAAGATGCCGTGTAATTTTTTGACTGGTTCAAACGTTTTAAAGAAGACGATCATCGCCCCTGGCGTCCATCAACATCAAAAACACATGTTACTGTTAATTTTGTTCGAAACAAAATTGGAAATGACCGACGATTGACCGTTAGAGAAGTAGCCAATGGAGTTGGCATATCAATTGGTACTTGTCATTTGATTTTATCACAGATGAATTGGGTAGGAAAAGAATGTCCGCGAAATTAGTGCCAAAATTATTAGTCGAGGAACAATTGGAACATCGCAACGAAGTGTGTTTGGAATAAAAAAACATCGTGTTTCTAATGACTAAAATCAATTATTACGGGTGATGAAACATACTATGATGGCTATGATCCAGAAACCAAAGATCAATCGTCGCAAGGGAACACCGGAAATTCACCTCGTCTAAAAAAATGTCATCAGGTCCGGTCAAACATCAATGCTCATTGTTTTTTTTGGTTTTGTCCATTATGAGTTTGTACCTATAGGTGAAAAACAGTAAATCAAGTTTTCTATAAAAATAAAATGCACTGGGAGAGAATTAGAGAGAGAATACACCGGTTAAAGGCCAGAAACGTAGAAATCAAAATCATGGTTTGTGCACCGTGACAATGCACTAACGCATTCGTACGTGAATCGTTGACATCCAAAAACATACCAGCGGTACCTCACCAAACTCGTATTCGCCCGACTTAGCTCCCTGTGGTTTTTTGTTTCCGTTAATATTAGTCAGAGACTCGAAGACTTTAACAGAACCAACCATAACGGGAACAGCGACGGGCGAGCCAAATGCTATAGCCTCGGTGGAAATTCAAAGGCGGCAAGACCGTTGGGAGCATTGTATAGAAGAAGCTAAAGGGCACTATATTGAGGGTGTAACCATTTAAATAGTTTTGCAAGTTTGACATATAATTTTTAATACATTTTGTCCGGGTATTTATTGAACATTAACCTCGTATAATATACGAGGTATTATATATATATATATATTTATAAAGGTACAAAGTCACGGTCCGTTCGTTTCGGAGGGTTCGTCCAAGGTTGTCGGACGGTTAAAATATTTCTGTCGCGGTCTCGGTCGCGACGGGCCCGCGGGGGAGGATGCGACCGAAATACACACGCACACGGCCGGAGGCGACGATGATGATAAGTTAAAAAAAAAAAAAAAAAAAAAAAAACCTGTAAATGTTTACTCGGCGGCACACGGTGTGCCGTCGTATATTATGATAAGTAAACACGGGACGGGCAACACGACGATGATAAAAAGAGATGCGGAGGAGGGGTGGAAATAGAAAGATTTTCGGTCAAGTCTACCGGCCATATGGCCAAGTGTTTTTTTTTTATTTATTATTATATTATCCGTACGCTCTGTACAAACAAGCCGCCGCCGCACCGGATCGGTGGATTTCGTCGTCGTCGTCGCCGCTAGCAACGATAATATTATTCTTCGCACCGCCCGCCGATGATAACAAAAAAAAAAAAAAAAAAAAATAATACACATTTTTGAAGGGAGACAGAGGATTAAAACGCCACTGCACAATATTCCCTCTCGCGTGAATAATAATAATAATAATAAAAAAATTTAAAAAAAACACAAACATTTCTATATATATATATAATCTCGAAACACCGCCACCATTCGAAGGAGTCGACGGTCGGAGCGAGATTTCTGCGGGTATAGAAAAGTTGTGCGCGGACGGAGAAGAAAAAAAAAAAAAGCGCACGTCATTTACAGTAAGACCGGTGGCGAACGCAGGAGGGGGGATTTGGGGTTCCTCCCCCCCGACCCGAAATTTATGGAAAAATATTTAAAAAAAAAAAAAACGAATTACCCGACTTACAAATTGAACGAATAGGTGTTTCAAAGTTTCCCGTGATACATAAGTAATATTTACGAACATTTTGCGTTTTTTCAACCAGAAATTTTTTCTCGCGTTACCCCACCACCGAGGAAAACCGACGACCACGTCACTCCGGTGCTCCGTTCAGGTCTTAAACTAACTCGAGCGCACGCAACACATAAAATCGGCCGCGGAGTGAGGCAGAGATCAACGAA
Organism: Tuberolachnus salignus; assembly: GCA_956483605.1. NCBI lineage: Eukaryota > Metazoa > Arthropoda > Insecta > Hemiptera > Aphididae > Tuberolachnus > Tuberolachnus salignus. The sequence continues at coordinate 15,804,607 of OY101429.1, forward strand.
TAATAAACGCTCGACGGTGGTTAGGGGTTTGATCTCGAATCGATAATAGTCACCACTGCGGGTATAGCGTCCTCGGTGTACGAACGATATCACGCGGCTCTTTGGCACATCCGGTCGGTATTGCCGCATTGACGACCGTAGTTGGCAACTACGAAAATTCTCAAACGCGTTTATTATTAATCGCTTTTCCATTTCGGCGTGTAAATTACGACGTGAAAATCGTTCGGCTTACATATGATTATTATTACAGTCTGCTGCCGACCGGCCAAAGACAATTATAAACGTGTAGTTGTACTGGTGTATAATATAATTGCTTTGTCTAGGGGCGTGTCCGTAGCCTAACCTAACCTAACGCACTGTATTCACTACACGGTGAATATTCTATCGGATAAAAAAATTAAAACTCTAACGTTTCTAAATAAATTAGATTTATTTTTAAAAAAAAACACCCCGCCCGTAGAACAAAATGCTAATACGTCGTAATATTATACAATTTTTTTTTGTTTTCGTTTTGGTGTTCCCTCGTTATCGAGCAAATTTCTCGGGGAATATAAAATTAACGTCCTAAAGTACAGATTGGACAACATTTGCTACCGGAAAACTGTAGTTTGACGATGCATGTAAAACGATTGGAGCAAATTTTCTGGTCGAAATCGTGTATTTTTTTTTATTTTTCCTGTTAAAACTGCTAAAGTGGAAAAACTAGTGAAAATAACTACGTTGATAATATTATTTACGGTAAAAGACAATTTTAAAAAAAATGAAAGATTGACATACACATTTGTAATCATTTGTAAAACTAAGTGATTATATTATTTAACAGGCCGTTTTCATTTAAAGTATTGAATTCCTAAAAAAAAAAAAAAAAAAAAAAAAACATTTCGTTTTTATTCTATCGTTATTACCTATACAACAACATTAACGACACTTTTTTGAAAGGTGGACTTTTTACGAAATCCATTAATAAGTTTTTGTTTTCCCTCACCCCCAATAAAATAAGATTCCCCTTCCCGGACAATCATCAGTCGTAGACCCTCGTGTTTCTTCGTACCGAATTTTTTTAATAACACACGATTGACAATATAATTTCCAAGAGTTTAACCGCACCATTGTTTCCGATAATGGGCCGCGCCCGGCGGGTGGAAATATAAATAAGTAATCGGTTTTTTTATATACCTATATATATATAAAAAAAAAAAAAAAAAAACCCGATTGAATAATCACCGAATACCATACGATACGTTTCTTCTGTATTTTTTTTTTTTTTTTTTTATAAGGGTCGGTACGGGCACGCCCAGACGGAGAAATTATATTATATACGACTACTACACTACTCGTTTATAATTGTCTTTCGGCCGGTCGGGAGGAGACTACAATATAATAGAATACACGGGCCGTAAAACTTTTTACGTAATTAAACGTCGAAATCATCGAAAATCGATTAATTACAATTGTTTTAGAGGTAAGGTAATTTTCCTAAAAAAACAGGGGGGGGTGGTGGAAGAAAGAAAAAAGACCGAGAATATATTACACAACGCGCGTCCGCCGGTGTTTTTTTTTTTTTTTTTTTTCAAAATCGGAAGATACGCGACATTTTTAATAATAAATAATACTATACTAGAACGGTTTTTTTTTTTATGTTCTTGGAGGATATCGTAAAATAGAACGAAAAAAAATAAAACACGGATGTTTTACCCGCATCGGGATTGTAGCACGGCCTCTCCGATAAAGCTATGCAAAAATGCGAAATTATCGGTATTTTAGTAATTATAATTCAATATTATATCCACAAATTCCTAATGTAACGTATGAACTGCGAACTAAACGAACGACCCGATTAAAGTTCAGAGTTTATCGAAAATATGAATTTAATTCGACGTTTCGTTCGTACAGTTTGATCTTTGAACGGACCTCTCCTTATGTGACCTCGTAAGACTTTTTTTGGCGGGGCGTCGAAAATCATCGTGAAAACTAACGCGAAAACGGACGTCCGAATTCGTACGTATGAAAAAAAAAACCTAACCCCGATCGATTAAAAATAAAAAAAAAATTGAAAATCGTCTAGGTGATTTTAGAACGTAATCGTACAGTATATTAATATAATAATATAATAATATATGTCTGATGATTGATTCCCGTTGGTCTTTTACTGCAGTAATTTTTTTTTTTTACTTTATTAATTGGAATGTGTTTCTTTTTATCATTTTTATCATATTTATTTATTTTGTTTTTTTACATCGCTACAACGCATTATGCCAATTCTGCGATATTTGTGATCGAATAAACGTCTACACGCGTAGGTATAATGGTTTATACAATATAAAATATTACATACGCGAGCCATGCAAAATTATTATTATCGTCCGACGAATATTTATGACCCGACCATAATATAAATACGATTGCATAATAATATCAAAATAATTGCATATTATAATATACTATTATTACTACGCCAGACGTATTATTAGGTGTGCACTATGGTATAACTGCACTCGCGTGGGCGACGGGAAATTTCTATAACGAAATTAACAAGAGCCATTGTCCAAGATAAATCAATTTATTATCAGCCTGGTACGATAATTCGGGTTCTAACATTTCGCGAAACTCATTTTTTTGGTTGAAATATATTTTAATTATTATGAAAATAAAAAAAAAAAACAAAACTATAATACAGCGAACATTTTCTTAGGCGACTATACTATACTATAGTTTTATTTAATTTTTTTGTAAATGGTCAATTGCCAATAGAAAATGCTTCGACAGTGGACTTTTAAACATATTATTGATTATTATAGTTTTTAGATCATAATATTGCACAATAATCGTATATTAATTCTGTATTTAAAACGAATTATCAAAAAAAGAAACTTAAAAATCAATACAGTTATATTACTTGAGTTAAGAATTTGTGATTATATTATAAAATATCTTACTTTGATTTTGGTTTTAGGCGATTAAACAACGTAAAGTTCAATTCAGTGATTGATATATTATTTTATTAATACGATATGAAATAACACAATCAGTGCGACCATGGCTTTATATAATACATTACAAAACCAATAAAAAAATAAAAAAAAAACGTTAAATAACATTTTTGTTTTTTTCGATAACGTGCATATATATTACGGAACTTTTTTTTATTATGACTGCAGGCGATTAACAAAACGAAAGAAAAAAAATATAGACTAGTGCACACGACGATACAGTAGCTAGATTATGATAGTAGAAGACATAATATATTTTAGAAAAATTTATCTAGAAAATAAATTATCCAATTATGTATATTTTTATCATTTATCTAATTATCGTCCGGATGAATGGGAAATAAGTTAGCCAAGATAAACAATTATATCATTTAGATAAATTGTTTTGCAATTCTAATAATAATGGAATGTATTTATTAGTGATAAAATGTAAAATATTTAGTTTATAATATTATTATGGTTCATAAAAGTTTCGACTATTTGTCTAGATTATTAAAGATGATATATTTTAAATATCTTTTATCTTTATTTAGATACGTTGTTAAATTTTATAACACGACTGGTAGAGCGCAGAGTGAATTTTTATAGAAGACACGCAATAATAATATGTGAAAGCTCGATTGTTCACATTCACACGGCGATATGTATCTAGTAGTGATGGGAAAAATCCGGATTTTCGGATCATTTATTGTAAATCCGGATTTCGGATTTGAAAATCCGGACTTTTATCTGAATCCAAATTTCGATTTTAAAAATTATGATTTTATATTCTTTAATTAATTTCTCATAAAACTATTAATAATATCTAATTGTTAATGACATTAAATCCGTGTTTTACAGTTGAAAAAATATCACAAATAGAAATTTATTTATAAAAAACAAGTAGAAAAAAAAGTAAAAAATATCACACATATATTAATACATATTAATTTTTACAATATATATATATATATATATTTTTTTTTTTTAATTTTTATTAAAGAATATACAATCTGTACGTAAAAGCATAATGCGAATATGTGCTACAATAAATTTAGAAACAAGAATATGGTGAGGGAAGAAACCATCCAGTGATCGCACTTCCTTTTGCTTAATATATTTACATATTTTTTATTTAGTTGCTGTTAATTATATATATATATATATATATATATATATATATATATATATATTTCAAGGAATTTCAAGGAATCGTGTGAGTGGCTAGACCGGATATTAGAGGGTTAGGATGAGAGGGCAATTTGTCGAAGAAACGTTTATAGTACGTTTTTAGCTTCTTGGCGAACGGTTTTAATTTTTAAATCCGAATGGAGAGTAAAATCAGAAATGTAAAATGGGCCATTGGTGAGATAGAGCGCAGTATTTTGTTTCGAACGGTTTGTATTTTATTAAGGTTGGATATTTTGGCATTGCCCCAAAGTTGTATAGTCCGCATAGGCTTAATTAAGGATTTGTAAATTAGGAGTTTTATATTTAATTTGGTATGCAATGTACGGACCGAGCTGACCGGACAGACGTTGTTTGCAACTCGCGTGAATAAAAAATGACGGATTTATGTCACATCACTGCCACATCTAGTCGGTACCACTGCCGGTGTCTCGCAATTGGTAATACTGTCGACGACAGTCGTTTTCACGTTGATTTCCGATTGTTACTATCGCCCCGTACAATACGTCGTATAATACGTAATCATTTACAATTGATGGAAATTATTTTCACTTAAGCGCGGCGATTTCGATTCCTCGTGTCGTGCGCCGACAACCGAACTGAATTTTTTTTTTTTATTTTTTAAATAAAAACCAATATTCCCCAAATGCTTGATGACTAACGGCTATAAATCGCGTACGGCCATAACCGTTTGTGTTTGTCGAACGTTCTCCTCTATAGTTACGGAATATTATTATAGTAATAATAACATTAAGTATATACAACACAATACATAATATATTATATATTTTATATCTATATATATATATATATATGTGTATGTATACGAGCGATGGAAAACGATTTCGAATTTCGAATGATTAATAGGCATCGGGGCCCCCGTGCATACAAATGGAGTTATACTACGCGGCGCGTACCGCGATAAACACAGACCGTTTATAATGTCACGATGTGTATTATGATAAAATAAAAAAAAAAAAAACCGTTCAAACCGAGATAACTGCATAACAAAAAAATGCGTTGAACGTTATATATGGTAATAAGCGTATACCGCGTACAAGAGAAGAAATAGCTTTTCTTTCTTTCTTTTTTTTTTTTTTTTATTTTATTTTTTTTTATTTTTTATACATATATATATATGTATTATTATTTTCTATTTTGCCGATACAGTTACCTACTCTACCGTCGCGTGTCGCGTCGTCGTCGCGCGCAAACCCGCGGGAGATTCGAATTCGAAATCGGCTACCCCGGGGGCTATCCGACGCGCGTCCCGCCAGAAACGACATTAGTATTTTTTTTTTTTTTTTTTTTTTTTTATAATACGGAAACGTTTTAATTCACGATATTAATTCTATTCCGTTTCAAACGCTACGGCACGCGAAAAAAATCGAGCCAAAACCGTTCGTTCATTTTTGTCCACCCCCACCCCACGAGGTTTGAAACCCTTGCACGACAATTTACTCGCGTTTTCTTTTATGCCGTCTCTTATTTTTCTAATTCAACTTTTTACGAAAATCTACAATAGAATGCCATACCCTGGAGATGCGGAGTTACCCTCTGAAAAAAAAATTCTACCTGATCCTACCCTAACCTAACCCCCAAACACCGTGTATCAATGCCTTGATTTTCGTAGAATGTTCGGCATCGGAAAATAAAATAATTCGCTATCACGAACTGTTCGTTATCTCGAACTACGTTGAAATCCCAACTCGAAACTATCATTGCGCACAATAGCGTTTTTAATCTCGATAACTCAATAGAAAATAAACCGTTTTCCGTTATCTCGAGTGCGTTCCAAATAGACATCTAAAATATTACCGATGATAGATAGAGGAAGGTAAGTATACGCGTACAAGTATTTTTACTACTCAAATTAGTGTAAGTTATTTTAATTTATTCAATTTTTGTCGGTATCACTATTTCTGTTCCACTTGAAATTCGACATACTGTAGCAGACACATATTTCAAACTGGTTTTATTTGAAAAAAAAATTATACGGACGTTGTCGTTAGTCAGTGCCCCGGCGTTTAACATAATATTTTTAACTTCGATAAGATGATAGCCAACACCCATTAAGGACGTAACACTAAATATATTATAATAATAAAAAAAAAATAATAATTAATCGTTTTAAAGTCATTTCGTATTTTTTTTTTTTTTTCACGATAAAATACCGAAATACACGAATTAAAATATATTACATTACTAAGTATACGTATAAACGTAAAACGTACGTGTAATTTTTTATTTTTGTAAATATTTACAAGATAATAATGGAAATTGTTATTATATAGGATTGTACTAAAAAACCGAGGATTTTTATTACGCGATTATGATTTATGAAAGAAAAATAAAAAATCGCATTGGTTGTAAATACGTATTTTGAAGAATAATAATAAAAAAAAGTACGTATAATTATTTATTCGTTTATTTTATTACGCCCGGGAAGGTAATAATAATTATTAGATATCAGAAATGTAGATTTAAAAAAAAAAAAAAAAAATTGACAAAACAGGTACGCACTAATATATTGTACGTCATAATAAATTCAACGGTAATAAAGTTAAAGATTTATGATTGAAACCGATAGAAAAATAATAATAACAAACACATTGTACAATGTGGATTTATTAAAGAATCACGGGGAACAACGGAATGAAATTTCGGTAAAATTTGAGGTAAAGTTTACGATTGTATGTACAATGATAAAAATATGAAACAGCGTGTAGTTCCAGTGATGCACAAGGGAATTATTATAACTTAACCGGATGAATTTTCGACAAAAATATCGCGAAAATTTCTCGTGTTGCGATTAATTCTATGCGCATATTTTATTATTATTATTTTTTTTTTTTTATATAACAACGCCGAAATCGGTTTTTCTATCAAATGATCGACGATCTGTGATGGTTTTCAAAGTTTGTACTCGACACAGTGTGCTCAGGAGATGGAAACAATTTTATCTTGTAAATCGTATATTTCAGCCAGAGCTTCAAGCTCGAATTTCGATCGAATAAAAGTGTGGCTTTTATCGGTCACGGATTTTAATTTCCCGTAGATTATGGTTGTCGTGTCGGGGTATTAAAGACGATTCTACGGTGTATTCGTGATTATTACTTACTCCCGTTCCCATTGAAAAATCGCTATTGTACTTATGTCTGCAGATTCGTAAACTGTCGTTGAACCTCTGGAATTGTTGAGTGGGGCAAAGGTATAATTTCCCCCCTCCCATAGGTACGACAACGGTACCAATCTCTGAATCTTCTTGAATAAAACAATAATGCCATACATGGATTACTTTTTATATTCAGATAAGATGAAAATATTTTTTTCCTCAAATTATTTCATACGAGTTTATCGCATTATCTGAGTCACAAAAATAAGAAAACTAACATTAAAGTAATGATGTATTATTTCGTTTATTTTTTTAAGGTTTATTTGTTTAGTTTAGTAGTTAAATCGTTAAATTAAATCTTCGATTATTTTGTGTACGCAGAATACAAATTTATTTACACCACCACTCGTGGTTTTGATTTTGGCGAATGAATAATTTTGCGCACTCTTCCCCTCCACCCACTCTAGTTTTTTATCCAGTTACGCCACTGTCTATATTGTTTTAAAAACACCGCGGATGTTGTAAAATTATCATCTTTTGCTCGTACTATAAACGATTAAAGTTTTGTTCAATACTATTTCAAAAGTCTTTTTGCGCGTAAATCGTTTTTCTGATCTAATTAATTTCCGCGGTAATCTCTCCCGATCAAAAGAATTTATTTCCAAGTCCGCAATCCTAAATATTAAAATATTCATATTTCCCAAGAATGTACGACGGCGATGTTGGGTAATAAAACGTCATATTGTTTCGCGTCCACAAAAATAAAATAAAAAAACGCATCGCACAAACGATTAAATATTTCTGTACGACCGCGTTTTTATACTATTTTTTTTTTTTATTATTATTTATATTAAAACACTTTTGAAATATTATATAATCTCAATATTACTGTTTATCATTAATATAACCGTTGAAGTGTTGCAGTAGACGCTGCCGGAGACAATAATAAAAAAAAAAAAAAAATGAATTATTTCGATTTTTTTAATATATTAAATGTTTACAAACACCTTTTTTCTTTTTCTTTTTCATTTTCTTTTTTCATGTCGTCGGAATTTCTGTCCCCCTTGTCGAAAGCTTAATGTTGTGAGAGCTATAATGTAAAAGGAAATTCACCATTACACTCGGAGGGTTGCGAACAAAAAATATATGCAACGTCATTTTTTATCGTCTCTGCGTACACACGGGACACCGTTAGACTTAGTTACGTGTTTCGAGATTATACAATAATTATAAATAAATAACGTCAACGTCAAAAAAAAATACAAGTACGTGTTTTTATAGTAATTACAATAATCATTGTTGTTGATTATAATTGAGAACGATTTGTTTGTAGTAATATGCCGTGAAATATCCGAAAGAAAGCGGTTCCTATTTTCTGAAAATTAAAAATAAATATGGTTCTAAAAAAAAAGAAAAAAAAACTGATTAATCCTCCGCGATATTTCCAAAAAAATTTAATTTTCCCAAGATACTTTCCTACCGTCGAGATTTCCCAAATTTTCCGGTACAAACCGATTTTATTTTCTGTACGCAACGATAAACGATTGCGAGTGAAGTTCGGTTAAAAATATTTTGTTAAATTTAAATTGGACGTTTAGTTAATTGATTATTATTATTAAGCTACACGATTAATTACAATATTTTGAGCTTTTGTGGGAAATCGGTTTTCGGTTGCACGCAGCAATAATGGAGGGAATTTTCGTCTAAATCGGCGACGGCGGAGTGTGAAGTCGTTAAATATTTCGGTCGTTCAGGTTTCTGTTTATTTCTCAAAAAACACGCTTTACAGAGAAAAAAACGATCTTGTCTCGTAAAGTAAATCGATTTCGATTATCTTTTTTTTTTTTTGTTTCCCTATGGAAACTGGAGGAAGACATTTTACAGGGCGCATAGAGACTTGGAACAATTTTTAAGTCGTGTATAGAACATTTTAACGAAATTTTGGGAAATATAAAAAATTGATCGACTCAAAATCGTCATTTTGACTAACGCGTATGGGTTTAGACATTTTCCTCGTTATTTGTAAAACTACAGACAGAGTACAACACGTCGGTTTTCAATTTACTCGAATAGACGTAGAGGAACGTGCCGTTCTCCGGATAACGCAAAACTTCGAAATTAAAACGACTCGTGGGTAAACGACGTTAACGATTTGTTGTTAACTATAGTTAACGATTTGTAAAAAAAAAAAAAAAACCACGAGCGGGACACCATTAAACAACGCGATTCGGTAACCGCACGAAATCTCGTGGTTTTTTTTATTTTATTTTTTTTTTTTTTTTGTAAATCGTATTTTGTAAACCGCCCTCACCCGTACGCGGTCTCGCTCTCGGAACGAAAGACCGGGGAAAGAAAAAAAAAAATAATAATAATAAAATGAAATAAAATCTTCTGCTTCGTACTACGACTATTATAATAATACGTACGTGTAGGTAGGTATAGGCCAGCTCGCAACAACAAACTGCTACATACACACGACTTAACGATTTATCTGAGACACGCGGTCTTGGCGGCGGCCGCGCACAAATAAGAACAATACGTATAAATAATTGTCATGAAGTCGGTTATTTTTTTTTTAAATTTTTATTTTTTCTTTTCCCTCTAGTCGCGGGAATATTCGTGTGTACATGCGAGTATTATTATAATATACACGGCCGAGCCGGCGACCGACGACGCGGTCACGACCATCCGAAAAATGTCACGGAGAAATCTACGATTTTTATCATCGTTCCCGGTCTGCGTTTACCCGCAGCCAGCAGCCAGCAGCCAGCAGCAGCAGCTAACTATATAGTAAGTATATAATGATATAAGTAAGTACGGTATACGCGCGGGGCTTAATTTATTCTCTCTTCGTTTTGTTTATCCGACATAATTTTTCAAAAAAAAAATAAAAAAAAAAAAAACCACTCGCACGGTTTCTTTATATTATTATAGAATAAACAAGGAGAAGGTGAGGGGGAGGGAGAAACCACAGAAAAAAAAAACAGCCTATAAACGAGCAAGTGTATAAAATATTATTATATTGTTTGTGTATTATTATTATTATTATACTAAAAAAAAATAGCCGTACTTACACTATGGCGTGTAATATTATGTACGTACGTATTTATGTACGGGCACCGCACGCGCATTTGTGTTGCGGACGTTATGGAATAAAAAAAAAAAAAAAAATAATAATAATAAAAAAAAAAAAAAAACGGTAGGTACAAATATTATTATATATTGCGTACCTCCCCGGGACTTTGTAAGTACGCGAAAACGCACACAAACGCGTCTCGGCGAGTTTAAACCTAACGATAATAATACGAATAATATAACGTCAGTGGCGTATACGAGCCTGTCACGAACATTATATTATTATTATAGAGTCACGTCAGCCCGGTTATAACTATACTACGGTGTATAATAATAATAATAAAATACAATTTTTTTTTTTTTTTTTCCCCGATCAAATTATATATATACTCGCCGGCTCTTTCGAATACCATCCCGCCCCGCCAGAACCGGTCAAATTATTTTGTCAATGGGGAGGATGAGGATAAGATTGGTTTTTTTTTTTTTTTTTTTAAATATAAAAACAATATAATAATTCCTCACCATCACCGTCGCGTTTATCCGTGTTGTTAGGAGTAATTTTAAAAAAAAAAAAAACAAATTAAATACATAGGAAAAAGCAACTTTAGTTATAATTTTTACGTTACATATCTAATTCGTTAATATTTCACAATTATCTTTAGCTTAGCTCGGTTATTTTTTTTTCTCTCATTATGATAACTTTTTTACTATGTACAGTTAAAAAAAAAAAAAACGCTAAACTCGCCTGGGTTTGATGCTCGCCTCCTAGGTTTAGGCCGGTTTCACTCGACTATACAATATTTTAATACGATTATAATTATTACCGGACCCCGGTCCTCTTGAAAATCGATATTACCATCGGCGAATGTTACGTAACCCGAAATCGAGTAAGTATACGGAAATAGGTCTATAGGCAGTCGAGATTTTCGTATTCGTATTTGTATAAGCCGACAATAATACGATTTCTGGTGTGGGGATGGGGCACTGTTTTGATTTTGCGGTTTCCGATCGATAAAGATTGCGAAGAAGAATAAAAAAAAAAAAAAAAACATTCCGACATCAATATTACTTTACACATAACACACACACACACGCAATGCAAATGTGATGCTACTCGAGTTTTATACGAATTGATTAATTCCAATATTATATTACCCGGTGGTCTCTTTTTAATATTTTCGGCGACGAGTCCTTCGAGCGGGGTGTAATTATTATTATTAATATTCGTTTAATCAACATTCTATACGTACGTATATATTATGAGTGCAGTGTGTATAGGGTTCGCATATACGATTTTAATTCGTATATTCTGCGACGTCGTTTATATATAGTAATGTATACTCGTATATATATATATATATATATATGAATTATAAACCCGCCGAATTAATAATCTCGAGGAAAATTTACATATCATTTCATATCCGTTTATGCATTTATTAATTTACGGAAGAAAAAACGATTATCAAACTCTCGTCGGGCGATGCTATTTCGTTTAACGATAACATGATATCAGTAATTTTCAGCACGAAAATACAAGTCCGTGACGATATATATATATATATTTACATTGCGACGTAATAATATTTTCTATGCGTATGCAATAAAATTGTATTGTTTTTTTCTATTTCTTGAATATTTCCAATACACGAGTTTGCCCGGTTACAAGCGCTGTATTATTATTTTCGTGTAAGGTTTATAAACATATATCGGGACAAAAAAAAAAAACGAGATGTTATTGTTTTACGTTATTCCGGAGTCCTGAAAAATAATACGTATTTCAAATGTATTATTTGTATTGATACGTATTAATAATATACCGTAGTGTCACCGTGCCCGTGTCGACCGTTGACGGACGAATAAATAAATCTATTCAATTCGATAACACAGATAATGGGTGTTGTCATTTGTAATCGTCCCCTCTAAAAGAACAAGAAGATATCGTACACAAGAGGGGGGGGATGACGGGGGATATTTTCTCTGTGGAATTTTTTATATATATATATACTTAAACATGTCTCGTATAACCACCAGTTATCAACATAATACGTAGTTTGTACTTGCCCGCTGGCAACATAATTCGTTGTCAGAAATTTGTGCTGTGGTGATAACAAATAAATGATTAAATGTCAGATTAAAATACAATAGATTTTTGTTGTTCCGGTTTTATTGCATTGCCTCACCGTTTCAAATACTTGCGCACGCCGCTGTTAAAAAGGATAAACACGATTATCTATAAAAAAAAAATCAAATCATTATCGCACCGTGACCGATTCACAGTACAATAGTACCGTAGTATAATGGACGTCGTATAGTAGAGCAACTGTCCTTTATCAACGACGGCCATTTTGAATACTGCGATCATGGAATAAACGACAAAAAGTTTGTATTTTAACCACGCAAATACTACGATAACAGTCGTAGTTTTTGGGCGCGGTCGGCTATTGGATTTAATCCGACCCATCAATCGCAGTGAAAACAATACGGCAATGTTTCCCAATACTTTTTTTTTTATACTTATCGAACTATAAAATTATAATTATATTGTCGAAAAACGAAAAAAAAAAAAATCGTTTAACGTAATATTATTTCGGTATATTTCAAATATATATATATATATCGGCGTCTGTGGTGGGTGAAATAATGAATGATATAAAAACGAAAATCGACCGCGATACGACAATTTTTGGAAAGTGGTCGGTACATAAAATAATATAATATATTTTAGACCCTAACGCAGAAGTAAACTATATTATACGTATATATATAGAGAGATCCCGGGGTCGTTTTGGATCCCCTCGGGGAACTATCCGTGGGATTTAGAGTGTAGTGATGTCACGCGGGGAGGGATGTAATTGTAATGAGCACTCGAGCTGCCCCCTCGTATATAGGCAGTACGTATAATTTGTCACCGCGACTTAAACGACTTGGCGCTCGCGAAGAGACCGCAAATGGGGGGATGGAAAAAAAAAAAAACACAAAAAATTATGCTCGTTTATATTATCACATTCTATATATTACATTCTTATACATATACATATATATATATACATAGATAGGAAGACGTGAAAACCGGCGCACATGTCTAAGTGCTAATTTAGTATCTACTAAGATTAAGTACTAATATGAGTGTACTTAATTTGTTTTCTCTAGAATTTAGAAACTAAACCCAACAACGTCTATAGTTATTGCGAAAAGAAATTATTTGAAATGTCGTTTTTGCGATGATACCGGCGATGTTTCTAATAAAATTATTGTTGTTTTCCCGTTTAAAATTACATATTGGATCAGTGTGTGTGTGTGTGTGGGGGGGGGGTATTTACAGGGAGAATATGAGTGAGAATTTTAAATTACAATTTTAGTCACTTATCAATCGTCACTGGATCAATACGATTGTAAATAAATTACCCGGTTGACATTTAAGAAACTAAGAAACACCGTAAAGGAAGGAGGTGATTCATTCGGTTATTCATTAATCGCTGTTAATAAAAAAAATATTTTGTGTTTTACGAGTAATAAGGCATAGTCAGATTGTAATTGTGCGATTTAGTGAGATAATATAGCAAAAACAAGTAGACGATTTATAATAATACGTGAAACGGACGGTTTCAAAAAATAAAATAATATCTATGTATGAACGTCGTGTACATAATTTGATTAAACGGATGTATATTAAAAAAAATAAAAAAATAAAAAAATATTCCAAATACGTCACTGTGTCAGACGGCGTGTATTTATATTTTTTTATATTTTACCGAACACCATCGTCCGAACCCTGATATTGCGCGATAACATTTTAGCCACGACTTTGCCCGGTTTTCCACTGGCACAGCCTCCCACTACATCCAAATTTTTTTAATCAATATTACTCACCCCTACCCCGAACAATGGCATTATTTGCGTAATCCTTCCTCCTATCGTCACGACGCAGATCGGTTTATTTCTTTTAGCCCTCCCCCCGGGGTCTGTCCGTATATTGTATCCGGTTTCTTCACGGCCCGAGACCCCTGCCCGGACGGTTTTCGCATGCGCTTACGCGTAGCGTTTTTTTTTTTTTTTGGGTGAGGAGGGAAAAAAAGTAATTAAATCGGGTCGAAACCGATACCGACAACAATGCGTACGCGTACGCACGTATATATACGGCCGGCTACCTCCTACCTATTATTGTAATCATATTATTATGTATTATATGTATTATTGTGTAGTGTGTTTATGTACGTATTGATTAAGCGACATCTGGCCGCCCACAATAATTAATTCCTCCGGTCGTGTTTTTGTTTTTTTTTTTTTTTTTTTTTTTTTTTTTCGGCGTTAACGTTCACACGACACGCACGCTACGCGCGGACCCACTGCTCGCCGCACAGCCGCGCAACCCCATCGCGCGAACAACCCCCGCGACATTAAACAAACGGATACCGTCGATAATAATTACGCACGCGGGATAACAGCGCGCGTCCTAATTGCGTTTATTGTTAAATCATTTTCAATAATAATATCTCGGGTTCCGGGACGAAAATATCAACGACACTGTCGTTATATATATATATATATATACTGTAAATACATGGTAATGATCATGGTGACCGTTGATATATTATGTTAGGTTATCGCCCCCGCCGATGATAATACAATCACCCCGGGGGTGTAAAACGCCCGTCACACGCGACCTCTCAGAAATAATAATCGTATTATTCTAGGCGTAAGAGTTTAATTGTTTATCTATAATCGTATGGAAACCGTAGTGTGCCGCCGATAGCAGCTCAACCATATAAGGCTGTGAATTATAAATGCTCGCAAAAAAAAAAATAATAATAATAATAAAAATCCCTCCCACCCCCCCCCCCCATCACCAAAAAATAACAACTCGTCGAGCAACTGAAATCCTTAAAAAAAAATACATCTCAAAAAGCACTTATGTAATCATTTCGTATTGAAAAATTTGAAAATACCATAAAATACCATGAAAAATTACTTATAAAGCGGGGAAAAGACCCGACAACGTTTGAAAACGTTAAAAACAGCAAAAGAATCCGCATCGTTTACGTTTTTAATGTTTTCTCACTGGTCGGCAATCTCAGTATAGTAGACTTTCTCAGAGTGTAGTCTTAGACAAAAAAAAAAAAAAAAATCATATTTATTTGTTAGTTATAAATTGTCATCAATCGTCTGCAAACATAAAAATAAAATGTACATCGTTTACGATTTATTTTTATTTTATTGTACCTACTCGGATAGGTATTGGCAGTGGTGCAACCAAGGTGGGTGTTTTGGGTGTCTGGACACCCCCCCCACCACCCCCTCGTACCGTATGTATGGCAATTTAATAAACGGTTTTCTAAGCATATATTTAAAAATAATTACGGCCCTTAACATTAGACAATTGCATAAATTGCATATACGAGATAATTCCAACTTCTATGATGCACGGACACCCGTGTCGTGTTTACAAATAGGTAACATGGAGGCAATAATTGTCAGTTAGGTTGCGATAGGCGGACACTACACTCTCGGAAAAAATCCTACCCGTGCCACTTGGGTATAGGCGCGGTATTACACTTGCGCGTGCCTACTTATAATATCGTCGTTTGGTATTGTATTTGGAAAGTCGATTTCCATAAAAGAAAATCGCAGCGAACACAAAGGTTTTCCGTACGGACGCTTCACGATTTTTCTCGTATAATGTTACGCGCGAAATTTAATTATTTATAAAATAATGGCGCGAAAAAACAAACGGGTCGAATAGAACCGCGCGTTATTTCCGCGGAATGTGTGCGCAAGTTTTTTTTTTTTTTACTGGGTGGGCCCTATTTGATTTGTTCATCCGTAAAAAAATGAATTCTATAAAAAAAAAAAAAAAACGACCGGTATACCGTAATACGTATATTTGGATCAATAATAATAACAATATATATATATGGGTTAACGTTTTATTTAAATATATAAATAAATAATAAACGATAATGATAAAAAAAAAAAAAAAAAAAAAAAAAAAAAAAAAAAAAAAAAAAAAACGTGTATTGTTTCGAAGTCGCCGCGTATTGTATGAAAATAATAATATTACCGTATTTTAAATTATGCGCACCCTGTACACACAGATGTAACTGTATAAGTATTATAATAATATTACTATGTGTACCTTATAAATTATAATATCATGTCGCGTTTAATTTATATTTTCTTACGGTATTATTACTCGTGACGCGTTTTGTAAACTCTCTGAAAATATTATACGCGTAAATACGAGTATACAAAAAGAGGCACCAACCTGTAATACACGTGTGGTTTTATAATTGTTGTATTATCGAGTATTGAAACTATTCTATTAGAACAATGTTATTTTACGTTTAAATATATACAAACAAAAAAAAAACGCCCCGATTATTTGTTATAATATAATACATTTTTTTTTTTCTTCTCAATTATTCGGTAATAAATAAACAAATTACATCTACGAGAGTGTATAGGGAATTAAACGACGACGATTATTTAAACGATAAAAACTCACAAATCGAAGACAACACTATTGTACAGCATTTTAGGATGTTTGACAGTGTTGAGAATTATCTAGACAATATTTTTATATATTTTTATATTTTGGTAGCTATACGGAGTTCGTCTAAGACAAAAGATAATTATCTTTTTAGTAATGATCTAGATAGAATGTACCTATAAAATACGCGACTCAACTCTGGTTATATTATAGCTGGTAATAAACAGACAAACTTATTATAATATCATTGATTAAAATAAATATACGATATACGTTTTCAAATATTTAATCAAATAGCTTCAGATTACGCGTTAATCGGATCGCTGCTAGAAAGAAATATCCAGGCCCTTATATATGTTAAAAAAAAAAAAAAAAAATCAATTTTCCAATGTATAATAATTATAACTAAAAAAACGATTTAAGATACATAGTAGGAGTTTGCTATTTTTAAGCTAGGTCAGTAATGAATTGTTATTTTCTACTAAGTAATTCTACACGAAATAGTTATTTTATATTTTAGCAATTCAAAGATAATCCGTAAAGGAATAGAGGGGAATTTGATATACATCCGTACGCAACGATAAATCTTTGCGAAAAACGATTCTGAGCGAAGTTCGGTTAAAACATGTTTTGATCAATTTAAATGTTAAACTATTTTAATTTGTAACCAAAAAATAAATAACAACCCCCCCCACCCCCATGTTTTTTCATATCAAATTGTTGAACATCTGTATATGTAGCCAAAAAAAAAAAAAAAAAAAAAAACAGAAGGTTCAAACAAATCTTCGGTAATCCTAAAAGAAATCAATGGCAATTATGGTAACTGTGGTATTCTGGAATCCAGTGTAGACAATGTTTCACAATCAATTATTTACCCGAGGATAAAATAAATGTATTTACATAAATTTGATTATATCAATAAATATGAAAATAATTATATACAGTTTTGCGGAAAATATTCGTTGGCCTATTGAATATCCAGGGCTTTATTTAGGTTCGGTGGCACCCCTGGCAAATCATTGTATTTACGCCCTCCTCTTAAATGGGAAATTTGCATTAGTTGAAAAATCATTTGAAATGTACAAATACATAGTATACTGGGTAATAACTATTTGTATTTATATGACTTTAAAATATAAACAATTACTACATTATAAGAACATGTAATTTTTTTTCAAAATATTTTTTTTTTTTTTTACAATTGTGTTTAATTTTATTGTGACATTTTAATAAAATATCAAAATGGTACTTTTCTCGGTTTTACGGATGCAAATTCATCAATGGCATTATTAAATGAAATTGTTTGCACTATGCACTATGCATATTTTTCTATTGATTATATAGCCATACTGGTGAGACGACATTGACCTATAGATAATTTGTTTAGAATTTTCACCATGCTGAAGCTTTTTTCACGTGTAGCTGTAGTTACAGAAAACGTTAAAAATATCCGTAGTGCCGCCTCTAAACTCGGACATAAATCTTGTAAAGATTAGTATACTGATGAATATGCTTTAGAATATCTTACTGAATTGCATACCCAAATATTGTCATTAATAATGGAGCCCGGTATTTAAAACTTTCAGATTCGGAATATGACTCTGGAGCGTTTAAATTCTCGATCATACTTCACTGTCAAGTCGTTAACCCAGAGTTTTATATGTTTAGAGTTCAATAACCTAATAATAATTAGGTAACATAGTAAGTTGTTAAAACAAATATTACATGAAAAAATGTATGCAATAAGTAGTATTGCGAATTTTGTGGCCCCGTCCGGAATACGGTTAGGCAGTGAACACCGTTGTATTACCGATATTCGTTGGTTTTTCGGACGATTATTTCGCGGATATCGTTGGCCGATTGCGGAATATCAAAAGTTACCGGGAGATTAATTCGTCAAACGAATGTTTTAGAATTTTCCCGGACCGACACCGCCGGGATTCGTGTCAAATTCGATTATTATCACCGGACATTTTAATACGAATCATTTGCGCCGCTTTACGAGCCGGCGTGCAGTGGTTTTTTTACGCGTGACCATATATATATATATATATATATATATATATATACTAACGGACATTTAATGCGGATTAAAGTCTTTGTCGGACGCGACTCTTTATAGGTATACGCATACCAATATGCACACGGGACGAACCGACGTTCCGAGGACACAAATAAATACACGGCCGACGCGGTAGGCGCAGCACCGTTGGTTTTTTTATTTGTATACGTCCGAGATAGCTTAACCCTGAGAATTATTTCCAAAACAATACCACCACCCCGCGGACGTTATTATCGTAATAAATTTAATTTCCGCAGTCGTTATTTTCAATATTTCGCTCGGTAACTGCACAACTATCCGTCCGGACGTTGGTAGGAATCGCATTTGTTCCCCGACAGAATAACAGAATACACGCACTCGATTTATACCGATAGAAAAATATTGCGCATAATATCCCGTCGAGTCTTGTCGAGGAATAGACGCGTGTCTCGTTAATTGTGAACAATATTTATTTCAGACGGTTTTATTTGTTTGTCCCCGGATAACGGATCGAATGACATTCCCCGTTCATATCCGGATAAAAGATAAAATATAAAAGATATACGTAACCGGCGGTGTTTGGCGTTATCTGGCGATTAACCCATATTTTTTAATTTTATCTAGACCGATATAAACCGAATCGATTATCCGATGAATTACCGTAGACTGAATAATTGTATAATCCTAACTAATCGACAAAGGCAAAACAGATCTTTCCAGGAGTGGTGTTAGAAAGACTTATGCAAATCGGTTTTCACCGATAAAAGTTCAGATCATGTTTGATAATATACACGTACATTATGTTTTTGTTATTAAAATTCATTATTAAAAAAAATATTTCATCACGAGTTTTAAATTATAAATTTATTTTTTGGTTTATTAGGGATTTTATTTTTATACGGTATAAAACGTATTGTAATTACGTGTTTTATAACTATACCGTACTATACGGTTCGGACGCACCACTAGTTTTAACTACAGAAAAAAAAAACCTCCCCCCCACGATAATAGATTAGTTTTTACAAATATCGGATATTAATTGTAACGCATACGCCCGCGGGAGATGAAAACTGTGAAGATTATTTCGAAAATCGTTGGGTAATAAAACGTTTTCGCGGTTACCCGAAGAATGAAAAAAAAAAAAAAAAATGTAAAATAAAAATAACGATACGGGCGTGATATAGAACAAGAATAATGCACCGACCCCCGAGGATATTCCACTAGCGGTGGAATGACCGGTAAACGTTTGTTTGGACACCCCGAAGTGGGCGAGTATATTAATATTATTATATACGGACGGAACGAAATTCGGAAAAAAAAAAAAAAAGGGAAAAAAAACACACACAAATAGTAGTGATAATAAAATATATATAAATAACCGGAGCCGCGCGAGGATTTTCGGCGACGGAGAACGCGTCGCGTCGGATCCGGCGCCGCCGGGGCACGGCGCGCTCCCCGCCGGGGCGACCGGCGACCCTCGGGCGTTCCGGGCGATGTTTTACGGCCGGACAACCGGTCCTGTCCGGACGGACCGACTCGCGGCGGCACGCGGTACGCGCATTACCGTAATAAATTATTGCTGTTGTCGTAACACGGCGTAGAGAAAATAATATAAATAATAAAATAAAAATAAAGGTTCACACAAATATTCCGTATAATTTTAATTTTATACCGGTGACCGGCGGGGTGACATCGGAAGAAACAACTCAATTCCTCTCCACCCGCCGCCGCCGCCGTTATTATTATATACGTTTTAATATTATTAACACGTGTCGTGCGTGTGTGTGTGTGTGTGTACGTGTGCACTGCACAAGACGACAAAACGATTACTAATTGAAACGACCGAAACCAGTTTTTTGTATTTTATTTTTTTTTTTTTGTATTTTTTTTCCCCGGTCCGTTCTCTCCCCGCGCGTTTTATTAACGCGAGAAACGCGGCCGGCGCACCGGTTACAAATTAAGCGATTAAAAGCTCCGGTCTACGGTTTAAGTGGTGTCCGGTGTTTTTTTTGTGTTTGGTATATTTTTTTTGGGGGGTTTCGTCCGCCGTTCGTGTTTGTCGTTATTCACACACGGAGCCTGGCACTCGGTAAGTCCAAACCGGTACGAACCGCCGGATCCGGAGCAAAGCGCCGCCGCGGAGATCGCCGGAGATCGCCGCTGCAGGCCGCCGCGTCGCCGACGATAATCCGGTAGTCCATCGAAAAAAAAAAAAAATGTTTGTATAAGAAATGAGAAGAGGGGACAAAAAAAAAAAAAAAACAAAAATGATTGACAAATTACACCGGGTCTTTAAAAATAATTACGCCGGATTCGAACCGATATATATATACACGGAAAATAACTCCGGACGATTCGACGACGGCCGCAGTTAGATGATGTGCGTGAGCGCACGCCGTTTTAAATCCATTTGCAGTCAGTCGACGTTAATTATTAAACTAAAACTGCTGCACCGACGCGCGTTACACTCGAAATCGTCGATTAAAAAAAAATAATAAAAAACAAAATACAAAAAAAACCGTCTAATACTTATAAATACTAGTGATACTTATCGAGCTCTGCACGGATTCGGTTGATTTATTACCGATCGTATAGACATACGGAGTGATTTCTGTGTTTTTTTTATTATTATTTATAAATATATTTCGAAACGTAGTTGTATTGCACACAAGAAAAAACAAATTATATTAATCTCCAGCGTCGAAACTCGGACAAGTAAAATTTATCTAGATAAATATATAAGACATAACTGTTCCGAAATCGTCTAGATACAGACTGAGATAATGGATATTTAAATTATCTCGGATAGATATAGTTGGAATTTGTCTACTTTTTTTTAATTATTTATTTTTGTCATTGTCGAGAACATTATAGCGGGTACATGAAAATGTAAACGGTTAAAATAATTCTGTAAATTATTGTATAGCTAAGAAGTATAGAAATTCGAAATCCGACATATATTGTAAATCCAAAACTCGGTTTTTAAAAATTGTAATTTCATATTCTTTAAATCGTTTCTCATAAAACTGTTATTATTATTATTATTATTATTATTATTGTTAATAGCATTAAATGTATAAAACGTTAAATACGTTTTTACAATTAAAAATATATCACAAATAGATATTTATTTTTAAAACAAACAAGTACAACAAAAAAAAAAATCATACTATTGTATTGCACTCTAATTTATATAATATATCACTAGCTGACCCGGCAAACGTTGTTTTAATTATAAAAATTGTCCATAGTAGCACGCCTTGAAATGAATAAAATTATTTAACTTATTTTATAATGTAAAAAAAATTACCTAAGGATTTGATTTTAAGATATTTTTAAAAAAAAAAAAAAAACAGAAAACCGTACGGTCAAACCTACATTTTCGGATTTCAAAATCCGAATTTATGTCGTATCACTAATCAGCTAGTAACTTTGAATTTTTCACTAAAACATTTAATTTTTTTTTATATTGATTTGGATAATTACTAAAATAATTATTATTTATCTTTAATAAACCTCAGATATATATCTTGGTAGTTGGTAAGATAAAAGATAAAAAAAAATATTGTCTAGATTAACTATGATTTAAATTAGTCTCAACACTGGGTATCTCGTTTCGTCAATAATACAACAAACGTCAGTGGTTGAAGGATTTTCGACCCTCGTGTTGGGTAGAAATTTCGGTCAATCCTGTGGCCGTCGGGTCCGGTAAAAAACCGTTGAAAAGTGTTTAATTTTTTTTTTTTTTTTTTATAAAATACACATTTTGTTTCGTGGTAAAACGTTCGATTTTCCCATTTCCCGACGCAGTTTCCACGGCGGTAAATTAAACGTTTCACATTTTAAACGTCGCAAAAACGCGTATACGTGGGCCCCGGGTCTACCGAATATTTAAAATGACGCCATCGCCACTAATTTGCGTGCCCGTTATAGGTATGAGTATCGGTTTCGAACAGAAAATATACGGTTTTTTTTTTTTTTTTTTTTTCCGTTTTCACGACGCGGTTAATATTCAATAGGTGTATTATATTATATGAATAATAATAATACGCGGGGAATTAACGGTTGTAGACAAAAACAAAAAAAATGTAATTGAAAACATTTAATTTATGCGCAACAGATGGGGCTTCGGAAGATAATAATAATAATCGTAATTATTATACGCGGGTACGGAATATTATATTATGAAACGAGATACAACAGAACGATAGTTGCGAATACTGTAATTAAAAAACAAACCTCCAGAAATCGTAAATTCGTAGTATATTATAGTGAAATTACGTCATCGTCGTCGTGACGATATATAATACGGTGTGTTTATGGGTTTTTGTTTTACGGTTTATCGGTTTAACGAATTCGCCTCACGTTTTGTTAAAAAAAAAAAAAAAAAAAAAAAATTATATATATATATTTATAATAAACATTCTAGGAGATATTAATTATTAATCTGATAATGTTTGGAAATATATAAAATATAAAAATATATATATATATTATGCTTGGATTAGAAAAAAAACAGAAAATTCGACATTAAATACCAAATTATCGGTCTTAAATATTTATCACATTTAGTCTACGGTGTGTAGAACGAACGCGGCTGTTTATGGTTTTTAAATATCGTAATAATCAACGAAATTTCGGTGAGATGAGAAAAAAAAAACACGCAGATCGGTAATTTCTACGGTATGTAATGACGGGAACGGGCGTGTATAATTTTTATTTATTTTTTTTTTCTTTTTTTTGTAATATCTTCAAACGACTCGTGGTAAAAAAAAATGTATGTAAAAGAGACGAAAAAAAAAAATATAAAATAAAACGCGTACCGCGAACATGCGACCCCGTGTGCTCGCGGTCCGTGTAAGTATTTCGGGCGGCGCCCAGAATTTAAGTTAATTTTTATCTGGTTTACGTTTTACACCTGTCCCCGATATTAAAAAAGTTTTCTACAATTATTTTCGTTCGAATAGTCGCGCGGGACAATCGATATTATTATAGCAGCTATTACCTCATCTATGTACGTGTATTTACACGTGAAATGGTATTTCGTTGGTCACGTATAAATTTTCGAAATTGTTTGCATTTGTTTTGTTTTCAAAACGATTTGAGTACATCGCGGAGCGGTTTTTAAACATCGTTCCTCATATGTAAGTTAATAAGTGACGACAAAAGAGTCAATTTATCAATTTTTATAAATAATCGGCAAATACGCTAGAGCTCGAATTATGACGAAACGGAATGGGAGTGCCGAACGGCACAAGATCCACTTTTTTGCGGATAAAGTCTTTGAAAAAATACCCCTACTGCAGCTGAAAAACAAAAAAAAAAAAAATGACAAAAACACGATTTCGTCGTCAATTGGAGTTTTATTATTTATGTTGATTTCTGGATTACCAATTTGGCAACAATGAAAAAACACCACTAATACTACTACGTTTTTTTTTTTTGCAATTTATCGTTGAGTACAGATATAAATTAAATGCCTATCTATATATACTGCCTTCCCAACTTCCCATCTACAAGAGCGGGACCCATCCGTGGTGCGAAATCCGTGTACGCCTTTCCCCATCACATTTTA
This sequence comes from Tuberolachnus salignus, assembly GCA_956483605.1. Lineage (NCBI taxonomy): Eukaryota > Metazoa > Arthropoda > Insecta > Hemiptera > Aphididae > Tuberolachnus > Tuberolachnus salignus. The sequence goes on from OY101429.1 coordinate 15,829,060, forward strand.
TTCTGACCGTATTTTTAAATCGTTTATAAATACTAACCGTGAATTTAGAAACGATTGTTTTACAATTTAAAGTACCGCCCAGCGAAAAATCCGCGTATTTTTACGTGTACGTTACGAACGGTTCGGAATGTTTTTTTTTTTTTTTTTTACTTAACGAAAATGTGTTTTACGAGGGGTTGAACTAATAGGTTCTACGATACACTAGGAATCCGGAAAATCTATTAAGCGTACGTATAATGCGGTCGTGTGTCGCGTTCGGTAAATATTTGACCGGCGGACGCGTTTAAGCGGGAAACGTTAAATAAACGACATTACGATAGACCCGTGCAAACCGGTTTATCGTTTAGACGGGAACCATTTGATTATCTATAATAATAATAATATTATTATCGATAACAGCCCGGCCCCCATCGATGCCGGACGGACAAATTTGTTAAAAATAATATATCGTTTGTGCGTGTAACTCTCGTGGCCGCGGTCACGTATCGCGTCGTCAGCTGCGGAAGAATGACTTTCCGTATGGCGTATATTTCCCAATGGTTGTTTAGTCCTAAACAAACAGAAACTATAATATAAAAATGTACAACGAAGACGTGATTATTGTATTTACAGCGATTAATTTAATATATTATACGCGGAGGTTTATTATTTTTTTTTATTTGTGAACAAATTTGATTTTGGTTTACCCCTCCCCTCAACACTCGCAGACGTTATATTGTAAGACGGCTGTGGTGGTTTGGTATTTGGAAACCTTCAAATATAAATAATGATCGCTGGTTCGAGAAATAAAAAAAAACAACAATCGAAAAAATCGTTAAAAATAATATTGTTTCGGTGTCGAGGGGCGGATATGTAAAATGTTTCTAGACAAAAATGGAAATAAATTATTGCTCAAAAATTTACATACAGACGCGGATAACAAATACTTAAATTGTTTCAGATAAGATAATAGGCAGTTGGAATTTATATAAAAAAAAAAAAAGATAATTTGTTTTTAATTTAGAACATTATTAGAACAGGGAGATAACATTTTTTTTTTTTTAAACTAAAAGTAAAACAAAACCGGTAATATTTCCTACTTATAGGTAAAATATAAGACTTTCATAGGTATATTTTGATCTAGATAATTACTAAAATAGTTATTTTTTATCTTAGATAAGCTTTAGATATATATCTTGGTAAGATAAAAGATATATATAAATATTATCTAGATAAGTCTCAACACTGATCGTGTTCATTTATTGTTATTCAATTTTTTTTTTTTTTTTTGTGTGTTTTCGCATTATATCTGAATTTTATGCGTTATCAATATATATATTGAACATAAATTTATAAAAAAAAAGATTTCGATAGATTATTATTCATATATTGGTCGATTGACCGTAAAATATTCGATTAGGACAAAAAAGGAATAACTATATATTATGACGAAATATTGGACTATTCGTAAATAAAAATTAAGTGCCCCCCCCCCTCAGCTCTATCACCCAAGACAAGGTACCAGATACGCGCCTGGTACACACTAAAATCCGAGCTCTCTATAAATAATAAGGACGATTTGTATTGTATAAGTTATAAACTAATTGCGTGATAAACTATATAATATTGTAACATACCTAACGAGACGGAATTTGTAAAAAAAATAAAACCGAAACCAAACAAAAATCGATGAGGCGGAATTAACGATAGTATATATAGAAAAAAAAATCATTAAAATCGTACTGTGCTGCTGGTGCTGTTGTTAAAAATATTTTATCCTCCCGGAACGCCGTCCCGTCGTCGCGGACGACGTAACAAAAATATTATAATAATATACGCTTTTGTCTGAGGGGAAAAAAAAAATAATAATAATAAAAAAAAATGAAAAAATACGACTTTCGGGTACGCATAATTGGTTCGAAAAAACAGAACGCCGTACTCGACCGAGGACGATATTTTTAGATTCTAAGCGTATAGAGCGAAAAACGTTATTGGTTTAACTATAATGCAACGTGAGCTTTTGCGAGGAAAAACCGAAAAAAAAAAAAGTCGCCGCAAAAACGCGAATATTTATGTAATAATTGTCGATGTTTTTTGTTTTACGTTTTCAAATTTATTTTTACCGACTTTAATTTAATTTCGGATACCTATGGCGTATGCCATTGATCGATAACGCGATGGTGTAATGCGATTTTTTTTTAATTTAAATTTATCAAAACACGTTTCATTTGAACTTCGCTCAGAATCGTTTTCACGACAGTTTATCATTACGTACAGAGACAAACTATGTTACCCTTATATATCATACCGTCCCGAATTCCCATCTACAACAGCTGCCCACCCGTGTCGCGAATTATGCAGTTTTGCGTTTTATCTAGATGGGAGAATATTTTTTTTTTTTTTTAACCTTATCGAGTTAAATTGGGAAACGAGTAATCGGAGATAAATTAATTAAATCGTCTATATTAGAAATAATATGTACGATATTTAATTTATACTAAATAAACTATAGTATTATTGGGTTACACGAATCGCACAATCTTTTTGAAATCTAGACGTGTACCACATAATAACCGGTGCGTTTTTAGTATTTAGTTTTATCGTGTACGGACAATGAAAATAAAAGTTATGATTTTTTTTTTTTTTTTGTCTAGATACAAAGTCGCTAATTTTTGCATCTTTATCAAGATCAGTGTTACCCGACCTTTTTACCATTACGGACCACTTCGACAATATTTTATAGGTCGCGGACCACCTCAATTTTACGAAAACTAGGAATACCTTTTTTTTTTTGCTCATTATCAAGAATACACAAAATTTATCGAAAAACGTTAACTTTTATTATTTTACTTTACATTTTATTACTATACTTAACTAATACATAATTATACTTCAATTTATTACTATATTTATACCTAGATACTTATAAAAGTGGAAAATGCTTATCGGTCTACAGCAGCATCAACGATAAGATAACCGTATAATATTATACGGTTCCTCAATAAGTCGTAAGTTTTTAGTCGCTATTTAAAAAAAAAAAAGTAATAACTAATTTGTAATAGAAATCGAAGAAAAAATCTAAGATGGGACCGCGGACCACCGGTCGGGAAACACTGATCTAGATATATAGTTAGTTTTCGTGCTATCAATTACCTTTAATCTTTATCTAGGCAAATTTGAAAATTAATCTTTATAGTACACCGGCCGACGTATATGTGTCGATGAGGCCGATGTTGGGGTTCTTTTCTTTTTTTCATTATAATTATATTATTATTATTTTCGTTTGGTCGAAGGATTCGCCGCCGCCATGTGTTTCTGGACGCAAATAGTCTCGTCGACGCTATCGAGACGTAAGATAGAGAGAAAGAGAGATAGAGAGAAAGAGAGATAGAGAGAAAGAGAGATAGAGAGAGATATATAGAGAGAGATAAAGAGAGAAAGAGAGAGAAAGAGAGCCTGGAACTTACAATAAAGACGAGCTCGTCACAGTGCTTGTGAACGAAATAAACAGGGCCGACGCCGACGATTCATCGGGCAGACGCACTCCGCGACATTTAGTCTAATGTACGAGTGTTCATCATAAATTATCTCTGCGAACGCCACACATGTGTAAGGGATTAGTGCCGGATTAAAAATACCACCCCCTGTCTCCGCGTGTGCATACGTATTTTGTATCGTTATCGTTATTGCAATTATAATTATATTATTAATTATTATTATTCGTAGGGCTCGGAAGTTTAGCAGACCGCGAACGTAACCTTATACTTATATTATAATATTTGAGTACCCCGTTATATTTTTCATACGAGAAGGTTTTTTTTTTTTTTTTTTGATTTTAATTTTAAAGGACGCCGGACGGTCGGATATGCGTTCCAATACGTTTAGAAATATTGTCCGTGGAAGAATTCAAGCTCGATTGGACGTTATCTAATTTCATAGTTTTATGAAAATGGCAAATTTTTGATTTCATATCGTATACTCCCTTAAATGTTAATATAACAAACAATTCGCCATGAATCTTTATTTGAAGAACTGGCTATTTCCTAAACAAATTGTCTTTTTATATTTTTTTCCGAAAGTTAACCTTTCCATTCGAAATCGACAAATATCGGTCATTATTGATGATTTATGCAAATTGATCGGTTTTTAGTTCTTGGCGATCGTCAACTAGAACTGTGCAGACACCGAGAATCGCATTTAACTATTATTGTTGCAATGTTCATTTCGAAAAAAAAAAAGTATTATCATAATTTTTAGTATTGTTAACCCTATCGTGTGAAATTAAGAAATGATTAAAATGAGCGATAGTTTGCCCCTTCTATAAATTGTGGGTAGTGAAGATTATTGGTTATTAGTAATAAAAAAAAAAAACCAATAAAACCAATAAATAATTTATTAACTTGAGTAAAATAGAATATCATCGTTCCGCCTAAAGATTTATCCAGTTGGGCATTTTAAACACCAGACAACAGGCAGTGAATTATCATCGAATGGTTTTTTTTTTTGAAGAAGAAGAAGAAGAAAAAGAAGAAGAATGGCTCGCTTGTTTCATTTTACAACATGAGTATGTTGTTAAACTAGACTTTAATACAAACGCAACACTGGTTATCGGAGAATGTTGAAGAAATGTTGAAGAATATTATCGAAAATTATTATTAAATATTATTTATATAAAGGCAGTGTTGTGCGATATCTAGATAAAAAAATGTGTATCTTTTTATCTTGTCTAGATAAATAAAACTGTTATCTGATTATCTACAGACAGGGACGACGGGACGCTTCCCCCGTGACCGTATGGGCCGTAGAAAAAACGTGAAAATAATAATAATTATTATTATACGGCAATTATAACGGTTGCTTTTTTTTTTTTTTTTCGATTTTATTTTTCTGTTGTAATTCGGTAAAAAATAATGGTAGAGAACCCGAAATGTTCACAGAATACTAATATTGCTCCTTTCTAGGCGCGGTAAACATTTGATTTTATGTCATGTATAAAACTGTTTTGGTCGAGTCGGAATGTAATAATAATAGAAAATTGTACACGAGGTCCATCACAAGTTGTACTTAGTATACTTAGTAGTAAAAAAAAAAAAAAAATAAAATAAAAAATGGAGTGCAATGTAGTAGTTATTTATGAATACAGTTTTGTTTGGCCCAGCTAAAACGCACGAAAAGTTGACACGGGGTTCGCCATAAGTTGTAATTAATGGTAAAAATAAAGTTGAACATAATGCAATATATTTTTTTATAATCGTAGTTTATTAAAACAAATGCCGTTTTGCAAATAATAGTTTCATAATGTCTGCACTAAACACGTACCATTTACACGCATGCCATTACGAATAGAATCACTTGTTCGATTTTTAATCGATCGAATCACGAAAAATCGCACGATGTTCACGTACTGCGGCCGTGTATTATTGACACTTCTATTGACCGAGTGCGTAATAAAAATAAAAATAAAAACAATACACACGGAGTTGTTCATTAATTAAGTAGTTTATTTTACGTTTATTAAAAAAAAAAAAAAATAAAAGGCGACAACCGAAATTCGTAACCAACAAATACATAGAAAAATTATATTTTACCATTGCAACAATTGTCTGTTTTCTTATATAGATAAAACCGAAGTTATCATTTATCTAGACAAATATTTTTAAGCGTTATCCGTTACCATATCTAGACAGTTTTTAAGTTATTTGTGCAAAACATCGTATATAGTTATAATTATCCGTAATTTAAAAAATGATACGGTTCGTGACCACTGTTAGTTAGGTTAATCAATGATTGGAATTGATTTTTTTCAGTGATTTTTATACTATTTCTGCCAAAGTCTGAACATTAAACACTTATAAAAGAAAACAGAAAAAAAATGGTTACTCTCCTTATGACTTATGGTGAACTTATGGTGTCAAATTTCCGTGGGGTTTCTATAGGGGTCGACGATTGAGACAAGATTTTCGGTGGAAAGGTTCCTACTGAAACATCCTACCCCGAAAGGCTCGAATAAAACCAGTCGTAGTTTTATTGTTTTTCGCGTATTTAACACATTTTTTCCGTTTAGATATGTATTTGCGCCTATAGAATTTTACACGCCAATAATATCCAGTGAAAAATTATTATTATTTATTATAATATTCTAGATCGTATAATGGAAATTCGGTTTTTCGCTTGGTCGGATGTGCGGCGGTGCGAGCGCGTTTTCCGGTTCCGAAAGAATATTTCTATTTATTTATTATTTATTTTATTTTTTTGACGAGTCGGGAATAACGAAAATAACCAACAACACTACGGTGTTGTTGCCGACATCGTCGCGGGAGGTCGTTTGACGAAATTGGCGAATTTTCGTTCGATTCGTCGTCGTCGTCGTCGTCGCGGAAATGGTTTCAATCGGAACTCCGTCCGCCGGGGCTTCCGCTATACTCTATACGTACGTATTATTATAATAACTACTACTGCAACAGTCACTTTATTATTATTATTATTATTATTATTATATTGTCGTATGACCGCCGTAACGCGCCAATATCCCGCGGAGTCCGTTCAAATTATTTATGATAATATTTTATTATTATCTAGCCGACGGTATGTAAAATTCGAATTATACCGGGCTCGCGAAATCGTCTCCGGCAGCGGGACCGGGACGTTTTTTTTTTTTTTTTGTGTGTAATAATATATTATAAATTCATACGACTCCGGTTTTGATATTTACCGACACAACACGATAATGCAATAATAATAATAATAATACTAGTAAACCGATTGTTAAATCGGATTAACGCGCTCGGCCGGCGGTGCCGGTTTTACGCTACGGCCGGCAGAAAACGTCTCCCGAAACGAAATTACCACCTGGCCGGGCGAAACCCGTGAGCCAAAACGTAATTATACGAATTATTATTTTCGGGTGGTAATCGAATTTACGTACACGCAGTGTATACCCACGGCGCGATAAAGTTCCGAAGACAAATAAACTTAACGAACTTTAATTATTTCAAGTCCGCGCAAACATACCGCTCGTAATATTTCGCTAACCTTACCGTCTGCACATCGGTCGGCCGCGCGCACCTGTTTAATTCGAATAAATATTATTGTCCAACGGAATTTCCGTCCGTTCGCACCGGGATATTTATAAATATAATATCAATATTCTCCCCTCTTGTTCTTCGTATCAAATCTCTTGTTTACGACCTCAATCAATCTAACTACACGATTCACTTCCTTTGGATTCCCAATCACACTGGTATTCGAGGTAACGAGATTGCTGATAATTTGGCTAAATCCTCCTCCCGTCTTATTTGTCCCTCCCTTACTCATCTACCACATTCTGACTTTATTCCATTTTTAAAACAATACCAATCTAACCTAGGGTCTTCCCATTGGAATAATTTACCTGCAGAGTTCGCTTCGAGATACAGACATACAACGCCTAATATTAAAAAAAAAACCTGGTTTAATAACTTAAATTTACAAAGGTCTCATATAGTCCAGTATAATCGTTTACGGATAGGACATTCATTATTACCTAGTCACTCATTTAAACTTGGACTAAACGACTCGCCACTTTGTACACTTTGCACATTTCCTCCTAATGAGTATATATGTGACCTTCCTCATATTTTATTTAACTGCCCTGCTCTCCGACTTAAAAGACTAATTCTTTTCAACACTCTTATGTCTCTTAATATTCCCATCAACCTTTATTCCATCCTAAACTCCAATACGGAAACAGCTATCAAAACAATAATTGCCTTTATACAGGAGGCTGGCTTTATTATATAGTATATATATGTACTTAATTGTCTGTTAATCTTAATTTTATTTTGTTTTATTCTTATTATGTAATTGTCAAGCTATCATAGTTTATACTAGCGGTTTCTATAATAAAAAAAAAAAAAAAAAAAAAAATAATATCAATATTCTATTCCGAATAAGTCCGGGAAAAATCCAAACTCCGCTTGCCCGGTATGGCATAATTTTCGCAAACATGCGAAATCACCTATAGTTTTTGTAATAAAAATATTTTTCATTTTCATAAATGACGACTTATTATAAATTATTATTTATTTCTATGTAAAAAGAACACCCAAATCGTTTGCAATATGTATAACGGAACCTTTTAAAAGTATTTAAAAAATAAATAAAAATAGTATAATAAGTGACGACGTGTATAGATATAATATAATGGAATTGCCACGAGGTGAAAACGGGCAATAACGATAACATATTGTTTATCCCGCAGCTGCTTGAACCATCGTTATTTTAACACTCTGTATACACGGCGGCGAGCTCCGGCCGCCGACCGATCACGACGCGTGCCGAATCCGTAGCCAATCCACGGCGGACCTGCCACGCGCGATTTTTTCCAGACTCATTTGGAATAGACTATACAAAAATTTCACAGCCGACGATTATTTCGATTTTACATGTTCCAAATATTATATTATCATTTTTGTTTTTTTTATATTCAAATTAAACCGTACGTCTCGATTTATAATATTATGCAACACGTGCACGGGCTAACACAATAATCAAACTCTCGCCGTTATACCGTTTGTTTTTCATCACACACAGTAGAAAATATAAATATATGTTTTCAAAATTATTTTTACCAGCGTTTACTTCTTCTCGCGAGAATAATCGTTTGATACTTTTTTTTACCTTATAATTATATAATCGTATTAATATCCTCCGTAATATTATGACAAACGACAATGTTGTAATAAGAGAAAAAAAAAACCACAAAACACGTATATAAAAAATTGACTACGACGGATACCGGTCGGCTATTTTTATTGCCGCTAAATAAAACTCACAATAGAAATTCGGGCATTTTTACGAAGCCGGTCCGTGATTTCCGCCGTCGAATTTTATCGTTATCCGCGTACATTTTTAAATAGCTACAAGGAAAATCAAAAAAAAAAAAAAAATGACCCGGCCAACGATAAAATTCAACGGCGGAAATCACCCGGGAAGTTGGCGGTTGGAGCAAAGTACGGAGGAAAACGTGCAAAATATTCTTAATATAAATAAACGAATATTGTATTTATAATTTATTTACATACGGAAATCGACTACAAGTATACATTTTGTCCAGAATAACCGCACCGAACCGACGCAGTGTCGACGTGTCCAAGACAAGCCTTGCGGATGGAATTTCGTTTGTACAACCCAGAATTTATAATAATAATAATAATAGTCTAATCGAAAATTACGTCAATAACAAAACGGCCGCGTTATAGAACATCCGAAATAATCAAAGAACGCGGTCGATAATACGTAAATGATGTCTGTACAGTAGTATTATTACAGTGTACATACGAGCTCTCGCGAGGTAAGCCGATAAAAATGAAAAATTGGCGATCGGGAGTCGCCCGTACAACAATACGACAGACCCAGGCGGACGGCGTTAATGGCGGTTTGATGTAATTTTGCGACTCTTCGGGGGTGGCGGTGGCCGGAGTTTTTGAACTGCGGGGTGTTGGCGAACGAAATCCGGTCGATAAATGCACGCAAAAATGCGGCTTGAAGTGAACAAAAAAAAATATATATATATATATAATAATAATAATAATAGTCGACGGGACGAGCAGTGTAGGAAGAAAACCGACACATATCGCACAGCGGGTGGGCCCGCTGACTGTGTCGGTGAGAAGTGGTGCGAGAGGAAGATATGGCTAGGGGACATACGGGTCGATTGAATTATCGCTGTCTGTGTGCAACGATGAACCGTTGTCGAAAAAAACAAAAAAAACATTACAAAACGGCGACAACGAATTATCGACACGAACCGTAAGAAAAATATATTACGTTAATCCTGTATCAATTTTATGACAAATTTTAACAAAAAACCAAGAGAGAAAAAACAAAATAGAAAATTTCGAATTGCTTCGAAAAATTCCTTTGAAAACTCTAACACGTTTGTAAATTTCTGATAAAAAAATGCGGTGAAAATATCAGGGGCCATGTTTTCTAAACGTACGACCCAAGAACGTAAACGTAAAAACTTGGGTACGAACAATTCGTCACCCCGGTTCGTTTACATTTAGTATGTCGTCATTTTTAATACCATAGGTGCAATGAATGTGAATAATTAGTATGCTCGTACGGATGATATATTAAAAATGAAGTTAGTTACACTGTAATAATTATGTTCTATCACAGTTTTGGCGGGTTTAAAAAATAAAAAATAAAATATTTTGTACGTTTTCGTAGCCGATCGGTGTAGTAGTCTTGTATTTTCAATTAATTACGAATACAAACAGGAATAGAAAGCCTAACATGACAAAAAAAAAAATAATAATAATAATAAACAATTACTCGTAGACGTTGTATCACATCTCGAACATTAATGTCAGGAAAAAATACAGCGAATTCGACAGTAAAAGGCCGACAAAACTTGTGGGCGAATATTTCCTCAACTATTTAAGTTATGAAGTTAGAGACCTAAGACAATTTCGAGTGAATAGAGGACGGGCACGTTTAATAATATAAATGAAAAAAAAAATAATAATAATAATAATAACGATTAAAGCCATTAAGGACAGTGATAATTATTCGAATTTTAAGAATGATAATAAAACGTATACGAAAGCTTACTAAACGTGGCCGCCAATAGCAATCGTCAGAATAGTACCTAACCTAACCTAACCTAACCTCACAATTATTGCTCGATATCAGTTCGAAAATACGCTTTTTGAAAATACTACATTGAGATGGCGATTTACGTTCATTTCGATAGTCCATTCTTCTTGTGTACGGTTAGAAAATAGTGAGAGATCCGGATCTCTACGAATATATTTCACAGAATTGCAAAAAAAAAAAATAATAATAATAAAGAAACCAACTGACCGACTTGATTCGAAATGCTATGATAAAGTTCCTATAAAGTTTTTGGTCGGAGCAAGATTTCCGGTCGAAATGTTGTTCAGACAGAAGAGAATAATAAAAAAAAAAAAAAAAAATCACACATTATAGAAAAACCAATAAGTTCTTCGGTGTACGTTCAGAATCTAAAACCGTCGGAAACGGAAGAACCGTTATTTTGATCCGTATATTAAATTGAATTTTTTTTTTTTTATAAAAAAGATTTCGTTAAATTAAAAAATAATAAAAGTATATTATACGCTTATATAAATCTGTATATATATATATAATTTCTTTAATTAAACAAAGACGTATTTTTGAAAACGATCAATTCTCATCAGCATTCTTGAAATGGTGGATTATTTCTCGTCCATAAACGTTTTTGAAAATAACAGTTTTATTCGATTTTCGAAGATTATTAAGATGCACTTAAAATAAATAATCAAATCCAACTATCCTTTTCGTCAGTTGCGTACCCGGGAAACATTTTCAGTGAGAGCGTAGAGGGCAAAATATTAAATATAAAAAAAAAAAAAAAAATCAATAACAATCCTAGCAAAATAAATACATTTACCTACTTGTTGACTTATTGTATATATACATTTTATGTGATATATTATCACGGAAAAACGAATAAATCCAGAACCATTGCGAATGAATAACGAACGTTAAACAAAAAGAAATTCTCGGCGCCACTGGTTTTTTTATCAAGAATTTATTTCTGTGAAATATCGTTTACTCGCGATAATAGTGTGATTGGTATAAAAAAAAAAAATAGTTCTACTGTTCGTTAAACAAAAAAAAACAATATTCCGATTGAACGCGACGAGGCCAATATAATACGAAGTTATATTATAGACAAAAAAAAAAAAAAAATAGAAAAGATAAATTGGCTTACTAAAAAAAAAGACATTGCGGGTAGGTACCTATAATATATATACGTGCTATTATAGTAATGGGAAAACTTTAGCTTATAAAAATATTATTGTTCGTGGGAAAATATTTTTGCCCGTTTAGACTCGGTGTATTTCAAATGTAAAAAAATAAAAAAATATATTTATGTCGAACAAGTTAAAAAAATGTATTTAAAAAAAAAAAAAAACACATAAATACGATAAAATAGGTCATCGTCGAATTTTTATCGATATTAAAAATCGTTTCATTAGCGTTCTATATCTACGCACTATACAATATTATACATTATGTACACGGGCATTTTACGAGCAGTATTTTATTTTTATATTAAAAAATAATTTAATATCATCAATTCCAATCGAAATCTCCCGCAACGAGGCTATAAAAAAAAAAAAAACCAAAAAATAAATGTCACGAGTTATATAATGCGTGGCGCTCCGCGACGTAATAATCACGCTGGAATTATGGAACCCTAGAAATAGAAGAAGAAGAAGAAGAAAAATATATTATTATTTATAATATTCTACAATAGTATCACACTGCACGTGGTCCGTTTAAGTACATTAATATACTATAATAAACCGCGTAGTTTTATTCGACGTTTTAACCGTCACCCCCGTTACTCCAAGGGGGGGGGAAATGAACCGTAAAACAACATACGCGTACGTATTTTATATCTAAACGAAATATTGTTTTACGATGCTGGCGATTATATTTATGAGGTTAAAACGATAAAATATTCATCCGGCGAGTCGTTGGCGGCGGCAGGGGAGGCGTGTCGGGAATTCGATTTTTAAAATTATCTCCGATTATAGTAACCGAGTAAATTACAGTGATTTCGCCCCTATATCGTTTACAGTATCCAAGTGTCATATAAAAATCGTAGAAAAAATCGACTCCGTCGAACGTTGTAACCCAACGCAAAATTTTAACTCGGTTAAGTTCATTTAAAGAATCGTCGACCAGTTACCACGTTAATTAGCTTTATCAATTAACCGAGTTAAGTTAAGTTGATTTTTATATTTTTTGATCGAATTGTTGAACGTAGAACAAGTGATTTTTTTTCGAAATTAATGACGACCAAACGTTTATTTCGGAAATATCAAATTATAATTGTTTAAGGAAAACTCGGAACTCTAGACATATAACTATTGAGTAAAAGAACAAAAAAAATTATTTATATGTTGGAACCCGTTAAAATTTTTTTATAGATTAAAAATGCAATATTGTGTTAAAATTTTGAGAAAAAAACTGAAACTAACACGTGTTATAATTCAAAATTAAATCGTTATTTATCAAGTTTATGTAATGAATTTAATTGATTTAAAAGTTAATAATAAAAAAAAAAAAAAAAATCGAACGTTGTAAATTAAGTTAAAATCAACTTGATTTTAACTTTCCAGTTCGTTAAATGCGTTGAACTGATAAATTAGAAGTAACTTTTTTTTCCACGATATATATTATTTAATATTTTAAAATATCTAAATTTAAGTTAAATATTTTGTTTATTTAATATTATTTCCTAGTATGAATTTTATGAATTCATGTAAATTACGAGCACACATTTTAAAAATTAATATATTAATTTAAAATATGCGTAAATATAACTGAAACGTAACGGACAGATATATATTAGCAAATATATATTCACGTAGAACAAACGAAAATACCTTTAAAATTGGTTTTAGAGACAAAACATCTTAAATACAATTTTTAAACGACAATATTTCAAAGACAAAGGCATCGAAATTTCACAATTCTCGAAATATTCAACTGGTCACTAAAAGTGGAAAAACAAAAGATATTTTATATTTTCTTTAAAATAACTGGGCCATTTTTAATAATTAATATTTCGAATTATGCCAATGAAATTGTATTGAAAATGTCTTCATCCACAAATTGTATAATAATATATATATGTATATAAAAAAAAAAAAAGATTTGAATGGTCTTTTCATTTGTTTGAACACATTTTTTCTATATTTCTCATTAGAAAGACAGATATGGAGAATGTCGCTGTGACGGCTATTTAAGTGCAATTTTTCCATACTTTCATTCTACAATTTGTTATTAAGATTAAAAATATTAAATGTATTTTTTTTTTTTAAAGTTTTACGTATGAATAGACCTGGACGTCTGGAAAATCATTGAATATCCCTCATTGAAACCACAGGAAATGTTGCCATCTTTAAGGCCGATGCAATCATTTTTGTTTTATGTCTATACTGACGGGCCTGTTAAGTTCGATTGAAAATGTAACGTTTAGTAGCAGCGGGAAAAACTCGAGAGTTTGCTTTACAAATTTTTACCGGTTTTTCTGACTTTGTGACTATAATCACTGTTTACTAATTACTGTCGATAATATTCGATTTGTATCGGCTTCTATCGCGTCCCGCACGAGTGACAAAAAAAAAAAAAAAAAAAAATGAATTTGTTTTACAAACAGATTGTAATTATTCGTATTATTTTTTTTTTTTTTTTTTAAGATTTTCTACTCGAGCACACAAGCAGAGTTCACGGCCCGGTTTTACTCTACCGATTCCTTATAATGATCTAGATCATGTTATATACCTATACGGACCTGTAATCGGTTCACGGTCGGTTGGTCCGGTCTGACGTCTGCTTTTTTTCATATCATACAAATAATACGTAATTAATTTCACTGGTTCACCCTCGAGGCGAATCTGGCTGTGAAATTAATTTATATATAATGTATGTTACAGTTTAAACCCGAAATCTGTCGAAACTAGTTGTAACTAGTCGACACCTACAGTTTCTACAAATCCCTTTCGTCGAAACCGCATTCGAATGGTTAATATTAGAATTAACCGCGGGTTTTAACGAATCTAATTCTAAACGAATAAACACGAACTAGTACTTTGCCTACCTATACGTAGGCTACAAGCCGGGCGCTAGATGTGCGTCTAACCTCGGGGCCCCGGTTCTTATCCGTTCAAACAACAAGAGAGAATTTCGCAATACTTTCATCGCTGAACTGTTAAAAAAAAAAAAAAAAACTACGGACAGAGTTGGAAATCGTAACACCGATTCCGATATTACGTAGGTGTTAAACGCGGTAATCCGCGTTCTATGATTTCCGTTTCTAAGGCCGGGCGCACATTGAGACGCAGTCTAACGCAGGGCAGGTTAAAGCAGTAAAACACTGCGCAACTTAGATGCCCGCACATTGAAACGCAGTTTATTCCCGTCTTTGTGTATATAAAATCGATCGTAGAACGTACAAATTATGGCCGAACTAATCGAACTAGACATAAGTTCCGAGTCCGGTTCAGACGAAGAAATTGACGAACTTTTACTTTTGTATTCACTATCAAAAGGAAATAAATCTATACGGAAAAGCGCGTACACGAAGAAAAGAAAGAGTCACGGTGAATTTGTTCTGACGTCAGAATTTTCAGATAAACAGTTCGCCAATTATTTCCGTTTAAATCGAAACCAATTTAATGATGTCCTTAGTATTATCAATGATACAGTTTATTCAGAAGGACGTAATGCTCAACAACCAATTGGTCCAGAGGAAAAACTCGCTGTATTTTAAAGGTAAGTTAAAATTTTTCTAAAAAAAAAAAAAAAAAAGGAATATCTAGTATAAAAATAGAATTTAGTTACGTATTTTACATTCCTACACTTCTTATTTTACTTTTGAATTACGAAAACTATGTACTCTATATTTATTATTCTTTGTTATATTCCATAATTTATTAAAGTTTCAATAGTATTTACCGTTCTTTAATTCGAGATCTTCAGCAATTTTGTCCCATAAATTATTTTTTAATTTTGATTTCATGTAATCAGTATGGCTAATATTATATAATATATT
Source organism: Tuberolachnus salignus (assembly GCA_956483605.1). Taxonomy (NCBI): domain Eukaryota; kingdom Metazoa; phylum Arthropoda; class Insecta; order Hemiptera; family Aphididae; genus Tuberolachnus; species Tuberolachnus salignus. The sequence continues at coordinate 15,844,658 of OY101429.1, forward strand.
GTCTGGACGAACGGCTTCAATTGATTTTTCTTCCATTGTATATTTTAATATATAAATATATAGATAGGTATTGATACGCCAAGTAATATTGAAAAGGAAAAAAAAAAATATGAAATATATTCAATTTTAACTAAAAACTCCTCGACACGTTCGCAGTTAAATGTGACGCAGGTCGACCACAGGCAAAATTCTGCTCTATACCCTGCCCTGCCTACCAATATGGAGTGGTGTTAGATAGACCGGAGCACGGTCTATACATAATCGGTACTCAAGACGGGATTCCGGGCAAATTTTATCGCGGTAATAAATTTTCGTATAACTAATTTAGTAGTTATCGGTCGAGGTGATAATCGATACCCTGCCGGACAGCATTCACTTCCGTCTACTTTTCCCATGTTTAACATATACGGACGAAAAAATTACTCCCGAATTAATCAGTTTACACTCGACAATATCGGGTGTTCGTCGATTTAATTTTTCGGGCACTACTAGTACCAGTCGGATGCGGTTTTGACTAGCCAAAATAGTGGGTTTTGACTGTGACGTCGTTGGCCCATTCGTTTAGCCGTTTACCGCGAGACACGGTATTAATAATCGAGACGGCGTTGTATTTTATTACATTATGTGTACGCTGGTCGTGTACCAACCACTGAGGGACGTGTGCGCGCGCGCGTGTCGGAAGCCTTTCCTATACGAAGAAACTTTTCGGGGACGCGTCTGCGCCCGCTGATTGGATTTCCGAGTCGACTAGACGGCGGAGACGCGGCGGCAGGTAATTTTCGATTTCAAAAGCCCCGGTGATTTTCAATGGCCCGCCGCCGAATATTATATTATTACGCGACCGCGTAAATTTACGAATGCTCCGCGCTAACACGACGTCGGAGGGTTTTAAGTTTCAAAAATTATTATTGTTTTGTCGGTTTTGACGATACTACCAGGCGCACCCACCCGCAACTACCGCGTCTTGATTTCGGCGCGTCCGATTTGCATTACAATTGCGCACATGAACTACTAATGTCTGTGGCTTTGACGCCCGGACGGGTACCGTGTGTTGTTCGTACGATGCCTGTTCGAAATGTACCACGGTTTTATCGTTAATAATAATTACAAAACCAAAGGGTACGTATTTATTTGAAGATATCTCCTTCGAAATGCACTCCTCCGGACGGTACGCGGTGATCCCCGAGATCTTGTAATTTTTCAAAAGTCTTTTGCAACTGTTCCAAAGTTAAAGTCATATGAGTTCTGCGGCCGCGTTCGCTATAATTTCCTCCTCTACATCTCGAAATCGTTTGACCTTTTTAGCGCAGATTTCAGTCTTGGGAATAGGAAAAAAATCACATGGGTCCTGATCAGGAGAATAGGGAGAATCTGCGGGACCAGAGCAATTTTTAAATTACCTGAAAAATCACGAATCGACAGAGCTAAATATGCCGGTGCATTTTCGCGGAGAACAATTGCCGAATGAATTTGGCACCGCTTCTCCTATCATCTGTAGGTCATTTTACCATTTTCCTGTAAAATTCGTTAACTCACGAACAGTTAATCGGCGGCCATTTCGCATTTTTTTCGCAAATTGTCGGCACACCATGGTTTCTGAGTGACGGCGACGGTCTTCCAGAACGTGGATCGTCTTCAGTTGACCGCCGACTGTCTTTGAAACGTTTAAAACACTCGAAAGTCACGGAACCCCTTAATGGATCATGCCCAAAAGCGGTTTAAATTATTTCCGTTGCATCATTTTTACCAAGTTTCAAGCAAAACTTGAGTTGTTCGTTAATTTCGGACATGTCGAAAACGGCGAACGAAAAAAAGCTGACTGGATTTAACCGCGTGCAATATTAAACTGAGATAATATAGCGAAATTGGGTTTTGTTCAAAAAATATCCACTTATCCGCGGGAAATTCGCATCTATTTACAATTGAAAATCGTTACCGTGTGTAGATTGTTAACCATAATAATGTTTGTCCTGGTACTTTTTGAACAGACCATAGGCGTGCGCAGAATTTTCCTATTATTTTTTTTTTTTTGAATATTTTAATAATATTTTAATCGGGGACAACTATCCAATTCGGCGTACAACGCGTTCGGGTATAATTGAAAATCGCGGTATATCGGTTCTAGACAATTCTAAGACCGCGACGACGAAACGGACACAAATATTTTAGAATTTTTCCACCTAACCGTGTTAATATAACTTATATGACTAATGTTAGTCACAACGCGGTAACCAATCGACCGTGGTAATAATTACAGCCCAAAAGCGACGTTAAATTTTCCCGGAATAATCAAATCGATCGTTAAAAAGTTGATAAAATGGCTAAAATTTGATAAACCATCGGAACCACCGGAGACACGAACGAATTGTTTACGATGGAATCGCGTAAAACGTTATCAAGAAGAATGATAAACCGACAGAGTTGTCGAGATGTGATAATTAAATTCCTCTCTTTATTTTCTAATATATTCTCGATTTGCCGTCTACAACAGGGGAGGGGCAAAATACGCGTCCCGGTCATTATTTGGTTTTAATTCTGTTTCGATGGAAAAACACGGACAATTGTTAATTATTTAATAGTTACGAATTAATATAACACCCAATTTTAATTTATCGATACACGTTTCAGCGAACTTTGCCCGGAATCGTTTTACGTACGCAATAACTTATCGTCGCGTATACGGATACAAACTAAATTACCCCAATATATCCTACCTTAGAGAATTTCCACCCGCTTACGGCGGCCCGCTCTAATGGTGCGAATTACGTCGGATTTTTTTTTTTTTTTAATTATAAATAATTAATTTTACAAAAAAAAATTAATCCAGCCAAATCGGATAGACAATAGACGACGACGAGACGATTAATGTGCGAATATTAAAAATTACAATATTCTCTCGCGCAAACGTTTATTTTCGGACAGGTATAGGGGGCATATTATTAATTATTATGACATTAGCGTGTACGGTGTTTTTTAATGCGTTCTTTAATGTCCATTAAAGAATAATGTTCAAATGTAAATTATATCGGGACCGGGTTTAAGTTTGCAATTCGCATTAGCATACGGGACGAGACATTAAAGTATAATTAATAAACACGGGGTTCCGTGTGCGAACGCGTCTATAATAAAATATTATAATAATAATCGGCGCTCGCCGCGGGACGAAGATTATATAAATTAATCAAATACCGTTTACGTACGCGACACGGCAATAAAATATAAATTATAATAATTATTATATACGCGTAAACGAGAAATGTTAACAATATTATAATCGACATTTTTTTTTTTTCTTTTTTCGCTGCTTTTGGTTGATCATTCGAACTTTCGAACGCTCGGCTAATTCGCAATTAAACGCGCCATTGTTTTATTTCAAACGTATTCCACGGTTTTTATTATTATTATTATTATTCAATTTATACAATTCAATTTGGTTTCCGGACTGCCGACAATATTCGTTCACGTTTTGTTTTTAATTTTTAATCCGATTTAATACGTTCTCCCGGGAGGGGGGTCTGAATAAGATAGTCGGTTCGCAGTTCGGATGTCTACAGATTCTTAAACACTGTCGGGGATTCGCAAGCAAAATACGAATATTAAAGCCTATAATTGAAAACGTGCTTCGTCGTCTGAAATTTTTCAAATTATCCATCAGTTTTCACACCGGTAATCGAGAATACGCGCCTTTTCTTCCCTCGGTCCCTAAACAGCAGCTGACCAATTTCCTTTAACCCGGTGCCGTCGACGTTTAATATTAGCAAACCTGTCCCCGCGGAAGATTTTCATTTACCGCGTAGATATTTTAACGATTTTACCCTCGCCAGGAAATTGGCAAGTCTGCGCAGTTTTTAACACGCATAATTATTATTTCGTATGAAAAAATGTTCAACGGCGTTGTCATAAGGCTAAAACGTTTTCGTGCCTACTCGAATATATATATTTTTTTTTTTAAAAATCTAAAATAATTGTCACGCATAACTAAGCAACACACGAAAAAAAAAAAAATAAAATAATAATAATAAAAAAATACCGTAGTCCCTCTTTCAGCAATTATTTATGGTGTTTGAGTTTGGCAGGTTTTAGTCGGAAAAAAAATTCCGAGCTTAACGAACTGGATATACACGCGAAAGGGGAGAGAAGGAAAAAAATCCCCTTTGAATGTTAAAAAAAAAAAAAAAAACGGTTGAGCGGACAAATTCTGCCCCATATAATTATTTGATGTGTACCGCGGCGCGAAGGGGAAAAAACGGACGGAATCGATTTTGCCAGTCAGCGAAATTATTTCTTTCTTTTTTTCGGTGTATAAGGATAAAATATTAATGGATTAATGTGCGTTTGCGTGCGTAAGACCCCGCAGAATTGAAAGACTGCGGGCATTTTATTGACGTGATTCGTGTATAAGCCTAACCTTTTCGGCAATTCGACTACATTATACAGGTACGCGAACCGCACGAAAGGAAAGAAAATTGGAAAACGTCGTTATTTTTATTTAATTTATTCTTTTTTTTTTTTTTTTTTTTGCGTACCGTTGTATAATATTTCCGAAACAATAGGGAAATATATAAAATACCTACGTCACACACGCCGTTGGAATAGCATATATATATATATAATATGTCCGCGCGACACGTTAAAAAGAGATTTGAGAACGGTGAAAATTCGATATGCCTACCGACGTTTCGACGGTGATATCGTATTGACTAATCGATAAACAATTTTTTTTGTCCTCTTCAAATTATTTTACTTAAAACCGTCGGGAGAAATCGAATTTTCCAGTTGAAACGGACTAGATTCGTTTTAAATTATAGCATATGCAGTTCTGAACAATACAGGTAAACTGGTATACACAAAATATACATTTTATACGTTTAATCGTTTTTTTTTTTGTTTTTTTTTTTTTTTTGGTACGATTAAATTGGAAAATCCGGACTCGAACCCTAATGGTTTTCCATTTGAATATAATGAAATTCAAAACATTTGAAGTGTAATAGTGTTGGACTTTAAGCGAGACGGGACAGTTGCCTTCCCTGAAAACTCCCCTCACGTGTTGAACGTGAAATTTACCAATACATTTGTAAATACATAACGTGCTCTACGATCGGAACGAAAATCTCGATTAAACGTCTACTCGGTCCTGTTTGGCTCTCGGCGGATACAGGATTATACAATTCCATTGGATTTCTATTTAGAAAAAAAAATTTTAAATTTAAAAAAAAAAAAAAAAAAAATGGACACTTAACTTGGCGGATTCGGGCACTTTTTAATAATTAAAAATTTTAATTAGTTAATTGGGTATTATCGTTATTAGTATTTATGTCGAGTACCGGCCAGTGGCGTAACTGGGTAAAAACTTGTGTAGATGGGGGAGGGAGCAAAATTATTTATTCAGCAAAATAAAAACCGTAAGGAACGGCGGTGTAAACGTATTTTTATTCTATGAGTACAAATTAATCGAAAACTAATTTAATCACTTAATTAAACAAAACTTAAAAAAAAAAACTAACGATAAAAAATACATCATTATTTTAACGTTAGTTTTCTCATTATTGTAACCCGGATAATTCGATAACGTTGATAATACGTCCACATATTATAAAACAGCGGATCTGTGAAATATCTATACAATTTTTTTGAAATATATTTGTATTTTACTACCGAATATAAAAAGTAATTGTAATGTAATTGCATTCATTCATTATTTTAGAAGATTCAGAGATTTGCAATGTTGTCATACTGGGAGGGGGAGGAGGGAGGCAACTGTTCTCACTTGTCCACCCTTAAAAACTGCATCACCGGGAGTACCAATAATATTTTGTTATACCGATAAAAATTTGACAGTTATAATTTTTTACACGCGGAATGCTTAATGATGCCACTCGAGTCGAAATACACTCTGGCACTCGTTATCGGTGTACTTTATTCGGATTACTTTATACGTTATTGAAACAATACAATAATATTGCAAATGTAATGCGACGTGAGTAACTGCGAAAAGCTAAAAAAAAAAAAAAATTAAAAAAAAAAACCACACACATACGCCACTTTGGAAGTGAAATACGTTTTTTTAACGGTGAAATGTATCCGACTCGGCGTAAAGGGTTACAAAATAATAATACCTTAACTACCTTTGAAATTAGATTATCAGCGTTCTAACGAGGATACGAGGATGTAGTATTTGGCATTATATTATTGTGATGTGTGCATTTTTTTTTTTTTTTTTTTTGTTGCTAATTTTGTTAATATTTTTTATGTATTTTTTTTTTTTTGATATTTCTCGTTATTATCATAAAACGGCGAAAACCCCGAGAATATTTACGCTCAAATACTACTTTCTCAATTTTGTTCCAATTCAGCGAAAAACAATCGTTAAATTGTTATATTCTACCGAATACCTATATTAACACTTCCTAGACGTGGTGTAATTTTCAAAATATTCTCGCGTTTATTGAGCAATAAAAACGTATCAGTAATTTTCGAATTATATTTCGGTTTATTATGCGAATAAAACGTTTGTTATTTATTATTATCATCTGCGTTTTAAATTCAAATTGACGATAAAAACACGAACAATATTGTAATTTATTTTGTAGTCACAAATCAATACAATGTTCAATTGAAAATTTATACTCCGTTTAATCGGGACTTTGCGCGAAATCAATCGTTTATCGTTTCGCACGGATACAATTAAATTACACTTTGTACCCCAAATACCTTCCCAACTTCCCACCAACAACAGTTGTTCACCCGTCGTATCGTATAAAACGCGTATACGTAAATCCACTGTTGAGATTTATCTAGGTAAATCTACGAAGATGACATTCAAAGATTTTATCTTTTATCTTATCTAAATGAAAATTTCGATATTAAATTTTAGTAATTATTATTTAAATAAAATATATCTAAATAATAATAATAATAAAATAAAAAAGTAAACGAACATTATTAATGTTCCGTAGTAGAAAATATTTTAAGTCTAATTTGTACCGGTATGTGTTGGTTTTAGCGAAAAATCCGAAGTTATTAGCTAAATTAGTACACAGTCGCATAATTATCTCGCCACTATAACAATGACGACGATAAACAAATTAAAACAAAAACAAATGTGTTTTTACGCTATCCAGTAGCCAAGTTCCCTAACTTGCAGAGCCGTCTCATCTGTGACGAATTAAATATATTTTTTATCTTTGTCTACCTGGTATCTATGCGGACGATTCCAGCGGAACAATTTTTGTTCTATCTTTATCGCGTTGAATTTTACTTATCCACGTCTCGACAACGATTATACGGTATATATATATACTTTGTATGATCAAATTTCGATGAGCGTTATAAGGCGGCTAAACCGCCCGGAACCGTAAGTATACCCACCTACGGCGGGGATGTTATCGGCAAGACGACGGCGCATTATTTGTGTTGTACGTACTTTTATTATATACGATATAGGGTGACGGGGGGGAGGAGGGAGGGAGGGATGCCAAAAAATGTACGATATTATTATACAGAATGTATAGGTATAGAATATAACGGGACACGAGTATATTATAATCGCGAAAAGCTCGAGAAAAACCGCACGAGGCCACCACACACGGGGGGTTGGTGGGCGCGTGTTGATTCGCCTTGGCGATAAATTTTAACGGCCGAATTATCCGACTCGATCCTATACTATTATACCGGTACATACTTGTATAGAATACGGAGATAAGTAAATAACGCGAATTATTATAAATAATAATAATAATAATAATAATAACACGTACGCTACAATATATTACGTTTCAGTATTAGCCTTTCAGTAGCTTTTGTTAGCTATTCACGACGAATAGCTTCGGTTTATCGGTATCGCCAAGGTGACTGTAATCAACAATAAAACATTCCCAGTGTCAGCCGACCTTTAATGGCTGAATTTCGGGTGAAAATCTAGCCTATGCCTCTTCGCCGGAATGCAATATGTCTACTCGCCGAATTTGATCGAAATCTGTCCGGCGACCGGGGAATCCGTAAGTCTATCGCCCGACATTCGTTTTTATAAATTTGTTACGTACACGCGTCATCCATATCGCCGAGAAATAAATAAACACATTTTCTAAGCTACAAGAGTCTGTTTAGCGCCACCTACAGGACGCGGACTCTCAAACTACACTCTAAAGCTTCTTGTGGTATCTCTGCAAGAACAATATCGGACATTTTCCTCCGAGTCGGTCCAGTAGTTCAAAATGTCGAGTTTATAGCGGACACGCACGCGAACGTTGTCATTTACATTTATATAGGTTGTTAAATATCGTATTTACTACATTTGCATAGATTTGAACAACTCGAATGTTTATGCGTGTGATTTAATTATTCTAGTTTGCTCGGATTACGCACCTATGCTATAGAAACCACGTGGATTTATGCACGCGTCTTTATTTGTAATCAGACGGCATTATAAAATATTTGAAATTGAAATACAAATGATAAATTACAGTACTTACGGATATCGTTTACGAGCATATTCGTCGCCAGTAGTATTTTAATAACAAATTAAACTCACCTGAAACATAATAAACAAGAGCATTAAGAACAATAACGGATATAATGGTGGCATTTTTTCAGTATGTGCAAACATTTAGACGGGCCAATATTAACATTTATTATAATATATTATCTCCTCATATTATTTTACAATCATAATTGCAATTATTGTTCACATCGACTGATGTACTTTTCGAGATTCTAGCGATTGAAAGAACCAAACGAATAAAGCAACCAGCTGACATAGTTATTTAGAAAACGAGGAGAAAAGAGTTTTAACGGAATACACGTTAATTCCGAAATAAAAAAAAACAAAAAAAAACAATAAATTGATAGCACGATAACTGTCGTGATTGAAAAATAATGTAAAATCACTGGAAATATGGTAAAATATCAATACGGCGCGTAATTACGGGGGTGCACGACGATGCACTAGCACCCCCTGGCATAATATAGCAGGTGCAAAGATATTGTTTTACACCTGTTGAAACTGAACTCCGATTCTATGAAAATTTAATTCCTTTTAAAATATATAGATTTATGTTGAAAATAGTATTTTGTTTGTCATCGAATGAAAATAGGTAAAGTGTGCATGAGTGGCTTTCAATATGATATGACTTAATTTGTCTTTTTGATTATTGGGGACCTATGGAAGTTTTACACCCTATGCCTTAACTGAAAAAAAAATTTCGGGGAGGGGGGATGGGGGTCCAACATTTTTTTTTTTTTTTTTTAATATCGAGATACTGGACACTCGTCAATAATTAATATTAACTATTAAAATTTGTCTATTTTTAAACGAAATTCGTAGGGACGGGTGGAGGATCCGGACCCTTGGACATACCACCGCAGTAGCGGCTTTGTTTGCGGCTGCTGGAATTTAATGAAATCACGCCAATGTATCAATAGGTGAATTTCGCTAACAATCTAGACAAGATAAAAAAAACTATTTATATAAATAACGCTCAACCCTGCAGCGTGGAGGGAAGATCGATATTTGACTTCACCTCCGGCTCTAATCCACGGGTATAGGGGAACGCCACTGTATATAATAAATTATTACATTTTTTTATTTTTATTTTTTCTAAACAATCACGGAACAACAACAATAGTAATAACAATAATAATAATAATAAACAGAAGGGAATTTAATTTGTATCCGTGTGCAATGATAAATCGTTGCTGCTGACAAAAAACGATACCGAGTGGAGTTCAGTGAAAATATTTTGGTACATTAAAATTTGAAAATTGTATTAATTACTAATTGCAATTGTCCGTGTTTTTCGTCTCAAATGTGTTTATATATTTGAATATTTTAAGAGGTAAACAAGTTTTGATGACATAAATTGGAAACTAGCAAAATCTCATAATTTTTATGATTGCCATTAAAACGTATATTTGTTCAAACGCTTATAAAAAAAATAATAAAAACCTACTACATTACGCTCAACTCTGACTACGACCGAGTACAACTCGTAAACTTAAAATGCCTATAAACAGTATTTTAAAAAATGGCCGATATGTTTTGAAAATTCGTCCACCCATTAGACAGGGCCAATATAAACATTCTGTGAACATTTCGGGTCTTGACGATTATTTTTTAAGCGGATTACAACAAAAAGAAAAAGAAAAAAAACGAAAATAATAATTGCCGCCGTAAATTGTCTCGTTTCCCCCCACACCCCCTCCTCCTCCAATTATTAACAAAAAAATACAACGAAAATCAACCCCACCCCCGCCCCTACCGGCAACTAAATATACAATTTTTTCGGAAAAAGTGCTACAAACGAAAATCGGAACAGGACGTCCGGTAGAAAAGTTGTTTACGGACAGAAAATTTTTTTTTTTTTATTATTATTAATTAGAAATAAACAATCTAAACAAATAATGCACAATAAGCTTATGTGCTAAGAGAAGACAGAACGTGAAAAATTGAATAAGAAGCCGCCCACTGGCAACACTTAACATGAATTATTTATATTAGTTATATTTTTTTATTTTTTTTTTTTGATTGTTACTGATTGAAATTCTATATATATATATATATATATATATATATATATATATATATATATATATATATATATAGATGTATATTTTTAATTGGAACTTGCATGAGGTCACGACACCATTTCCTCTTTAGCCTGCGCCTAGGATTTCCTGGGAGAGTTAGATAGGAGAGGTTTTTAATAAGTGGATTTTGGTGGGATAGAAGTCGGATACGGAAGCGCACATAAAAGAATTGCGCTTCTTCAATGATGGTTTTCATGTGGAAATCGTTATGAAATGTTAGATTTGATACGTACGGCGGTGCATTGGAAAGTCGACGAAAAGCTAGGTTCTGGAACGCTTGGATTTTATTGATATTGGATTATTTTTCTGAACCCCAGAGCTGTATGCCATAAGTCCAAATAGGTTTCAGGAGGGTCTTGTAAATTAAAAGTTTGACTTTTAAATTAGTAATATTATTTCTCAACATTAGAGGACTGAGCATGCGCATACGGGCATTGAGAGTCAGTCTTTTGATTCGTAAATGATTTTTCCATGTTAGACGCTTATCGAGATTGAGGTCAATTTAACTGTGTCCGACGTGGGAATTGGGATGTTGTTTAGTGTAACAGTTGGACCATACGCCCTTCTTGAGAGTCAATGTAGTGCGATTAGATTTGTTTTGGTTTATTTTGATACGCCATTTGTCGTATCAGTTAGTCATATTAAGTTAAGGTGAAGTTGTAGGTTTGATGAAGCGGTTACCGGATTTTCACTAACTGACACAATGACTTTATCGTCAGCATAATCAGCTACCATGCATGTTTGAGGCGCGGTGGGCCGATCAGCGACATAGATATTGAACAGAGTTGGGGATAGGATACTCCATTGCGGGACGCCAGCATGGATTTCGGATATTTCTGAGTATGAGAGAAAAATTAAAATAAAAAAAAAACACACACACATCGTTATAGTATTAAAACCGATACGTTGTTCGCTCCGCTGAGAATGTAGTAATAATATCGCGCGTTGTGCCGTCGTCGGCGATCAAAGCGCGTCTAATTTCGAAATGTCGTTATACTTACATGTATAATAATAATAATAATAATATTATACACATAGTCGTACGTCACGTAATCAACGCGTAATTATATTATTATTATGTGGTTTGACGACGCGATTCGGCGGTTCCCCCGAGGGGCTCGGGTTCGGGGGTGTTGTCGAAAGCGAGGTGACGCTATCGGGTGCGTATAATTATAATAATAATAATAATAATAATAATAATAATATGTGCGGCGCAGTTTTATATGTACGTGTATAAATATATTCATACAATCGCATTGTGCCTTTTATATACATTTTCCAACAATGAACGTCATCGTCGTCGGGCTCCCGGGTTGACAGAGATTGATTCGAAACTATAGATGGATTTATTCATTAGGTCGCGCGAGCTTTTTCCGGCGGTGGCGGCGGCGGCGGCGGCGGCGGCGGCGCCCGAGATGGCGACGAGACGTCGTGTGCGACCCCAGGTGGTGGCGGCCGGGCCGCGCCGCGGAAAACTACACGTTCCCGCCCGGTCTGTGTCGCGCGCACAAATCCGTCCGTGGGTGGTGGTGTGGACGATTCCCCTTTGATCGTCGCCGAACCGGTGCCGTAATTACAAAAACGAACCTTATACTTATACGATAGGCGACCGGGGGGGGCGGGGGTGCGGGGAGGTGATATGCAAATTGTATAACGACGACGGACAGCCCGCCGGGCAGTGTTCAGACACGGATGAGTATACAAATTGATCTATGGATAACGATGGAATATACAATCGTTCCGATATCGTCAAGACACAAAATATATATATATATATATATATATATCTGATGGCAAATAATAGTATTATCTCGGACGAGACAACAAAAAATTTATTTACAATTTGTTAGGAATTATCGAGAAATTCCGTAAATGCAACGGTCTGTAAATCCACTAGTGAAGGTACTCGCCTAGAACTTTTAATTTAATTGTAAAACAATACAGTTAGGCATTTCATAATTAAATACTACGGGTAAAACATTTTATATTTAATTTTTTTATATTTTATCTGGATAATTACTACAAAGATAATTATTTTTCATCTTGGACAAACTTTTACTTATACTGGATAGATTCCAACATTTTCATCTGGATAATATAAAAGATACAAAATAACATAATTATCTAGATAGATAAAGGGTCTCAACCCTGTCCGTAAGGGCCTAACCCTCCATCTACTACCCTTTTTGGTCCAACCACACACACTCAATTGTCAAATATAATGCATTTGTAAAATAAACCTATTTAATGATATTTTTTAAATATCTAATATATATTTTTTATATATATAGAGGGGTATGATATTTCAAAATTTTCGTACAGTTTTATTAATACATTTATAACGAACGATTATTTTTTTTTATAATTTATAGTGAAAATCGTGTCAAATTTTCGTGCATTTCTGTGCTGGGCCAAAATAATTGTATTCGTGTAAATCAGAAAATAATACGTAAAATTCCGTGATCATCACGATTTACATTAAAATCTGAGCTTCAGACGCTTATAAAAACAAAAATGAACCTACGGATTTTTGATATATTTATATGGCCACAAGAACAACAGAGGCCAAAACAATTAAATCCAAATAAATACTAAACAAACTCAAAAGTTATAAACAGCTATACGAGATAGATATATATATATTAAACAAAAAAAACACCGGAATGTTTTGAATATTTTATCACGTTTAGAAAGGGCTTATATAAGTATTCGATATAAATAGTAGGCGTCTGCGTTTATTTTAAATAAAGTTACTAATGAACATCAAAAAAAAAAAAAAAAATAGACTAACAGAAACCCACGTACATATTCAAGTTTTTTTTCCCAGTTTCTCCTTATTATTCGAGATACTACGAGGAAAATTAAAAATTTATCCCCTCACTAGTTCACCGATTAGATAAAAAAAAAAAAAAAAGGCGACGAATAAAAGCACACTGTTCGTTTTTTGATCGGAGCGAAAATCCCGATATAGGAAGCGGCATGAGGACGGATAGAAAAAACAATAAAGAATCGAATTGCCTAAAAATCGTCGAATCACGACCTCCTACTCTACACGTCGTGTAAATATAATACATTTATTTTAAACCGTCTAATAACGACTACCGGACTAGACGGATAACGCTCGGCCGGTCCTTTTGCTCGGGAGCGAGATTTCCGGTAAAGAAAATCGGTACAAAGACAGATAAAAAAAAAAAAAAAAGAAAAAGAATAAAAACGATAGATAACCTAACGGGATTTACTAAAAATCGTCGAATCACCGAATGGTCGGCGGTGACGGAAAAATCGCGCGTACAGTACGATTAAGGTTATAATTCGTGGGCGCGCGCACGTCGCGTGCGTACAATCAGAAAGGCCGAGCCGGAAGGGTAGCGCGCGCCCGGTCCGGGGGACATCGGGGCCGTGAAATTTGTTGTGTTTTCGCGGCGGGCCCGGCGATATATTCGACGGAACGGAAACCGCAGTGGTGGAGCGGCGCGGGCGACCGTACGAACAGGAGGAGGAGCAGAGTGGAGCTGATATATAATTTATATATATATATATATATATATATATATATATATATATATATATATATATACATACATACGGCAGAGCGAGACGGAGCGGGGTGAGATTTTATTAATGATTCGGCGGGCCGCGAACTGACAGCCGCACGCCCGTCGAATCATTTCTCACCGCTTCTGCTCTGGAACAAAAGCGACTCCCCCCCTATCTACTCCACCCCCCCCCCCCAACCGCCCCTAAGCCGAACCCGAAGCCCCGGGTCCCGTGTCTTTATACACCGTTTTAATTCCCAACCCACCCCGCCCCGACCCGCCACACGCACATCCCCACATCGCCCAACCTCGCCAACCTCGCTACCGCCTCGGTGGCCCCGTTCCCGCAGAGATATCCCCGGATATCCGATTTTTAAATTTTCAGGGTTTTTTTTTTATGATTTCATTCGGTTTTACGTGGACGTCCACCAATTCGTCCGGCTCGACTACTACCGGCTTACTTTATTTTGCCACGGAAACAATTCGACGGAAAACGGACGGCCGCCGTTTGTTTTGTACACGATTACACATTTTTAGTACAATTTTCAATTTTAATTTATCCAAACACGTATGTGTACAGAAATTGTCTTTAGTTTGCAATTTTTTTATATCGACCGTTTTGAATTACCCTAAATAATATATATCCGGTGGCATATTTTATTCCGGTTCGCATTGAGTTTTACTTAATGGCGAAAAGAAAAAAAAAAGAAAAATGTTGAGCGTATTTTAATACGTTTTATTTTATTTATTTTTTTTATTTTTCATAAGCGTTTAAAGTGCAAAATGTTGACGAAAATCGTAAAAATTACGAGATTTTTGCTATTTTCCAATTTATGCGAATAAAACTTTTTTAGCTCCAATAAAAACACATAACGACATTGGAGACGAAAAACACTTATCTTTTAGTTAGAAATTAATACAATTTTCAATGTAAATATACCAAAACATTTATCGTTATATCATTGCGTATACAGATATAAATTAAATTCCCCTCTACATCATACCTTGTCGAATTTTCACCTACAACAGTGGTCCGCCCACGGTGCGAAGTATGTTTGTCTTTTTTTTAAAATTTTTTTTTTATATAATCCCGTTCCGCGGGGGTTTGTCACTTTTGTACAAATGTTAATAAACACAATTCCAAAACGTCACCTTATCGTTTCGGCTAAACTGATAACGGATACCAACGGTAAAATATGGATGGAACCATCAGAAGGATTACCTCCTGGTAACTACCTAGAATGGCCGGTATGGAAGACACTGAACAGACTGCGTGTTAGTGTTGGACGGACAAAAGAAAATATGAGAAAATGGGGATACGGAGATCAAGACCTAACTTGCATATGTGGACAAGAGCAGACACCTACTTGTCTGCCCACGAGGGCCAAGCCCGTGTACACAAGAGGATCTTATGATAAGCAACGAGAAGGCGGTAAATACAGCCATATACTGGACAAAAGAAAAAATATAATTAGTATGCAAATGTACATATGCAATACTTGTTACCATTACATTAGAGTGTTGTTATTATTATTCATATTTTACTAATTCGATATTATTTATTTAGTTTTGTTTTATAAATTACGCGTTTATTTTAATTTTAAATATACGATGCCTGACACGAAAAAAAAAAAAAAAAAAAACAATGGTTTCGGCAACGGAATAACTCAACTTAAACCAGACTATATAATTTCCCGGCCAAAATCGAATAGACACCGGGATACGTGAATTTCAATAACGGACTGCCAATGAAAAACCGCCCTTTGGCCATACGGTCGGTGGGTACCTATCCGTATCGGCGGTTCAATTATTACGACGCGTTTTAACTACGATCCGGGGGTTTTTTTTTTCTTTCTTTATTTCCTTTTTTTTTTCCTCTCGATCGCCCGTCCCTCCGCCCTCCCACCGGCACCCGGCACGGTTTTTTCCCCTTCAAATTTAACGTCCGCTATCGGTTATTCGACAGCTAACAGATCGTACTGCTCCTCGCGTATTCATATAACAGTACCTTTTTCCCCAATCTTCCCGTCAATTTGTTATACAGGTACACTCCGGCGAACGCGTAATGCGTTTTCTGTCTACTTCTCCGTGTACCGCCCCTCGCCGTTCTCGCGTATTTCCATGTATATATTATATATATATATATATATGTGTACGTTTACAGTCGATAATTGAACGATTTGGTTGTACAACCTCGATAACGGGTTTTACGTGAACAGTACACTAATTTTTTTTTTCCGACCTACGTCTTTTTCACAAAACAAAACAAAACAAAAAAAAAAAAAAAAACCAAATAACAAAATACCCGAGACGGTCCCGGGCGGAATTGATAGTTTCGCGTGTTCCCCGTGCGGGTTTATAGTATAAACTTTATACGATATTGAATATTGCGTTAGTGTTGTTCTTTTTCACCCGCCCGATACACACTATTCCAGGGCAGTAGATTTTATTGCCTCGTGCATTTTTCCCGAAATTTCCGCATAAACAAAATAAAAGACTCGACAATTTTAAATTGCCTAAACAATGTCAGTAAGATTTTAAAATTGCACCGCGTCTAGAAAACGACCCTAAATATTAGTGTCGAGTGAAAATGTCAGGTTACAACAATAATATTGAATTGAAAAATGTCCCGCATCCCCTCCAGGTTTTTTCCGACTACTAAGAAAACAACATACAAGCAATATCGAAATATGATCCAAAACGACAGCGTTTAAGAAGAAAAAGAAAAAAAACAAAAACAAAAACAGTTTAGGCATTAAAATACGACATTATTGTTGGATCGGAGCGGGAATGTATATATATACATATAAATAATATTATAACGAGAAATCCAAAATAATACAAATCGAATGGATTATATTATAATATTAAGCCCCCGCGTCGTTTAATTTGGCAGCCAGTCGCGGATGAACGATGCGAGACACCGTCGTATTTAGGATTATATCGTTGAGGAGAGTTAATCCCGGATATTTCCTGAATAGTAAATACTCGTGGCGGTATAAGAGTTATGGCGCTCTCTTAAATGCATTAGAGGCGTCCCGAGGAAGTGGTTATTTTCATAGAGTTCGTGCGGCTGTCATTATAGGAGGAGAGTGTAATACTATTATAACGACAAACTCGCTCTTTTTACAATGCACACTGAAAACGAATAATACGTATTTCGGGTCAAGTCGTCAAATTTATGTACTTTGCGCATAGTGTACTTTTTATGTCCTAAGCCAGAACAGAATGGAAAATACAAACACGCGAATGTAAAACTGTATACGTTATGCCGATTGTTGTGGTGTATTTTTTTTTTTTTTTTATAGATTCTGAGCGCAGCCAATACATATACGTATTGATTTTACTTATTTTTGGCGTTAACAACTTTTTTACCAGAAATCTGGCACCGACAGTCAACTTCGGGGATATTATTGGTAGTCAATTTTGTCAATTTGGTACAGTGGGAAGGTCATTTTCCCTAGTACTTTTCTTAATAATGATGCAAATCGGGAAGAAATTCCGAAAATATTTGACGCGGTTATTATTTGTCTACGTCTTAATATTATATAGTTCAACTATTCACTTACAAATAACCATAAAGACCTGAAACTTTTGCCGAATACTTATACAAACACTTTATTCTATAGTCGTGGTACAATTGTTCCAAAACATTGTAACGTATTTAAAGTAATTGGTTTTGAAATTTTAGAGTTTTTCTTTTGTTTTATGTGGATAGCAATTTTGTAATTTATTTTTATCGGCATTTTAAATTACAATTTATAACAAAACACGAACAAATTGTAATTTCTTTTATAGTTAATAATTAGTAAAATTGTCTATTTAAAATTTATTGCGATGATTTACCGTTGCGTAAAGATTTAAATTAAATATATATATTTTTGGATTTATTTATCGTACTTGCGTGCCAATTGGTAAATAACGAATCGCATTTGTTTAATTTTACTTAATGCTCTATCTATTGCATTAGATAATAGAGTCGAAATTAATTTGACAAGAAAAGATTCAGATATGAGTAGAAATATCCGCCCAGAACAACGATGTTGATTGATAACATGGCAAATGATTTCCGTCCGATGCAGACGCGGTATGTATCGGTGAAAATACCGAATCATTTGAATGCCGCAAACGGGGGTTTCCACCGTATAATCGAAAACGGTTTGTAGTGACAAAAACGAACGACGAAATCTAAATCGTCTGAATGTACTCGGAGTTGATAAATTGCATTGCCACTGGCTTGATAAGTATTTCCGAGTAAAAGTTTTTAAATACAAATATTCGAATACGTGTTTTATATACATTAGACAAAAAATGATTAGGTTATTTAATAAATTTTTTCAAACGTATTTATTGTATTTGAAATAGAATAATTATTTTGAATACTTGTATTAGGTACCCTTGTAAACTTTGTAGTTTCTTTTTAAAAAATTGTTCATATATATTAAATGGAAACGTGTCGCATTACACCATACTGAAAGTTTAATGGAATAATAATTTTTAACTGGTAGGTTCAGGTTTTAAACCAAAAATATACAAATATATAAAACAATAAAATATATATAATATATAAAACCAAAAAAAAAAAACCCTTGCATATTAACGACTCTATCAATTGGGTAATACGCAAAGAAAAAAGTATTTATAAATACTTATCAAAAGTAATTGTATTAATTTTACTTAAATGCGTATATAAATAACTTTTCAAATAATATCTGATTTTGTACGCAAAATTCTTCTAAAAAGTATCTTTTATAAGTCTGATAAGACGGCGGATTCGGGTTTTTGTGAACGGGCTCTTATTCGAACTCGATTGTAAATACATTATCGTACAATATTTAAATGTCTTAAAAATGTAACCGACAAAAATAAAAACAAAAATATTTATACCTCCCCTTAAGCAAGTGTGTATTCGAGGAGTGGGTTTAAAGGGGCTATCGCCCCCCCTTGTCGGTACTAATAAATGATTAGCATAATAGAATGTGTGTTAGTGCTTAGTAGAGTTTGAATTGAAAGGCTCAAATTTGTAACGGATGATTTTCGAAACGCCACCCCTCCAAATTACGGTCTTGGGATGCCCCTGCCTATCAAGAGACTAACGAATAAGTTAATTTTAAAATGAACACTAATCAGTACCCTTCAGAATAATAATATTGAGGACCGATTAATATTAGTCGGTACGCATAATACAGAAACGCGATACGCATTATCCTTTTTATTCGATATAGTGCCTAACCAATTATTAATATCTTCCGTTGATTTTACACGACGCCCACAGCGGATAATACACATTCGTTTAAGCACAACAGTGGCGTAAGTATGCTTATAATGCATAACGTTTATAATCAATTGTCGTAACGAAATGATTCGAAAAGCCAGCGTTTTCGTGAATTGTCTACGGTATACACTCTTGCCAATTTTTAACTAGGTCGCATAACAGTCTTATAATAATATTCCCTAATAATCAGCGCTCAAATTGAAGAGAGAAAAAAATGAGAAAGGTCGTTGGTTTTATAGTTTAGAAATCACCGTACCATAGTAGTTGGATAAATATTACTGCAGTAACCCGAGAAGGACTTCGTCCCTGGTACCCAATCTACAACCCGGTAAATCAAATAATTAATTCTAAAATAACAAAATTATAAAACAAGACACTAATTTCATAATGTACGACGAGCAATTTATATTTTATACTTGCTTTGCTCAAACTAATAATAAGGATATGGAAACTTGGAGGTCGAGCAAGCCAATCCTATTTGCTTGGTATTAAGGCGAAGAGTTTGTATTAAAAATAAATTGCTGATTACAAAATAAATTGTGGTTTTTACTAATCACGCTATAATAATAATAATGAAAATGTATTGGCCATTTAATAGTATATTTAAAAAAAAAAAAAGTTTCAATGAGGGAAAACCAATACAAAAATGTATAATGGCTCAACTCCTGAAAGGATAACCTCTCATTGATGAAATTGGAGTAATAATAAAAATGAATAAATCTGACGATATAGGTACAATATTAATGAACAAATAGCAAATAGTACAGTTAGTAATTAATATAGATTCAAATCGTATTGTTACTCGCACTGTACAGACTACAAATTGTTTATAATATTATAGCATAATCGTATTTCGATTGATTTTTTTTTTTTATATATTTCATTTAAAATGTACAATTTAACGATATGAATTGGACCTTTATATTATAGGCGTAGACCGACTTGTTAAAAACACTGACTTGATTTCTATGTTGTTTTTTTGCCGTGTATTGTAATAGTTATATTGGTTTGAAATTAATTAAATTAAATTTATATGTGAAATAAGATACCGGGGACATTACTGTTACGTTTTAAACATACATAAAAACGGTTATCTTTAAGTATTATTTTATTAAATCGGTATTCACACTGTTACGCAATTCATAACATAATAAAAGAAAAGAAACGAATCACTAAAAATGTTCGTTTTCGTATTGCGATGGTTTGCGATCGTTGCTATCTGCTGTATAATATTATAAATTAAATTACATCTTATACCTTCCTAACTTTCCTGCTTGTCGCCTACGACAGCGGCCTACCAATACGAGTATACGACCATTATCGTCTATGACCTAAAATCGGCTATTTCCGAAAAAAAAAACAAAAACAAAAAGATCGTATTATCAATAAAGGATCGCCTAAAACGTAATCGCATAAAGATAATTTGACGATATACCATGGCCGACCGAGGGGAATTATCAAATATTTGGGCCGCGGAAAGGAATAAAATCGCCTCGGTTTCTTATCATTCGAGAACGATATATTTTATTATATATGTCTTTTATCCGTGCCCTTTATTATCTTATGCGTTGTCCGTTGTATTATTGTCGTCTACGGTCGCGGGAAAACGCAATCGCGCGTTGTATTTATCGAAATGATGCCGAACATATAATATCATAGAACATACAATATATAATTATCCGGATACAGACGGGTACCCGTTACCCGTGGACTGGCAATGGAAATACAAACGCTTTATATTACACAGATATATATATATATATATATATATATATATATATATATCGGATGAGAATTTTCAAACTCGATACCGAGTGGTGTAATTTGCGTATTCTCCTTTTAATATTATATCCGTTACACGCGGCTTATAGAAACCCAATAGTATAAGACGTATTCTCCAATCGTACGAGCGTATATTATACGAACGGTATCCGCAATCAAATTGCCATATTGAGTATTCGCGGCCGGAAATAATTATTATTCTTCCCGTACAACATTCTCCCGATGGGCGGAAACGAGCAAAAAAATAAACAAAATCGTCGGCAAATCGGGTTTTAATCAAAAACGTTATTTTTTTTTTTTTAAATTAAGTAAGTAATTGACCGCAGAGACATTACGATATTCACTGAACTAGGAATTTTCTATAATCAAAGATCTCGAAGTTTTTTGTATATGTCCCGGGAAAACCTTGTATGGAATTCGTATACGCGGTCGAAACAATTAGTTTTATTCGCGTAAACCAAATGAGAAAACCACTGGTAATAAACATAAATATACAAAAAAATAGCAGACACTTTTGGTAGCAAACAAACGCAGTGTATCGTTGTTTGTTGTAATTATTATTATTTTTGATAAATTTTTAAACTTTTCTCATGGGCCACTAATTGCCGACTGCTTAATCTTGTGGGGTTACCTGTATTTCGTTTTAATATACTTATTGTGCTTGTTGTACAGATTGTATATTTTTCTTGTGAAAAATTGTTTACTAAAACTGTTGATTTCAAATAAATATTAACATCGGGCGATAAACCCACACGGTTTTAGATACTTTGTGTATCTTTGGAGTATTTTTACTAATCGAAAAAAAAAAATGGTTGCCGTGAAAAAGAAAACCGAAAAACAGTATATGAGAGGTGAACTTTAAAAAAAAAAAAAAATTATTTCAACCTAAGTACCGCCCCCCGGTCGGTATAAATATTGAAAAATATAAGAAGTATATAACCGAACTTCAAGTCCGTTCGGGCTCGAGTATCTGATTATTTGATTGGCCGAAAATTCCTATGTAAGTATTTAATTAGTTCGTACACTGATTGAAATGGGCGAGATCGAAAATATTTTAAAATTGAAAACGAATAGAAACTAAACTGGGGTTTATTATAAACATTTCGACAAAAACCCGATTTCCCGGTCGGCGGCGGCCGATTACGCCGAAAATTATCAAAAATTATATAACCGTATAAAGTAAATATAAAAAAAAAAAAAAAAATTAAATACAAATAATAATAATAATAATAATAATAAAAAAAATACCCCAAAAACGAAACGTGCCGCCGAAACAACCGGCGGTGTGATTTATTTCAAGGTGGGCAGGTATCCGCGCCGTTGCCGACACGACATAAAATTTATGGTGCTCGCCACGCAATATAAAATTGACGGTGTATTTTTATTTTAAAGAATTATGCACCGACATAAATCGAACCCGCGTCTCCGCGGGTTTCCGCGTCAAAACGGAAAAACCCGGTAATTTTTTCCTATCGCCCGGCCGCCGCCGCCGCCGCCTCCGCCGTCGCCACCGCCTCCTCCGACGCCGTGCAGCACGGCGGGCTCGTGGCTTACTTCAATTACCTTACAGACAGAACCGATTATTTCGCCGAGATTGATTGCCGGCAGCGTGCACTGTCGTCCGCGCCGCTGTAATTTACGGGGGCTCAGCCGACCACCGGCGGCCCGTTTATGCCTATCTATATATATATACGCTCGTCGAAAAATCTACAGGGTTATACATATTGATTCAATGTAATTTTATTTTTCCCTCGTAATTTATCGTAACGGTGTTCGGTATTTAATTTAATTTTTTTTTTTTTTTTTTTTGTTCCGTTTTCGTCGCCCTTAAACAATAATAATACTATACTAAATAACCGACAATATATATATATATATATATATTGCCGTTAGACGGGCCGGAGAAGAGAAAAGTCCACGCAAGTCTGCCGACGGTTACGTTCGACACACCGTTTCTTTTTTACCATTTAGCGGAATTTATGGTTAATTTATCGGTTACACGGCGAACCCAATGTGTACAGTTTTCGAGCGTTTTCGCAAGGCCAAACCGATTTTAGTTAACGTTAGATTTCATCAAAACCTGAATTCGCTTCAAATGCTTATAGAAAAAAAAAAAAAACAAAAATATCTTGACCAGACTTTTCGATATCTTTCTATGGCCGTAAGGGGACCGCTTACATTGAACCCACGAGATTCAAATTTTCGAACATTTTTAAAAATCCAAAAAATTGCAATTCACATAAACTGGAAAATTCAAATAGCTCACAAACGACTCAAAAAACCCCAGCATATTTCGAAAATTACACCACGTGTCACTAGGATGTGACAATGTTTTCAGTGAAAATGTCAGGTTTACGATCGTTTTTAACGAAAGTACAACGAGAAAAAAAAACCAATGAACTAATAATTAGAGTCGGACATTATCGAGTTTCTACAATTACGAAGCTTTCGGTTTTAATTGGCCGTCGGTGTCGTTTGATTATGGAATTTGGAGGGGAAAAAAACTATCAAAACCGCGGCTTTTGATACTGTTGGCTAAGAGTTCCTATCAGTTACTAGAAAATTCACATTATGGTTCCATCTAGTAGTGTTTAGTGAACTAAGTCTGTAAACAGTGGAATGCCAAGACCGCGGCCATGTAATTCTACATAATATCCGTGTGCGTCACTCGTACCCTGGCTTAAGTTGCCAAAAGTGATAAAATCGCGTTAAAAACTGACAGCCTTATACTTTTACGTAATACGATAGGACTCAACTGTATGCTACTGTCTTTTTTCAAACGACGTAGTTAAAGTTTTATCTCTTTTTCTCCCGCTATTAACGGGCGTACGCTATATCTGTGTGTAATATGTCAGCCTCTAGACCTCACTCTCTCTCTCTCTCTCTCTCTCACTCTCTCTCTCTCTTTCTCTCTCTCATTATTTCTCTCTCTCTCTCCGAAAGAGAGATATTGTGATTGTACCTATATAAATCAATCAATTTTCTAGTATTATTTTAACGATTTATTTTTTTTTCTCGTCTATTGACTTTTCGAATATACGTATATACTATACGACTGCTTAATGCCTACTGTAATACACCGCCGCTGCAAATGTTCGTAGATATCCGCGGTATCGTATGACGACATAAACATTTATATTATTTGGACGGGTCGCGTTTGCCCGACACACTCCTGAGGAGCACGTCGGACCGGGTATAGGGAAATTCCGCGGAGTTTACAGAAAATAAAACGAATAATTTTCAATTTCAATTAATAACAAATAATATGATAATAATTAATTTCGCGTAACTTTTAACGACGACCGGAGCCGCCGTAGGATCACTCATTTCAGTGATCCGAAAAAATGGCGAGTGTATTTTTTGTTACACTCTTCTTTCAGACTCGTGCCGAGCAGAAGTTTGCACTCTGACGATCACTCTGCAATCCGGGTGGGAAATTATATGGAACGCTCTAGAAATAATCCGTTAAATCCGGATAGACGACGGATTCAATCTGAATATTAAACACGAATTATGATCAAAATACAATCTTTAGACGGAATTATAAAAAGACTAGAAATAATATTAACATTTAATTTTAATACTTGTTGTATCTATGTGTTCAAAAGTCTATTATCAAAAAGATACAGTAATATGTACACAACTACATTACAAGACTGTTGTGATTAAACTACTATCAATTGATATTAATGAATTTCCAATGCTATATAAAACGTTCTGTCTGCAACTACTAATTCAATTAATTGTATTAATAATAATACAATTTCATAAAATACGTGCGGTGTTTATTAGTAGTGATGGACATCACCGATTAGATTGTTTATCTACTACCACCATATCAGACTGTTCGACCGAAATATTCGATATAATGAACTAATCCGGTATATTACATTCGGTAGTGGGAATAATTATTCCAACTGTTCGATAGGTTGCCAATATAACAATCCCGTTACCGATATTTACTATCTGTATTTATTAAAATTTAAGAACGCCAATTCAATAACAAACACTAACCATATTATTCAGAATATTCGAATAGTCCTTTGTTTACAATACAAAGAGACGACAAACTATTCGATGGTTAGTCAATATTATTCGGTCACGTAAAAACTATTCGATAGCCTATCGAACTGTTCTGCAGTTAATAAGTAATCACTTTATGCTATTCGGCCATGCGTATAACCAACGCCTATTCCAACTATTCAACAGTACGAACTGTCCGATAGTATCAAGCGACAATCGCCAGGGTATAGTTCCGGGCAATTTTTTTTTTTTCATCAGACGAGTAGACGAAGTTTTTATCAGTCGAGTTTTTTTTTTTGTTTATCAGTAAACACGAATTGGGGCAGTACTCAGTTTACAGGCGAACGGAAAAAGTAATATATTGTGGCCACGGCGGACTGCAGCACACACTGACACGTCAATAAAATCTGATATACGGTTCCAAGGGAGTCTCATGGTGCCCTAAACCTAAAACCTTTAACCGTAGAAAAACCAAGTCGTGCAGGAACGAAAGATGGGAGAAAACGCAAAAAACCGCGTCGCGTAAATCACATATTGCGACGATGATTGGGTATTCATTCGCTATTTAGTAATACATTTTTTAATGCACACAATCTAAAAACTGGAAGAAAATATTCCGTCGCGGTCGATACCGCAGTACGCGCGATTTTCGTTCGCGTTTAAACAAACGCCGAATAATTATTTCGATTTTTCTTTTATTCTTTTTGTTTTGTTTTTTTTTCTCCATTTTTTTGCACAGAGATTTAAATTAATTATAATATTATTCCTAACAAGTTAACCCGATATTTTCGTATTTTGTTTTTTTTTCTTCTCAAAAATGATTAATAACTCTTCTCCTTGAAATATAAAAAATGCCAGTGAAAATCTATTTTAAATAAACATTAATTTTAATTAGAACGGACCGTTTACAGTAATAAAGGCCGCGCTATGTTATTAAGACCGTCGTCGTCGTCGTTGTCGTAGGAATATCATTTTTTTTTTTTTTTTTTTTACAAACTAACGACGCGACAACGATGCACCGTAGCGAAATACCGGTAGGTTTTTAATCGCGGCTTTTAGATTTACATTATTAGACGTACGGATCACGAAACGGATAAGGAGAATTTCGCGTGGGCATTTTTTTTTTCTCTCTCCATAAAACGGCCACGGTTTTATGACGTTTTTACCCTCCGACTACACTCGTGTACAAGGCACCAGCGAAATGATGACACACTACACCTGGATGTGCGCTACGCTCGTGTATGATAACACCGTATTGATAACACAATCGTATAATACGAGTATCGCAAAACGTACGTATCAGATATAAGTATCAACACCGTAACCTAACCGTCAAAATCCACGGTGTCGTATTTCTGCACTCGTGTAGATAAGATTACAATTAGGCCAGTCGTAAAGGTAATTCGCTTTATCTAACCGCACTGGCGACGACCAGTGATGGATAGGCAAAAAGCGTACACCCGGTGTACACTAGTGCAGTCGAACGGGAAACGCTATTCGATTCTGAGCGCGTTGGTTTTACTATGATTTTCTATTTTTTTGTTTCTGTCCGCAAATTACTTTTATTTTTACCACGGACATCTTCGCGCCGATTTTCAAGCGTAGCGCCTCTCCGGAAAGCATTTTGGATCTAGTCGGTACGTGAAAGAGATCATATTTTTGATTTGCGTTGTAGTTTTGTTAGTACAATTGAGAAAACCGGGATAAAACGGGAAAACGTATGACATTTCATTATTTTTCTTTGTGTTGTGATCAGGAGAACAATAATCGTAGAGATCTAAAAAGATCTAAAATGTTCACGGAATACTAGTGTTAGGCATTTTAAGAATGGTCATTCTGGCCATTTATGGGCATTTAAAGTTAATTTGCGAATCGATTGAATGAAAAACTCCGTTGGCCGAACAGAAATGCACGGAAATTTGGGTACGTTATAATTTGTATAGTAAATGACGAAAAATCAAAAAAAAATCGAGGATTATGTAATAAATCTGTTTTTATAACCGTTAAGTGTAAGTTTAAATGCAAATTTTACAAACGACGGCATTTAAAAATGCCACGATTACCCGAAAGTTACTCAGAATCGTTTTTCGTTAGCAATGATTTATCGTTAGGTTAGAATGACTTCCGGCCTACAAACAGTGGCCCACCGCGACAGTGTGCGAAGCACGAGGTCTGTTCTAAAAGTATCAGAATTTTATTTTTAATAATTACAAAAATGAAGTTAAATATTATTTAAAGATATCTCCTTCAAAATACTCTCCTCCGGGCGATATGCAGTGATCCCGGCAACCTTGCCATTTTTCAAAAGTTCTTTGGAACTGTTCCAAAGTTAAAGCTGTGAGTTCTGTTGCCGCCTTCGCTTTAATTTCTTCTACATCTTGAAATCGTTGTCCTTTTTAGCTCGAATTTCAGTCTTGGGAATAGAAAAAAATCACATGGGTCCTGATCAGGTGAATAGGGAGAGTCCGCGGGACCACAGATATTATTTTAACAGCCAAAAAATCACGACAGCGGTAAATGTGCCGGTGCATTGTCGTGGTGAACAATCGCGAAACGAATTCGGCAGCGCGACCTTTCTCATCGGTACATTTTCCTGTAAAATCGCATGACAAGACTCAATCGAGATTCGCTTTGTTAACTCACGAACGGTTAATCGGCGGCGGCCATTTCGCATTTTTTTCACAAATTGTCAGCACACCATGGTTTCTGAGTGACGGCGACGGTCTTCCAGAACGTGGATCGTCTTCGGTTGACCGCCGACTGTCTTTGAAACGTTTAAAACACTCGGAAGTCACGGAACCCCTTAATGGATCATGCCCAAAAGCGGTTTAAATTGTTTCCGTTGCATCATTTTTTTACCAAGTTTCAAGCAAAACTTGAGTTGTCCGTTAATTTCGGACACGTCGAAAACGGCGAACGACAAAATAAGCTGACTGGATTTAACCGCGTGCAATATTAAACTCAGATAATATAGCGACTTTGGGTTTTGTTCAAAAAATATCCACTTATCCGCGGGGAATTCGCTTCTATTTACAATTGAAAATCGTTACCGTGTAACGATTGGCCGTAAATAACATTTGTCCTGGTAATTTTTGAACAGACCCCGTATGCCTGTGCCCCCGGTATTTTCGGATTCGTTGCCGGTTGTAACATATTTTCTTAATTTTTTTTTTTGTTTTTTTTTTTTTTTTGCACATCCTCGACGATTCGATTGTCGGCGTTCGAACAAATACGGTAACCGGTCCCGGACGGATTCCTATTACCGGACCTCCCTGTATAATACGATCTTCACACACCATTCACCTCGTCACTCGTCAACGGGTTTATTACGACGAATATAAAAATCTCCGGACCAGATGCGATCCTCCGGGCGTCGTCGTCGGATCGTCCCGACGACGACGACGACGACGACGTTTTTATGTATTCCTTCCTCGCCCTCGGTCACGACGGCCCGCCGCTTTCGGCTCTACCCGTCCGCACCGCCTACCCAACCCCTCAACCGTCCGCGTTCGCCTTCTCTCGCCCCCTGTCGCCCCATCCGTCTTCCCACTACCCTACCCCGTCACCCGTCCGCCCGAACTATTGTCAGCTGCCGGGGCAACGTTTTGTACGTGTACGTGTACGACTGATCGATCACCGTTAATGGCGACATTATATTCAACTGCCGTACCGACGACAAAGGATCGAACTCCGGTCGATACGATTTCCGAAAAACGCGAATCGTCGACGTGAAATCGATAATGATAATAATAATAATAATAATAATAATAGTAAAAAAGATGCAGCTGAAATACTTTTACGCAGGCGGCGATTGATAAATGCAAGTATTATTTTTACGAGCAAAAGACGACTCGAATGGACTGGAAATATCCCGCTGGAGACGCCCGTATGAAGAATATCGAATGGATAAATAAATAATCCAAGACGGTTTACGTCCCGAGCTATGGGTATATTGAAAATCCCTAGTCGTGATTTTATTTATTTTTTTTTATCACCGTTTAAAGTTCAGATTTTGACGAAACTCGTAAAAATCGTGAACATTTTACCATAGTTCTGATTTATGCGAATACATGATTTTTATGGGTTTCGTATATATATATATTATGATATAAATGCTCGAACAAGAACAATGTACTGAATCAAATAATGAAATCATAGTACGTATAATGCCTTTTTTCTCTCTCCGTATTTTACGATTATCATATATATATTTTTTTTAGATTCCGAGCGAAGCAAGTATATGTAAATAAACAAATTTTATTTAAAAATCCTGTTCCGATTTTCAGGTGTAGCACTGTTTCTAAAAACATTTTTGGATCTAGTCGATGAATTGGGGAATCAAAGGAGTTGAAAGTATAGTGCAGTAGTTTTTTATTATGGGCGTTTAAAGTAAAAAGTTTAATGGAAATCGTAAAAATCGACCGTAAAAAAAGGCATTCACGTACTATTTTTCACATTGATCAAATAAAACTTGGCCGAACAGGAATACACGAAATTTTGACACGAGATTCATCATAAATGTTGTATTTAATGGTAAAAACGAAAAAAAAAAAAATTAGTGTAACGTAATTACTATTTTTGTTTAATGCGTTTAAAGTGTAGATTTTGATGAAAATCGTAAAAATAACGGCTTTTCAATACACGATCACATTTGATTGCGTGATTGCGTACAGATATAAATCCTATCTTTCCAACTTCTCGTCCGAAATATTTTGTATTTTTTTTTTTTTTTTTTGTTCTTGATTATTTTTTAAATTAATTATTGTCTTTTTAAACATTAATTATTCCGTGGGAAAACGTGATCTTTTCTATAGGTATATTCATTTTATTTCCCTTTTAGGATTTAAGTTTTCTCGTTTTATCTCGGACTCGACGAATGTGCGAGATATAACGTAAATTTGCCGCGTTCGGAGTGAAGTCAAGAAGAAAAGAAAAAAAAAATATATATTATTCGTCTTTGCGGACGCCACCGTGCCGCGGCTACCGACTAGTTAAAACGAATTCCGAAGTCATTGTGTCTGGTCCCGGTTTTTTTTTTTTTTTTGTATTTCTTCCTTTTTGTTCTCTTTATATTTATTATTATTGTCTTCTACGCCCAGCTAATTATTCCCCGTGATACGTACACCGGGGCGATCGACGTGCCCGCGGACACGTCCGGCAATGAAAACTGTCTTTGTCCAGATAGATACTCATCAGCATTTCGAATCAGATCTTGTGATAGATCACCAGTACAATGGTATTACTCGGGTGTTTTTTTATTTTAATTTTTTTATTTATTTTGGATTTGCCGACCCGAGCCGGCGAGCTACATATTATATTATACCGGAGTACCTATATATGTAGTTTTACATGTCGATAACATGCGTTTTTTTTTTTTGTTTTGTTTTCCTTACGCGGTTTGTTTTGTTTTGAAAAAAAAAAAATTGCGCTGTATAAAACATGCAACATTGAAGAAATTGTCAAATAATTTCCCAGTTTTACTCTATCGATTTCTAGTGGCGCATTTAGAGGAGGGAGCCAAAATGGGCGTCCCGGACTGAACAATTTAAACGAATTTAGGTGGCGATTTTTTACAGAAGTTTATTGAGGAAGATAGCCCCATTGGTGATAAATCACCAATAAATTGTATTCAGATTTCTATATTAGAACGGCGCGGAAAATCGAAAAACTAAATTTCGAAATACACACTGCTGTGTGGTAAACTCATGATAACGATAATATCTGTAGATGCTAACTAGAAAATACATATATTATTTTATCAAACAGTAGGACTTTTTTTCTTCAACTTTATACTTTTTGATATATTTCGTACGTTGTTGCTAGTTATGATAACATATGATTTCATTTGTATCAACTACGGTGCAATATTATATGTATATGATAAAACAATAATGAATGAGATCTTTAACGATCATATTCGTTTAAAATATGGATTAATATGGTGATTGTTAAGAAGGAGCTAGGAGGTGGAGAAAGCCAGGTTTGGGGCAAGGGAAACAAAGAAAATGTTTAAAAATGGCTGTCCTCGTGCAAATAAGAGGGAGGGGAATTTGTTTTACTCAAAAGCGTAAAAATCTTAGATGCGCCACTATTGCGACAAAAAATAACCATGAGTGTTAAACGATTGCATTATTTACGGCACGAAAAATAATCCTAATATACGGTCCATTAGTTTTTTGACAATAAATTTGATGAAAATATTTGGCGAAAATTTTGAAGACTCACCGTAAAATTAGATAAAACACTTCTACATAACAAGTTAAGATGTAATTAATTTTTTTTTTTTTTTTTTTTAATACCTTTAGCGTTTAATGTAACATAAAATCTATAAATATATTAATATAATTACTCAAATATAAAAAAAAAATCAGGAAACACATGTATAAATTATAAAATATAGTCAATAGGTAAAAAATTATTGAATTAAATAGGTTGTTTATTTTTATAGTATACCTATACGTAACTGTAAGTATATTTCAAATACATATAGTTGCGTAATTATACACTCGTTAAAACTGAATGAAAAAATAAACAAATGTAAATTTTATCAAAACCAATTTTTGAAATAGTATTTTTCCGGCATAGAAATGATAAAACAATATTATCATAAAAAAGAAAATGGTAAAAACAATAAATAATAGAATTTTAATAAAGAAAGATTGGCTGCAGTGTACGTTTACGTTATATTAAAGTTAGTAATTAAAAATAAAATACATAAAAAATATATATATTAAAGTTGAAAGGTTGAAATTATGTAAAACTGTTAAGTAAATATTTAATTGTGTAATGATAAAATAATAAAGAAAAAAAAACCCGTACACTGTATTACATTTTGTGCAATCAATTTTGATTTCATAATAATCCAGCGCCGGGCAAGTTAATGATAAATTTTAACTGGGTTAAATTGATATCTAAATAAAGTTAATCGAACATTTATTAATCAATTCGTCTAAGTTAGAAGTTAACCAAACGTTAAAATAAACGTCGAATTAATAATAAATTATACAAAAATAAACGGTGTGTTACAAAGAATTACAGTCTAACCTATAGTCAATGATTCGTTAAACGAATAATAATAAAAACAGATAACTTATTAAGTTAAAAAGTTACCTTAACTTAACTTTAACTTGTTAACTCGTTAGTGCCCAGCTTTGATAATTAGTAGATATTATAAAGTTGATATTAAAGCTTTCAAGGCTTATAATAATTTAACGAAACGAATAAATTATAGTGCTAAGGACTACCACAAAATATCTCCTTCTTTTGATAATGCCGGTATATACAAACGTAAATGTAATTACAATAAGTTGTATGTTAGTAAAACTAATAGGAACTTTAAAACTATAAAATATTGTAAATAATATCATGTATATTTTTATATGGAAGTTTTCCCCTTGTTTTTCGCGAAGCAAATTTTTTAAATGTTTAAAGTTTAAGTTCATCTAATACATCGTTTTCTGTAGACGAAATTATTAAGGATGTCTGTTTTTGTTTTCAATTTTGGCTAGATATAATATTATGACCGCCTCAAGACCTATAGGTACACTCGTTAAGTGTAAATATATTATTTTTATAATTGCAAAGATTTTTAATGTACTAGTACACGGGATAGACTGTGGAAAACTTTGTGTGACATTCTATAATATATTGCACTTAGCGATCCCATGATGGCATAACTTTTAAACAAATTTTTTTTTTTATATATATATATATATATATTATTATAATATTATTATAGGGTTATAAAAACTACATTATAAAACCAATTATTTTAAGTTAGTTGTTTATGATATTTATTGTTTCTAACTTAAAAAGTCGTTCTTGTTTAAACACACACACATATGTAGGTATACGAGAAATCATAGTAATACATTAAATTATCGAAATAACTATAAATATAATATAGACGAATGAGATACTGTAAGATTGTACATTTTCTTCACGAATAATAATAAAAATAAAAAAAAATAAAAAATACATTTTTTAATTTAGTTATTATATATAAAATGTACGACTTCGTAACTCTATTATTACTATCGTTTCATTAGAAGTATTATTGTACTCTAATCCAGCCAAGACACAATACTGTATGTAATTTCGTACGATTATACCGGCTAAAAAGCAACATACCATTTTTTTCGGTTTAATTTCTTTAAATAAAACCTTTGTATTCTCCAAACAATAATTTCAAAACTAGAATGAGATGGGATTCTATTTGAAAACAAAAATTTCACTTTGAAAAATTTTCAACATTCGTATACATATATAGAGAGAATTGCGAGTACCTAAATATTAGACTTTATGCGTAGCAAGGAATGTTGTATTGGTTATTACAACGCGTGTGTTCTTCTTTTTATTTTATTTTTTCTGTCTGTAAGCAACTTTTTCACTGGACATTCTACTTCGATTTTCATGTGTAGCAATTTTTCAAAAAGCATTTTCGATCTACTTGGCGCATAAAATAAAGAGGCAATTTTTTTGAGATGTTCGTCGTAGTTTTCTCAATAATTGGGGAAAAACGTAGGAAAAACGGGACAATTTACGGCAATGGTTTCTTCATTAAAATACCATTTTGAAAAAAAAAACAAAAAAAAAAAACGTATGATACTGTTTATGTGTGGACCACCGTTATAGATGGGAAGTCGGAAGGTAAGACGAATCATTGCTAACGAAAAACGATTCTGAGCGAAGTTCGGTTAAACATATTTTGATAGATTAAAATAGAAAATTGCATTAGTTTGTAACTAGAAAATAAATTACAATTGTCCGTGGACTTATACGACTTTCATAAAAATGTGCACTTTAAACGCGCAATAAAAAAACAGTTGCACAGTACCACCTAAGTACGTATTAATAATATGTACTTAAATAGTGATTATCATACGTATTTGAATTATTTATAATTTTAAATACTGACCACGACTAGTGGTTACTTTGGGGTCTCTAGTCATAGGTGCCTAGCACGAAACCCAGTGCGATTTTATTCATATTTATATTGTCATACCCGCCTATATTAACCGTTTACATTGTTTCGATAGATTTTCGATTTTTCATTGATCGCGGTTTTTACTGTCGCATCTTATATGTTATAATGGAAACTGATTATGACAATAGAAAACGCGCGCGGTACGAGTTTTAGCACTTAGTTTTATGAAAATATATATATATAAAAAAAAAAAAATAAATAAATAAATACATTGTTACTTGTAATTATTCTCGCGAGATATTATTACCGGGGATCTTTGTCTAGATATTGAAACATTTAATCTTCGTTACGTACGTACGAGTACGTATTATAGGTAGCCGGGCACGTTTGTTCGGCGTGTACAAAGAATAAAGAGGGGAAAAAAAAAAAAAAAAAAAAAAAAAAACGTGACGTCGCGCATCGTCGTCGGTTAATAAAATAAAAGGGGCTAAACAAAGGTCGAAGTTTTTAAACTGCTGTTGTAAATATTGACAGTAATTCGGCTACTGCGGCAGTGGCGGCGGCGGCGGCGGCATAACTATCAAAACTTCCAAGTAATTAAACGGAGAGAGGTGCGCAGTCAACAACCGGATAACACTATAATATATATATTTTTCTTAATACTCGTATAGAGAGAACGGAAACAACTTGTTTAATGAAATGATGGATGATCGAACAATTAACCGTTTTATAATCCACACACACACACACATACGAGAGTGTATAAAACTATAAAGTTTCGTATCTCGGAAAATAAATAGAAATTAATGTCGACTCATCGGTCTTTATATTATGAACATCGCGGTCTAATATAATAATATTATGGATTAATATTGTGCAGCTTTTACAATAATAATAATAATAATACGATACAAAATTATTATACCGCGGTGGTTCGTTATATTTATTTTGCTCGGCAAAAATGTACGGTTTTCAATACGTTTTTTCGCTTAAAACGTCGGAATTATAATCGCTGTATAA
Source organism: Tuberolachnus salignus (assembly GCA_956483605.1). Taxonomy (NCBI): domain Eukaryota; kingdom Metazoa; phylum Arthropoda; class Insecta; order Hemiptera; family Aphididae; genus Tuberolachnus; species Tuberolachnus salignus. The sequence continues at coordinate 15,879,804 of OY101429.1, forward strand.
CTATTAGGCGAATAAAAACGTCCGTGGCGTGTCGTGCGAGTATTTAAAGGTACGCATTTCACGAATATCTATAGTTATTAATATTAACAAAGAGATAAAGCCGTACGTATGTCCGTAGGAGTCGACCGCCGGCGACTGCTGATCCGATTCCAAAAATTCGTTCGCCGATTGAACGCTACACAGTTCCCATAGGGCATAATAATAGGTCTTATTGTGATAAAAACCACGCCGGGTGGTTCGCACTGGGCTTTTGGTATTATCGATATGGAAATTTAAATCTTTTTTAATTTGTTTAACTTGGCGAAACGGACGACATTTTTTATTAATTTGTTTTTGGTTTTTGTTCAATATTGTTTACGGGTAATGCGGGGCACGCATTCAAGAGAAATCGATACGAACATAACCAGTAATCTACTAGATAAAGATAAAAAATTCACGACAAACATTTTTTTTTATCTAGTAAAAGATGAACGGAAGACAAATACGATGTTTTTATCCGGATAATATTTTTTTCCCATTACCTGTCACAAAAAACAAGTGCTAAAAGTGTAGAGGGCACCAACGAGAAATCACGTACACGTTTCGATTTCAAAAAGTCGGTGTAATTGATTTGAATTAATTTATTTTAATAAACCGTATTGATATAAATTAAACATTTTGCCTAATAAATATATTAATTATGATTTCTATAAAACGTTTATATAGATAATTTCGTTGTTTATCTCGGATATTTATTGTATTAAAAATGTAATAACAGTAAGTAGGAAAACTAAATAAAATATTTTAATATAAATATGGTGCTCGACTTAATGTTTTCTCGGGACGGAAATAAGAAAAAAAAAACGTAATTATTCGAAGAGAGTTTATATGAAAAATGTTTTGTTAATATAAATATAATCTCGTTGTATTATTTTCCACGGTATTGTTTTTGTAGTCTTATAAGTGTATTCCAGTGTTATTTATAGCAAACGATTTATGTTTTTTAAACGTCTTTTCGTTTTTGATATAACTAGTGATAAGAGTAGCGCACCCTATGTTGTTAAACCTGGGTTTAAACGCGGTAGGAGGGTCAACAAAATCAATTTTTTTTTTATTTTTTTTTAAATAAATTACCTGACCTACAATTTTAATACGTATTTCAAAGTTTCCCACGAGGCTTACAAATACAATAGATTAATATTTTTGTGTATATTCGAGTACCTAAATACCAACAAAGTGATGATTTTTTATTTTACATTTGTTCAACACCCGAAAATTGTCCTTGCATTTATCACTGTGTAAAACAGTAATCGTATACCTACACCAGACACGGACAAAATAACGAGCTTTCGTTACAAACGTACGTGCAAACATAATACCGGACGAATTAAAACGACCGAACCGGCCGCTAAGACCTTAAGACCGAACACCTTCGTTTATCGGGGGAAAAAATCGTGTTTGAAAATATTAACGGTCCCTTCGCTTGGTGGCGGGGGGGGGGGTGGAGGAACCCTGTAAATCCGTCGTCGACAAGACGTAATTTCGAAAATCTGACCTCACATTAAGCTCGCAACCGCTGAACTGCATCGGAACACGAGGCGAAAACTCACTCACTCCCCTTCTGGCGGAGTTCCGTCCCGGGGGTGTCGTTATTTCGGGACGCCCGGGCCGTTCGCGAGACCGGAAGTCGTATTATATACCGACACATCCGAAAATCCGGATACCGCGCGACGAAGACACCGTGAAACGCGCGAGGGGTCGGCGGTAAGGCGACGGGTGCGGTGAGAGAGGGAGCGGCGGCGTGGCGTCTGCATACATACATACACCTACGTATAAATAAAATATAATATACAGGGTGGTGTGGAGGAGCAGAAGAAGGTGATGGTTCCTCGTGCACCTATTGCAGCCGCGGTATAATTGGATTGTTCCCGCCACCGTTTCCGGGTTTAAATAAATCCGGAAAAGACGAACGGCGATGCGGCGGCGTGACGGGCGAGGGGAAAAAGGGCGCGGGAAGTCAATTTACGCTCGCGTGATGTGCGCCGTGTAGGTACACGACAACGTCTGGGGCCGTGTGTTTGTGCATGCCGTGTCGGCTTTTCGGGTTTTTAAAGTCGCAAAGTTCCCCCCGCATCGGAACGATTGATCACGCGAAGCTCTTGACCCCGGCGTTCACAAAGGCACTCGGCCGCAGTCGAATTTTCACCGCGTGTATAGAGGGCACATGGACGGCAGTTTTACCGCCTCCTCCTCCTCCTGCCACCACCGCTCTTCTTTGTGTCAAACGCGCCTCTGGGTGGTTCCCGCGGGCAGGCAAAGATAGACAGATAGTATTACCGCCCCGAGAGTGACGTATTTTCCGGTTCGATTATACTTAAGAGTCGCGACGAGAATGCGATTTTACAAATGTTAAGATTCAACCGTCCCGCCCCATTTCTATTTCACCATCACTTAGCCTCTCTCCGCGAACGCTCAGCGACATTCAATCGATGCATACGTTTAGAAAACCGCACAGAAAATTGTTTAAGGTGTGGTTTAATAGCGAAACGAGAATATTTAAGTATAATAATAATAATCAACGTCTACAAAAATCAATTGTCGCATGTATGTTAGATTTTTGTCGTGTTCGTATTTGTCAGGACAAGATTAACGCGAAAATCCACTGGAAAATTCGGAAATTTAGATGGTATTTTTTAAAATTTCTCCCTATTAAGATAAACATAAGATCATTAATACGTTTCTAGGGAAATTTTAGTTGCTTAGTTACCAAAAAAGGTTGTATTTTTATTTTTTTTTTTTTTCGTTACTCATATTTAATACACAGTAGTTGTTCGTGGTTTATTGCTTTGGAAAAAATGCCACCAGTAAGGCGTCGAAATATCGGTCGGCGTATAATATATAAAAGCCAAATACCATTCAATAGAGCTCACTGATCAACGCCCAGGCCAATCCGTAAGACCTAGATACTTGGAATTCCGGTGGTATATATCTCTTGTGGTGTAGGGTCTAGATAAGATAGATTTTTTGGAAACTTATCCCCCCTAAAGTGATGCTCGCCCATGAATTTTGCCGAAATTCAATTTCCTGGATTACCTTGGCGACACGGATTGAAAAAAAAAAACAGTTGTTGTTATTATTTGATTAATTTGTCACGGGCAAGAAAGTCCTATTTCAAACGAGATTAGCTAGAAGAACGAATAGGATCGATAAAGTCGGGCGACGGGGGTGGAAATTCCAATTTTTCTCGGGCAAAACTGTGCGGGGCAGCTAGTAAATATTAAAAATATAAAATGCAATATGTGTGTGTCTCCTATAGACACAAAAACTACTCGACCGATATTGTTGAAAATTGAACGGTTTGTTCTTATATTATATATTCGGTAACCATGGATACGAAACGATGTATTCGTTAGTAACATATTTAAAATTAAAAATGTATTTTGCATCGCGGGTAAAATATTATATTTGCAGCATTTTTTTCTAAGTATTATCCGAGAAAAACCCATAAAAAGAATGAGTATATGTTATGTTATAATGTATATTGTATAATGTTATATTATATGTTAGGTTATGTTATATATTATATAATATGTTCGAAAATGCTGATTTAATTAAAATTAAAGTACTGCCGTGAAAAAATCGGAGCCTTACCATAAGTGTTAAAAAAAAAATAAATAAATAAATAATAATAACTAAAAGGCTACTTTTTGGAAGAAGTAATGGGATTTGTAAAAAGTTTCAAATAACGTATCGCCACATAAAAAATCTGCGTCGTTTAATGGGCGGCAGTATTTTAATTAACCGAAAGAGTGTTTGCCAAGAAAAACCGAATCTTTGTGCAATAAATAAATCGCCTGGAACATAATAATATTCCAATGGTAAAGTGTAATTGCCAATATTGAACGAACCATCTGAGCGATTGTTCGCATTGTTGGCAGGTACTACAACGCAATATCAAAGCATTTTATATTTTTACTAGCGTACGAAATTATAATACATGTCTCCATATGACCTCGTTTAGTGCAACTGATGTAATATTACTGTCGATAATATTTAAGTTGAAAAAATAGAGTACGAATAAAAATTCAAACAATAATATTACACACGGGAGAAACCGGGAAATTCAGTTAGTATTTTATAACGCATCATATAGATTTTAAAGCATTTGTACTTTATTGTAATATCTTGATGCGAGACACTATTGTACTTAAACGAAAGGGAAAGTATTTTCTGTGCACATCGTTCAAGTGTGAAATCTGCTACACTCTATAATTTTATGATATATTATGGAAATATAGGGAAGAGATACGATTAAAAAATTTTCGTGTCAAGTGATGTTTGTTTGCTTCTTTCTGCTGAGGTCACGTTATTAATGCACATGATTAAAATTGGCTCGATGAATGAAATCACGAATACTAAAAAAGCTTCGCTTAAACTTACGTACAGTTGAGTGACATAAAACAGGTACTGTGTAACGGTTACATTTTTGTTTTTTTTTTTTTTTTTAATTTATATATTAAGTTTTTACCCTAGTTGTTATACGAATTCCAAAATATCTCGGTTAATAATAAAATTGGTAGAATAATTTTTTTAGAATCTAGATGAAGATGTAAAAAACATATGTTTTTTTTCAATTACCTATTGAAAACTATATCTCAAAGTGTATCGCACACGTGGCCAATGTTGAGATATAGATGATTAAAATATATCTAGACAGAGATAAAATACCAAACATATATCTAGATAATAGATAAAAATAACCATGATCTATCTAGATAAAAAAAAAAAAAAAACCAGAAAAGTTTTTCGAAAACAGTGATAACGTTTTAAATGTTTTATTAAATGTTAAAAATATATACGCATTGTGCAATTTAAGTGTAATAATAATCTACGCGTGCGTAAAATAGCGCGTTGGACTTACATTAAAGGTATCCGTTTTATTGTTTTAAAATAAATTTATAATAAATTCTAATAGTTTTATCTGCATATATCTAGTCTAAGTACCCTAATAAATTTATTCACACGGTAACGGTAGCGAGAATTCACTATTAGTGCAGAATAATGTAAACACCATTTTCTCATCGCATATCGTAATAATAGTAAATCGTCTTAGAAACCTCTGCGGTGTATGCGTATTACACATACACGAGATAATCTCGAATTCTTTTTCTTATGCAATTATCGTTGATAATTAATTACGTTGGTGATGATAATAATTTTCAGAGATGAAAACCGCCTGTTCGCCGAAAGAACCTATTAACTGTGTTCATATACTTCATACAAACTGATTAATATTATGTTTTATTAATACAACTATTGCACATAAGACAAAAAAAAAAAAAAAAAACAAATTATTACATCATGGAATAGAATAATAAATCGATATCGATCGTCGTTGGTGCAGGTGATAAACGCAAGGGGCAAAATCAATATTATTCGCGTTATCACCAACTCAACCGTAGAAAATAAAATACGAATTAATCTATACACAAAAGTTTATAAGTACCATTGCTTTTTTGGACAAAATGTGACGTACACAAATACGTACGCCTACTTATACAGGGTGGTCATCGCACACCCGCGAGCGATTATCTAATTGGAAGATTTCGAGTAGGTACGGGTAAAAAAAATGTGGGAAATACAATGTTGACTGCAGTGGCGTGCGTAGGAATTTGGTATGATGCCGGGATGTAATAGACAGGAACAATAAAAAAAAATCTATTTTTATCTAAAAATTAATAATATATCACCACGATACATGTTTTAGATAACAAATTTTGTTGTCAACCGACACGTACAGGCTATTTGTTGTGTTGATGACTGGAGGTCTAAAGTCATGTTTAAGTATATAATAATAATAATAATAAAAAAGCACACGAGGGTAATATATCGCCCATCAGCCCTCTATCCACGGCGTACGCCACTACTGATTGACTGTATTCTCTGTATGATAAATAATATCATACGGCTGTTGTTGTATCGTAAATGCAATTATATCGGTACCGTTCGGATGTCGATGGGCGTACGGGTGTCGACGCCGACAATAATTATTATTTTCGTCGAGAGACGGTTTTAAATCGATCTGCGAGTCGTCTGATAGTAATTTATATTTAGACCTTGACTGGGGAGAGGGTTAAATTTCAATTTCGACAAAAACTCATCAAAACTATCCGGCGAAGAGAAAATAAGAGAGTCGGCACATCTGCGCGCACTAGTGGAACATAATTCGTTATCCGCGTTTAATTATTATTATTATTATTATTATACATCGGAATTAGCGATTCGTCCAAAATGCCGGTGATCGTTTTATTTTTATTTTTTTTTTTTGATTTTTCCGCCGCCGGTTTTGTGCAGGACCGAACACGGATTGCCGTCGTTGAGAAAACGTTAAAGATATCGTTAAATGTCATTATTGTCGAATCTCGCCGAAAGTCGACCAGTCAAGGCAATTTTATCACGTTCAATTTTCGACGATATTCGCGAAAATCACGTACAATTGCATACGTATTTATTTTATAGCAAGTTCTTCTTCCGGTTTCCGATCTTTCGATCGGCCAGTACCGCGATTCTCTGTCCAAACACAAATCCTTCGACTCCGAATAACTTTTCGTTCCCGCAGTGTCACCGAGATTTTGCGGTATTGGCCCCGTCCTTGGCAAACTCACAATTACACACTATTTCGTAGTTGAAAACTAATTAAAAAAAAAAAAAAACCGTTCTCTATTCGAGTATTTGGCAATAAATATATTTTTCCGACCGCCACCGCTACACGGATTTTGTTTTTTACACGCATTTGGACTCGGGAAAACGGATTTTCGATTTTGCGGTTTACGATTCTCTATTTTATACGGCACCTATGCCGTATTATACGGTTTTTTTTTTTAAAATTATTATTTCTTTTTCGTTGTTCGCGTTACAATATTTTATAATATACAATTATTATTATTATTATTACTATGTCCGCCGCAATAGTAATTGAAAATATACATTTTATTATGATACGGGTTTCTCGTACCGTCAGCATGCCCGTCGAATAAAAATCGCTCGGACTGTTATTACGACCACTTAAAATTATTATACATTTGGTACAATAATTTAATTACTCGGTGTTACTAATATAAAATTATAGTAATAATAATAATAATAATAATAATATTTCGAATTTAATGTTATTATTTCGGCTCCGTACTGGCTATATCAAAAAATATGATTTTTATTGATATGGTGATGGTGGGTGGGGTTGGGTGGGAGAGAGAGGAAAAAACCATTATTATCGTTTGGCCCGGTCATAAACCATTTTATTGCGTAATATAGTATAACGTACAACTAGTTGTATTAATATTTAACAAAAATTTGTCGAATAATTAACATAATATATATTTTTTTTTTTTTTTTTTTTTATTATAGGTCAATGTTCTGCATATAATGCACTTCACGTCCGACACGAAAAACCGAATATGATTTTTACCTATTAACAATTGAAATATGCGGTTTACGAGTATTTCGGTATGATTGTAACGTGTATTGATAATGCAGAGAGAAAAAAAAAAAAACGTACGAGTAGTTTACCATTGTAAAACAAAATCGTATACAATCGGGACGATGTTGTAAATTATTCGTAACATTATAATACACGAAAAAAAAAAAATAAAAAAAATATTCGAGTGGTGCGAAAATCAACAAAATATATGCAATTTAATAAATAATTATATTATTGTAACACTACAATTGTTACGAATTATATTTTACGTTCTGAGCCTGACAATAAAACGTCCGTTTAGAGACGATTTCCATAGGTATAATACTTAATGTAACAACATATTATTATATAGACGATATTAAAAGTATAACTGAACAGTGTGGTTTTTTTTTTAAATTTTTTTTTTTTTTTTTTATCCGTGTGCGGTACTCCGCCTTTTTTTTTTTTTATATATATAATAATATAGTTGTAACACTCGGAGTTGGAAAAAAAAAAAAAATAAAAATTATGCATACCGAACCGTTTACTAATTATCTCCATAAAATCTCAGTCACGTTTGCCCGACGTCGAAACGTCGGTACGACTGTGGGAGATACGACTAGCGGGCGGTTGGCGGGAAGGAAAAAATCCGCGTCTAATTCGTCCCGCAGGGACCGTACGGCCGCGGGGACTTTGCAAGGTTCCTCCGTTCGGGAGGTAATAAAAACGGACCGACAAAGTCCGCCGGAAAAATTACACGTGCACGTTGGACATCATTCGTTTAGATAAGTACTCGTACGTTTTATTGCACGCACATAAAAGCGACTTTAATTGTCTTGCAGTTGCAATTGCATCCCGTACCCCTTAGATATGGGGGGCAACATATTTTATTGACGGCCGGCATAAAACGCTCGAACGTTCGATACAAGTGCCCGGGTAAGGTTATTCATATGCCGGCGAATAAAAAAAGCGCACAATAAGCGATAAGCGTTTGAAGTTCGGATTTCGACGGAACTCGTGACGGTCGCGAATAAATCGTAAATCATTGTATTTTATAGTTAAAAAAAAAAAAAAATGAACGCAATTCGCCGTTTTTACGATTATAGGATTTTTACGATTTGCGCCGTCCCCGTATGTCCGACATGCAAACAAACACGTTACGACACGGCGAATTTCGGTCTAAGCGAAAGACCCGATTTTCCGCTCTGCTGGATTTAATGTTTGACCGAATTCGATCGGATTTTTAAACGCAACAACGTTATTGTTCAGTGTGTTCAGTGTCGGCCGGCGATTTTGTCGGTATTTGAATGTGTTTGTCTCGATGTGAAACGCACGTCCGAAACAATTCACGCTCGCGTATCGTTTAGAAGAAGAAGAAGAAAAAAAAATTAAAACATCGACGAGAACCGCGTGCACGTCCGCCGTATTTGGCCTCGGCGCATTTTCGCCGGAATATTAAAAATTAACGGCGAATCCCGTTTGTTCGTGCGCTGACACGTCACATATTTGAAACGCACGAAAATTTCCATAAATGTCGAACTACCCCACGACGCCGTATGTAATTATGGCGGTACGTTAGAAACGAACGGCAGTGTGTAAATACGATCACAATGTGCACACCTATTGGGTATCTATCCGAAATGCGTTCGATTGAATGTAAAACCGAAAATGTATGTATGCTCGTCGGGCATTATCGTATGCATTGCAATGTTTCTGATTTGAACCGTCAGACTATATATATATATAATATAATACACGTCATTGTTAAAATTTCAATGTTAGATCGATGTAAACACCCGGTTTATTTGCGAAAGACAATATTGCCGAATGATCAAACGCAATTGTTATTATTATTATTACTCGTACGCGCCTAAATCCTAAATCATCTTCATTGTCCTTTTAAATCGCGTAAATATTTGATTTTAATCAACACACACACGGCGGCGGCGGCGTACGTGTATATTGTACAAACGATTAACAATTATTCAACAGATTTCGAATTCTATTCCGTCCGGTTTTTTTTTTTTTTCTTGTTAAATTACGTATTATAATAATAATAAAAAAAATGATTCGATTCAATTTTAAGTATTTAAAAACCGTATCAAACGAACTCTATATAGTCGTTTTGCCAATATTTTTTTATCTCGCGGAATACATTTGTTCGGTTAATAAAAATACTGAGAATTTTTTTGCGCGCGGTACCTTCGAAGATGCCGAGTTGCACTGTTATTTGAACAAATTTGTCTAAAAAGATTCCCGTAAACTAACAACACGGGTAACGGGACATATTTGATCCGTGAAAATTTCACGATTCGATTTAGTAATAAAAAAATTTAATTTTCTAACCGGTTCATTATGTCCCCCCGGCCGCATCAAATCGTCCTCCCCGGGGACATTTCGATCGGTTCTGTCGTCGTCCGGTGGACGGTAACGAAATTTCGCCTTATTGACAACGAATTGAAATGGGTCCGGATTTTTTATGTCGATTTCCGCTGGATTGATTTGGCCACAAAAACCCGACTATATACCGGTACCAATAACAGAGCTTCTCGACCTTTTTCCACTCACTTTCATTTTTTTTTTTTTTTTGAAAACCCGGAGGCACCCTATGCTCTATGCTCAATATACCGTGTATTTATATTTTTTAATTTGTAACTTCGGTTTTTGTTTTGCTTAATGTCCAAGTATACACAAAAGTAGTAGGTATATATACCGCACATATTATATTTTATACGCCGAATTGTTACGTCAAACATTAATTATGTATTTTTATATTTAATCATTATTATATAATACTATTTGATTATCAAAATTAATTACAAATTAGGTAACTAATGGAAATAATGCGAAACTCGGGTTTGTTTTTTTTTTTTTTTTTTTTTTTTTTTTTTTATTAACACAAATCTTTAATTCGTGGACGAATATTCTGGAAGAGACGTACTCTCGTTTCTTTTTCAATGAACTTCATGTGTTTACCTTTACAAGAGTGGAAAATTCTTGTTCGCATAAATATGACGTTGTATAACTGCAGTAATATTTGTAGAGTTTTTTTGCCAATATTAGCGCGCGTTTTTTAATGGGACATTTTTGTCGTTATTTTGATAAAAAGAGTTTGAGATTGTTTCGTGAATATGTTTCGTAGTGATATCTAAGACCCGGCTGAGAATTGTAAGTGAAACTGTTTGAATGTTATTATTAGATGACTATTTATTGTTTTGTCGGTACGTGTTTTATAAAAATAAAAATGAGATAGAGTCACAAGTGATAACTTTATAACAGTCCACATCGAACCGGTATGAAAATTAAAATAGATTGTATCACTACAAATCATATGAAACGCAATAGTATAATACAATATTATAATCTGTGTTATTACTCAGTCGGCGCCATATTTTATTACGCGAAATCGTTTTTTCTTAAAAAAAAAAAAAATATATATATTTCGCGGTACCCTCGATTCGAGGTTAGGTCCTATAGGCTCCGTCCGGTGTCGTTTTTCGATCGTAACGATTTACCGTCGCTATTTACCCAGTACGGTTATAAACTAAATAATCCCGTAACCGTTCGAATTGTCCGCCTACGACGGGCGCTATTTTTTTTTTTTTTTCCCGCCATCTTTTTTAGGGTGATAATTGTGTTTTTAATTAGACCGTCGGCCGAGTTTGCGTATTAGCCGCAGAAACCAAACGACAGCCGCCGTAGTTATATATGGCGTGCGTATAGCGCGGGACAGACCTCCATTAGTGCGCCGCCAGAGATGGAAAACATATTAGTGTGTCGATCGTACTACGCAGCCTTAATAATTGCCACTCGGACACAAATAATGAAAAAAAAAAAAAAAAAAAAAAAAGGAAAAGGAAGAAAAAAAAAGAATGGGGGGGGAAAAAAAAAAAACCTTGATTACGAAATTCATTCGGTCCCGATTCCCGACTGTGCGTAATAGTAATGGGTAATAATATCGCGCGCCAGCGTACGTGAAAACGTATTTACATTCGTTTCGTATCAATTAAATAAACGTCACCGTACACTTTTGGTACTGTACAACCTGCCTATAATATATTGTTGCGTCGGTTTTTCAAATCATTTGCGCCGTTTTTAATCGCGATTTAATACGAATAAGACTTTATTATCTGTACGCGTTTACGAGCCATTAACGCGCCGGGCGATTCGAAACTTTTCAAAAGAACAATAAAATAAAAAAATAAATAAAAAAAACTCTACGGTAGAAATGCACCGGGCTTAACGGCCGCGGATATCTTTTGACGGAAAGTAAAATTCCAAAAAAATGTACCGGCCTACCTGTTTTCGGACAGTTATCGCGGGAAAACAACTCGACTGGAAGTCGGTTAGCATTTCAATACATACAAGATGATCGTTTTTTTTTTTTTTTTATCACGATCTAGCGATTGTCTGTTTACGACGATTTTTTGTAAAATCGATTTCGATTACTTACTATCTTATTTACAATGTTTTTTTTTTATAATTCCCTTATACCATAAATACATATGTCGTCTTTTGATTTTATAGCAACAGAAACTAAGAAGGGTAATCGTTTACAAATGATTAATTTATATGCTTTTTGACATTTTTAGAAAAATATTCGTTTTTAGAATCTGTGTGCTGAAATGGGTAAGTGGTTATTTGAAAATAGAAAGTTAACGCTTATTTAAAGTATAAGGAGTAGGATTGATCGTTTGAATATCGTGTTAAATAAAGCGTACATAAAAAAAATAACCAGAAATTTAAATTTAAATAAAATCACACGAGAGAATCGCTAGAACGTAAAAGACCAAATCGTCCTGTATAACGAAACAAAAATCGAACCAATCGCGGTACACCCCAATGGAATACAAAGAAATCACCAAGTCGTGCCAGATTGAATTTTGAACACATATAATATTGTTCGACTTAACACGATTGATATAAAAAATATTATAGAATATTATAGAATCAAAAAAAAAAAAAAAAAAGAGTAATTTGTTTATTCTATAAAGAAAAAAAAAAAAAATACAAAGAGGTCCCCGGCAATATTATTGAATGTCAAACCTGCAAATCGATTATATTTCGAATTTCATTTGTGACTACCATCTCAAATTAAAGTTAAATAAGTATAGTAATGCTGAAAAAAAATCACCTAGAGGGGTAGATATTATTATATAAAATTTATATACACCGCACAATGGTAAATTACTACGAACACGGTAATTCATCAAATGAAAAAAAAAAAATACAACAAAAATATCCATACAAATTAAACGCGGTGATAAAAATAATAATACTACAATACAAGTTACTTAAAGTGCCAATAAGTAGTTTAAAAATGGCTAGAATGTGTTGAAAATTCGCCAACGCCTAGAAATGCCTAATATCAATAGTCTGTGAAAGTTTTACATCCCTACGATTATTTGTAACCAAGTTACGAAATAAAACGGAAATAATGAAATCGTTATTGCTGTACATTTTCCAGTTTTATCTACGTTTTTTTTTCTTTCTAATTATTAAAATAAATACAACGTAAATCGAAAATTGGCCTCCCTTATGCGCCAAACAGAACCGAAATGCTTTCAGAATTGGTTCACACTTGAAAATCGGAACAGAACGACTGGTAGAAAAATTGTCCACGGATGGAAAAAAAAATAAAAAAAAATTACCACGCATCATTGTGGAAAACCAATACATTCTTTGCTTCGCTCAGAATATAAAATGACTAATAAAAATGATAGCCTCAACTATGTGCACGCCTATTACTTTTTTAAATCTACCAATATAATACAGGAGCAGTAAACCACAACGTATTATACGCATACGTCGTGAACTGTTTTAATGCCCGCGAAACTGACCTCTTTTTTTTTTTTTTTTTTACAGTTTTACGAAATGAAATATTTAAACCCGAGAGAGGAGAAAAAAAATGAAGTGGTGATATATTGCGCACGGAAGAACTGTTCAATTATATTAGTCTGTGCGAATTCGCGCGTCTGGTACTAGGTACAAAAAAAAAAAAAAATTAAAATAAAATAAAACTTTTGGAAATCTCGCGAAAGCCGCGGTTAAAAAAAAAAAAATAAAAAAATGTACTTTCATTACCATAATACGTATTTTAGTTAAGTATATACGGCTAATTTTAAAACAAGTAGGTACGACGGAAAAGTTGTGAAATATAGGTAAATTTACAAACTTGGACTTTGAGTTACAACGAAAAAAAAAAAAAAAAAAACGAAGAAGAAAAACCCACCGAAAAACTATACACATAATTTCCCTACCCGTAATTATATACTAAAAGATGGTAATTTCTATATTTTACTACAATTGTCGCGTGTATGTTATGAGAGTACTTCGACAGGTAGACAAAATAATTACAACAATTTAACAAATGTTTAAAAACCGAAGTTCGTAAACTTGAAAACATTCGAAATGTTACTTTGTAAAATCATTTTTATCTGCCTATACCTGATTTTTATTCGATGTTGTTTTCGATTTTTATTCTCTTGACTATTTACAGGGCGTTGCGATTCATAAATAAATTGATTACATTTTTTTTTTTTTTTTTTATAATTTTACCTACAGAATTAATTATTGTTACTTCAAAGGAGAAGGATTTTTATTTATTTATTTTTTTTTTGCTAATGACTTCTAGTCCGCTAAACAAACAGTACTTATAATAATAATAATAATAATAATAATAATAATATAAATATTAATATAGTTTAGCTCGTTGAAATGTTTAAAAGAACGATGATAAATAATTTTTTTTTTTTTTATTTCGTTACGGATTATACTCACGAAGGGGAGAGAATCTTTTGAAATATTCATTTAAACAAATCGCGAAAATATATAGTGTGTAGGGGTAGATTTAGAAAATGATACCATATTATATATTATACATTATGTTTGTGTACTCTTTTTTTTTTAATGGAATTCTCGTATAATCTATTAGTTTAGATACGTTACGGTATTCGTTCATAATTCATCAAAATTTATGTCGAACATGCGCGGACACACATACACAACGGAAATTATTATTATTATTGTTATTAAATCAACGCGATTAAAGTTAAACGTTCGATAATACGTATACGAATGCCTACGTACGAAATTTCGATTAATGTAAAGTAACTATACGTGGAACTAGTGGGAGTTTTCCTCAATAAATCCATTGGCAAATCGAAAATCTGCTACGCGAATACCAACGCCGGATTGCCGCAGTGGAAAACGGAATTTGTCGGTTCAACGGAGCGTCTGTGCGACGGCACAAGAATAATTCCGGGAGTCTCGATTAATTTCGAATAAAAACACTTGGGAAATTGTTTCTAGTCGTCGTAAATGGTAGGCGCGACGGGCAGACCGATCGATTTGAAGTTTGGTAAAACCTTCGAACGGTATCGACCAAAACAACGGAACCATCTCAATAACAGTGTTTCCCGACCGGTGGTCCGCGGGTCCCTTTTCGATTTTTCCATTCGATTTCTATTACAAGTTAATTATTATTTATTTTTATTTTTTTTTTTTTTAAATAACCGACAAAATTACGACTTATAATATTATACGGTTATCTTGCCGGTGTTGCTGCTGTAGACCGGTAAGTATTTTCCACTTTTATAAGTGTGTAGGTGTCATGAGTAATAAATTGAAGTATAAAATGTCAAGCAAAATAATGATAATTAACAATTTTCGATAAATTTCGTGTATTCTTGTTAACGAGCGACGAAAAAGGTATTCCTAGTTTTCGTAAAATTTAGGCGACCCATGGAATGTTGTCGAAGTGGTCCGTGGTGGTAAAAAGGTCGGGAAACACTGATCTATAACCATTGCGATTATATATCGTGTACAAATAAATCGTATTTAGTCGAAATGCGTCTGCGTTTAAAAAAAAAATAAAAAAAAATTAAACGATTTTCAATACTATACGCGGTAGTATCGTGTATCTGTAAGTCGATATATGAATAGAGTATAAAAATTATAATTTATACCTTGGGGTTTTTTTTTTTTTTTTGATAATATAATTTTATTAACAACAACAGCAGTACAATTTTATAGAGAACCGATTTATAATCCAGTGATTATCATAAAATACGAATAACGTCATATGGTCGTGTCGATTTACAGGGGAAGCGGTCGACTTTACGATGGAACGCACGGGGGCAACTAATACGTTTGAGTAATCATCAGTTCTGCGATAAAGAACCGGTATAATTTCGCGTAAAATTAAAAATTTTACAAATATTACGGCGCCAATAACGAAAATAACGGTCGTTTTTTCTTTTTTTAATTTCGTCGCCCTCGAATTACGTACGTCCAGTCGTGCCGAGGTTTCACGGACCCCGGTGGGTTTTTTGACGTATCGAAACATATTTCCAGTCCGGCACTCGTCAAACCGTACAACTCCAAAAATAACGTACACCGCCCCTTACCCCTCGAGGGCGTATAAATATTATACAATGAAAATGTAACACCGTAATAAAATTATTACAATAAAATTACGCCTACGGGGACGAATTAGAGTTTTAATCAATTCAAGAATTACAACTCGGGGATAAGAGTATTACAAATTGTATTATTCTATACACACGTATAATTAATCAAGATCGTATATCAGATAACAATCGCGTTTTAATTACCGCGTATAATAATAATAATAATAATAATAATCTATCGTGACTTGCGTTCGTTTCCATGTCACTAAAACGTCATGTATACTATCAGCTTGATAATTGATGTCGCATTAGAATAATACGCGACAGCGAAACTATTTATAAAGTACTTAACTAAATAAATAACTAATACGTGTCAGTCGGAAGAGCAACACGCGCTCTACCCGCCGTCGCGGGTCTCGACAAAAATAAATCCGTCGAATTTAATATTTCGGATCGCGGGTAGTCGTTGTTCGTCCGCGATAACGGAAAATCACGAAAAATCCGCGGAATAAGTTAAACCGTTACGTTTCCCCCCCACCCCCCACCCCAGCCCGTCTGAATATTTGACCGACGTGGTCAGCGCATAACGGACCGCCGGTTATTTTCGATTAAGTCCCGAACGTCCCCCCGGACGAAGCAATATTAAAATATTCGAGGTTACGCTCTACGATCACTTTTTTTTTTTTTCAAACGTTATCCGGGCGCACGGGCGTACAGTACCGACCCCGTCCCATATATTTCGTACTTACAAAATAACATAATATACACCCAGCCAAAACCATATAATATTATAGCGATCGCCGTGATTTAAGTGAAAATTCACAAGTCCATAAATCACGTCGCATAATATTTGAGACGGATTTAGTTGGCGGCGTGCCAATTGTCCAACGGCGTCCGACATTCAAATGATGTTCGAATACGAGATTCGGAAATTGCGTTCATTTATGTTTTCGCGAAAATCGCGTTCATCGTGAAAATTTATATATATATATATATATACGAACACAATCGGATGATATTTTCGCGGGATTTTTCGGGAATATTTCAAATACGCGACAGCGGTTTTAATATGTACCGGCGAAGAACTCGATTCCCGAGACGGTCGATTTTCTGTAGGAAATCGTCGGGCGTCATAATCCTCTTTTGGACGCCTGCCGCGGTATAAAGGCGGAATGTAATACAAATGGAATTCTCCTGCGAAAAACCACCGGAAAATCGTATTTAACGCCGTACAACGAGGTGTTAACAAAAAAACGATTTTCGTACCGATCAACGGAGTAAGTCTACACGTAAATCATAGCGTTAAAAAAATAATAATAAAAATATTTTCTAAAGAAATAACGATCAAATTTACTCCTATACAAGCGGTAGAGTTTAGATACTGAGAGTAGCGATGAGAATTGTATTGGTTTTATTATGAAATGTACTTTTTGTTTTTTATGTTTGTGAACGACTTTTCTACCTCCAAATTCTGGCTTTGATCATCAACTTCGAGGACGGTTTTCGGTAAAACAGTTTGTCTAATCGTTGCATTATATGCCAATTTTATTGGATAGGTGTATTGCTAATTATATCGTAAACTATGGCAAATCGCGTATTAAATTTTGTTTTTAAATCAGGCGATGATTTTCGCTGGTTTTCGAGATATTCTCGAAGTGTACGCCAAAAAATTCCACAGAAATTCTACCTTTCGAACTTTTTTTTTTTTACCGGTCATATTTACGTATATAGGGCCATGCAAAACACTCGGAGCACACAATAGCACAAATCAAGCTTTTAAAATATCTTTTTAATATATCGAGTGTGTCATTCGTTGATAACAATTAATGAAATACTCGATTCATAGACTGAAAATGTATCACAATACAAGATTCTCGATACTTTCCGATACTGTATTGCGAAACAAGGTACATTTGTATCTAAGTGACGGATTTAACATCGCTGCGTGCGAATAATTCTTCCGAGTTATAATAAATTCGAAAGACCCTCTTGTGGTCGTTGGTTTTCCAGTCCCTTTGAAAAGGCCAATCCGATTCCGACACGATGCCCGATGGACTTTTTGTACGTAATCAAATTTATTTCAAAAAATTTTTCTGGACACCGGACATTGAAAAAAAAAAAAAAAAAAAAAAAAAAAATGAAAAATTGACGTCGGCCCCCCAGCGCCGGATCACAATCGCCGACGACCGTTTTTCTCTCTCGCTCACTACAAACGCGCGCACACACACACACACACATTCACGCACGCGTTACCCCTAACTCGTTTGCGTGTGACGGGCGACCAGGCGTGCGTGCGTGCAATCAGCGGCGGCGGCTCTGCCCGTCCTCGCGTACACACACGGACGCGGGAGCGCGCACGCTCGCACGGCGTGCCATTACGGGTGCCGAGCTATTCCCCCGGTCGGCCGACGTCGTGCCCAGTCGTCGCCGTAGTGTCGGTAGTCCCGCCGGCAGTGTAAAAGTCTTGTCCGTCGCCGTCGCGGTCGTCGTCGCGGTCGCCGTCGTCGTCGTCGTCGTCGTAGTCGTCGCCGCCGCCGTAGACTTTAGTCGTCCCTGTACTCGTCGCGTGTACGCGGCCCGTGTAGTACCTAATATACGCGCATTACAGCCGCGAAGCCGCGCCACCCCCGCAAAACCGCGCCCGGCGCGCACAACCCTGGCCGCGGCGGCCTATTACCGGCGTGCGGCGACGGCGGCGGCGGCACCCCGGCACCGGCGGGGGAGGAAGATGCGATGATTCCCCTCGCGGACCGGCAGTGCGCAGCGCCCGGTGTACCAGTTGCCTTCAAAATCAATAGCGGGGCGGTGGGGGCGGGGCTGGGCGGACGGACGGTCGGACGGACGGACGGACGGACGGACGGTGCGGTCGGCCGGCGTAGGGCGCGCAGTAACCGCGGGCGGCGGCGGCGGCGGCGTGTACACACGGCGCGCCCCGGACGATCGGCCGCCCGCCGACGTCTTCGCCGGTTTCTTCGGCCCCTGTCGCCCCTCGACTGTTCTTACGACTCTTCACACCCACCCCCCACCCCCGCCCCCCTCGCACCACACACACACACACACGGCGACGACGACGGAAAGAGTACCCTCTCCCTTCCATCGACCGCCGCCGCCGCCGCCGTCTCATAGGCCTAAGGCACTTTTTATTAGAGCCTATCTCGGTTCGCCGTATACATTATTATATGTTCATTTTTTTTTTCTTCGCTTTTCCGCGGATAATAATAATCTGATTTTTTTTTTTTTTTTTTTCGTACGATTATTGTTATTATTTTTTTTTTTTTTTTCATTCATTCGCCCGCGACATTATGCAAATGCGCGATAACGCCGCTCGTGGTAACCGAAATACTGTACAGACCCGTCCCCCAAACCCTATAAACTTATTCACTCGCATCCCGATCACAACCGTAATATTATATACCTATAGATACTATAAATAGTGGTGCAACTAGGCCGGAGTTTTTTTTTTTTTTTTTTTCTTGTGAGGGGCTGTAACTCCGGCCAAAAATATATAATTTTTACATAGGCCGAAATTTTCGAATTATAACAATAAACAACTCATAACGGGGCCGACATTTTTTCAGGAACGCCGATGGTATCACTGACCTGAAATTTTTACCGAATATAATTTTATGTCAGAAATACTGCGATTAGCTCTTACCGGGGAAACATAAAATATTCCAATTTATGTGGTATTTTTTATGCCCACCTCCCCCACACACACACTTTAAATAGGAGAAATACAAGGAATTTAAAAAAAAAAATAAAATCACTTGTCCAACGCACCAACTAAATCTAAAACGCCGTATAAGCTTTCCTAAAGTTTTTGATTGAAACAGTTCTTCCGGCCGAAAAATTATCCGCCAACGGAATAACAAAATAGTAAAACAGATACATTCCACACTATACTCAGATAATAATAATAATATACATTACACAGATTACTCGTCCCCATCGTGCGAAAAGTGACCAAGTGATTTAAAACTTAAAACGATTTATTTCTTTTTTAAATTCAATGTTTAGATTTGAATTTTGATAATTGGCGATTATAACTGGAACACATATTCATAGATAATATATTGACGTTGAAATAAGGCATTTAAATGTGTTTTATTCCTACGCTCTGTTACTTTTCGCACGACGGGAGCAATATATAAATACAAATGAAAATTGCGACAGCCAACCGATCGCCGTGAACCGCAGAGGATTCGCAAAGGATTTAATCGAATCTTCGTCACTTTCCGTAAACTCTTTATCTATAATCTCCGGCAACGTCGATAATTGTTTTCGTTCGTTCGAGCTTAAATGTAGGTTTAACCGCATTTCGTAATGCCCGGTGCTGCCGAGGAATTCGCTTCCTTTTTTTTCGCCAAACAACGACGATTTCAATTATTATTATTGAACTTCAAACGCAAAAACAAAACCCTATCCAAACTACTGTATTTATAGTATACGACCGTTCAAGATTATGTATTTAAGTCTAACAATAATCACTAGAGCTGCGAAATGCAATGCTTCGTAAAATCCCAAAAATGTTCGAGCGTTGGATATCGTTTCATCGACCCGACTGATTATTAACAGGATATCTAGTGATTGTAAATACACCACGTTAGTAAATTGTACGATAGTAATATATAATAGGAGTACAATACAAAAATCTTGTTAGCGTTGAATTTGAAATTCGAAATTTTAATACGAAAACCCCGATAATGATCAAAATGCCTTAAAATGTTCTTCACAGTTTAAACAATTTTTGTATATTAAACACATTTTCAAAGATGCAAAATAAAATGTCTTATTCTCGTTCAAAAATACTCGAAACGAGGAGTATGTAACACAATGAACATTGCACAGCAAGCTTGGGAAAATAATGTAATGCGCATTGAAATTCCAGCCATTATAATAATTACCCATCATCATGATTTGTGCGATAGTAATAATACAACGTGTGGGCAGTAGAAACAATTTTTAATTTATACACAGAGTATTTAAGGTTAAATATTATTCGAAACGTAGTATTAATTTGTTCACCATTGATTGTCGTTCCTGTACATCAGGATGATTTAAGAAAAAAAAAAAGATCAAAATATGTATGAAATACATATTACTTACAGTAATATTAAAAAAAAAAATAATAATAATAATAATACTGTTTTTTATATTATTATAGAGAGCAGAGGTGATTTCAGGGTAATACGAATAGATTTTCATATTTCCATCGGCAAGAATCGATATTTATCGTTTAACTATTGGTATTATTTGGTAAAATAACGGAAATATAAATGAATGTTAATGCTTAAAATGTATGTTTATTTTGTTTCGATTAAATGTTTATGATATTTTATTATTGAGTATGCCTATCCAACTGTTGTAATGTATCGAAAAGTCATAAATATAATATTGCATTGAAAATAAAATGTACTTAAAAAACATTAAAACGACATTGTTCGTTTCTCGAAAATGTTAAAAAGAGATTTTAAAACTCGAATTCGAATCTGATCTATGTTTTTCATAAATATTAATTTTCTTTTAAATTGTCTAATGAATGCAGTATAATGGAATGTTTAACAAAATAATATAATGCCTGATAATTTAATAGTTTAATTCACAATAAAATATTATTTTATCTTAATAATTTTGAATAATTTAAATACAAAACAGTGTGACGTTGGCAATTATTATTATACAAAACGATTATTTTATTTATGTTTTTTAGTTGACACGGAATAAATATTTAATGAGAAAAAAAAATGTATATTAAAATCAATCGCGTATTATTAACTTTGAATTATTATATTACGAGTATATTATCATGTTCAATAATATTGATTGTCTGCAAGAACGAAAAGTAACAGGAATGTCCCCGAACTGTTGACAACATTTGAATTTCACTCGTTGACAATATAAACAAACCGGGAATGATCATGAGAGACGACGAGTCGCGTGATACGAATAGTACTTGAGGTCTTACCGAAAACTATATCTAAACGGTAATCGGTAAAAAACGACACCGAAAACTATTTTATCTCTTATCACTTTTCCGACAACTATAGGTAAGGTCTCGTGCTGAATTATGGGCATAACTAGCCCAAAATTTTAGGGGGTGCTAAATTTGTTAATAGACCATAGACTCGGTGGGGGGGAACTCCTAAAAATAACTTCCTAATTACTCGACTAATATCAATGGTCCAAAGCATTATTCCATTGATAATATTTATTGTAGTCATTATTATTACTATCAATCAAACCCGAAACCATTATTTTCTACAAATCTCAAATAAAATATTTCAAAACGTAAATGCTATTAATAATGAATTCGAACAATAATTATTTGAATGTACATCTTCATTCTATATAGGTACCTACTATACTCATGATTTAGTACTTTTTTTTTATGACTACTCACATACTAAACGCCGTTGGCATAGTATCTTGTCGTATGGGTGAACTTAACATTTTCATTCCCTTTTTCTTTTTTCTTTTGATGCCAAATCGTCATCATCCGCACTCAACACAATAACGAAGTAAATAAAATCGTCGAAACAATCGAATTCCGGTGCGTATGACTATAAGCATAGAACTAGACGAAATATTATCTCTTCCCGGGGACTTTAACGGTGTGTTTTAATTAGCTGTCCTCGAGGCGCAGAGTTGTTATCACTCACACCTGTTTACATATCAATTTATCTCTTTTGATCCGCTTGACACGACCGCGTCTTCGCAGTCTTCGCGTCTCACACGACGTTCGGTTGTGCTGTGGATCTGGTGCCTGCTGGGTAATAGCGTGCTGGATTTCGTGATAGATCCATAGATAACAAATATACGGATAGGACATTCGATCTTATCGGAAGAGAATCTATTAAAAAATGTACGGGGTTAAAATACTACGGTTTTTATTGATGAGAAATGGTAGTTGATGAAGGACGCTGGAAATTCATCAAAAGCAATGGAAATAATTACAATGTATAATATAATTCAAAATACGTCAATAATAATTTATTTATTTATTTTCGTAACCTCCAAAATGGCCACCAATATGTTATTTCTCTCGTAGGAAATCGATGTTCTCGCATCGCCAAAAGAGACCCGGGCCATCAAATTGACGGCGTCAACGAAATCAGCCGGTGGTCGTGGTGATACGATATTTTTATAGTGTAATCAACAAAAATCAAAAAAAAAAAAAAAAAATTATATAATTTATTGCGAAATCCAATTATGAATAATTTCCTTTGGCTCGAACCGACAAAATACGAAACCGGCCCCTGGCAACAGTCGACGCGCGATGGTGCCAAAGCGATTTCACTGTTTCAGTCGCAGTTCCCGTCGAAGCGATCCAGCAGTTCGCCGCTTTAGTCGGCCTAAAACGGCCGTCATTATGGATATATTTTTACGATAATTGCGTGAAAACCAAGCGATTATTATTATCGTAAAGAAAAAAAAAAACGAAATTATTCGTATCCCGTGAATAATAGTCGCGCGGCGATCGAGTTACGCGGGACGAAAACGCTAATTGATATATTTTCTGTTTCGGGAGTTTTGTGCAAATCAACGAACCACGTGGGAAACTTTGTTGTGTATAGCGTTCGTTTTATTGATATCGGAAAACTTTGTTAATTTGTTAAGAAAAAAAAAGAAAAAGAAAAATTATGTTCGGATATTAAAAGGGGTATACGAAATCATTGACGACGCACAAACCGATAAATCTTCAAACGCTAACAGACCGTTTAGAATTGTTATTATTAATTCAAATATTTTAAACTGGAATATGTTTGTTTGTTTTTTTTTTTTTTGTTTCGTTTTCTCAAGTCATTGCAGACGATACAGGTAGCTTTTTATTTTCGTCGTACTATAAAGTCACGGTGTTATTATACGTTTTTTTGTCATTAATCTTGATTCTATTAAACTAAGTAGGTATTCGCGCCGGCCGTACTGAGCCGTTTCCACCGCACACCACGTTTGAATACAGTTGATTTTTTATATTTTTATATATATATATATATATATAAAAATAATAATAATAATAAACCGTAACAAATTACTGTTCCAAAAATATAAGTAACTCGTTGGAACAGCTGCGGTGACGGATTACCGAAATTTATTTTAGAAGCCCAGTGATTTATACAGCGTTTGTCGTCACCGTCGAATAGAAAGTAATTCTAATAAAAGAAAATAAAAAATAATAATATTAAAAACTTATATTTATTTTATCGGAAAAATATATATTTTTTTTTTTATTTTTCAATCCGTATACGATCGTCACACGGCCGAAAAATCGTAGTTTTATTATATTTTACGTCCTCGTTTGTTTGCTGGTTTTTTTAAAATTTTTTTTTTATTGAATTTAGAAAAATTATTGTGTAAATAGTTCGGACTTTAAAAAAAAAGAAAAAAAAAACACGAGTATATATTTCGAATTTGAAAGGTTCAAAGGGTACCGTACAATATATTTAACCCGTATAATAAATTATGTTATTATTCGACAGTTATATGACGCGAACTCGCGTTAAATATGCGAAGTTTTTATTTGTTTTCGAAACTCCGCCAATCTCAAGACAGTCATTAACGATTCAATGATCCGGATTCGTACAAACGCTCTGAATAATAGCGATAATATATTTATTAGTCGACGTAATATTATTAATAACCAAATATTAAACGGACGTCAACAAAAATCAAATATCGGTAGTAATTCGCCAATTACGATGGCGAATACCGCGTTAATAGTGTGAAACCATTACCCTCACAACAATACGTACTTGTACAGGGTGTGGCAGAGCCGACTGACGAGTTTTGATGGTAATAATATAAATAACGAACAGTAAAACTTAGAGAAAAGGTTTTTTTTTTTATTTAAATCAGTATTCAATCCCATTTTTAAAAATTATTTTTTGAAAATTATATCTCCAAGATGGCGGCCGTCAGCATCGATACACTGTTGTAGACGATCTCTGAACCTCTCATATGATTTTCGGCACATTTCGACTGGTATGGCCTCGACTTTTACGGTGATTTTCTGTTTAATTTCTTCTATGGCACGTGGGCAATGTCTGAAAACCTTATCCTTAAGATAGCCCCAGAGGAAAAATCACGCATGCTTAAATCTGGGGACCGTGCTGGCCAGCAAGAAGAAGAATTCTTCTCAAAGAACGGTCTGAGATTCCCAAAGGTACAGCGTGTTTCCGGGCTAAGCGTCTTGGTGACTGTTCAATTGACTCTCTAACCAATTGCTCTCTAAACTCTCTAAACATTTTCGGGGGTTCTTACCGTTCTGGGTGCTCCGTGTCCAAGTCTACTTAGGGTACTTCCAGTTTCTTCCAAATGCCGTATCCACAATTTGATAGTGTTAGCAGAAGAAACAGATTCAGCACGTGGAATGCCGGGGTGTATACGAAAAGCCCTTTGTGTAGCGATCACAGAATAATTATTTTCGTAATACGCACGCACGACGAGACCGCGATGTACACCTGTCCGGACCATGATTACGAATAAAAACGGCAATACCGTACAATTCAAAATATACCACTTGTTAAGGCCTGCTCTTATCTAATCACAGGCTAATGACCTCATTAAACTCGTCAGTCGGCTCTGCCGCACCCTGTATGTTATACTCGACAATAATAAGAACGTATAACATTATTGACACGTGTACAAACGAAATAATCGTTTATAATCGAAATAATGAAATAATCGTACGCCGATCAAATGTTCGACTATATTTTTGTTTTATAAGAATTGCGTTGCGTGCCGATTGGGTGGCCAGTGCCGTGCTTAGAACTTTCATATGAGCAGGAGGTGCATCTGAATTTTACTAGTTATAGGCGTAAAATCGTTAAACGTACGCATATTTTCAGGTAGAAAACAGTACAATGTACTCGGTACCTATATCCTTCGAACAATACAACGTAATAATATGTAATTACGTAAAATACATTCGTTTATTTATTCACATAGAAGAAAGAATCGTGTTATATAACAAAATAAAAGTGAAGAACCTAATCAATTCGTCTAGGTTTTTTTTTGTCGCCATTTCGCTAGGCCTACGATAATAATTGGCGCATCTCGATGGGCGGCCAAAATGGATATCAAAAACCAATATCAATAAAAAAAACAGACAATAATTATAGGGAATTTGTAAATGATTTATTAAAAATCAAAAACAGTTCGAGGGGCACCGTGACACCATCATCGCCGTGGGTGTAACCTATTGACATTGTCATTATAACTCGACCAGTAATTACTACAGTTTTACGCGTAATATGTTATAGCCGACACGTGTGCGAGCCGGGACAGACAATACGAAGTTTTCTCATGGCAGAACAAATATATGTATTTATTTTCAGTTTTTACAGTCCATGACGGACCTTCGCTGCCTCTACCACCCTCTCTTCGACCAACTATGTATTCTATTTTTGTTCCTAAGGAGATTTCGGCAACGTCTTACATCACCCTGCCAACTTGTCGTAACAAATATTTAAGTTTTTTTTTTCTAATGATAATATTGCGAATTTTAATCGTTTTAAATAATTCAAAAATATGTGTTTATAACAAATATCTAATTTTTTATATCAAATATTGTCTTGGCGATTTTATGATTATTCCTGGTCTATGGCTTAACCACAGAATATTTTATCATAATGAACATTGATAACAAATTACATTTATTAGCATTGGAGGACAGACAAATCAGTTGGCCATTTCGTGTAAGGTTTTATAAGACGTTTTTACATCCGTATATAGGTTTGTGTACATTTGTTATCGCGGACCGTAGTTTGATAACACATATATAGTACCAAATACGGAACGGCGGCAGATTTCATTATAAATACAAAGTGTCCGTCCGGTTAAAATGTCATCGGATTTTGATAGAAAAAAAAAAAAGAAGAAGAAAAAAGTAGCCATTACGGTTAGGTGTAGAATCGGACGTAGTAAAAAGTTGTATCGATATCGGTTGTGCGGTTCGCGAGATTTTCGCGGCTGACGTATAAACAGACGTTTCCTCGTCTTTACACAATATTGTAATAACAATAGTATACGATTATGTATTTGCCGAAGACAAATTGATTACATTAGTTGAATAATTATTATTAAAGGGGCGAATATTTAACACGCGCGCGCGAAATCGAAGAAGTTTAAATTAATTTATTTTACGTTATTATAATAAAAGCGCCGCGGCAACAGAAGTTTATATATACAATCGAAACTCCTATAATATAAGTACATAATAATATTACCGTCGAGATCTTAATCGTTTCGTTCCGCCGCCGTACTTACAAATTTGTAAACTATTTTACGGTCGTATATAATAGTGTTTTTTTTTTTTTTTACAAATACGAGCACGAGTACAGTGCGCACGATATAAGTTTAGATACGATCTTTATACACAAATACAAATTCATTTTATTTATTTTAAAAGATAAAACAATATTCGAGTAACTTTAACATATTTTATGTACGGACGCGGAAGATGTAATAATAAAAAAATAAAAAAATAAATGCGGAATTACTCGGTAGAGGTTCGGATTAGGGGGAAAAAAAATGATTGGATATGAAAAGAAACCAGCGAAGACGAGATGCACGATAAATCGTATGACTTTAACGAGTTAAAATTGTATTTATAATTTATTTGGATTGTCTATAATATTTTTTTAGTTTCGTCAGTCTTTGGGAATATGGGGTATACTCGTTATAATGCTTATCAAATGTGATTGTACAATACGTGTACTTTGATTATTCGATAATTAACCGAACCGAGACGCTAACTCTGGTTTTAAATATTATATTATCACGGGGTGGAATCCGAAATCCGACAAATCCCTTTCGTCACAACTGGTTTTGACTGGTTACAACAAGAATTAATCTAGACACTCCACGTTGGAATTAGGTTTAACCTATTTTTTTTTTTTTTTTTGTTTTATTTTAAAGTATAGTTGTGTCTGAAATATATCGATGGAAACTAAAATCATCTAGGGAAAGTTTGACTTCCAGAAGTAATTTTTATATCGTTAGTTTACACTCGGCTAAAGTAGATATCAGTAAATAATAGGATATGTATAGGAATTCATTACTGTCACGAACATAGTTACTAACATCGTTATTTGTTTCGGCAGGGTACAATTTTTACTGATTACTACCTATAATTACCAATTAATTATGCTCAGTTACCACTGCGATTAAGTCTGTCCGGAATTCCGCCTTAAGTCCCGATTATGTAAAGATAGTGCTCCTCCGAAAGATAGTCTTTCTAACACCACTCCGATTAGAAACGGATAGATCTGTTTTGCCTTTGTCAACACGTAGAACGCCGGTTACAACGTTAGGCTATTGGAAAATTCGCTCCAATTGTCTGAATTAGGAGAGGGAACCTCAAATGTCAGATTAATGTCTAGTACCCGGCTTGTAACCTACACGTGTAGGTATGTAAAGTACGGGTTCGAATACGTTCGTGTAAAATTTCAGTTTATAACTACGTAGATTCGACAAGGTTTGACGACGGGAAGGGGTTTTGTGGAAACTAATTTCGACTAGTTAAAACGTGCTTTGACGGATTTCGCTTTTTAACTGCAACATTATACATTATTGGAATTGTTAAACCGTGCGCATTTCCATCAGTGCCCGATGTACTATGTGTTTGCATTCAGTCGTTTCGTTAGGTATTTATACGTACATTTTGACGCACGCACATAGAAAAAAAAAAAAAAATGTAATTGAACGTTTTTGATAACATTTACAACCCCTCCCATCATTTTTTTGTTTTGTCGTTTTTTTTTTATTTCGTGAACCGACAAACATCACCCTCGTCGCGTGTAACACGTGCGTCGCCACGTGGCGATATATTCGGTCTCGACGACGGTGGCAATATTATTGTGAATAAAAAAAAAAAATATATGTTTATAAAACGACACCTTCAATTAAGAATTTTGACGAATCAATTCTGGCGGATAGCATTAAAACACGTATACAGGGTGTACGGCGAGTGGGTTGGAGGGAAATATAATTTAACACAATTCATGTGCATTTAAAGAGGATATTGTACGTACGAAACCGTTATACAATTCATTATATATTATTGTAATGTGTGCAATATGTCTGTAGCGTATCCAGAGATGGATTTTTGTGGGGGGTGGCGAGGGATGAAAGCATTTTTTTTTATTCCTCATAAATACCGCCCCAAAGCACTGCTATTACCGGTCCTGTAATTTTATTTAAAATCGTACATTCACGGGGAAATGCAGCACCCCCTCCATAAATACATATTATTTAACCGCATATATATATATATATATATATATACACTTGTTTTTATCATTTATATATTGCATTGTACATTTTGTACAGATGAATGCTTATGCATTCATTTCTGTTATTGCTTTATAGCAACCTGACAATGTTTAGTAGACATATTTGTAACGATAAAACAAATTAATACGATGTTTATAATTTTTATTTCAAAATGCAAACGGACAATCCAGTTTTGTCAGTCATCGCATTATCGGTTATCAAGCGCAACGCGTTTTTAGGCCGTCCGACCCGCGCGGCCGTAATTATTATTTTTAGTTTTGTTTTGTTTTTTTTTCCCATTAATTTTTCCGCGTAATTCCAATAGTTTATTACCGGTAAACCGCGTGCGCAAGGACCCACTTAACCTAACCTAACCTAACCTAAAATCGTTTAAATTTTGTCCGCCCGGAGCGGCCAATCGCCGCATTTCGCCCCCGGCCCCATCACCGTAAATACGCCACTGCGTGTACCGATTGCGCCTTTGATTATATTATTATATATATATATATATATATTTAATATTATAAATATTAAAACATTTTCTCGTCCAATAGCGGCACCTATAGTGTGGCGGTTACGGCGCGGCGCGTTTTATCGGCACATTAACACGCACACGCCCGGTCACGGCGCGGCGGTGGTTTATAACGTTATTTATTAAAACGAATTTACATTCGCGTAACCTTATTAAAGGCGATTCCGCCCGAAAACACGGGCGGCGAGACGGGAGAAGGAACGACCCACGGCCAACTAAACGGATTCGAGTTAAAACGCATAAATTTGCATATTACGCACATCGCCCCCGTCGCCGGGTTTTGCGGTCTCGGGTTTGGGCAGAGAGGAGTCACGAAAGCCCCCCCCCGAATTCGGTGTGCAGAACAAATAAGCCCGCGCCGAGGCGTCGGCGGTGTGCAGGCGTGCGGCTGTAGGGTATGGCACGCGAAGGTCTCCCTACACCTCCCCCCCACCGGTGTCGCGGGATGAAAGAGGATTTCGAATACGTTTCGCTAAGTGAATACAATATAGATATATAAATAAATTATTGCCGCCGTATTCAATTTAGCTTTGTTACGAAAAAATCATTCGACAAACTTACCGTTTTTTTTTTTTTAATGCAGCTATATATATTATACCCCGATAATTCGAAAAACAAACCGGATCGACCGCGTCGTATTACTGTATAATACAGGATGCGGCAGAGCCGACTGACGAGTTTTTATGGGCTAAAAATAACGAACAGTAAAATTTAGAGAAAAGGTTTTTGTTTTTAATTAAATCAGTATTCAATCCCGTTTTTAAAAATTATTTTTTGAAAATTATATCTCCAAGATGGCGGCCGTCAGCATTGATACACTGTTGTAGACGATCTCCGAAACTCTCGTATGATTTTCGGCACATTTCGACTGGTATGGCCTCGACTTCCACGGTAATTTTCTGTTTAATTTCTTCTATTGTATGTAGGCGATGTCTGAAAACCTTATCCTTAAGGTAGCCCCAGAGGAAAAAATCACGCATGCTTAAATCTGGGGACCGTGCTGGCCAGCTTATGTCTCCTCTCAGAGAAACTAACCGCCCAAGGAACATTTGTCACAAGACAGCAAGTGAAATTTTGGCTGTGTGCGCTGTAGCTCCGTCTTGCTGAAACCATACGACTCCCAAATCATGTTCTTCAGCCATGATAAATCTTCGTGAAGAATTCTCCTCAAAAAACGATCTGAGATTCCCAAAGCTACAGCGTGTTTCCGGGCTGAGCGTCTTGGTAACTGCTCAATTGACTCTCTAACCAACTGCACATTTTCGGGGGTTCTTACCGTTCTGGGTTCTCCGTGTCCAAGTCTACTTAGGATACTTCTAGTTTCTTCCAAATGCTTTTTCCAAAATTTGATAGTGTTAGCAAAAGGAACAGATTCAGCACGTGGAATGCCGAAGTGTATACGAAAAGCCCTTTGTGTAGCGATCACAGAATGTTTATTTTCGTAATACGCACGCAGGATGTACACCTGTCCGGACCATTATTACGAATAAAAACGGCATTACCGTACAATTCAAAATATACCACTTATTAAAGCCTGATCTTATCTTATCACAGGCTAATGACCTCATTAAACTCGTCAGTCGGCTCTGTCGCACCTTGTATAACGCGAACGTCATTTCGGTATTTCAGCCGATAAAATTTTAACGTGTATAAAAACAAAAATCCAGTATAGAGTCGTATTGATGTCGTCTAAATGTTCATACAAATTCGAAATACGTGAGAAAAAAAACACACGGAATCGGTTGTGAAATATGTAAAGACTATTATAATACGTACAATCAAAATACACTAGCTCATTTAATTAAAAATCGCATGCGACGAAATTATATCTTACATAAATTAGTTAAATGACAGTGAAAATGTGTATTTGCGTATACCTTACTCGTAAATTCTAGCACTAGTCATAACACGCTCACATAAAATAAGATTATATATATATTTAGATCTTGGATATAACATGCACGTGCCGTTGTTAATAATATTTAATAATTGGCATATATTAATCGAATAATATTATTAGTGGATTATCAGGCGCATTTTTTTAGATAAATCAAACGTCTTTATTTTATAATAATAAAATGTATGGAAACTAAATCGTTTTATCGTTTTTTTTTTTATAGGCGGTACGTATTTATTATATAATAATCATGCCCATAGAAAACAAATACAAATAATAATAATAATAATAAAACACTGCTTGCGTAACCTATAGAAATAATATCCACGTTGCTTATTTTAAACTTTATATACAATTGTACGATAGGCCGGGGAAATTAATGAATAATATCGTTTAAGTTATATGTTCATTGTGAAAAAGTTAACGCGTTTGAAATTAATTTGACAATTGAATTACATTTATTAACGCGTGTCGAGTTGGTTTTTTTTTTTATATATAAGAACGTTATTATCGTTGTAATAATGAATTTGTGATTTATTTATATACAAATATATCGAGATATGTATTATTCGAGATACCTAACTGGAATTTATCAAAATAAAATAAATACTTCGAGTTACCTATATAATGAAATATAATTTTAAAATTTTACGATAAAAACGTTATGACAAATATAATACATTTATGTTTATACATAAATGCTATACAAAAACTAAATATGTATTATTTATGAGATACAGTAGAAAAATAATTTGTTATTAATTTTTGGTTTTTTGGCTGTTTATTGACAAAATCTTCTAATTTGCCCATGGATTCGAAAATAGAAGTATCCACGCCTTCGACAGATTCAACAAATTGCCTAACAGTTTGTAATGATGACATTGCTTGGTTCGCCGTAATCATTCAAAAATACGCACGACAAACACGACAGGTAGAGTGTAGACACATACTAACCAACCATACTTATTATTATTGTGTGTGCGCTAATAATCGGTAATCTTTATTATACAGTACTGAAGTAGATAAAACATAATACATAATAATTATCACGAAATACCCAGAATATCCAGATATAGCAGATATAAAAATATATTTCGACTAAGCTATTCATCACAATTTTATATTCGGGTTAACATGACTTAAAATACATTGAGTGTTATTATAATTTCTAAGGGAATTAAAAAAAAATCGAGTTGTCGAGTTCTTCGAGTTATCGAGGTTCGAGTTATCGCGACTCGACTGTATATACTTATTTTAAACTCGGAAAAAAAAAAAAAAAAATGTATAAAACGGTTTAAATACTGAATATAGATTGTGTTAGAATGAAAATCAAATCGAAATTGAAAACGAACTACAAGCGTTTGTAAATAAATGCGATTAACAAGTTAATTTAATACAAAATCAATATTAAAAGAGCCGAGTTAAAGTCAATATGACTTTTTTTTACTTCTCGTCTGCGTCCAGGTTCGCAGGCAGCGCATTATTTGTGTTGATATTTCCTATACACGCGTAACGCACTACGCATTACTCATTAAAACGACGGTTCGCTAAAAAAAAAAAAAAAAAAAAACCCCGTATACACAACAGTGTCGAGAAGTATAAAATTATCGTCGGAGAGGTGCCTCCATACTCGTATTATAACGTCCGCCCACAAACATTCCGGCAAGGTGAAGTCGTTATGGATTGCCCTAGCCGTCGCACGTGTGAATTGAAAACTCGAATGCGTATAGCGTACGGGTACATAATAATTATAATAATATATGTGTGAACGTTTGACCGACAACGGCGATCGTTAGGTACAATATGGTATAATGTGCGTTTTATTTAAATACGTCGTTATAATATTATTATCATCATCGCTCGTGTTGCTGCGATATAAAACACGACCGTTGGAAAAATGGCGCGGGGGCGTCGTTCGAGAGATTCGGCACAAATTTTTTTATTTTTTTTTGATAATTGTGCCGTCACGCCGTCGACGAAATGTAAAACGCCAAAAGGCCGTTTGGTCACTGGCAAACGTCCGAATTACCACCGGCTAAATCTTCGGCCGAACTTTTCTACCCGTACTATTTCGAGACCGGACGCGGAAAAAAAAATCGTAGACGTTCTCGCGGATCTTCCGGTTTCGTTTCGGGAATCTTTAAAACCAATGCACACCCGTCAAAACTCGTCCGGCGTCTGCTTTATCTATGACGAACGCTATTTCATATTTATTTTTTTTTTGAAAATCTCTTTTATACGCACTACAAACGTACATCGATCGAAATTCAAATTGGCTAACGTGGCAACACGTTATGTTGACTGTCTAGTTTCTTAATTATTTTTTAATGAGAATTATATCTCTATAATATTTGAATATTGAAACGCACAGTGGAAATACGAATACGGGCGAGCGAAGCGAGTGGACAATTTTTTCAGTTTCGCAAAACAAACAGGATAAATAAATAATAAATGCCGCCTGGTGGAGGGGAAAATTGGCTCGATTCCAATGTTTGCGTCCCTTTTGGAAAATTGAAATAACGCCCCTGTGGAAATGCCGTCCTCGAGAGCGAAAACGCCGTAAGTCAAAAAAATTAAAAAATAGTCGAGAAAAAAAAAAGGCCAAAAAATCTAGTTATTTTATAGACGAATAACATCGTGCGTCTGAAAAAGGCAGTTAATGGTCGAAAAATGACACATTGGAGCCATTTTAACTTATGGAATAATACAATACGAATAATTAAATTCTAGAAATAATTATTCCTGGAGTTTTCGTTTAGTGCAGAGCAATGCAAGATATTTTATTTTTAGTGAATAACCACTGCGTGTCTACTTCCGCCTCCCTAAAAAAAAAAAAAAAAAAGCTCTACTAGTAGAAAACCCAAATCTTCCATCTTTATCGTTCAATTTTATCCTGTTACTCAAAAAAGCTAAAGAATATTCCGTACATAAAATGTAATATTATTATTCAAAAGCGTTTCTATACGCCTTGCAATCAGCGCCCTGTTATCTTGTACAAACACAACTACCAAATGCCCAACTTAAAGTACCATAAGATTATAAGCGCGTACGTTATTTACTAAGAAAAAAATTGCTCCAATCGTCTGATTAAGTCTATCATTGTATTATCGTCATTTATTTTAAAGGAGTTTTAAGTGCGATTTGAACAGATATAATTTGTTTTTTTTTTTGCTTGTAACAGATTAATAATACGTTCATCGAGCTACTAATACCGTGTTGTGCTATAGACTCGAACCGAGCTCTGCTCAGAATCGTTTTTCGTTTGCAATAATAATTGCGTAGACACGTAAACGAAATGTCCTCGTGCGTCCATCTTACCGACTTTATACCGGCGACCGAGAGAGCGGTGTTTTCGAAACCCGATTCATCTACTCTTGTTTGTGGATAAATGGATATGTTTACCTAAGATAAATTATATTCATCGGATAACTCGGCAATATTATCATTAGGAAGTACCCGTGTACGGTAGAAAAAAAAAAGAAAAAAGATAATCCGAAATCAATCCAGACGAGTCTGGACACTGATGAAATTATTATTATTATTATTGGATTTAATGGTACACGTGCGTGTGCGTGCGTGCTATTCCTTTCATATGTGTATAGTAAAAAAAAAAAAAAAAATATATTGTCGTAAACGAGTTTGTTCGCGAGCCTTTGCCGCGCGACACTTAGCGAAAGAAAACAAATAAAGCTTTAGAAAATAATGGCTTATACATGTTTCCACTTATGCCCCTCCGCGAACGCATCGCGGTGACCCTCGTGTGCGGCGCGCACACACACACACACGCGGAAAATGGAAGCGGATCGTGACCCCACTCGTTCGGCGCACTTTTCAGGGGTTACCAAAGTGTTTAGCTGGGGGTACGGCCGCGGTATAGGGGTAGGCACATAGGTATATGGGTGTATAAGCGTTTAACGCGTTAACGGCGCCGTAGTTCGGTTCAGTATACTTAAACGTAAATAATATAAAAACCGTTTTATACCGTCATCGTAAACCCGAACGAATAACGGTTAAAAAAAAAAAAAAAATATTATTTACCGGCGAGAAACTGTATAGGGGAGATACACAGAGAGAGAGAGAGAGAAAATAATAATTACAAATTACATAATAATTGAAAATTCTATTGTATTCGGATTCGAACGCCATAGTAATTGTTTTATTGAAATACGTTTGCAAAAAAAAAATAAAAAAAAACAACGTTACGTCCTAATATTTATATTATTGTTGTGTTTATCGCGGCGATTTTCATCCATGATACGAATATTTAAATTGTCTTGGATAAAATTATAAACAAGCGGAATTTATCTTGATAAAAAAAAAAAGAGAGAATTTTTTGTCACTGTTACGTACATTTACAGTAGAGAGACAGAAATGCAAATGGCCAAAATAACTCCGCAAACGCAAATAGTGTATAATTTTTTAATTAAACCTAAAACAAACGAGTACATTTTGTAGGTATTTAATATTTTGAAACATTAATAAATACGCTATTTAAATTTTAGTTTTTACGTAAACTAGATAATTATTAAACAATTTTTTATCTCAGATAGATATTAAAATTATCACCTAGATAAGATCAAAAATGAAGAGAAATATTATCTTGATGAATTATCTAAATAAATCTCAACAATGCATGCAGCATACTAATTTATTGTATTTCCCCTCCCCCCCTATAATATTTTTAACATAACTTTATTTCCGTAAGAATAAAATACTGTGCTCCGAACACTTTTGAAAAAATAATATTTTATTTCTTGAGAAAAATTATTTTTGTCGTTTTCGTTATGGATTTTTATTGTTTTACTATAAGACATACGCTTTTTTTCTTCTTCTTGGAAAACACTATTTCGATTAGTAAAAAAAATAATCCAATTTATTCGCGCGTTACTCTTAAACGTGTAGAATTTACTCGCGGCGGTACTTTAGTTCAAATATTTTTTCGAAACAGTTCACCTCTTTTTCTCGAAAATCATTTTTTCGTGTGGTAAGGTAACAATTATACTCACTTAATCTAATATATATATATTTTTTTTTTATTGTATTCCAAAAAAAAAAAAAAAAAAAAAAAACAATTTGACAATAATATTGTTGTTAAAGTGTTCGAGTGTACATATTCGGAATATTATTCTTTGTACGTATTCAAATATTTATTCTGAACACTTTGAAAATAGTATTTTACAAGAGTTTTTTTTTTTTTTTTTTTTAATAGTTGTTTTACTGCGTAAAACGTATTTGTTGTGATTAAAAAAAATATAATATATAGTCGCGCACTTAGACCGATATAAAGTTTTATTCAAATAAAATTTATGAACTTAACGAGTTTTGTTTTAACGGGGACGAATAGCGTTGCCCATTTAATGGCTACTATATTTAATTTACGGGTATCGTTTAATAAATATTTCCGTACTATTTTGGAAAATTAATAAAAGAAAGCGAAAATCGTCCGTTAAACATTTTTGTGCTAAAACAACAAATGTATTATATTTATCGCGTAATAATTTCTGTTGGTCGTCAAATATATTAATACGGTATTCCGTTGTTTTACGATTCGTTATACCGTAGGACGTACCACTCGACCGTCGTATACCGACAGAATAATGACGAGTGCGTCGGATTTAAAAAAAACGGCGGGAGTAAAAAAAAATTGAACAATTCCGCGACCCCTTCAAATAACAACGACGAACGAAAACCTACTATAATTTGTCTTTTCTTTTGAAACTCGAACGATCTGATCTGCATAATATTATTTTAAGAAGTTTGGCTATCGTAAAATATCGTTTACCAACTTGGTTTCAGTTTACCATCGTACTTTTATCGGAATCTGCGGTGTAATACCACGAGTGTTGATCATTGATTCCGTGCATAATATTACGGCGTTGGGGGAGGCATATGCATGTGAGAAAACAAATCTAAAAAAAACAACAAAAAATAGGGTGTTTGTTTGTTGGTTTTTTTTTTTTTTTTTACTGACGATAAAAGACCGAGAACGTGAACGATCTCATAAAGTATTCACCTCACACGCCCAGAGATTTATTCTTAGTTAAAATTTTTGCTTTTCTCCCGGGCGTACACCATCCTTTTTGTTCTTGGTTTTTTTTTTTTTTGTGTGTGTGTGTTTTCGTCGTAGTGTTCATTTCGCGTATTTTTTTCTTTTTTTTTTTATGTTATTTAGGCCGTAGTTAATAATTCCAACGGGACAAACGACCCCCCGAGCAGATGTTTCTTTTTAAAAGAAAACCCTATTTATTTTAAGTTATGGCCCACAAAAGAAATGTACGCATAACAACTTTTTTTTTTTTTTTTTGTAGTTCATTTCAATGAC
Organism: Tuberolachnus salignus; assembly: GCA_956483605.1. Lineage (NCBI taxonomy): Eukaryota > Metazoa > Arthropoda > Insecta > Hemiptera > Aphididae > Tuberolachnus > Tuberolachnus salignus. Next base: position 15,917,676 of record OY101429.1, read on the forward strand.
GCGACAACTCGCGAATAAATAAAATATCGATTTCTGAGTCTGTTTTATTTTTTTTTTATTATTATTATTATTTATTTATCCAAAGGGAATATAATGACCAGGTTTTTGAATTCGCATCTACCCAACGTGTTTTATTATTATTATTATTATTATTTTTTTTTTTTAATGATTCAAAGACAAAGTTTCCGTTATTGTACAGTTTTTGGAAAATAAATACGAATTATATTATTTCTATTCGATGAACCGCAATATCATTATTATAGGTAGGTGTAGGTATAGGAACACTACAGATAATTGGAATACATGAAATAATTATATTGTCGGCTGTAAAACCGCCGGTACAAGTCCTATTTTATTAAACATTAACGCCGTATAATACAGTGGCGCCGAACACGTGCCCCGGGTACTTGATGGTTCAGTTGAACTGATTTTTGTAAAACGGGTGGTTGGATAAAAAAATAAAAGAAGAGGACTTAGTTTTTAATCTATGCGCAGAGATACACAAAACACTTATAAATCATTAAAAAAAAAAAAAATCAGCGCATACAACTCGAACAGTAATTATAATAAATATATACAAATCAAATTAATTGATTTTAAGTAATTCCACGTCATCCGTACTGTCAATTTCGATTCCGTTCGTACACACCAAATTGAAATTCGTCTCAGGAAAATTGCGAACCGGAAAAACATTTAATTCTATGCGGAACGTAAATTTTTCGAAAATCTTGACGAAACCAGGAAAATAATAGCATAACCTACGCATATATAACTTTTACAACACCGAATTCTAGGCCGTAATGCATTTATTTATAAAATGTTACAGTCAAAACCCGAAATCCGTTAAAACCAGTATTGACTAGTCTGCAAAGCCGTTTCGTCAAAACTGAAAATGTTGTCTGGTTACGACTGTAGTTGACAGTTAGTACTGGAAATATATCGGTTAGGACCAGTGCTATAAATTGATTTTCAGAAATGATTTTTATATCGTTGGTTTAAAACCTGGGGTATGTAGAAATAATTACGCATCAGGATTAACTATAGGAGTTTATTGATGTTCGGAACAGGATGATCTAACGTCGTTATTTGACTGGCTAAACAAACAATCCATTGGCATTTAGTATTGTGCAAGATGCGATTTTTAAAAATTGTTTTGACCGATTTAGTTTTATAGCTGCGGTTAAATCTAGTTTTAACTAGTCGAAACCAGTATTGTCGAAAAGTGTTTGTGAAAACTACTTTTGACAGATTTCGGGTCTCAACTGTAAAATAAATATATATAAAAAAAATGAATGTTTGTCTGTCTGTATAAGATTAATAGACTCAATAACTACTGGAGCGATTTTGCAGAATATTCCGCGTTGTCGAGAGAAGGTTTATCGCTATTGAAATCCACACCATTTTGAATGCCATCCTCTAAAATTCGGTGTTTAGGTACTCGAGATAAAAAAAATTTAATTATTTTTATCGATTAACGGTAACACGGATGAAAAAAAAAAAAAAAACTGTTATTAATTATTGTAGTGCAATCACTGTGCTGTGCGGGGGTATCTATGGTAATAAGTGAAAACACGTAAAACCATTAGCTTTGTTTGTTTACGTGCAAGACAACAAAACAAAAAACGTCGTATATCATAAAGCGTTGCAATGAAAGAAATGATTATGTCACAGCAAACAAACAAAAAAAAAAAAAAAAAATAGATATTTGTTTGACATGAAAATCTCACTTAATTCAACGGTGACTTTGAATTATTTTTGTCGAATAGCGGTTGAAATTACCAAGTAGAACACTTTTACTCTGCCAATGGCGGACTATTCACTTTCCGGTGACTTTTTTCATTTTTTTTTTTTTTTTTTAAATAGTAGCACGGACAATAATATATAATGATCTAGCATCAGCAAAGCGGTCAGCTAGTACGCATATAATATTAATCAATTAAACTAATTTACGTCAAATATTATTTTAAGATTCGACGAGGGTCCGGTCGAAATTTAATTTTATCGTTTTTTTTTTTTTTCATTTCTCTCTCAGCACGCAGACGGTTTAGGTTAAGTGTTCCGTACGCCGGACGCGGGCGACGGACTCGCGTCAAATGCACGTCGGTCGACAAGACGGAACGGCCCGTTGGTACCGATACAAGTGCGGGGACGTTAATGGCAAAGATCGGATTTATATATTCGAACCGTCCCGCACATGGTAGTATTTAGAAGAACATTTCTTTGGCGATATTATTATTATCGAGTAATATTGAAAAACGTTTATGGAAAGTAAACGGGGAACGGGACACGCGTTTGGACCGCGTCCAGAAACTCAGAAACATTCAATACCGCATTGACTTTTGGGAGGCGCGCGCGCGCGCCGCCGTACGCACGGCCCGTCCCGCGGCGGTTCGGGTCGTTTTATCCTTAAAATATCGCCGTGTTCCGGTTGCCGATGCACGCAATTAACCGGCGGCCGGGAGCGGCCGGGCGACGGGAGGTGGCGTCTCCGGGGACATTGCCCGCCCAACTTACCGGCGAAACCGATTTACGATTCTCACCCGCGCCGCGCCGCCGCGGGTGCGGTCTATTAATCATTCAGGACGAGAATTATCATCCCCCGGATTTGCGCGCACGTCTCTCGGCGAGTAATGCGAGTTTGTACTTAAAAAGTTTAATCACCTGCACAAACGCGTACGCGCCGCCGGTTAAAACAAACGATAGTTTACGCGGCCGCGCGACCGGCGAGATTCGAGACCGCGGCGGCCAACGAATTTCCTATAGTGGAAAAGCCGGGAGGGATCCAGTTTTTGATAAAAAAAAATGTAAAAAGTTCATTAAATATCATACTTCATTAGTATTTTTTTTTTTTTACTCGTATTATACAGTGTGCGGCAAAGCCGACTGACGAGTTTCGACGGGCTATAAATAACGGACAGTAAAACTTAGAGAAAAGATTTTTGTTTTTATTTCAATCCCATTTTTGAAAATTATATCTCCAAGATGGCGGCCGTCAGCATCGATACACTGTTGTAGACGATCTCTGAAGCTCTAATATGATTACATTTCGACTGGTATGGCTTCGACATCCACGTGGAGTGGTCTTTCATGGAGCTGCCGTGGGTTATTCGTAACCCAGTATTGAACATTTTGTTTATTTACAGTTCCAGAAAGATGCAAACGGGCCTCATCGCTACAGAAAAAAATTTATATCGGAGGAATTTGCAGAAGAATTTGCTGACAGCGATTTTTACGGTTGCCGTAATCAGTAGCATTTAACTCTTGGACAAGCATTAATTTTATAGGGATGGAATGATAAATCTTCGTGAAGAATCCTCCTTAAAGAACGGTATGAGATTCCCAAAGCTACAGCGTGTTTCCTGAGCGTCTTGGTGACTGCTCAATTGACTCTCTAACCAACTGCACATTTTCGGGGGTTTTTACCGTTCCGGGTGCTCCGTGTCCAAGTCTACTTAGGGTACTTGCAGTTTCTTCCAAATGCCGTATCCACAATTTGATAGTGTTAGGAGAAGGAACAGATTCAGCGCGTGGAATGCCGAAGTGTATACGAAAAGCCCTTTGTGAATAATTATTTTCGTAATACGCACGCACGATGTATACCTGTCCAGACCAAGATTACGAATAAAAACGGCATTGCCGTACAATTTAAAATTTACCACTTATTACTAATTTACCTGCTCTAATCTTATCACAGGCCAATGACCTCATTAATCTCGTCAGTCGGCTCTGCCGCACCGTGTGTTAAACGATTTTATTTGTAAATCTCACGGGAAACTTCGGAATAACTGTTTACATTGAAGGTCGAGTTTTTTTTTTTTTCAAAAATAAATCGCTCTCTGCCCTCTTGCGTTAGCCGCCCCGAAAATGAAACGGGTATTATTGTGTAACCGGGAAAATATGCGAGCCACGTGGCATATATAATAAACACGTCTTCAGGTCCAGGGGCATATTTTTCAGCGGGTATAATATATCCATATATCCATATGGTATAATGAAAAAAAAAATAAAATAAAATTTAAAATACAATTGTGTAAACGATTTCTAATCGAAATTTGATTAGTTATCGTAATACCGTGGATCGAAATATATTTAGTTTATGAACGTATGATAAGACCAACCATAGAACAACATATTATATAGTATAATAGTGATAATCGATAAATCATGCTGCTTGCTGATAACGGTACAGATTAAATCACGGTATACCGTAGTTATGGTAAACTAATGACAATGGTTATCACGATAATAATTGATTGTATTATATTATGTATAATTATCGTTTCAAACGTTTTTTTTTTCTACTTAGAAAGTAAAACGTATTGTTTATGTTAGTATAAAAGTTCTCAGAATAAATTCGAATAAAAAAAAACAGCCTTTACTTTTACATATTTTTTTTCGCGTCAAATCTTGGCGATTAAAATAAATCAAATATTTATGAACTATACAAATTTAAGTGCTTTTTAGTTCAAATATTCCGTAAAAAATCATCAATTGTGGAGAAACAAAACTAAATCCGTAACTGACAAACAGATATATTGTACAACTTTCGGGTAATGGCAGTTCTTTGATGTTTTATGTGCTTTTGAAAATCAGAAATTTAATATTGTGTACCGACTTACGACAAAAAAATTATTGATAGTACTTAACATTATATTTAATGTATTAATTTATGGTGAATTCCGTGCGTTATTTTGCTTATTATATGTTGTACTTAACGGCAAAAATGGAAATAGTGGATTTAGTTTTTATAACCGTTAAGTGGAAATTACATAACAAAATTAACTAAACTTCGCTAAGAAGCGTTTTTCGTTAGTAATGATTTATTGTTGCATACAGAATTAAATGAAATTCCCCTCGTTGTAATACCTACAATTGTGGCCCACCCGCGGTGCGAAATATGTCCGTCTTTTTTTTTTTTTACATTTATTTTATTGTTATCCAATGCAAACTTATTAGATACCCGACTGTCGCTGTCACTCGGAGAGCTATTTATGTTGTATCAAAACTGGAGCAAAAGTGTTTTTCAAACAATTCCACAAAAAAAAAATCCACCGGGTTTAAATAGCGAACGAAAGCATATTTTGAATATAAACGAACGCTACCGGAAATTACTGCGACGGGGTACCTATTTTATTTATTTTTTTATATGGTAAAACTTTCAAGATAAAATAAATTGAGCTTTATTTCATAAAATATAATTAATAGTAAGTGCGTAGGTACCTATATAACATTAACTTTTTCAAAATATATTTTATATTATTACATTTTATTAATAGCTATTTCAGTAAATTGTACAATAACATCAAAACAAATAGAAGAAAAAAAAAATGTAATACAACCATTTTTTTGTTTCTTTATGAAATAATATTTTTCGTTCGTAACCGTAATATAGGTAAGTATCCAAGTCGTTTAAATTCGTCGTATTAAAATAATTTATATATATAGTCTCTATTGGTTATAAAAAAAAATAAGTTTTTATTCAAATTTAGTCAAGTTAAATATTACCTAATTGTATAAACGTGTTAAATTAACTATGCTTTTTTTATATCGTTATAAATGAATTGCTTATATGTTTAACTGCAAATAATATTAAATGAAATGCGAGAGACCGTAATAGATGGTCGTAATGTAAACTAGACTTTTTAAACTTAGGTTAAAGAAAAAATAATAATAATAACAACGACTTTCGCGGTAATTAAATCACTACGGGGCTCGGTGAATGTAATATTGATAATATTCAATATAACCTACAAAGTTTTAGTACAAAAATGGATTATATTCATATTTTAAGATGGATACGGGTACATTATTATCGCGTCTATTGGTTTTGATTATATACAATATAATTGTTCGAGTTTAAACTCTACGTGGATGATTGTATTGATTTTTCGGATTTTAAACTGCCAAACCATCATATAATGTGCATGCCCACGTACATGCGTTAACTAGCTTGTTTACGAGTATAAACAAAAGAAAGTGTATTCCCTTAAGAATATAGCTATAAAGGTCCGCGCAAGACGAATTATTACATCGATATTCCCGGAGGATTAAAAATAATGTTCAAGTGGAACATCGTGCCCAAGAAGTTTCGAACAAAAGTTTCAAATGTGAAGAAATTGCAGTGCGATACCGTAGGTAGGTCCATAAATAACTGATAAAAAAAAAAAAATTGCTAGCCAAGTAAAGATATAATATACGGACTTTGTACCGCGTCCTATAATATAACAGAAATTCCCTACTATTTTTATAGAGTAAAAATAGAATGTTAGACACGAATTTCTACTCGATCGGGAGAATAACAAAGTTTTAGCCACCTAATGCTTCCTGTTCTATAGAAAATAACAATGGGTGATCAACGATGATGCATCCTTTCTTTCCGAAATAGGTAACCTCAACCGCAGTGATCAAATTAAAAACGGTGTTACTAAACATTTTAGCAATAAAAGCAATAATTTAAAATAACCGGCTAAATGTTTAAGTGTTAATATTATTTGTTTAAAAATCGAATAATATATTATAAGGAAATAAATTAGGTGTTTCCAATTTGAAAAGTGTAAAAATGTGCTGCGTGTTTCGTTCTACTGCGGGTATGATTTTCTACTGGACGTGCAATACAATTAATTTCTTTATTACTTTTCTTTTTTTTTTCATACGGTACACGTGAAAAATTATTTTTAACTGTACGGAAATTATCGGTCAGCTTATTATTTATGCTCAAACATCGTCTTGTGAAATTGGACGATAGTATATATCGATAAAAAATTACGGAACGCAATGATTTCAATGATAATTACCAGGACTCGGGTTTTATAGCACTAAAAATAACTGAACTATGCGCTATAGTATGACCTAAAAGAATCTTAAAATAGGCGCTATAATATGCCCTAAAGACATGGGAAATAGCAAAAATGAAAATTTATTCTGTTAACAATTCAAAAAAAACCTTATATTTATTTAATAACTATTAATTAATAATTATGATTTAAATGTTTTGCCACATTTTCAAATTTGAAACTCCGACGGTTGTCAGTCTACAATGTCTTGTATGTCGAAAAGGAATTTTGGAGATGGTTTTTAATTTTGACATTTAGTTTTTAAACTTTTTTTTTTTTACAGTTGTATCTGCTTCACCCCGTAACGATTTGAACGATTCTTCGATATTCTCAATTATTTTTAACACGGTTATTAAAGAAACGTCTTTTGTCTGTAGTTTATTTATTCCGTCTACGAGAATTTTAAAGTTTGATTTTATATACGCTTGTGTTGCTCTCAAGACCGGGTTTAACAATGTGTTTTTTGGTTTTCTTTGTACTCACTCTACTCATCTTTATCATTGTTGTCGAGCTCTGCCATAATACGACGAACAGTGTTTACATTTTCGCAATAATAAACAGCCACGCTAATCCACGATCCTCATTTTGTAATTACGGGATCTGGTGGTAAACATACACCTGGGGGGGGGACACTTTTTTTAAACACTCTGACTCTAGGCAGGTGCTTTTTAAAATACTTTTTTTTTTTACAATTTGCGATTACACTGTCAACAGTGCTAAAGCGGTCACGAACCTGTTCCGCAATTTCTAAGCCAAGTTACGTGTATCATTTTTGAATAAAACACTTTAAATGATTTCCAAGCTTTTTTTCATGTATAGCGCTGCGTCTGATACAAATAATAGTACACGGTCGTGCCGTATTCCGTCTGGCCATAATTTGGCCATTGAAAACTTTACGGACCGTAGAAAAATTGGTTTTTTTTTCTAACCGTTCCGGAAGTAAAAATATGGATCCAGAACGTTCAATCTCCAGAGTACCGATAATGACATTGGCAATAAAGCGACCTTCGATGTCAGTTGTTTCACCGATACTCGTCCAAATGCGATTATTAAATACTCGAGTTCTAATTTGTTCGTAGATATCATCAGCGTAGAGTTTTCTTAACGGCGATTCCGTCTGGAATTGGATTTTTAGTATAATTTTCTCAAAATTGTCGAACCTGTTCATTGGTTATCTCGTTTAACGGTATATTTGCGGAAATAAGAGTCGATATTCAAAGTGGATTTTTGTTGAACACTTGCAAGTACTTGGCTGTCTTTTTTCACAATTTTCTTTTGCTCTCGTCTAATGGCTCTGATATGTTTATCCGTTTTTATTTGTCGCGTAACGTAAAATTTTTTTTTGTCACAATTAACTTTACACTCGCACAATTTACATAACAGATTACTCGCGTCGATCGAAACTAGGTCTTCGCCAAACTCGGACACAAAATATCTATACGGAACTAAAGTGTGTGTGAGTATTTTACTTGTGAACGGTTTGGCTTTACAGAAATCTTCGTCGGTCACGCGAAAATATTATAAAATTCGAAACGTTAACGGATTTTAACGATCGGCGGCACGTATACCCTAGTCACTTTTGATAATACCGGTAACAGTACGGTTATAACCGTAATTATTCAAATTTAATTTCGCGCGTCCAGTATCAGTTGTCATATATATATATATATATATATATACATATGTTTATTGCGTTTTTAATATTTGGTTTACGCGTCAATGGGTTTAAAAGACGATGTTGTTTTGGGTTTACGTTAAAATGAGGAAATAATGCCCAATGTTCGTTTATAACAACCGCAACACCGGTGATATTTTAACTATAGGCAACAATACGGTAGAATCGTTGGACTTATATAATTGATATATAATTTCGCATATGATTATCAATCTCGACGTCTGAAAAACAATTGGGAGGCGCGTGTACAAAAACATATTATCGGTAGAGGGGTTTAACAATATACCTGGCAATAAATTGGTAATAAAACCAAAATTTAATTCATCTACTTAATCATTCTCCTGATATTTTTTTTTTTTTTTTTTTTTGGGAGGGGGAGAGGTTGAACTCTTAACCTCCCCCACTCGCCCCTTGTACACGTGCCTGCCTATAGGTATACCTATAAATAAATAAATCGGCCGATATATTTACGTACCGAAACACTTTCAGCGAATGTTAATTTTGTTAGTTCTCCTAGAGAACAGTTCAATGGGAAAGGGGGGGCGGCGGCGGTCAACAGGAGGAGGTTAATGCGTTCGTCTAGGACTCGGACACTCATATGGGAAACCGTATGGGATACAGGGAACACGTCCAACTCGTAATAATGCGGCTGGTATCGGTTAATTGTTCTAAAACTAGCAATGACTTTGGCAGGAAGGGGCAATGGGCGAGGGGGTGATTATATTATTCAATATATCATTATGTAGTGGTGGTGTAGTATACAGCAAAATATTATTTTTTTAATCGTAATGAGAGGGTATCATTACTCACCGGCCACTGTGGAGACTGTCGCGTCGTCTTGTGGTGAAAACTATAGAATATTTCGCGCGAACGAGATTGAATATTGAAGAAAACACGCGGAACGAAAACTTCTCTCGGGATGATAATAACAAAAAAAAAAAAAAAAAATTTCAGCGTCACGGCACCGTCGGCGGTTATCACACGTTATCAGTAAAGACGATAAAACGATGTAAATTATTATTATTTTTTTTTTTTATATTTTCCGGTAGGCAATCGAATCGATTTCCGTTCGTATTATTTACGTATATTATTAATTTATCATCGGCAATTGTTTTACCGTTAAGTTACATACGTACGGCCGTCCGTACGTTTCGTACGCATATTATCGCGATGCACACGTGCACTATCGGCCGTGAACGATAAATCGTTACCCGTTAAATCTTTACAATAATTGCATAAATAAATATTAAATATATTATTAAAAAATTACTGTTATTGCCGTCGACAGATCGTGTTGTACACGCGCAGGCACACACGCACGGCGAAAAGCGTATTCCCGGACGGCCGTTCGGACTTGCGACTACTAAACTGCCAGGCGTGATCGCGGAGAGCAGTCGGCGGCGCCCGGTGCTTCGCTCGGGGGGCCCGCGTTCGGCGTGTGCGCACTCCCTGGGGTCGCGGACGTCACGCCATCTATCGCCGTCGCGCCCGCAACGCGCGAAACGCGTAAAACGCCCCGCGAGATATTTTCCGGAAGAAGACGCGAAATAAATTAATAAAAGGGTCCGGCGGTGGCGGCGGCGGCGAGGAAACTCGCTCGGTCCGGTATCGGTTGTCCCGCGATGCGCTTAAAAAAAAAAATTATTCACAATTTAACATAATATACGAAAGTACGGCCCCGGGGCGAGTACTGTTCAGAACGGTGTCGTTACGAATCGTTTTTGTTCTGGTATTAGGTAATGATTATTGTAACTTGTCAGAATAAGACGCCGACGTACGCGTAGTCGAGAATATAAGTATGTTAATAGTCACGTGTTCGCGGGAAGGAATATGCGTTTAAAAAGAACAAAAAAAAAAAAAAAAAAACCCACCATAAACCTTCACTTGCTTCTACTATTCATTGGCGTAGGGAGGGATATTGCAAAGGCCCCGGGGCGCGTTTATATTTATTTTTAACATTCGCGATGAACGTCTTAAACCTTTTAGAGAGTACGATTGATTAACGCTTGAAAAAACTTAAAACGTAACGCGGGGGTTTCTGTCCCACACATTAGGTAACACCTTTTTTACCAGACTAAGGTGAGTTATCTGTTTGGTATGTAACGTATGTTCCAGTGGCGCACCCGAAGAAGTGGACTTCGCGTCTGGGTCCCCTCCTTACCTTCCATTGACTAGTGTTATAGTATTAAAACGTATATTAAGTTTATCAGACGTTTTCGACAAAGATTGGATATTTTGTATCATGTATTTAAAGCATTTTTAAATCATTACACGGCTAAAAGAAAATAATAAAAAAAAAAATCGATTTTCGAGTTATTATCAAAATATGCAGCGTTTTACCATCTATAATTTAGTATACTAGTATTTTATTTTCATTAATAAATATTAAATACAGAAAGTTTTTATTTCTGATTATAAAAATATATATATATATAAGTTTTCAGCATGACACTTCTGGGATTTGATTTTATTCTTACCTGATTAAGAAGTGTTGATTACATTATTATTCAAGGCGGAATAAAGTCATATCTCAAGAGTAACAGTTCCACGTGAGAAAAATCGATCTCATATAGTGACAAAAAAAAAAACTTTAAAAGTCGATTTCCCAACATTTTCATATTTTGAATTGTGCCGCTATTAAACCGTGAGTGCGATATGAAAAAAAAAAAAAATATATATATACAATAATTGTTTCGAGTTTTGTTGCTACATATTCAACATAAAAATTACAGGAGACGACCGAATCCTATATATTTTAGCAATGGAAATATTTTTTTTTTTTTTGGGGGGGTATTTTTCCCCATCGTTCCCCCACACTGTTCAGGGGTTCCCGATCATAATTTATACAAATATATAAATATATATTTTTGGACACATTTCATAGGTTTTTTTCTTTCATATTTCCATGGTGCGTATAATAGTGTTATGTATATACTTTATATTATTTATTTGCATCGATATAGGAATACGTAACGTTATACATTTATTGTAAACGCATAAAAAAGCTCAATAATAATAAAAAAAAATAAAAATAAAAAAAAAAAAAAGGAGAAGGAGAACAATTACAGTAATATAATATTAAAGTGTATGAAATGTATATTCACTTCGTTGTACGCATCACGTAAGCATATGTATGTGCAAAAATATTAATCAAATTTTCGTATATCGACAAACATCAAAGAAATAACAGTTTTTCGAGTAAAGTTTATACTAGTGGCGTAGACGGGAATTTTACAATTTCTGGTGCCCGAGGGAAGGGTTCGGTGGATATAACATTACAAGCAATAATTTACATAGCTCGTGTTTATAATGCGGTAGTGCAATATTTAAATTTCTACCTAATGTTTTATATGTGCACGCGGTTAATTTATTGGTACAAATAATTGTATTATCTCGATATTCGCGAATAAAACTATATAGTTTAATTACGTCTTAAAAAACTATATCAAAAAAATAATAGTATTATCGTTTGATAGGTCGTCGTAATCACCGTGCGGTATATATAGGTAATTGGTCGATGTTTTTACTCGTTTTAAATAATACGTATTTCGTAAACTATGTTAACCTGCCGTTGGGAGTAAGAAGAAAAAAAAAATGATCCGCTTGTGAATTGTTATTCGATGGCTGGAAAATTGTATTTTAAGCGGCCCGGTGCCTGGCGTGTATTTTTTCTCTTAATAAAGCACTCGTGTGTCGGACAAGGGTCCAATTTTGACAATAATTTTTATTTTTTTGAATAGACGAAGACTTTTTACAGACCGCCGCGTCGGATTAATATTTTCATTTCAAATTTTATAATAATACGTCTTTAAAAAAAAAAAAAAATGCTCAAATTTTAACATATTATTGGTCCACACCCTTCGGACCCCCTACACCGATGATTGCGCTACTGAACTGTGTGTGTGACTGCCCATACATATTTCCCGAATTGTTCGTAAAACGTAATGCCGTGGACTGAATAATAATAATAATAATAATAATAATCGCGAGGACTTAGGTCAAATTTAGATTTAGACAAATTGTAATTGTGGATACTTACACGTCTATCACATGGCCATCGCCGCAATGCAATATTATCGTTGATATATTTCCGTCTTGAATGTATACTGTACCTATATAATATTATATATTGTTCGAAACGCAATTAAACACAATTAAAAACCCCTTGAAATTATTCCGTCTTGAGATATTATTATGCAAACTAATGTCAATATAATTAAAAACTTTGTAATTAAACCCACGATACAATTTTAATAGAATTCATATTTTATATTAATACAATATTATAATATTATAACAGTTGCCCGAAGAATATGCGCGAATTAGTTAAATCACCGAGCCCCGTTTCGACGTTATTATATTATATAATATTTAACCAGTATCCACTTTGATCCTTGTTACGCGTCTTCTTCGAGTTTTTACCGTACTCGCCGATAATATAATATATATATGCGTTAAACGTTTCTTTTTCCTTTTTTTTTTTTTTTTTCCATTCGTCGTGTTTTAATCGCCGCGCGATATTTCACAGTATTTACACGCGGACGGTTTACCGAGAGTCGTTAAAAAAGTATTCGGTAACGACGTTTAAAAAGTTTTTCGTACCGTCTAGGCTTCGGCGGCGGCGCATCGAACGTGATGTTCTATACGGAATTTTACACTCCGTCGTCGGAGTATTATTCGATTTCTAATAATAAAATCACGTCCGTTTGGATTTAAACGTCATCGTATATATATATATATATATATATATATATATATATATATATTATAGACGGCTATGTATATTATAATAATAATCAAAAAAAAAATATTTTCTTTTCACCGACTCGAAGAATAATCTTGTTAGCCGATCGGCTGTAACACACTTCAATACGTATAATGGTGTATTATACCGGTTCGGGAACCGTATAGTCCGATAACTATAAAAAAAATTGTTCACATAATAATCGTTCTGGGGGGGGGTATAGGCGAATAATGCCTTAATCATCCGCCGTCGATCAATACGTTAAATTATTAGACCCCGTAGACGTAATATTAATAAATGAACCGCCGGACGTTCACCCCAACTCGCATACACCGCCGTACGTCGCCTGTTGGTACCGCCGCCGATAAAAAGAGACGGCCCCCCCCAACATCGGCTTGCGCAGACCTTAACAGCAGGGGGGGGGAAGGATGCGCAAATTTTGGTTTTCTTAACCTAACCGACATCAGTGGCCCCCGTGGAAATGTTTTCTTAGAGAAACGGGGAAACTATTAAAACAATAAACGGCATCCACTTTGCTGAGCAAAGTTTGCCTCGTGTTTATATTCTCGTTAATATTTTATGAAACGTGGAAAAACGATAAAAAAAAAAAAATGCTAATAGTATAAAAACAAAAAGTTATCTATTGATTCTGGAATAAACATTTTTCTCTCGGAAGGTGATTTAATATTTTTAATTGTCGAATCGCATCGTCGGTATTATTATGATAAGCTCAATTTCGTTGTCCGTCTAGTCTGTCTTGCCGCGTTTTACTACGTGACTTCGCGTGAGATTAAACTCAATTTTGAAAATGCCCGTTCGAGCGAACCACTAGGACTTAATCTTTTTGTCCGTGAAATCACAAATCGTGGTCAATGTTATCGTATTTAGATCAGTCGCCATACTAAATTTCCTTCGCTTTAATTTATCCCTTCATTTGAATTTACTTTATACGGATATAGATTCTAAATTTGCCCGCAGTAGGGGCAGCTGCCCACCCGGTCAATCCCGTGCGCATCGCTATATATCTGGGTAAATCATAGGACTTAACCTGTACGCTAAATATTCCTGACAATGTTCGTCCTCAGACTCAATTAGACTCTCTCTATCTCTCTACTGGCCATTATTACTCAGTCCATTTATTATCAGGTCTGTGGTGGTCATCCTGCATAACGTCATTGCCGAGTTAGGCGTATACGTATACAGGGCGGTCGAGTGTCGTCACGTTCAGGCTATTATCCGCGTCGATAATATTTAATAGTTTTTTTTTTTTTTTTTTTTTTTTAAGTTTAAATACAAAAAAAATGATTATACGTTTTATCGTTTGACAATTACAAAAATTATAATACGTACGACATACAATTATTGTTATTGTTCATCTGTAGGCCATTGCGCATTTTTCAGTCGAATGCATACCGTCAATGACTTATTCAGAAATAAGTTACGGGGGGGAGAGGGGAGTGATTTAAATTAATCGCACGCCCCCGGAAAAAAAATATTCTATTTGGGCCACTGCATATATGCATAATTTGGGGGAGGGAGGGGGGTCAAGGTATGTGGTTTCGCCCTTTACTTTTAAAATAATCCCAATTGGCTTGCCGAAATAGTGTAAAAAAAAAAAAAAAAAAAAACAATGATTATGTACTATTATTTATGTATAATTAAAATTAAATTGTATTTTTGTATTAATAATAGATACACGAAATTGAAAAATTGTTTATAAGTTTTTGTAATTCATTCAATCGCCAATAATAATTTGAAAAGTAAATTTTAATCGATATGAATAATAATTGCAACTGTGATTATCAAAGGAAAGGATTTTAAATTTGCTATATTATTGTAAAAAAAAAAAAAAACAAACAATCAACACCCCGTATAGTTTGGTCACAATATTATAATATATATATAATTGTATATCAGTGGTTTTCAAACTAGTTGCCGCAATCGTTTGAAATTTTTCATAAATTGACCTAATTTTAATTATATAACTAACCGAAAAAAAAAAAAAAAAAAAATGGTCTTAAAAAGTTGTTTATGGCCGAACCGTGTGCAGTGAACATCAGTGGCGGTAGGGGGGGGACAAAAGTGTCATTTTGCCACTCTCCTAGGTGTGACAACAATACAATCCTCTGAATTGTCTAAAATAAATAAAGAACGCAATGCATTAATTACTTTTTATAATTCGTAAGATAAAAATAATATTTTCCTTAAATTATTTCATAAAAGTTTATACGTATTTGACGTTTCTCTTGTGTTATAATATGTTGACGTATTGTCAACGTTGTCGCATTGTCGGGATTACAAACACAAGACGACTAACATTAAAATAACGATGAATTTTTTCGTTTGTTTATTACTTTAAGATTGGTTTACTTGAACGGTTTAGCGCCATTGAGGTTTTAGTCTAGGATTATTTATAATAATATATTTCCACCGCCCGTCGCGGTTGTCGATTTCGGCGAATAAGTTATTTCGCCCTCGCCCATCCCCGGCTTTAGTTTTTTTTTTATATATATATACTCGGGCACGCCGCCGGTGTACATTTTTGCGAAGAGTACGGTGTTGCCGGTGTTCATAAAAAAATAAAAATAAAGTTTGAAAACCACTGATATCGTAATACGTATGGTATGTGTGACCGGCGCGATCCGATGCCCGACGCCCGCCCGCACTAATGACGGGACTCCGGGAGTTATAATAATATTGTTGGGGCCGACACGTTCGACGTCCGCGACCAGATGAAAGGACTGCCGAGTCCGCCCCCCACATCTCCGACTCAACCACAGGCAGGCATCATCGCACACACGTTGAATAATAATGATAACAATGATAATAATAATGATAATACAACTCGCCGGGCCCGGCGGATTCGTGTTGTTTTATCGTGCGGCTTATACAATTAATATAGTGTGCCGTTAAAAAAAAAAAAAAAAAAAAAACATAATAACCGTATTACAAAATGAAAAGACCGTTCGACGACGACGGCGATTGAGTATAATAAAAAAAAAAAATACACAGACACAAAAATAAAACCGTCCGGTAATAGCTGCGGGTATGACGGGGACGGATGTTTTTCGTATACGAAATCCGAATAACCCGGTCAACGTCGTGATGACTAAAATACAAGGGGGGGAAAAAAAACAACAAAAAAACCGTACAGTCATTGTGTAATGAAAATGAAAGAAAAAAAAAATTATATATATATATATATATATATATGTGTACCTAAGTACGTTTTCACACATCGCTTTGATACAATCTTTCAAACATATACTGTATAATGACAAAAAAATGACATAATCATCTAAGCGAGCCTAACTGTTATGGACGATCGCTGTACGTTATAGTTCTTCTCTATCCGGTTTAAACATTTTTTAATTTTTTTTTTTTTTGTAATTTATCATATATATATATATATATATAGCGGTGTAACTTGGTAAAAAAAAAAAATAAATAAAAGGGGGCAAGGGTCAAAGAAATTTATTCACCAAAACCAAAACTACAGGGGGCGGTGTAAACACAGTTTTGTACGGCGCGTCAACATATTATAAAAAAAGAGAAACGTAAAAATATCTATAAACTTTTACGAAATAATTTAAGGAAAATAATTTTTTTATCTTACGAATACGAAAAGCGATTAATGTTATTGTTTTTATTTTAGGCGATTCAGAGATTTGTACTGTCATCGCTCCTGAATGGGGGGGGCAAAATAACACCTTTGCCCGATCCCCTCAAAAAATTCAGAGGGGGGAAATGCCCTCGCTTGCCCCCCTCATAATTATGCCTTGTATATATATATATATATATATATATTGGTGTGGTTACAAGAAAAATAATTTCACGTGTCGTTGCGAAAAAATGGATAAAATTAAACTAAAAAGCACAAAGTCGAATTATAACAATATTATTATATAGATTCTAACTTCTAAGTTCTAGCAAATGTGAACTGAATCGACGACAAATCGAAATTACGGCTTTTCACTGACTGCTCATAAAATTGTATACATTTTATCTGTACGTCCGGATAATATTATATTGTTCTCATAATAATTTATAAATATCTAATACAGTAATATACAATATAAACTTGTATTGTTATTATTTACGACATAAATATGAGTATAAATTCGAGTTACCAAGATAAATTGTCAAAATCGTATTATATTATGAAACAAAACATGTACGTATTACGAGTGTAATACGAATTATATTCGTACATTTGTTAAAACAATTATAATTATTTATTTTATAGTTTGAGTGTTGGGTAAATTCAAAAATTGACATATTTTATATGTAAAATAATTTAACCTGTAGGTTGTAATCAACAATTTGTTTCGTAACTTAAACATTTCGAAATATCATAAAAAAAAAAATAAACGAAAAATTGCCCTCGTATCTCAATTTTTTATAGACATTTTGCAGATATTTTTTTATTTGTTATACAGAACAATATTAGAAGGTACTGTAAACTAAATTTAAAAATGTTAAATTAAATATCACTCTATGCATGTGTATAGAAGTACAGAATGCATTTTTAAAAATGGTCTGCCGCCGGCAAATTGGCAAATCAAAATTACAAGACAGGGGAATTAATAACAAGTTCAAAAGTTAAATTAAGTTCAACGTCTTTAAACTTAGTTTTTTGAACCTTTTTATAATTTACTAAATTAATTACAATTTTTTTAATTTTTTTTTTTACTTACATAACGAGTTAATTTTAAATCGTATCACGCGATAATTTAATTTCGATTTTTATACGATTATTACACTTACGGTCTATGCCGGTGGTTTTTAACGGGGTTCTATAACGACCTCTGGGGGACTATGGGGGAGGGTATTGTGTGTCAAGTCGCCAGCCCGTCAAATTATATTTTATTATCTTTGCCATCCTTTCAGCAGCTTCCCACTTCTTTTTATCATACTATTAATAACGGGATTTTCATATAGAGAAATTGACAAAAATTTTGCCTCTCGAAATTGATGGGGGGGGCCGGGGGGGGCGTTACTAAGGTCGAGAAACACCGATGAATAAAATAAAAAAAAAAAAAAAAAAAAAAAAAAAAAATATAATAAAATATAAATATTAAATATTTTATTTTAAATATAATAAAACACTGCCTGAATATTTACCAAAATAATAATATTTTTTTTTTCACTCAATAATGTGGGCGGGGAGTTCCGAGTTTAAAATAAGTATACAATTTTCGATACTCCGTCAGGCACATCCTGTATTGAACGTCATTATATTATTATTTTTTTTTTAAATCCCACGCTCATTTTCAACTATGGCAACAAAATTAACTTAAATCGAGTAAATACTTTTTTCAATCGACCCGACGACTATTAACATATTGAGTTAATATTGTTCGTTAACTTGCCCGGCCTTGCAAAACTAATATAATAATACAATTCGATCCAGTTTACACATACCTTAGGCAGTGCTGGGTATTTCACAAGAACGACAATTATTTTAATTAAAATCCTACAACGCTATTTTTAGTGACATAATAATATATTATTTGGTCATATAATAATAAACGTTTTTTTATTATTATTTTGTTTTTTTTTTAACGTTTTTAAATATTTTGTTGAAAATGTATTTTCAATTTTGACATCAACGGGGCCGCGTGAATAACATTGCGTATTAACATCGGTGAGATTTACGCGGAAGTGCGTTTCTAAAATAATGAATACTAATTACGAGATTTTCATTATGGTAAGAGTTTCCTTAATATTTTGTAGACACACTATACCGAACTGAATACATTTGTTTTTTAATTTTTTTTTTTTTTTTTCTTCTTTTCATTAAGTATATAGTTAGTTCGCAAAACGGTGTTGGCTTAATATAACTGTAGCCGCGAGATATAAACATACCGAAATATTACGTATTTATTTTTAAAAAAATGTAATAATAAGACAACTTAGACGAGCTTAGCTTATTATTTCTATATAATAATAAATATTATAAAATCTGAAACTATTTTCGAAGTAATGATTAATGATTACTTCAATTCATTACAATGATACGATTTTTTTTTCTTTTTGTATAGCATCGAAATATTCATTTAAACAGTTATATATATATAAACTAGCTGCCATCACCTGGTCTTGTTCGGGTCAAGTTTGTTGATTATCCAGAATCGTCTAGCTGTCCCGCACATCAGTCGTTTTGAAATTCAGAGCAAAATGCGGAATGTATTGGATTAATTATGAAGCGTGCTTATTTTTTTTTTTTTTTTTTTAATGTTTCTGTCTAAATCTAATTAATTGTTTTTTTTTTTTTATAAAAAAAGGCCATATTACTTTTAAATTATGCTTGATTTTAAATTTTAAGTTTCTATTGGCCTTACGCTTTAAACATCTCTGGAACCAGCCACAAATAGATTTTGTTTGCATGAGACCCGTGACGGAGGTACAATTGACCATTGAACTATTAGATTTAAACCTGCAACGTTTAATGTTTGGCCCTGTCCCTTATTCATGATCATTAAAAAGAATAATTTTACGAGAAGTTGAAACCGTCTAAACTGGAATGGTAGATTGGTTGGTACCATTGGTATTCTAGGGATCAAAACCGTTTCCCCAGCTTCACAGCCAGTAAGGATCA
Source organism: Tuberolachnus salignus (assembly GCA_956483605.1). NCBI lineage: Eukaryota > Metazoa > Arthropoda > Insecta > Hemiptera > Aphididae > Tuberolachnus > Tuberolachnus salignus. The sequence goes on from OY101429.1 coordinate 15,937,529, forward strand.
TCGTACACACGAGCAGACAGTTATTTAAAGATTTTATTCCTCGATTCATTGCAAATGACATAGGACCTGTGATCACGTGGAGTAATATTCTTAAGTAAAAACATTTACTGTTATTCGGATGAACATGTATCCCGCCAAGAGTATCCTTTGTTTTTACTCCGGGATTACCTTCGACGGTAGTTCCTCGATTTCTTCCTATAATATTTCGGTAGATTACACGGTCTACATTTGTATCGACCGGATTGAAATTGTTTCACTTCATTTTGAGGGTCTGAACTAAATGTAGATTAAACATTAATTTTGTTTTGTATATTTTTTGGAGGAGCATTTCCGATTTAGCGTAACCAAACTCGCAGTTATATTTTGTAGAGTTATTTCTACTATTTAGTTTCCATAGTGAATCAATAAATGTTTTTCATTCTATCTTGAATTTGTTATATTTTTATATTATCCAAATTTTCGACTTTTCCCGTGGACTTTCCAATAATTATCTATTATACAAACCTTGCCCTGACAATTACGAACACAACAAGAAAAAGAAAAAAAATCAGCCAAATCGGTTGAGCCGTTCTCAAGTGATGGTCTTACATCCATGCGATAAAACCAGTGTCCTAGACAAGAATTTCTATTATGGGGGGGGGATATATATTTATTCTAAGATAAGCCCCAGAGGGGTGCCCCACAACCGGAAAAATGTCCTGATTTTGATACAATAAATATTATTTTTTTAATTTTATTTAATCTATTCTACAAAATAATGTCTAGTTTATTGTACCACCAACTAGTATATGGTCTAAGATAGTGATTAGTGAATTCTCCAAAAAACTGATGAGGCATTGTAACATCGTATCATTCCCGTTCTTATCAGTGTGTCAAATAATTAAATAACGTTCCAGAACATGTTATCATATCAAATTGATAACAAATGATAATCATTAATTTCTTATATCGGTCGTGTTAATAATAAAATTAATAATAATAAAGGTAATTTTATATTAATAATAAAAATAGTTCATGGGGGAATTCATTCCCCCCCCGTATTTACACCCGTGTATAAAACGTGTACAATTATTAATATTAAAAAAGAAATTATATTAATCGAGTGTCTCGATCTCTCCATCGGATAATAATTGTAGGTATTTAAAGTACCTACTATCGAGCACATGCACAGATACATAGACTAGTCGTTATTCGGAACTGTGTGGAAAATAGAAACTCAAAGAGTTATTCGAAAATGCTGTAAGGTTTAATTTTTTTTTTTTTTTTCGAAAATAACCTCTCTCTCGACGCACCCGCGAGATTAAACAATTTCTATATCAGATTATTGTCCCGGTATGTTTTTGACCGGAGCAAGACGATTTACCGGTCCATATCGTGACCATAAACGGTACACATTAAATATTATTATATATTTATGATTTTAATATTATCGCAAAAAAAAAAAAGCTAACACAATGACGCACAAAGAAACGATCGATGGAAATTATTAGCTTACCTACGTTGAATAATATAAAATCGGATTTATTTTACGTAACTTTTGAAGAGAAAAAAAAGAACAAAATAAATTCAATTTTCGACGCGGGCTCTGGAGAAGAAGAAAAAAACGGGAAAAAAAGTTCCGAGATAATTTATCACGTTTTTTTCTACAATCGAATAATATCTCTTGCGTAGTACTCTTCTACTATATATCACGGCTATATATTCCGTATCATGCACGAGCGTTTTCTAACAACAGTCCAACACTCGGTTTGAATCGTCGTCGGCCGCAATAAAAACGGATCGCGTTGGCACTGTAATTTTATGGGACGTACATTAGATGCCGATTAATGCGATCGCCGGTTGTAAAATTAACTGCAGTTCATTATATAGAATCACTCTCGAAAATAACGCGCACGTTTTCGCCGTTTATGCGCCGTTAAAAGTTTTTATTATAAAGTCAAACGTAGCACGACGCTCGATTGAAAAACCGTTATCACGGCCGGGGAAATTATAATAATATTATATTGTCCCGTAGAGATAATACAAAAAAAAAAGATAGGAAATCCTACACGGATTTGCGCGCATGGAGGAGACCACCGAGGTAAAACCGCAACGGGTGTAGAGCACTGTGGTTCCATTAGGTCAATTATCGTTATCGTTTTAAAGATTTTAGTTACGACACTTTAACACTTGAAGTTTCGCCCAATATAACAGGTCCGATATATTTAAAGGAATAAAATACGTGCAGTGTTTATCGTGTTCATCCTTTACTATTATTTTATGTCAATTGAAAATATCTGTTTAATCATAGAAAAATACTTATACGAAACATAATAAAAACAATTCGAATGTTTCACGAAGCAAGACAATTTTAGAAACAAATAAAAAAAACGCATTGGATGTAACGATATACGATTATTATTTTACACTAATTATTATTAAGGCGGATGACCGGAATCTCCAACATTTTGTCATAAGTAGAAAAACTATCGCACGATCCTGGAGGCAATGCCATTGTATTCCGAAATATGTCCATGACGCCATTACCTAAGGTAACGAATTTTGTCCCGTTTAGTAAATTGTGGAATTCAATTTTAGATTTTTCCCTAATGTTCCTAATAATAAGGGAAAAACTGGGAAAAATAACGTCGGTAAAACAGTAATGTTTACGCAACTATGTTTCATGTTATTTTCCATTGTATTTTTTTTTTTTTTTTGTTATTTTTGTTTATCCCCTTGAATCGTTTTTCGTGCGCAATTATTTACCGTCGCATACAGATATAAACTAATAGATTACCCTATATGTCCTACCTTCCGAACTTTACACCTACAACAGTGGCTCACACGTGGTGCTAAGTATATCGGGGTTTTTTTTTTTTTTTTTTTAACATATGGATATAAAATATGTATTATTTCCTTTTTTTTCGTATTTAAAAAAAAAAAAATGTATAAACAATAATAATATATTACTTATAATCATATACGGCCTATAATTAACCGCGACCTAGTAACCTTTATGGTTACATAACTAGTATAGTTTTCAAATAAACTTTATTCGGTCTACGAAAGCCATTGATAGGATACAAAAAAAAGCTTAATAGGTCACGCAATGAACATTTCAGTTTTCATTAGTGTATTACTTATAAAATATTAGTAAAGTCGTATATATATATATATATATATATATATATATATATATATATATATATATATGTTTATATATTATGTATAGTTATGAGTTATCGCATATTGGTATCGTGCAAAACACAATATTATGTGATTTACCTATCCATTCAGAAAATTTAACTATAAAAATAAAAAATACTGAATAAAAAATCATGTTCACTTTATACGCTGTCGGGGTACTCAATAAAAAAAAATTTAAAAACATTAGAAGAAAAAGAAACTAGAAAATATTAAAATAATCGTTAAATTAATAAAAAAAAAAAAAATTCTAACGAGTGCGTTTTATCGACAATAGCATATATTTAAACTGTTTATCATAAACCATATTGCCAATATACGAAAATTTATTGAAAAATCCGATAATAGTTTTTTTTTCTTTTTTCGCTTTTAGTCGTTACGAATAAATTAATTAAAAGTTAGTTTAACGTTATAACCCTACGAGACACGCGACATATAATATTATCACATGCCGTATTGGAAAAACAATTATTATAACTGAAAATCTAAATACATAGTGAATAATACGTATTGTAAAAAAATACGTATTATTACCGCGCGAAATATCTAAATTAGACACATTTACTACCAAATTGTTAATGAACTACCGAAACGCGTTCCTTTACGTAACGGTCGTAGGTGAAACTGCGGGTCGACCCGGTCAGGCCGCGACCTAATGTCTACAGGTGTCGGAGATAATATCATAAGATCGTATTAGAAAATATACAAAAAAAGGGATAAAATCTCAATGATTTTCCTTTTGTGTAGGACGATTTTCATACATTATGTGACATGACCTAATGAAAATGTCTAATTTCGCCCACGGCCAGGGGCGTTATATGGCGTTTCGACGTATATTCGTTGGGATCCGAGCACGTGAAATTATACACCAAAATTAAAATATTGAAATTTCGCGGACAGAAAACTCGGCTGGCGGTGATTTTTTCTTTTTTTTTTCTTTGTTCTACAACCAAATTTCCGTATTGGTTATATGTAATCGATCAAATCACTGCCAGTGGCGATCGTCATGGCATCCGCGTGTCAAAAAATCGCTATCATACCTATAGTTTTTTTTGCCGCCGTTTCGCCTATGCTTACAATGGTTGTGCGTATAACTTTCGTTTTGCATATTTTAGTAGATTACGTACATATTTTAGATTTTTTTTTTTTTATAAAATATAGTATCTACTTATAATGACAATAAAAGCTCTTTGTTATAAAAAATAAAAAATAATAATAATAATAATAACACTGGAAAATAATTGTTCGAGATTTATAAATATGATAAAAACTTTAGTATCTGTAGCGCCCGGCGTTTTAGATAAATATTATAATTATCTCGGATAGGTAATTTTCATTCGAATGGGTTGTAATTTATTTTCCGAATATTAGAATTTATATCGGGGTTTTTTCGCCGCCATTATTCAAAATTTATAATAATTTTTTATAAAACATTCAAATCATCAAGACTTGTTGTAAACTAACATAGTGAAATAATGAACGGATTTGTTATTGTATACTGTATTGTATAATATATTACGTTCAAACAAATTGACTCGTATTAAACGTAATGCGACGAAGATATTATTTTCATTTATTTAAAAAAAAGAAACTCGGTAAAACAGTCGGAAGTTTAACATTAAGAAAGGGTTTTCATATTTCCTCCTCCGGTCACAAATAATAATAAACTTATAAATAAAAAAAAAAAAAAAAAAAAATGAACACTATACAGCGTGTAAACGCTATACGACAACAATAATTATTATGCAGTAGATTTAAAGCAAATGACCATGGAAAATTAAAATATAAACTAAATTTCAAATGGCAAAGTAAAAAATAAGCTACATAATAAATTTATTACAAAAATAATTCCTATAATTTAAAGAAAAGAAAAAACCGTCTCACATTATTATGACATTGTTCTTAACGACATTCCCGAAACAATACACTTATACTTTAGTGCTTTCAATTTTATATTACCAAAGGGCAAAACTGATGGGAAAGTTTCACGCGGAATCCAAATTTCGGTGATGAAAAGTTCACGGGTAGAGAATTTTTATACTTTTGACACTATAAACCACGACGCATCCGGCTCCATCCGTAGAATGAAAAGCTAAAAAAAAAACCCCTCGAACGCGGCACGAATTGCTCGTTTTTTATCTCATCAAATATTTAAAAAAAAAAAAAAAAAATATATCAACAACAACAACATTGTTTTTTTTTTTTTTTTTTTTTTTTTTTTTTTTTTTTTTTTTTTTTTTTGTCGTTATATGTTTGCTTAGACCCTGTCCCCGTGGGACGAGCACAGCTGATCAATTTCGGTATATAGGTAGAGAGAATTATAAACTTTAAAAATAATATGTTCGTCAGCTACCTATTTGTATCTCATAGTAATATTCGGCTCGTCCGTCGTAAATAATGATTAAAAAAAAAAAAAAAAAAAAAAAACCCCCTTACGATTTGAATAATTAAAAACCGTGTAAACACCTGTACGCGCCGAATACATTTCCCCGTCTATTTCTACGCGTCTAGTAGTTCGGACGTGTTTCACAATATCGTAATTATTACGTAAACCGTTATCGACGCGCCGGGTAACGATTGAAAATATATCGAATTTTTTTTTTTTATAATATATACTTGACTGCACGTCGAACATTAAAATAATATTACGTTATCGAAATAATTTATATATATATATATATATATATCAACATACGCGTGTGTGCGCGTACGTATCATTAATAATAAATTGATCTGCAATAGTTTAACGCGCGAGTTTCAATTAAGATTGTGATGGGAATTCGCCAATGTCAAACCGAACAATAATTATTCCACCTGGTGCCGGACTGTTTCGCCGCGGAATTCCGCACGCGGGCGGGCCGTACAATAATTATATTTTCAATAAATCGCGTTATCGATCCGCGATCATAATATAATTATGGAATTATTAAATTCGATTGATACGACGAAATCCGAACGTTTAATTAAATATGTAATTATTTATTTAATAACCTATTTGCGTCCGGTACGAAATCCAACGTTCCGGAAACGTCTGTTAAACGGTTACGCTATTTCGGAGTAAGTGGTACCTCCAGTGGCGTGCCGAGGTTTAAGGTCATTTACCTGAAAAAAATGACAGAATACATTTTGAAAATGTAATCACATCTGTAAATTGCCAATTCGAAAGTATTTCGATCGGGTTTTTGAGTCTGTATAATTGATTTTTTACACAAAACAAATAAAATCAAACAAAAAAATCACTGAATTTAATGATCGGAGCAATATTTCTGGTATATTAATGTTGTTTACGGGCGGACATTTTATACACTCGTCACAATTAAACCAATAATAATATATTTCTCGTCAGGCGAAAATAATAACGGAAGCATTGCATGTACAATTATTTCTCTAGTAACCACTTGCGGTTTTGGCTGTGGAACATCCTAATAATTACCCTAATAATAAACCCTTAGGATTTACATAAGGATTTACCCCCCGACGGCGGGGTAAATCTTCTTCGGTGGACACGCCACTGCAGAGCGAACCTACTACAGGGTCGCTAAACGTTTGAATTTTTAAAAATTCCCTGGCTTTTCCACGTTTTCCGGTTAATCGTTAAGCATTTTTCATACCCGGCCGTAATGACGAAATTGTAACCGTCTGAAAAATTAGTCTAATACAAAACGGTTGACGAAAATGCACAGTAATGAATACACCTGTGGCAGGGGACGCCATGACATTTCAAGGTTAAGTAATAAAAAAAAAAATGTTAGAAGTTTAATTTTAAATTGTAGAAATTCTATTAAAAATCACCAAATACATTCCAAAGATTTCCCTGGCGATTTTAAAATCCCATGAAATTTACAGATTTTCCAGACTTGTGGCGACCGTGTAAATATAGGGCTACTGTATATTAGGGCTGGCGGTATTTCGATATTTTAATTTAAAAAAAAAAAAAAATGGTAACACTGGTTTCAACGGTTACGCGATTTGCGATTGTGTCGTTTACGATATATTTTTATCAAATATTTTCATTAATTAATTATTTCAATATTATCAATGATTTCACGTAGTGAAATATTCTACATACATCTCCGTATGTTAATTGTTTCAATTATTGTAAATATGTTTTGATTTTAATTGGAACGTTGTTCGTTTTATTTATAATGAGACTTTCGCCTAATGATACCGTATGGCAACGTGATCGGAAAAACACGAATTTTCCGTATGAATGGAAAACACCACGTTTTTTCCTCTCTCGATATTCGAACCATTAATGGTAATATCCGAAAAACATTTTTGGTTTTTTTTTTTTAATTTTAATAATTCCAAGTAGTGGGCCTATTCATGTTCTACGCAATGACTCGGAGCAAAATCGAAATGCATTCCGTTGTTAGTGCATCGCGGACGGGTCATGGTGCACATACTTACATTAAATGTCCCGCATATTATCTATAGATTTTTTTTTTTTTGTCAACTCAACAATATATTTAGTATATAGGTTGGTACCCATAACTGCATTTATTGTGAAATAATACGAGCCCTCCGATTCCGGATAGAATTTTTTTAAAATTAACAAAAAAAAAAAAAAAAACGTTATTTCCACGGGATGTATAAAAAAAAAAATCCAATAAGGATCAAATTATTTTTGTAAAAATTAAAAACTAACAGCGTGCATTGATCGGTTTGTAAATTGTAAAACCTAACCGCCATTTTTTTCTTTTTATTATGGTTCCCCGACGTCGGTACGTTAAAATAAAATCGAAATGTCCGTCTGTCTGTTCGGGATAATCGCGAAAACGGCCGAACCGATTTCCGCGGGACTATCGTTACGATGTAGAGAATTTTCCGGGACATAACTCTGGCAACATTTTATCCCGGATTTCGACCCTTGAAGGACGGCTAATACTCGATTTTTGATTTCAAAATCGAAAATTGGATATGTTTTTTTCCGGTAAAATTACGTGTTGCCTTGGCTACACGGAAAAAAAACATCACGTTTGTGCAGGACGACTAGTAAAAAAAAAAATATAAATATAAACTCGTACACGGTTCTTGTGCAATTTTCTGCGCACAAATTTATATATACATATATGAAAAAAAAAATATTAAAAAAAAAAAAAACTAAAGTATTAAACAGTAGTATACGTTTTACTAGAAGCCTAGATTTAACTTCAGTGGGAACGGTCGTTATATAATTTGTCGTATAAATAAATTATTAGTATGGGCGCCCGGTCTAGGTGGCATGTATGTTTAAAAGAAACATTAAAGAAAATGTCATCGCACTAGGTCAACGAGTATGTACGAGGGGAAACGCGACCTTTATTAATATTATAATTAAAATCATCCAACACGTTATTAAAAAAAAAAAAAATAAAGAAAAATACAATTTTTTTATACCGTAATGAGAGGAGAGAGACAGAGACATAGAAAGAGAGAGAGTGCGCATGAATGACCCAAAATACCTTTCAGCCAAAGTGTATGTGCTTTTTCCGGGTGTGCGTGTAAATGAGCCACCTGCTCTTAGCAAAGCTGCACTTGAACTTTGCAGCGGCGTTTTTTTTTTTTTTTTTTTTTTTTTTGAATTTATTTACACTGCTATAGTCCCTTTAGAAAAGTTTTCATCCGAGCACAATGCAGGTCATCAGTTTGTCGTCTCGGGGACGGAAAAACTTAAAAAAAAAAAAATATGAATGTATATCTCTCTCTATCTCTCGTTTGCTTTACTATGTTTGAAAAAAAAAAAAATACTAAACACTGTCTCACCGGCAGTCGTGTAAAGTCGGGTGAAAAAAAAAAAAAAAACTGAAAAAGCGGTACAAATTGGCGTGTGGCCCACCCCCGGCGCGTCCGTTGCCGGCGGTATTTATGAGGTCCGCAGACAGGTACACACCTACGCTATCTAAATTAAACCTGGCTGTGTGTGTGTGTATATATATAACAATATTGTACACGACCATAATATGTTTTGCCTACTCGGCGGCGCCCGGGGTTTCCAGTAGTATATTTTTTTTTTTTTTTTTTTTGTAAATTTTTAATAACTCGTAAAAGGTACCGGGCCCCGGTGCCGCCCGGCCGTATAGAAATTGTTACGGTTTTTCGAGAACCCGCGCGCCGCATTGTTCACGGCGGTCGGTCGACCTCTGCGAAACCGACACGCCGATAGGCCGTAGCGGACGGGCCCGGGCTGCTCTGATGTTTACCTTCGGCCCGGGAAATTCTTTAAAAAAAAAAAAAAAAATAATAATAATAATAACAATAACCAATCCCGAATAATAATCGTCGCGTTTTTGATTCCCGTCGGGAAATACCGGCCGAGACCCGCGGAATGGGTTAAATTAATACCCGCCCACCCGCAGGCCTGTACGGTACTCGCCGGTCAAGAAGCGCACCGAAACAACGCGCGCGTATACACGCGAATTTCCGCACCGTAAAGGTTTTCGGCCGGCCGCACGTCGTCCCGCGTTACCGGATCGGACTTTAAAAAAAAAAAAAAAAAAAAAATTCGATCGTTTTATACGCTCTCAGCCGAAGACGGATTTTCGATATGTGCATTATTATCCGTTAACGATACCGAAGAGCCGAAGAGCTAAAGCAATGCGAATCGGAATTATCGCGTGTTGTACGTGTACTGTACGACGAACCGAAACCGTGTTTACCGTACGGCGCATAAAATATGTTAACCGTCGTGTAAATACTTGAAATACACGCGCGCACGAACAAAATATTATCTTATTTACGATAATATTCAAATTATCGAAATATATACAGGCCGGGGCAATGAAAATGCCGAGTTTCAAAAGTTAAAATTATAATATATATATATATAAAAAACGAATAAAATTCCGTTATTAATTTATTATTACGAATTATATGACTCGTCGTGTATTCAGTGAAAATTATGTCACTCTTCTAGCCTACTTGTTAATATTTCCCGCTACACGGTGTAACACACTTTCCAAAGGTGTATTGGCGATATCTTCTTGGATTTTCCACTTTTAGTCCATCGATATTTCGAGGTATCTGTGCACGGACTTTACTTTTTAAACGGGTGAACGTTTAGATCGCCGTGCGAAATACGACGTATGCGTCTACTGGATAAATCCAACGATAGCGACGCGTGTTTTCGTGCAAAACACCTTGGACTCTTCATGAGAGCGGCCCTGACAGCGTGTACGAATGTTTTTTTTTTTTTCCCCCGTACAGACTTCTTTTTTTAATGCTGAACCCGTTTCATCCAAAGTTTGTTATCCATAGTTTACTAGCCATAGCTGACGGTACCGAATCGTGGTGTTTAAAGGTTTAAATGAAGACGTGATGAACGGTCTGTGCGGCCGCATCGTTATGTTTTTAATACGATTTTATTGCATAAGCACGTTGTTTACCCCTCCACTGGTCCACGTTTACTAAATGGCCCCGTTGTCGTTGAACTAAAATAATATTTAGTGATAATTCTTATTTTAATTTACTACTGAGAAAATTTATATTTAAAATCGACCGTTTCCGTGGCCCACCCTGTATGTGTATTTTTTTTTTTTTTTTTTACCACGATTTCATACTAATATGCGTGCCGCGCTTGCAAATCTCTCTCTCTCTTTCTCTCTCTCTATTTCTATATATTTATAAACGCGTGCGTATATTATAGTAATACGCCGACGGAAATAATCAATCGGCACGATAATAATTTTACGACCAAACGTCCCGGTAATTCGAGGCGAACCCTCGTACGCGTATACGCATTTATCGGAGCGAAGAGAACGAACATAACCAGTGTACTATGCCGGTGTTCCCCCTCCCCCCCCCGGTAAATCAATTGTATCCGACTAAACGAGCGGGTATTTTATAGGCACCTACTAGGTCAGGGGTTGGCGAGTGACTACAAAACGGATATCTGTATCCAAGGGTCGGCAACCTTGCGACGCCGGAACATCAACACCGACAATTTTTCTATTGTATTACAATAGTAATATAATATATGGTGAGTGTAAACCGCCAATTCCAAATCAAATCTACGACGACTAGTACAGATAAAAAGGTCGTTCACACCAATGCGGCTCATATTGAACATTGTAATTTTTTTTTTGGAAAACGGCTCGATCCTAACGAAAATGTTGCCAACCCCCGATCCCCAGATACATTGATTTTCGGCGTTTTAACACGATATACAAGATACTTGGCATTACGAGATACATTTTATGTATTTAAATTCTCGATATACGATACATTTATATTATTATATTATTACATATATTACTCAGCTACTAGATATTATAGTGTATACCATTGATAGGAAAAGCTACTTAAATTATTCAATGAGCTCCGAACAGTGAAACAAACTAGTAGGTAACAAAAGATAAATAATATACAATTGATATTACCATTTGATTATTATAGAATTATATACTACACAATAACGTAATACATTATTACTAAATCATACATTGGTGTTGTTATTATTATTGTTACTTGAACAGTGTAAATTAATTGTTCGCACGATTTATATTTATTCAAATAAGTTATTTGATTTTAAAAATAAATGTTTTTTTTTTTAAAGAAATATCCGACAATATACTTCTGGATGAATCCATACATAAATCCCACAGGTGACAATTGTATTATATGTATATCTAATATTAAAAAGGTTTAGTTAAGAAAAAAAAAAAAAAAAACAATTTCCAAAGTACCCGTCTTTTTAATGTATTTTGAGTATCATTCGTCGATACCAATTATAAAAAAAATACTCGATACATAGATTAAAAATCTAAAGCACAATACGAGATACGAGATACTTTCTAGTACTGTATTGCGATACAAGATACATATTTAAGATACTCGTATCGCAGATACTGCCCGTCCCTGCCTACCGTTATAACGTAAACGAACTCAAGACAGCTATTAAGAATGATGACATCGTATCAAGGATAAAAAAAAAAAAAAACAGCTTCTTCTATTTAAAAATATAACGTCGTTAAAAAAAAAAAAAAAAAATAATAAAAATACGCTTTATAACGCCCGAGTGCCTGACAGTCATTACATCACTTTTTTATTTTTTTTTTTTTTTATCTCAATTTCGGTATATAATATTATATTGTAGGTAGTTAATAATAATTTATGATATTACGGTCCAAGATTATAATGGATCTAATATGGGTAACTATACTAATATTTGCCTATAAATTCGTATTTCTAAATTATTATTATTTTTTTTTATCTTTTTACCTATTACGTTCGATATTATAAACGAAATAAACGACATAATATTAAAAAAAAAAAAAAATACATAAAAAATATATATACGCGTATGTTAATTAATTAATATAATAACGATTATACACATTGTTGAACTACAGTATAATATTAATTCGATGCTTTAATTATTTAATTAACTAAATTGATAGTAAAATTATGCATTGACGTTTATGTTAAGTTTGTAAATATAGATTTTCAGGTGTCTATATCTATACATAGTTAATTATTTAAAACGGACGAGATATAAAATCTAATAGAATGATTACTCCGTATTTTAAATATTAAAAACGTATTACATTTGAATTAATTTTTTTTTTTTTTTGGGGGGGGGGGCGTGGGAGGCTAACGTACAATTAAAATTATTTTAAATATTTATAATAACACCGGGGGGGGGGATATTCCATTGAACTCGTTCGTGTATTTTTCACCTTTGAGTTATTAAATTCTAAACGACTTATTCTATTCTTTGACGATCAATTATTATTATTATTATTATTGTCCAATTATACTAATATTCGAACGGTGTTATATTTACCATTCGGTACCTACGTTTAGACTCGTAGGAAAATAATACGGTTTAAAATATTTATAATAAAATAATATATTTAAATGTACCTGATCGATTATATTATATTCGATTTGTAAATTAATGTTTTAAAATCCAGAAAAAAAACGACCGGTCTATACGAAAAAAAATAAATATTTTCATAAATCGTTGAGTGTTTTCTATTAAAACATGTTTCTGTTAGGTATTGTTCTAAACTTCCAATTGCGATTATATATTTTTTTTTATTTTCACGCCGGATTATAAATAATTATCTTGATAAAACTATCTAAACACCGTTGATATAGTGTGAGTAAAAATTGTTAATAATTTATTTCAAGCGTGTAACATATTTTTAGAGAATTTTTGAAGAAAAATCATCTTTTCAATATTTTCAGGTTTACGTAAACAATTTCTTATTGAATGCAAAAAAAAAATTGACGGAGCCCGATTTTTTGTATACATTTTTAAAACAATTTTCTAGAGACGCTTTTTTACTAGTTTAAGTCATTTTAACATGTAGAGGGGTACAAACAATTCATTATATTCGTTATTGTATATAATTTTTTTTTTAATTACCGGGACAAATGCATTGTAAAAATAAAAAAAAAAAAAAAAAACTGCAAGAAGGGGACAAAATATAGGCAAAACATTTTGTTAAATTGTATTGTAACGCTCGGGGAAATAATTCATCTGACACATACAAACAGAGGCGGCGGCGGTAACAAACCGATGGAGGGGCACGATTAAACATTTGCTGACTCCAAATACCCAAATTTGCTGACTTCGAATAAATAATCCTTGGATCAATAATAATAATAATAATACATTGTACGTATTCCGATAATAATACAACGGTAATCACGTATCAAAATACAAAAATTAAACAAAGAAACGATTAGTTTTGCCGACTCCAAAATTAAATTATCGTCGAACTGCCGACTCGGTAATCAAAACGCTGAGTCTTAGCGGGTCATCCACCTGTCTATACGGCCTGCGCACAGAGATGTAATTTTTTTTTTTCTTTTCTTTTTTGTCATTTTTGTGGCAAGTAACGCTATAACCTTTTTTTATTTGAATAGGTAAAGAGGTATATATATATATATATATATATATATATACATACATCATTGCAGGATCGAGGTACACTCGTCGCGTTATACTTCTAGACGTTTCTCGAACAAGACCCACGTATAGTGAATATTTTATTCAAACGCTGCGTAAATCAAATTATGGATAAATTTTCGTTATTGAAAGCACCTACATAATATTATATAGCCACACGTGTAGAGTGTAATATATATATATATATATATATTATATATGTATAGGTGGTACTCGTATACTATTATGTAGACACAATGTGCGAGTGTTCCGATAAATGAATTCGTAACATATATATATATATATATATATATATTTGAAATACCGTATATAATAAATAATAATGGCGTTGATAACTTTTACACCTAGGTGATGATACTATCCGAGTTAAATGTACAAATAATGGACGTCCGTTTATTTTTTTCCCCCTCGATATTATATGCATCAACGACCGTTAGATCCGAACGAGATTCTAGACACCGGCAATGGGCGGCCACAGCGGAATTAAAAAAAATGTTAATCGGGTAAACGCAATAGAAAAATACCGTACGTAATATTATTCGGAGTCTAGGGGTTTCGGGATTTATCGGGCGCCTCTACTCTGCAATTAACCGATGTCGTCTACAAACTAACATTATTTACATTTTAATATTAACTGACCCAGTCATGCCTCGTCGCGATGACGAAATGTGTACATGCCCACGGTCAGTGTACACATATAATTGACAAAAACAGGATCGTAGGATCAAAATATATAATAATAAAATGATTGTACACACATACATATTATTGTCGAAAATATCTAAATTGAGTTTTTTTTTTCTTTTAGTCCGAAAAGGCCAAAGGTATTAATCAGTTTACACGATCAATTCGTATGGAACCGTATAGGTTAGGTTACAGAGGCACGGCGAACGATTTAAATACAAGTAGCGGTGCGGATATTTTTTTCCTCGGCCGTCCACACCCAATTACACTAATATTTTTTCCCCCAGCATACAACCTACCAAAATAATAGAAGTATCGGCGGTATCGTATTGTTACAAGACAGCGTTTTCCGACCTTTTTACCACCACGGACCACTCCGACAAAATATTTTATAGGTCGCGGACCATCTCAATTTTACGAAAACTAGGAATACCTTTTTTTTTTTTTTTTGCTCATTATCGAGAATACACAAAATTTATCGAAAAACGTTAACTTTTATTATTTTACTTTACATTTTATTACTATACTTCACTAATATATAATTATACTTCAATTTATTACTCTGATACCTAGGCACTTATAAAAGTGGAAAATGCTTATTGGTCTACCGGCAGCAACAACGATAAGATAACCGTATAATATTGTACGGTTCCTCAATAAGTCGTAAGTTTCTTCGCTATTTAAAAAAAAAATAATAATAATTAATTTGTAATAGAAATCGAAGAAAAAAATCGACGGGACCGCGGACCACCTTATAATATAAGGTGAAAAAAAAACATGAAATTAATAACATAATAATAGTAGCCATTGTATAAATATCCCATTAATTAATACTTCTATATTACAAATGTCGATTCGATACATTAAACAAAAATTATAATAATAAATAATTGACTAGGACGTATCCGAATATATTTTAAATAGCGATTGTTTTAATTTTAACGTTTATATTTATTCTGCAATTAGAACATTGCACGAATACTACGCATACACAAAATATTCGTATGCAATTATATTGTACACAAATATAACACATAATTATTATGATATACAATTGGAATATACGTGTTCATTTAAATAAAAACAAGCTCGATGGCAATACATATTGATTTATCGCTTCTTCGGTGTCGATATCGATATAGTTTTTCTCGTGATAGCGGAAGCAGACTTTTCAAGCGATTTTATTGCATAGCCGATAGTGGATCATAAATGGGTTTTGATAAGCTTTAATATTGAAAATCATCTTTGATACCCATGTAGTTGGAAAGGCGTATAAGTATTTATAAGCTATAAGTGAATTTGGAAACGCTGCGTTTAAACTTTTAAACTGTATGTACTAAAGTAATAAGTTTATGTAATGAGTTTGAAAATGTATTATGGATGACAATTTTTTCTCAGCAATATCTATCGGCGTATTTAAATGAGATTTATTTAACGAAATAAGAAGCTTGGAGACTTTTAAAGCTCCGAACTAATGTTAAGTATTACGCCCTACCTTTAAATTTGTGTATAGGTACTTGAGCCTAATATATTCCACACACTATTGCATATTAATTATTACATACGCGGATAAACTTAACATTTAACTTTTCAACTACCCAGCTTTGCATTCGTGTGCCAGCGTCTCGTCGTTGCAGCCAAAATGCCTCTGCCGTGCGCCGTACATTCTCCAGGCGTCGGTAAGAAGCGAAGCCCGACGGGGTGTCGAGTGCCGCCGGAGTGGGATTATCCGGGCCGTCTTCCCGTGATTTTCCCCTTGCGAGGCGTTTGTGATAAATCCGTCGTGTCTCGGTGGATGGGTTTCACCGTCATTTCCACGTTGGCCCTTCGTCCGCGGTTGTCGATCGGACCGCCGTCCTCTGAAACTACCGAGACCCGTCTTGTTATACGCGCGGACGGCGCGGGGAGGGGCCCGTAGACGACGCCCCCGTTTTCACGTATTTTTTTTTACATTTTTTTTTGTTTTTTTTTCCGCATACTTTTTTCGGCTCGTCCCGAGCGTCAACCCGAACGCGGTCTATGATGGCCACATCGGGATTGTGTACCGCGGGGCACCGCCCGTCAGAGCACCGAGTGGCGGACATCTGCGGTTATCGTCGTATTATTATCGCAATTGTTATTGTAGCCGTTGTTACCGCGGCCGAACACCGCCGTCACACTTACACGGCACGTACGTTCAACATATTAATATAATATATTATATATATATACACACACACATGCACACACACACACGATATTATTATATACTCGAAACGGCAGCCCGTTGTTGTTTCCAAGTCGGACGCGAGTAGAAAACCGGCGCGGGACAATGGGGTCGTCGGGCCGGTGTCCGCGCCAGAACATTTACGGCACCCATTCATCGGCGGTACGTCTGGAGCGCGCGCGCGCGCGTCTCTCGCCGCCGCGTGACACAAACCGTCACAGCGTTCGCGTGCCCGTCGGTGGTCGGGTACACCGAATTAAATAGTTTTTTTTTTTATTATTATGCGTACGGCACAATCACGACGACAACGGTTAGTAGTCGTTGTGATTACGATAATAACGGTGACAATCATAATGATAATGCTCGCGCACGTGTGCAACGATATTAATTCGCGTTTTCGGTTTGATCTAAAGCAGTGGTCTTCAATCTTTTTGGACTCGCGACCCACTTTTTTAGGACTACATTTTTCGCGACCCACGTGAGCTTTGTAAAAAAAGCTAAAATTGCTTAATGCTCTGCAGTACTATTATTAAAACTTAATCGAAAATGTATACAATTCATATGAAAATATAATACAAAAATTTTAATGTGAACTTTGTCCTTGAGTGTTTTCACATAATAAATTCCGCCTTGGCTCGATTTGACTAAGCGCGATCCGTAAATCATTTTCAGTTTCAAGTCTATTTCTTTTTGACGTTTTCAAATTTGCCATAGTAGAAAACGCCTTTTCGCGTAAATAAGTCGTTGGGAATATTAATAAAATTGAGATGGCTTTAGTTGCTAATTCTGCGTGATTTCCCGTGCATAAGTGTGCCCAAAATATTTCTAATGAAGTTTCACAAAACATTTGTTTCAATTTGTTATCACACGATAGCTCAATTAATTGATTTTCAATATCAGTAGACATATTTACTGTCGTTATGTCTACTGCGAATGGTTGTTCAATCCACTCATAATTTACTCGAATATCCTCAGGAAAATATTGGTTAAATAATTTTTCTAAGTTTGTCAAATGTTCGTTTACTAATTCAGAAATGTCTTCAAACTTGATTGAAGAATATTCTTCTAAAAACTTCTAAAAACTTTTTCTAAATTTTATAAATTTAATTTTTATTTCAATAAGAAGACTTATGGCGACCCAATTTTAAAACCCATTTTTGGGTCGCGACCCACCGGTTGAAGACCACTGATCTAAAGAATCCAAGGCCCCTCCGCCCGTTGGTCGAATTTATATATTTCCCGAGTTTCCACCCATAACAAACTAGCGAGTAATTACGTGTTATCATAAAAAAAAAAAAAAAAACACACTATATTCGCAAGTAACCGATTTAATTCACAACCGTAACCCGTATTACATTATTGCGTTGATACGAATATTATTTTTCTGATCAAACCACGGCGGCACACCTGAAAAACCCCGGGTTTTTTCGTTATTATTATTATTACTATTACCAGTAGCCGGGTTTCGTGTGTACGTTGCCACTTAGTGTACCATTGCAATGCGAGCAGCAAGGAATTTTCTTACTAATCTTTCAGACTGGAAAAAATACAAAAATTGTATTTTACTGCCCATTTTTTTTTTTGTTTATAATGCCCTAAATATTAAGGTTTTTTCTTTGTGTATATTATATGTTTATTATCGGTCAGAACTAAAAATGCATTTACTGACCTTAATGTATTTTTCAAACTAATGAAAACTGATTAATTATTGTTAATTTTCAGGCTTCCTTCTCACCTCCCCCCCACCTTTCCATTGAAAAATATAGATACGCAATAAGTCTGCTCGCCGGATTATACGAACCGAGAAATATTATTATTATTATTATCATTATATTCTTCTTATCCGCCCGTTTTCACCCCTCGGTATTTTCGTTTAAGGCGATTTTACCGGCGCGTTTTTACGGTCTACGGGATGACGACAAAGAAAAAATATATATATATATATATGAAAAAAAAAACCCCCCGACGAGTACGCGTTCGCTGCGCAGTGCCGCAATCGTATTTTACGGAAAGTCTACGTGAAGTTTTATATATTTTTTTATTTCCGCGCACGCCTATTATACCTATACGTTTATTTCCCTCCCGCGAAAAAATACAATTCCTCCGTGAAAATACGCATTTTTGAAACTCGTTTTTTTTTTTTTTAAATTTTTTTTTTTTTTGGTTTCCACCCAATTGGCGTGTCTGTAATACGATTATGCCGTGGAAAATATCATAATATAGTGTTTCGTTTAACCGAATATAGAAAGTCTTATCCGTACCCGATATAGAAATAGAAAAAAAAAAAAAAAAAAACGTTCTGCGCGGATTCTGCGGGTCTTATTATACCCGACCGGGGCTCTAATATTATTAGCAAATTAAATATGTAGTCGAATATTACAGCAGCTTCGTTCGAATATATTTTTTCTTTTAAACCCGTCTAAATCGCATAAAACCTTTAGATTTTGTTAATTAAAAAAAAAAATATATATATTATTTCAGTTCTATATTGTAGTTTTTGTAAATATTTATTTTTAATGGGTGGTTTTTTTTTTTTACGAACGCGGCTGATATATTTTTTATCGTATTATTCCGCGGACCGTGTTTTGTCAACAACAATAAGGAGTAAAATAGGCAACCGTTATAAAAATCTCGCGGCGCACTTACAAGAAAATGTATACCAGTTTTTTTTTTTTTTTTTTTTTTTTTATGCCGGCGACGTCCCGGTATTATCGTTTCTATAGTATTTAATTTCAATTCACTTCCACATTTTTTAATGGTTTTAATTAACATAACAGTTTTTTTTTTTTTTTAATATCGATATTATAGTAGTGATGGGGCTACGACCGAAATATTTATTTCTCTCGTGTTTAATATCATCGAAATATATGAAAAATCCTGACTAATCAACGCCCGGCCCGAGCCCTTAGACCTAAAAATGTGAAACTTGCGCAGAGGTTCCGTTTACGATGTAGACAAGGAAATTAGTCTGATTTTTTTTTTTTTTTTTTTTTAATTCCCACGAGATATAGGGAATAAAGAGGATTTATATTTTCGTTTTAAAGTCGCCTTATTTCCGTAATAACTATAATTATTAAATACTTATAACTGTTTTCAGGATTTTTTTTAAAATAAAAAATGGATTAGGATAAAAAGTATTGCTTTGAAATTGTAAAGCTGAAATTATTATTAAAAGGAGAAACTGGATTGACTGATCCCGACTGATCTATTTACGCTCGGCCTATACCTTTTACGCCGTAGTCGTGCACCGAGAGGGGATTTTTGAAAATTCCATCGCCATTGGGATAACAAAGGGAATGAAAGTTTGTATGAAAATCCGTAATTTTTTAAGCGAAAATCGTAAATTTTTTAACGATCGACAAAGACATTGTTTTCCGCAGCAGGGAAATACGTTGGACCGTATTTATTTTTTTGTGGGGTCGCTGATCGTTACGGCCCATGTCTACTATTCAACGTTAGACGAAGGACTAGCTGAGAAAAAAGAGAACTGGGTAAGGGTTACAAGGGGTGGTGGTTGTACGGTTAGTAATTAAGTCACACGTGTTTAGAGAATTTTTTGAAAATTCCAAAGAAAATTCATTATAAAAGTCTACGCGGACGATGACGCGGGTACCAGTAAGCGCAGGGAATAAAAATAAAGAAAAATATTTGAACTGATTCGACTTTTACGATTTTCGAGGACATCGTGTCGCTTAAAGTCCTTTTCGAATATCTTCGCGTAACGTTAAAAATGCATTCGTAGTTTTTTTTTTTTTGCATTCGAACATCTTCAAGTGTAGTATAGTATACGCGTATATATATATATACATAAATACATAGTATCGCTTTTATCGGTGGTTTTATAATATCCATCGTTCAGAAGACGCTTTATCATATTCAACTCGTGCCGCCGCAAGAATAAAGTAAATGCGATGTTATGTCAAGAAGCGTCATACGTCGGCTGACGTTAAAAAATGAATTCCATTTACGGTTTGTAGGTTACACTTAAACCTATTCGTACGCCCGTATGCCGAAACAGTGACAGTGGATCACTCATTGATCTACTTTTTAGTCGTTAATATATATATATATATATAAAAAAAAAAATTTTCAAAACGTCGCGTTTCGTCGTGCGGATATACATTTCTAAAAAACGGTTAACCGCATCGGTATTTCTTTAAACAAATTGATTTTCCGTTCGAACATAATAATATTTTGAACTGTATTGACGGGGGGGGGGAGGGGGGAAATCAATTACATCTCCTCTCGTCCGTGTACCGTCGAAAATAGTCAAGTGGTATTTAAGTTTTGAAATCTTCGCTTACTTACCGCGTTTAAAAACTAAACGAATATTATATTTTAAACGTGCAACGGGTTAATAATATAAATGGTTTTTCGTTCGAGTATTTTTTTTTTTTTTTTCTCTCGCTGGAAACAGAAAATTAAAGTCAAAACGGTAATAACTCGTAGAAATAATCACGGCGCGAATAGCATTTTTGGCATAACGGACGGTGTTTCCGGGCGAAAACTTTTACGGCGCGAAAAATTTTGTCGACAATCGTCTAGGCACCTCGCCGACCCCACCGCCGCCGCCGCCGCCGCCGCCGACCGGTACGGGTCACGCGGGCGACGTCTTTTATTGTACGGTCTGTTCCGCGAGCACGGCGTATGCAACGCCGGAGTCTCGCGGCCATCCCCGCCGCGGTATATTCGCAGCGGTGCACAGCCACTCGGCGTGTTAATCTTCTTATCAACAGAACCAATAACGTCCCCGGGGACCAGCCGCGGCAGTGGCTGCTCCCGTCCGCTCCGCACCGCCCACGGCCCCGTTCATTGCCCGCAAAATCCAATTATCTCGTTTCCTTTTTAACTTTTACACCGCCGCCGCCGCCGCCGCCGCCGAGCACGCCGAGTACGATTGGTGTCTTTTGAAAACACGCCGCTAAACACTCTCACCCTCTCGCCGTCTCTCTTTCTTATCCGTCACCGATGGAATTTTCACTTATCCGCCGCCGCCGCCGCCGCCGCCGCCGCCGACGACTGCGACGACGACGCCTTGATGAAATTCGCCAAAAATCTATAACCGCGCGCGCGCGTTTTTGCGGTACGATCGTTTTACCTTTTTTTTTTCTTTTTTTTTTGTCTTTTGTCGTTTGTATTTCACTCGGTCCCCCGCATTATAGTTATCTATAAGAGGTACCGATCCCTTTTAGCAAAAAAAAAAAAAAAAAAAAATAATAATAATAACGACGCCGGAGGATCGTCGGTCGTCGAACCCCGAAAACGAGACGAGTTTTTTACTCCGGTAGATAGCGTCAAATTCGATCGAGTGATATTAACGAATACGGCGGTTTCGACGGTTACCAATCGACACGATTTTATTTCCATCCGCACGAAACGGTGGTCCCGATTAATAGATTCTCCGGCGTCGACGAATTTTCCAGAATATAAAATGGCCGGCGTGTCGTGCAATCGCAGATAGTAGAATTCCGGAAAGTGATATCAACGCCATGTTAATCAATTTATCAATATCGTTATATTTAATCAAAATTTCATGGAAGAAGTGAAAACATTTGTCTTTTACCGCCCGATTTTTGATTGAGTTCCCACCCGAACTCGCGAACGGATGCGGCCGAAGCACTATCGGAATATTTAAGGTTATGTTTTTATCCTTACGGGAGGAAGAACACATCGTGATTGATGATATCACTTTTTGGATTTATGTATATTTTCTGCGATTATACTTTCCGGCCGTATTTAGTTTCTCGGTCACTATTTTCTGTGGATCTGATTTCCGGCCGTTAATCTTTATTTTCCAGTGCACATTGTACGCGTCCAAACGGATGTAACTATTGAACGATTGATACGGGGAGGCGGCGGCGGCGGCTTGCAAAGTTTATTATGTTTCCGGTCATCGACGGTTTAGGCAAATACCGCGCCGCTGCCAATAATCGCGTCACGGGCACCAGTCGAACGCTCCCAGCTCAAGTACGGGGTCGTTCACCCATAACGATAACGGGCGTGTCGTTATCATTAATCATCCGTAAATTTCGCAGGACTAGGCATATTACCATTATCATTTTCAATCTGATCTCCGAACAATAATTATTGTTGTTGTTATTATTATTATTATTATTGCTCTTGTATATCTCACCGAATATTCCCAAATGTCCAATGCACGCGCCGATCATATTCGTACCTATACGTCCATAAAACCGTTCTGCACACGAAATAATGCACCCTCGTCCCTGTGACGTCGGAACAATGGGGGCAACGGACAAATTCCCTAGGGGCTGAGCCCCTTCCCCCCCATTTATAAAATACATAGGTTTAAGTAATCCCCATATAATTTTTGATGTTGAATATTGAAGCAAAACTTGAGTCGAACAATCGAATAGAGGAGAATCGCGTTGACATTATAAACGATACGAACAAAATTATTTAAGGCCACTACAAATGGGTTTTCGAAAATGTCTCTAATTTTGTAAAAATTGAACATTTTCTTTTACCTTTTAATGACCATTTCCACAAAACTAAAACAAAGATGGATAGACAAAGTAAAAAAGACTTCGGAAGAATTTGGAATACAAGATATGGAAGTAGTAGCTCAGGACAGAGACAGGTGGAAGCAAATTTGTGTTGCGGTTATGGGCCTCAATGGCCTTTAAAAACCGGAGAAGAAGTAGAAGAAGAAGAAGAAGAATGACCATCTTATTGATAAGACTTTTCCACTAATCTACTGTCCGATACCTGTTTAAGAAGAACCGTTAGGTTAGGTTGGGTTAGGTTAGGGTAGGTAAGGGTACAACCGTTTCTACGTTATTTACAAATGCAAAGTAGTCAAGTGTATGATAAAAATATCGATACTTACAGTAGACCGTTTTTAAAAATGAACTCTTTTTGAATTTATATACAAGTATACTTTTCATCGATTGGAGCATATTTTCAATTTTATCAAATTCTGTATAGATTTGTGAATTTAAAAATATAAAAATCAAAAATATGCTTCGACCTATACAAATTAAATTTGTTTATGAATTCATACATCTTTGCCTTTTTAAAATCGAACTATAGTAAGTACCTTAATTTTGGTCAGGCGTCATTACGTATTTTTGATTAAAATTTCATAGAGTTTGCAGGTGCCTTAAACCAAAATTATGATTAAAATAAACTTTTTGTGAAAGACTGACAAATAAAA
The DNA here is from genome assembly GCA_956483605.1 of Tuberolachnus salignus. Lineage (NCBI taxonomy): Eukaryota > Metazoa > Arthropoda > Insecta > Hemiptera > Aphididae > Tuberolachnus > Tuberolachnus salignus. The sequence goes on from OY101429.1 coordinate 15,961,676, forward strand.
GTGGAACAATAATAAAATAAAAAGTTGTATTATTTTATTAGACCCGTTTATTTATATTTATTTCAGTTATCCATAAGGAAAAAAAAACTATTTCCAAAATAACTATTAGATTATTAAATCACGTCATTTTTCTTAAGCGTTTAAAAATTATTTTGTTCAGAATTCCACGATTCAAAAATCGTTCCAGCGTCTCTGACCTCGTTACGATTCTGTACTTACAACCCCGATATACTATCTCGTTTGTCCGAACTTAGCTGATACTGATACAAAAAAAGTCTGCGGCGTCCTTACGCGGTAAACCTAAAAAATCTTAAGACCCAGAGGGGGAAATGGAAAAACCACGTGTGACAGATCGTAGGGGAAAATTGCATTATCGAGTAAATCCGTTTGCGGAATTCTTCGCCGGTCATTCAAACGATAAATCCCCCGTCCAGTGGCGTCAAAATTTAAAAATGTTCTCCAGCACGACATAAAAAAAAAACATTGTAATAATATGCCCCAATATTACCCGCAGTGAACTCGCGGTGTTTTCTTTATTCGTATAATAAAAAATGCATACATTTTTTGTTGTTCTAATATAGAATATGATAAAGTTTTGTTTAAAGTAGGTTAGGTTCCGTTCGATTATTCATAAAGAGCACGCGGGGTGAACGATTTCACGACTAATTTAACTGCCGCGGTCGAAAACCATAACACAAAACGTTTTGGTAAATATTTTAGTTTTCTATTTATATATATATATATATATATATAACACGGTGGGTGACGGATTAAAAGAATGGAAATCCAAAACAAAAACCACAAAAGAAAAAAAGAAAACGCATGCACACACGCACTCCGAACAGAGTTGAGATTTATTGGAAGGGTGACCGAAGTACACCCTATGTATTATATTATAGTCGTTTGAGGTTTCTCGCTTCTAAATCGTACCCTCCTCCTAGTTAGACTCATTTACGAACCGTCTAAATTCCGACCACCCACGCGTTTAGTATTATTTTATATATATATATATATAGTGTGTAAACGCTAATTTAAAACACTCAATATCCTTGCACGGAGCCGTGCAATTTGAATCTGGTATTTTTTTAGTTAGTTGTTATACGCAGTGATGTACACATTATCACGCAATCCGAATTTTTTTTACTGTCGATTAGATATGCGCATATGTCACGGGTACAACTTATTTTCTTAAGTGAACAATTCGCCCACTAAATATTTTTTATTTTTTTAATTTTTTTAAATATTTTTTCTTGAATTTCAAGCGGTCAAACCGCTTACTTGTCCAAGTCCGAAATCATCCGAGATACGGCAATAATTCAATTTATTCGATATTTGTTTGCAAGAATTTGCGACGTTCCCGGTTTTACGGGAACATTTTGGAATGTTTTCATACGAATACGCCGGACATTTTCGGCCATGCGAATCCAAGCGGTTGGCGATTAAAATGTTATTTTTAAAGCATTTCGTTTATTTTGTATATATATATATATATATTAAAAAAAATCATTGGTAAATTATTAAAATTACACTGTTTTTTTTTGTTATCCAAATAAATAAAATGTTTTATATTTTATCATTGTCTAGATACATTTTATTAAATCGTCTTTCATCTGTACCTTGGTAAATGTTTGGTTATCTTTGCGCAATATTTATTATAGGTAAATCCAAGTATCAGATTTCGGACATTTCGTATATATCGTATTATTACGTTTTTTTTTTTTTTTTTTTTTCTTTTCATAATATATTACGTTTCTGGCTTTAAATACAGAATATATATATGCATATTATAATTATTAAGGTATGATGCCGATAGTAATATTTACTATTCGAACACGCCGGAGAAAAGATTATTGGATTTTAAAATTCGTTTCTGTATATATATATATAAAAGTTTCTATTACTATCTGATATTGTATTATATAATACTATGCGCATTGTGAGTACGAGTTAAGTTTGTCCGTACGGGTACGGTTTACACGTGATGAGTTATTATAATAAAAAAAAAAAAAATAATAATAATAATATACGGCATATATATATATATAAAGTGCAGCGTCGGGGGAAAAAAAAACTCGTAAGTTTGTAAATAAAAATTTTTATTTTTTATTTCGAAGTAATACCGACGCACAATAGACGGGATTTTTCAAAAGAGCCTATATATTACGGTACAGTCGTATCATCATCGTTGGACCGTCAAAATGTTTAATACATTTAATGGATATACCGACTTTTATATGGAATATATACAATTCCTGTTTTCGGTATTTTATGTTTTTATTCAGACTGTTTTTTTTTTTTTATCTATTTATTATATTTTTCCGAGCATTTGATAAACGACCCTCATTACAATAATATCGTATACGTTTTAATAATAATTGTATTCGTATTTCGGATCAAATAGTCCGCGGGGGAGGGGGGAGGAAAGAGTAGGAAAAAAAAAAAAAATAGGAAAAGAGTCGTGTATAATAATAATAATAATAATAATAATATACATAATATTACGTACGCGAATAAACATTTGTCTACACACGACGAGAGTTCCGCAGACGTTTACCGTCATATTATTATTATTCCTTATATCGTATATCGTATAGCGTCCAAATGACTTGCGTGATGTGCTCCTTTGAAACGGTACCGTCTCCACAATGGAGAAAAAAAGATATATATATATATATTTATACGAGTACCTATACGACGTATTTTTTTTTTTTTTTTTTTTGTCGAGATAGAAGAATTTAATTTCATCCGGCGATGGTCGAATTGTGCCTTTTGCAATGCACATAAAAATGTTCAATTCCCTAACAGAAATACGTACGGCCGCGTATGTCGGGCGGGCGACGGGCGTGCAGGAGGATGTAGGGCGAGAGGATTAGGTTTTTGTATTTACTCTCGGGGGCAAGGTGAAAAGCACCCCCCCCCACAATCCCCCGATGCTTTTAGCTATTCTATTTTATATATATACGCGCATTCAATTCCTATAAACCAAAACGGGAACAGTCGAACCGGAATAATCGTACTTTTATTGATCTGAAAGTTTTTTTTTTTTTTTTTTGCTTTTCCTCCCCTATACACACACACACACACACACACACACACACATATATATATATAATATAAATAAATATATATATGGGTTCCAGATAGTCTGGATCAGGCCTATTATGCGGGTAGATATCCCGTATAGTGTAATAGTGAAATAGCCAACGTTCGAATTAGAGGAGGAGTCGCTGGGAGGACGGGGACTCCTCGATATAATATTATCTGCATTGCGCTTTCAACTCCTCGTGCCGATAATCGAGTATGTAATTTGACCGAAATCCAAACGTCGTCGTCGTTATTTTTGTACATTTTTTTTTTACAAAAATATGGAATTTCTGACATTGTTTCGTACGGTCGTCTGCAGTTGATTTTCGCGTGTACCCAACCGACGACATTCCGTGCAAGTAAATTATATGTTAAAAACGCTCAAGTCCGGCCGTACGCGATTGAATATCGTATTTTTTCGAAATATTTCTAGGTACTTTTTTTTCTTTTTTTTTTGGGGGGGGAGGGTATCGCAACCTACGGGGGGAACTTTACCCGACAGGACAATCCTTCCTCTCGTAGGCGGATCATTTATTTATAACAATCGTACAGTTTTGGATAAAACAAAAACCCGGGCTCACAGATCGGTTAGGATCCCAATGCCGCCCTTTCAACGGTTTGTTATTATTACTGATGGTTCTGGGCGGCTCTTTGGCGGGTACGTTCTTCCGCCTCCCTCGTCCTTAGGACCACCTGGACGAATTGCTCGATTTTCACCCGGTTGGTCCGGTCCGACACCATCGCCCCGCGTACCGCAGTCCCCGGGCTGAACTTCCCGCACTCCGCTTCGAGTGCCCTCCGCTGCCTCCGCCGTCGGTCGCAGTGGAAGAAGGCGCGGTCGGCATCGTCCACCGGGACCTGGCAGTCGTGCAGACACTCCGGGGTGTCCGGTCTCCCAATCCTATGTAGGTATTGCCCGAAACAGCCGGGACCCGATAGGAATTGGGAGGGGTGGAAGTTAACGTTTCCGAACCTCCTGGACACCCAAGGTGCCACCTCCGGGATGTGGCACCTTCGGGTCCAAGGGCGCCGGTTTCGGCCCGGTCCCACTCCTCCTGCCACATCCGCAGCGTCACCGTCCGTGCCTCCTGCGCCGTCGGGGAGCGTGCCCGGTCTCTTTTGCGGTTTGTTTGGCGCTGCGCTCCGCGGCCTGCGTGCTGACGGTGCGGTATGCGCACGCTACCCCGATCGCCATTCACTTTAGGTACTACTGAACCGAATACGTCAAATTTCGAAACGCTTCCCGATATCCGTTCGGGAAATTGCACAGTCTGTCGATTTATTATTATAGACGGCGGTGAGCGTTTGATCTAGACAAACCTAACCAATATCATATTTTATCACATCCAGACAATTACAAAATTATCTTAGATGAATAAATGTATTTATGTGTAACAGTTTAGCCAGTGTTCGGATTGGGAGAAGGGGCGCCGGCGGACGGAGCTCTTCATTATAATATTATCTGCATTGCGCTTTCATCGGCATTTTTTTTTACAATAATAAGTAACAATTTTATAACAAATAAAAATATAATTGACCCGCGCGATACGGATTATTGGTGGTCGGGCTGTTGTCTTTTGTAAATAATTAACCTTGGTGCGAAGCCCCCTCCTCAAAAAAAAAAAAAGAAAAAAGTCCAGGTTGAATTCAATCATTTCTAGAGACTTAAATTATTATTATTATTTTTAATTTTATTATTATTATTATTCTCATAGTCCCCTCGTCTTTTATGTTTCCGATTCGAACGCAGAGTTTATAATATTATAATATTATAGGGATGCGCTGTGGCAGTCGTCCGACATTTATCATCGTCCGTCGGGTATATAACCCCTATTATATTACACTATACAATGGTCGTAAAATATTTTAATTTTCATAACCGCACGAGTGTACGAGTATACAGGTGTATACTCGGAGTCACTCGGCCGACGTAGTTTCCGCCGCAAGGTTATACGGAAACTTTGAAAACTTTTAAATTTTTAATTAAACTCAAAAATAAAATCATTACCCACTATATATATATATATATATATATTAAGTACCTACCTACCTACCTACTCGTAATATCGGAGGAGCGTTGATTAAATATGAATGGGCCGTGTTATAAAAACTATAATACGTGTAAAACTTTTCCATTTCTTTTGATTATTATTAAATATATATATATATATATATATATATATATATCATTATGTTTCGTAGGTATCTATAAAATATACAAAATTGGATTGGGCGGATACGACTAACTGAACAAAAGGGAAAAAAAATTATTAAAAAAACGTATTATTTTTTTTTATAATTTTTAATTATAATTATTTACAAGATAGATATTGTGTACGGTGTAGACAATACAATAATATAACCGTAATCAATGTGTCATATAGTAATCGGACGGTTTTTATGATAAAAATCCGCCGAAATTGATTCGACGGGGCCTTTCTCATAACGGCTGTCGGCGATTGTCGCTTTAAAAGAATAGAAAAAAAAAAAAAAAAAAACCGACATACTTCGCACGCGGGTGGGAAGTTGGGAATATAGCAAATATAATCATTATAATCATTTCGCACGAAATACCATGTTCTTTTGATAAATTTAAATTTCCAATAGGCGAACACGTACAATTGAGACGTATCTTTAATTGTGGCTTTTATAACGTCAGAAAAAATTTAAAAAAAAAAAAACAAAATGGGTACTAGGCCCGTAGGCGGGCGGGCGAGCTTGTTGAATAAAATATGCTCAAAAAAATATTTTAAAAAACGACGATTAAAACAAAATCAAAGTCGTACGTAGGTACGATAAAATATATAGACGAGAATATTATGTGATATTGTATTACGATAACCGATTAGTAATCTAACCTTATCGATTTATTAATCCATAACGACTTATTTGAGTGTAACAAATTGATAGATTTTATTTTATCTAAACATGGATACCCAGTACATTATTATCCGCCGAACGCCGATATTTATAAATCTCAAACAATCGTTTTGTGATTGGTCGTGTTCGAAATGATCATAAAACCGCACGAATTCCTTGAAATATCCACTAAAATTGCAATAACTTCCGGAACATGCGAAATAAAAATGTTTTCGAATACAGAACCGTTAGGTTGCGAAACGGCATTCGGTACGGATAAAGCTATTTTTCGAACCGATCCATAAAAAAAAAAAAACCACGCAAACGCATAGGAATGTCGAATAAATATTTAAAAAACAAAATTAAAATATGGTATTTCGCGGACGACGTGATTCTATTTCGGCGCGGTAAATACCGTCGGCGATTATGAATTATCGACAACGAAAGCCGTTTTCGTCGCGGCGTCTTCTTTTAAAGAATCGTAAGTAACAATAAAAAGTACAATTTTCACCACGTGTACATAACGAAATAAGCATTTATTAATAGGTTATTTGCAGTAAAACTTTGCGCCCTAATTGATTTTCGGTCTTCGCCCGAATTTATTATATAGAAAGTATATATATATATATATGTGTGTGTGTGTGTGTGTGTATTGAAAGTTTACAAAGGCTTATTGTAAAGTAAAATGTGGCAGTAAATTACTCTATTTGAAACTCCGCGAACTTTCCCGTTACCCAAACATTTCACTTTGATCGTCAACGTTACACCAAATGCGTAGGACGCGGTGGCGGCGAGCGGGTTTTTTTTTTTTTCCATTCGAAGTGACAAACAACTCGACTTCAATATTTGTTTAACTTTGTCTTTAATCTCTTTCGAAAATGTTTATAAAAAGCTTCTTTTATACGTAAGTATAAATATATATATATGCACGCAAATACCGAAGAAAGTTCTACTGTGAATATTTACCGCGTCTACTGCGTAACTTTGGAGACGATACGCACTATTATATATATATATATATATATTTAAATATATATTTATACGTCTGGAGAATTTTTTAAATTCTGAACGAAGCGAAGAATGTATTGGTTTTACTGTGGTGTGTGTGTTGTTTTTTTTTTTTTTTTTTTTTTTTCCGTCAACTTTTCTACCAGACATCATCCAACTCCAAATTTACAGTGTAAAACCTATTCCGAAAGCATTTCGTATCAAGTCGGCGCACCGAGGGGATCGTTTCCGTATACGATTTTCGTTGTACACCTGACGTTTTTACAGTACGCTAAAACCAGGCTGCTCTAGGTGCGGTAAAATTTTCAAAACATTTCCCAAACTGTTCTAAGGCATTTTAAGTAGTTTTCGCGTTAGTCGAACACAACTGTTATATACACGACAATTCGACACGAGGTTCATTATCGTAAATTGTACTATATTAATGGCGTAAAAGAAAATCAATTCGAGGGTAATGTAATAGTTCTGTTTGACAAGCGAAACGTGTACGTTATGATCGAATTCTTAAAAAAAAAAAAAAAATAACACTAATAACCGACCTAAGGGTCGGCGGAATCGTACAGATATAAATAAAATTCCTCTCGATATCCTTTCTTTTCGTTCTTATTTCTTATGAAGAGTTATTATTTTATACGGTCGGTAACACAGGTGTCTAGACACAGTGTATATTGCGAATCGTAACGATTTAGGAAGATCTAAAAACAAATTTTATTCTTCGAATAAATATAATATAGGTACACATTGCGCTGCGGTAGGTCGATATCAGGATTATTTTTAACGATTCGTCATTGTTGTTATCTTCATTATCCAATAGTGAAAAACTGAAGAAAAAAACCATCTTTTACGGAAATTCATAATAAAAACGTTTTCCTCTTGCCTATAAGGGGGGATTGGTGACAGTTTTTCAGATTTTGTAAAATTCGACAATTTTTTTTTTTTTTTTTTTTTTTTACATTTTGATGACTGCCTTTATGATAAAACGTTTAGAATTGCCCGATACTCATTTGAGAGGAAGGCATACGGCCGGGACGGGGTTTATTATTATTATTTTTTTTTTATCTGAAGGTATCAATATTACGCCAATTATACCGACCGTCTTAGTTATCTGATAAAACTTTTGAAAACACGATTGAATTCGTCATGAAGTTTACTTGAAAACTATTATTTTAATTTTTTTTTTTTTTTTGTAATTTAATTTTTATACAATTCAAATATCCATTTTTAAATTTCGTAGCTGGTATCGAAACCCGTTAACGACGACGAACAATGTTCCCGGCTTCGTCCGATGCCTAAATAATTATTATTTTTTATTATTATTATTATATGCTCGTACCGTCTGCACGGAAATAAATCCTATCTGTACGATTTCATCTAATTAAAAGATAACGAAAAACGTTTATTTGAAAGAAAATATATATTATGAAACAATGAAAATGTATTTGATATTTTCGAGTCGTTGTTTAATTTTATTTCCGCTCGATTTTATCAGAGCGCAGGACGAATACGTGTTATTTTAAATAAAATAAAAACAACACTAAAAGTCTGTATTATTTAAATATCGAGTGTACAGCGACGCGTGATTTTAACAAAAATAAAAGATTAAAAACAATTTCAATAACGACGAGATCAGAGTTGAGATCTGTACGCGGTGTTCAAAGCGTTCATGATTATCTACTCTTTTTTTTTTTTTTTTTTTTTTTTGTAATTTAGGTATATAGTTTTAATTAAATTATTCTCATTTTAAATGAGATCACAGTGCAGTGCAGTTGCCGGGGAACTGATTTCGGTGTAAATAAACAGTGTCGTTTCGTTTGCCAGTAGCGTTTATACTTGACGTTCAATTAGAGGGAAAGGGCGAAAATATTCAAATACCCATATCCATTTCCATGTTAAAATAACTTAAAAAAAAACTAGCAAGGAGGCGTCTCTAGACAATTTTTTGAAATATGTATAAAAATAATCGGGCTCGGTATGTTTTTTGCATTTAATAATGAATGGATTGCAAAGAAACCTAGAAGTTTTCAACGTTGCTCTTCGACCTGTACAAATTGATTATGGACTCACACTGATTTGCAAGTGTGATTGGCATAAGCTGATTTTTCTTCAAAAATTCTCTAAAAAATATTAACACCCTCAAAATAATATTTATTCAAAAACAAAAAAAATAATTTATCAAGTCGATTATTTATCACCTGCGATGAACCTAGGAAAATATATAATCCAAATTTATAAAACTACGGTATAAGGGAGGATGGGCGATCCGCGTTTTGACTGCTCCTTATAACCCTAAAACCGCCACTGGCTGTACAATCGTATACGCCACGGGAATAGAGAATTGTAGATCAATACAAACCAAATAAATCCGAACAGAATGTTAACCTCCCTAAATTTTATAGGCGGGTAAATATTCAGGGACCTGATTTAAATCATTTCGAATACAAACTGTCGAAAGTCTAATAACAAGAAAACGCCGCAAGTCCGATTTGTAAGTAAAACGAGATGGCAACGCTATCTGGTGGTGTAAAAACCATTAATGTCGGTTGAAATTGTAAAAAAAATAAATAAGAGGGACTAAATGATTTTCAAAAAAAAAAAAAATTACCGTTTCTTGCAATTGTTGAACTCGACCTAACCCGGTGGGGTGCTTTGTATCCCCACCCACCTCACGCCACTTTTCAGACGCAATTCAATAATTAATTATTTTACAAAAAATAAACACGACTAATAATAATACCCCATGTTTATAATTTTTATTTGTTAAAACGTTGTTACTTATTTTCGTAAAAAAAAAAAAAAAAATTGACGTTTAGATTTTAGGTAAATTACTCAGGTGGGTGGTACTCTATCGCCCAAGGAAAAAAATGCAAATAAAGATTTAATGCAATGCCTAAATAAGGTATTGTGGATTTATTGCTGAAGTCAAAATTTTTTAAATTCTGGACATTTATATCGATTTAGCATTTGAACACAGTAGTATTTAGTATTCAGATAATAGAAATTTAAATATACGTATAGAAATTATCGTAAAAATATAATAATAATTCGACAGTTTCTTCTACGCCCGTAACGATCGATCGATAAAAATACCAACTGTAAATAATTCAATCGATATTTTAATTAATAATTTATATAATATTAAAAAAAAAAAATATAAGACATAGAATTTCGTATTTCATTTACCCGACAGCGTTTTCTTTTTCGTCGGGTCCCCGCGACCGTTCGCAATAAGACGGCCGGCACACGTATACGTGTATTGACTTTTAATTATTACAAACGTATACCGTAATCAACCGTAGTCGTAAAAAATATTTACTTAATAACAATTCGAACAGAGATTTATTTTCCGACGGGGTATCTGCTGCGGGAAATACAATTGTGTTTGTAAAATCAAACAACGGACGAAAATGGCCAATTAAATGCTATATAAGTTTAAGTTTACTGTTGGATTAGCGATACCAAAAAAAAAAAAAAAATGAATTTTAAAATTATTTGACGTTTTACAGTTCGAAATATTAATAACTAATAATAACCGGCATTTGTTGTTTGTAATTCGAATCATCCGTCACATCGAAACGAATAAAAAGTTATTTTATTATTATTATTATTTTTTTTTTTTTCAAATACTTTGATAGGTACCCGCCGAAAAACTGGCCGTCGGTCCCTTAGACCCTCATGCCTATTCCTACGATATTTTTTTTTTCTCCAAAACTACAAATTACGCTAGCAAATTTAATAAACGATAGTTTTGGACTTTAATCCAATCGAGTACAAACCGTAATATTTCAACTATTTCGTAGATTATTTTTATTATAATTTTCAAATATTTACCGAAAATAAAAAATAAAATATTCGATATCTGGAATAAAATATTAGAAAAATGTTGTAATTCGTATTGGCATAATTACAATTTATACAAATCAAATACGTATTTTTGTATTATAAAACGTTATCAGCCCGTAAACGGACCGGTAGAAATTGATTTATCACTTTCAAACTATTTTCACGGTATCGTGTCACCAGCTATTATCACCAAGGCCTTAAAAGTCACTATATACAGGGAGGGGGAAAAAAAAATGTTGCCCAACTTGGAGTATTCGTCGTAAATATATATGTAAGCGCGAATAACTTAAAATAAAAGAAAAAAACTGTTTTGCATTTTTTTTTCTTTTAATGTCACCGCCTCCTAAAAATTGCCGCTCTCCGAAAACTTAACCGGCCTCTTAAATGCTTTTGCCCGAAGAAAATGCCCCTTATTTCGCCCCTGATTGGCTGTACACTAATACAACTACTACTATATATATATATTTTTTTTTTTTTTTTTTTTTAAGATATCATCATAACACTAAAAGCACTTAACAATGTATACAATAATAATACAATGTCGCATAAAATAAATACAATTTTTCGGTAAAAACTCGAGCGGGACTAGAAATTATGGTTGTTTTTTCTTCCATTTTGACCAGAATAAGCGATAGAAATAATAAACAAACTTTCGGTAAATCTATTTTAATTTAAAAGGCTGATTTGCATTGTTAAGCTTCTTATCCGGCAAATGAATCTTAATTTTTGTTTTTTGTAACTGTATATACATATACATGTATTCAAAGAAAGAGTGAGAGAGAGCGAGAATTAAAAATGAAAGGCAAAATTAGAGACTTTTCTAAGTCGTTTTCATATTGAAACAATGTGTAAAATATAAAATTGTATTGTTTTGCAGAAAAACGGTGAACGCTGGTGTGAATAAATTAGTTTTAAAAATTCAAATTGGTCATCTGAAATTTAATTTTCTTCCGCTAAATCGACTAAAACCCACAACGAATGGCTTCGTAATGGACATAATTGATCTATACTTCCTTTAGTATTCATTCAAAATAAAAATATCAGTATTAGAATTATGAAAATTGTCACCAAATCAATAGGTATTTCTCGTGTTATGATAGAACTATTGTTGGTATGACGAGTAAACAAATAGTAATATATTTAAATTTGAAAATCGTCTCAATAAGTCGGCATTTCGGTTAAACTCTGGATTTCGGGCCCGAGAACATAATGTAAAAAACATTCGAAAGATGGTTTTCATAAACCTTTTGTTCGATTGTCACCGATTCGTGCGTTGGATTTGAAACGTTTAAAATAAAATATAATATCTAAACGTCGCGGATATACGTCCGGATATCACTGTACGTATCGAATAATTGTATTCTCGTCGGAACCAAAGTAGCAAAACGATATGGCACCGGCGTATATAGGATATCCGGAATGAAAATAATATTATCGAAAAGAAAGAGCAACGCGATCGTTTTGTTCCGGTGCGCCTTTATAATGTATTTGTATAAATCCATCATATTATTGAAATTTGTATCGCAATCACTTATGTTAATTTCATTTGCAAGCCCGTTTATTAATAGCTTTCAACCGAAGAGGGTGAAATACTTTTTGCATAATATTACGAACGCACTAATTTCGACGGTCGCCATTCGGTATATTATATAGATTTCAACGTTTACTCTCTCTCTCTCTCTCTCGAAAAAAAAAATAAATATATTTCTTTAGAATACCATCTTGTACGGACTTAATGCGAATAATTAATTCGTTGTGTTCAATATTATTGCGCAGCTTTCCATTCGGAATCCTAAATACGATTCTCGTTTCATTTTTTTTATTTTTTTTTGTTAATATTATTATTTTACCGAACGGAACGTTAGTCGATCGATTGTATAACCCCAATTCGGTTACGAGATTAATGATTTTCAATTGCGAACCATGACTTTATTGATAATAATTGACGGAAAACCGAATCCGCCGGTCTAGCCGACCGTAACGTTATACGTTTTTTTTTTTTTTTTTTTTACATCAAATCGATTTTAATTGCTCCCCCCCAATCACGCGGATAGGCCACGTTTCGTGTCTAGTAATTATCATCGCGGGTGTTGCGTTACGCGAGCCGGCGTCAGCAGTTTCGATCGACGCGCGTTTTCGCGTCTAATGCAACCAACTTAGGTGCGGTTCCGCCGCGACGTGCCGTCGAGATCCCCCGGTAACTCGTTGCGATCAAAGGCCTCGGTTAAATATTAAACGCCGTTTAAAATTATCAACGATTTGTAACAATCCGTTTCGTTTAATTTCTAACGGCAAGACGGCCGCCAGTAGACGACCGCTCTTTATGATAGGCAGCGCTGGGCAGAGTCTTAGATACTCGTACTTAAGATACGTATCTGAGATACAATCGTGGATTTAAATAATTTTTCGACTTGCATCTAGTATATATATCTATGATTAAAGATATAATTGATACAATCAAACGTTATGTAATAATAATGAAATAGACTATGTAGTGTAAAAAAAAAAAATAGTTCGGAAATCGAATCGCATTCGAGTGCAGAATCAGAAGAGTCTTATATTATTTTTTCTTCCGAGCCAGACCAGTCAAGATAACAGTGAAGTAACGAACCCGAATTTCTAAGTTTTTTTTAACGATAAAACTAAATCGCTTAGTTGCTTAAATAACTATCCAAAAATAAAACAAATATTTATAAAATATAACACAAGCCTGACCTCTTCAGCTGCTGTTGAACGACTATTTTCATTTGCTGGGCTTATTCATTCTCCATGTAGATTTAGTATGCCAGATGATACTTTCAAAAAATTAGTCACTTTAAAAGGTAACCAGGAATTCATTTTAAAACATGGTATATAAATTACTTTTACTATAATACTGTTTATAATTTACTTAAACTTAAACACTTAATAGTTAATAAATAAACATTGTAATATTTATATATTTTTTTTTATTGAACCTAATGTAAATGAATAAATAAATATTAGTACACGTATAAAGTAACTTGTATCTTATATGTATCTCTGCTACTTGTATTTTGTATCTATTAAAAATATCATAGTATCTCGTATCTTGTATTTAAATACTAATGCATCTTGTGTCTTGTATTTAATATACTTTGTTTGACAAGATATCTTGTCCAACCCTGATGATAGGCAAGCGCTAGACACGTACATATTAACACGTTCGACCGGACCAAAAAAAAAAAAAAAAAATAAAAGATTTTTTTATAAGATATTTAAAATACGCATTATTGATTTATCGTGTTTGCTGGTTTTTCGAAATATTATTATGATTCGTAGAATATATATATATACTCATAATAAATCGAAATCGCTGTGTAGTTTTGCACGTTTATGCACATTTCAGCATTTCAAATGCTTGTTTTTCGGGTGTTAGCTGCACGAAGTACTTTTTTTTTTTTAATTATGACGTTTCGAGTTGGTCCGGCGCGGTGGCGGATGTCCAAAATCGAAATCGACATCGGTAAAACACAACGACGGCGAATATACAGCAGGCCAAGTATTGTTTTATCACGTGGGTGCCAATATTTATTCAGATATTATTGAAAACTTCGGTAATTTCGACAAATTTTAAACGTTCAACGCCAATAGAATCGATAAACTACAACGACAACGAGAATGTTATTACGCTCGATACTCCTTGTTCAGAATTAAAAAAAAAAAAAAAAAAAAAAAAAAAAAATACAATAATTTTATTATCTGAACAAAATTCTATAGTGTCAAATGTGCGGTGTAATGTATTACGTTTCCGAATATTAAAAAAAAAAAAAACGAAAATGAAAAGTATACAATAATAATTTTATGTTCGACCGAGAAAATGGGCGCGTTATAACTTCCCGATAACTTCCTGCAGTAAACGTACACAGGGGGAAAAAAAAAAAAAAAAAAAAAATAATAAAACACACTAACAAATAATACGCGTATACAGTGTGCGCGTGTCATCGTCGTTGATTATTGAAACGCAACAATGCGCATAGCAGTCGAACAAAAAGTAAATGGGTCTCGGAATGAATGCGCGTACGTCTCTATACGTCGAGGCGGCTGGATTAAAAAAAAATAAAAAAATAATAATAATGCGCGCGCGCACACGTACGCATGACGGACCGGCGTTAAAATGTAATAAAAAAAAAAAAAATATGAATAAAAAATTAAAAAAAAAAAAACACTCAAGTACGGAAAATAATAACGAAAAAGTCGTCGTACCTTGGCCGTAATAAAAACGGCTACGGGGGCGGTCGTCCGGACCTTCGCGCCCTCGTCGATCCTTCGATCCTGTCGCGACCCCACGACACACACAAATAAATAATATACAAGGTGATCGTCGACTGTAGATCTTTTCGCCCGGCTCTTTCGTAGCTTTTAAATTGTATTTTATTGTTTTTTTTTTTTTTCCACAGGTCACCCCGAGTCTGTACGCCTCTATACGCGTATATTAATCGTTTGGCCATCGCCAGTCCAAATCGTCAATACCGTTATCAAAACCAACGGCTACGAAAACAAAAAAAAAAAAAAAAATTAAAAAAATGTTCAAGGCGGGTACCGATTTTTCGAAATATTTGCACGGACAGTTTTTCCGGTGTGCACATTAAAAAGTCGACGGCAAAAACAATCGTATTGTATTGTACGGCGGAACTGTCCGCGGCCGGTCAACCGTACGAGAGAAATTCCAACACCCTGTACACAATCGCGGCGAAAACATTACGCGACATGAAAACAACGACCGACCGTCCGTTTGTGCACCGGCGACGCACACGAACGAAAAAAGTTTAATATAATTTTTTTTTTTTTTTTCCAGACGATTATATTATTATGTAATAATTTTGCCTATCCCCCGATGACCCCCCCCCATCCACCCGGAACTGCACAAATCCGATTAACAACGGGTTTTATCGAATGCGGGCGACTGACGACTCGTTTTTTTTTTTTTTTCAAAAAAAACCCAACGAACGGTTTTTCTATACATAGTTTAGGTATACATGTACGGTTTTTTTTTTATTTTTTTTTTTTTATCCCCGATGAAAAGTTAACTCGACGACGACATCAAATGACGGTAATTAGTTTTGTTGTACCTCGTTGTCCCGTTTCGCGCACATTCTCGTATATATTATTATGTTAATAATTGGCGCCCCCCCCCGTCCCCCGTCCCCCCCGGCGATTGTCACAATTGATTAAAACCCGCTCACAATCGGTTGATGCAATTATTTATACATGGCTAACGTTTTATTATTATCATTTTTTTTTTTTGTTTTATTGTTCCCCGTAGCATAACGTCCGCTTTTTCATGGGTTTTTTTTTTTTTTTTTTTTATTTCCTACAAAGGGCTCGCCGGGTCGAACCGCGTGGCTCGGCCGCGACATGACAAATTGATAAACGACTGAGTGATATGCGTAACCTTTGTGTACAGACATGTAAAAGTATATTCGAACACGAATGAAATTCAAATATTTATTTTAAACGCTTTTATCGTTTCGGATTCCGAGCGAAGCGAACCGACAACACGTTGGTTTTACTATACGACGTCCGTTCGGTGGAAGTACCAGGATTTTATATTTAATAATTACAAACACCGAGTTACACGCTATTTAAAAATATCGTCTTTTAAAATAAAAAAATATTCTCCTCCGGACGATACGCATTGATCATTTTTTTTTTTCAAAAGTCCGTTGGAACTGTTCCAGAGTTATGAGCTATGAGTTCAGTTGCCGCAGTTTAATTTCCTCTAAATCGTTGCCATTTTAATCGCAGAATATAGTCTGGGGAATTGAACGAAAATTACGCGGAGCCTGATCAAGAGAATAGGAATAATCCGCGGGACCACAGCAATTTTTTTGTTTTGTCAGTCAAAAATGCGCGAATCGACAGCGCTAAATGTGCCGGCGCATTGTCGCGGTGAACAACCTCGCGGAACGAATTTGGGCAGCGCGACCCCTTCTCGTCTGTACATTTCCCTGTAAAATTGCACGACAACACTCAATCGGGATTTATTTTTTTTTGCAAATTGTCGCCATACCGTCGTTTCCGGATGACGTCGACGGTCTTCCAGAACGTTGGTCGTCTTCAGTTGACGGCCTACTGTCCTTGGAACGTTTAAAACACTCGGACAGTCACGGGAACCACTCGACGAATCGTGCCCAAAAGCGATTTTAATCGTTTCCGTCGCGTCATTTCTACCAAGTTTCCTAGCGAAACTCGATGCGCACGCGTCGTTCGTTTGATTTCGGACACGTCGAAAACGGCGAACGAAAAAAACCGACTGGATTTAACCACGTGCAATATTAAACCGAGATAAGATAGCGACTTCAAGGTGGTTTTTTTTTTTTTTTTTAAATATCCACTTATTCGCGGGGAATACATCTGTTTACAAACGTTGTCGTGTGTAGATTAGCCGTAATAACATTTGTCCTGGTACTTTTTGAACAGACCTCGTATGTGTGATTTTTTTTTTCCGTCCGTTTTGTACAGACCTTTTTACCAGAAATGGCAAGGGTAGTCGATTCCGGTGTAGTAATCCTTTTTAATAATTGAACCGCCGATACGGATAAGTACCCACCGACCGTATGGCCAATGGGCGGTTATTCATTGGCAGTCCGTTATTGAAATTCACGTATCCCGGTGTCTATTCGATTTTGGCCGGGAAATTATATAGTCTGGTTTAAGTTGAGTTATTCCGTTGCCGAAACGATTTTTTTTTTTTTTTTTTTTTCGTGTCAGGCATCGTATATTTAAAATTAAAATAAACGTGTAATTTATAAAACCAAACTAAATAAATAATATCAAATAAGTAAAAGACGAATAATAATAACAACACTCTTATGTAATGGTAACAAGTATTGCACATGTACATTTGCATACTAATTATATTTTTTCTTTTGTCCAGTATATGGCTGTATTTACCGCCTTCTTGTTGCTTATCATAAGATCCTCTCGTGTACACGGGCTTGGCCCTCGTGGGCAGACAAGTAGGCGTGACGTTCTCTGCTCTTGTCCACATATGCAAGTTATGTCTTCTTGATCTCCGTATCCCCATTTTCTCATATTTTCTTTTGTCCGTCCTACACCAACACGCAGTCAGTTCAGTGTTTTCCATACCAGCCGGTCTAGGTAGTTACCAGGAGGTAATCCTTCTGATGGTTCCATCCA
This sequence comes from Tuberolachnus salignus, assembly GCA_956483605.1. NCBI lineage: Eukaryota > Metazoa > Arthropoda > Insecta > Hemiptera > Aphididae > Tuberolachnus > Tuberolachnus salignus. The sequence continues at coordinate 15,979,628 of OY101429.1, forward strand.
TCTTTTACCGTTGTCAGTTTTTTCCACTCATCTAGCCTGCTTAGTAAGGGTGTTTCTGGTCTTCAGTTACCTTTAGGATTTCAGACTCATTTTGGGGTCATTTTGGCCGTACATAGGGTACCTCGTGTCTCTTTTTTTGAGACATCTTAATAATTTGGAAAGGTACAATTTACAGTGATAAACTGTTTATTCGTTTTGGATTTTTGTTTTTTTTTTTTTTTTTTTAATGCAAGTCCTACATAAGCGTGGACAAATTTTCAAATCATTTTTGCATATGTGTGGGCATTTTAAACTGTCGAGTTATTTTGGTTATTATTTAATTTTATGCGGATGAAACCGTATGCAGAAATGCTTGAAATTATTTTTTTTGTAAAAATTCCTTAAGCGTTACGAAATAGGTTTTTCTTTTTTTTTTTTATGAACGTTTCAAGTTGTAATTTTGACGAAAACCGTTTACCGCTTTCGTAAACTTTTGATTTTGGTTGTGCCTATATGTAATTTATTAATACAACAAAATAATGGAGTTTTTTTTTTAATCTGTTGGTAACGGGAGTGCCACGTGCCCCCCATCCCCGTACCGGTTCTCCCCCCCTGGATCCGCCCTATTTATTCGGTATGTATATATATATATATTTTTTTTTTTATCGCGATCGATCGTATAATATTCGTAATTATTATATTATTATAATTTTAATTCGACCGGCATACCGTACAATACTGTCTCCGAACAAACAGTAATACGCGCGTTGTCGTTAAACAATACTACGATATTTCGCATAACGCCGACCGATTATGAAATTACCGTACGATAATATTATGCGATTTCCGTCCGTCCGGTTTAATTAAGCCGCGGGCGTGTTAATGTCGCGCGGCCCCAATATGTTTTTTATTATTATAAAAATCGTATAATAATTACAAAAAAAAAAAAAAAAAAATTATTGTATACGTTTATAGGCGGCGACGCCGGGGCGCTGTCGATATATATTGTTCGTTGTTCGTCGAATATATTATATTGTTATAAAATTATACAATACGGAGTTTTTCGATTTAGAAATTATTATATATATATATACACAACAGTATAACAACGTTATGGATTAAAATGGAAATTAATTATTTTATTCGTACGCTGATCCGCGCGGTAGATTATCGTTTTTTTTTTTCTCTCGTTTTTTCGGATACACGCGGCTTTTGCTGCTGCTACAGCAGCTCGCTCTTTTTTTCGTTTTTCATTTTTTTTTTTTTTTTCCGCCCCCGACTGCCGCACGACTACTATGCATATACCGTATCACACGATTTGACACCGGCCCGCCAGCCCGAATGACAAATGTCCTAAATAATATTATATTGCGGAATAAGTACTTTTCTGCGGTATACAATTATATACGGCCACCGTGATACGCCGCGAGCCGCGTGCGGTTCTGTCAAAAAGCCCGCCGCGGCGCCCCGATATTATAGAATTTATGTCGGCCATTATGTTGTACCACCAATACCCGGTGTTGTGCACAGATAACTCGAAAAATTATCTCGATAAAACGGCGGACAATGCGATTTATCCGGATAAAATTACAAATAACACTGTCTTTAACAATGATAATATAATCTAAATATACTTTTTTTTAAAAAACCGATAATTGTTTAGTCACCAATGATATTTTCACAAAATGTAACATCCGTGAAATATAAAAAAAATACAATTTTTTTTTGTTTATGTATTTCGTATTTGATTACCAATTTATTGATTAATATCACGCAATCATCGTAATCGATTTATTTATCGACAATTGAAAATCGGTAATAAACATTACATTACACCATAAATCGTACACGTATTCGTATAGTACAGATTATATATATTATAATATAATTGAGTAAAAAAAAAAAAAAAATAAGAAGAATATTTAATTCATATATATAAATTAGTACAGCTAAGTTATTGAATGTCGACATTCTAGAAAATATTGTATTAAATTACAAAACAGTGGAACAGCTATAGAAAAACGTACGAAACCGAATGAAAATAATTATTCGATTGACTGTAGATGAACGGATTTAACAGTTCTATCTTGCCCAGACAAGACTAAACGTATTTATCTAGACGAATTATCCGGATAGAATTATAGTTAACCGCTAAAGAAAAAGATTTTTCGAAAATAGCTGACCAACTAACAGGGCCCCCGCCACCGGATCCGCCACTCAGAATGTTATATATACCAATTACGATTAGGATGTTTAATGACTTTTTCATATTTTTTCTTTTAGTCGTGCACGTGGCAGACTATGGTTATAAATTCGTTTCGTATAACGTCGAATCGGATGCATTAAATTGTATAATACATATTTAGGGTTTAAATTATGAAAAAAAATGCATATTTTGATGACGAAAATCAATAAATACACCGGTTTTCAAAAATATTATACTAGCATACCCGTCTCGGCTCGGCCCGAGCGTGAGTGTGAGCAATCACAGGTACGAGTAGGGTGCAAATAAATCTAGAATACACAGAAATTATTCGAAAATTGTTTTATTAATGTACTGTATCCTAAGCAAAAAAAAAAAAAAAGTTCACCTTATTAAAAAAAAAAAAACGAAATTTACAAACATTTCTGTATACACAATATTTTTTTGTTTTATCCGTCGTCGGCAGTAAAATGAATTGATTCACGGGATTTCCGGTTCTGGAGAGAGCTACCGTATGGCTGACCATGCGAAAAACAATCTTCGCGCCCTGATCAACTCCCACACATGTCAATGTCTGCCCTTGCGACTTATTGATGGTGACTGCGAAAGAAACTCTAACTGGAAATCGCACTCTTCTGAACTCAATCGTCAAGTCTGAAGGAATCAAAGGAATTCTCGGAATAAAAGCAAACTCCCCGGCGGCTGGACCCTTAAGAATTGTACCTTCGATCACATTATTACGCAAAACCGTAACTTGCAACCGCGTTCCGTTGCACAATCTGTGAGGGTTAAGATTTCGAAGCGACATAATCGGAGGCATGGTCATTAGTGTAGGCGTCCGGTATGACGCATAACTCATTACAACTCGCAGCAGTCGCTCTGAATTTAAAAATTGTTTATTGGTGTTTTATTATTAACAATTTTAAACTGTTGAATAGCCTATGTCACTTCTCGCGTCATAAACAGGCTAATAAACGTAAAAATTTCAGCCAAATCGGTTTAATAGTTTCGGAGTTTAGCCCGAACATACAAACAAACGCTAGCATTTTATATACAGGGTGCGGCGGAACCGGCTGATGAGTTTTGAGGAGCTACAAATAACGGACATTAAAACTCAAAGAAAAACGATTTGTTTTGTTAAAATAATTAGGAAATCCCAGCAACAATACATTGCTGTAGGCAATCTCTGAAGTTTCGATATGATTTTCGGCACGTTTCGATTGGTACGGCCGCGATTACTTCAGTGATTCTCTCCGTCAGGTCATCTATCGTATGGGGGTGATTTTTGAAAACCTTATTCTTAAGCAACCATCGGAGGAAAAATCGCACACGCTTAATCGGGAAAGCGTGCCGGCCAGTCAACGTCACCCCTCAGTAAGACCAACCGCCCGGGGAACGTTTGGCGTACGAAATTCAGAGCTGTGCGCGCTTGAACCCCGAATCGTTAAAACCGCACGTCTCCCGAGTCATGTTCTTCAGCCATTTCCTCCAACCTGCGCTGCAAATAAATTTCCGACATCATAACATTCCCAAAGCAACCGCTTAGGGTGCTTCCAGACTTTTTCAATTTTCGAATCCCTAATTTAATACTGTTAACATTTAGGGACTGATTCGTTGCGTGGAATGCCAAGATTTGGATGAGAATCCCTTTGTGTAGCAATCGCGGAATTATTATTTTTAAAATACGCGCGAACGACGAAACCTCGATGTACACCTGTCCAGACCGTGATTACGGCTAAGAACAGCATAACCGCGTAATTCGAAACAGACCACTAATATAGGCCTGGGTTTATCCTATCACAAAATAATGATTTCATTGAACTCGTCAGTCGGCTCTGCCGCACCCTGTATTAGTATATAGATAAATTTATGTCCAACACCTTCTCTGTGATGTCCTCTTTAATTTAAAAAAAAAAAACTGCAAAGACGATCCGATAAGTAGTTTCGGAGTTTACCCCGAACATACAAACAAACGCTATCATTTTATATATTATGTAAAATTATTATTTTTTATCGATAAACCCATAGGTAGCCATTGATAATTTCGAATATAATAATCTTATTTTTACTACCTATACGTTTATTAATCATTTTTACGACTGATATTCGCGATTGAGTGATGACGTCGGTCGGGCATAGTGACTATAAAATCATCAGTCAGTGTACGGTGTGCCACGGGTAGACCGCAGTGTGTATTATTTTAGTTTTAAAACGTGTTTTATTCTCATTAAAAATGCCCAAAGTTGAAAAAGTGCCGATGCTGTTCGACTACGTAGATTTTTTTTAGAGTTCGGTGTGTGGGGGGGGGGACGTATATTCAACAGACGGTTTAGTGCTATTGTGTAAAGTATGCGGAGTAAAAATTGCATCTGCAAAAAAAAAAAATTACTTTACAATAACATATTGCAAGTGCGAAACATTTAGAGGCGTTACAACGCGAGGAGACTCAATGATGAAGTACAAATTTTTATCTCGGACACGACAAAAAAAGTAAAAAAAAAAAAATTATATATTAATATTTAGAGCGTATTTTTAATTAATAATGCAATTTTGTAGATGTCATATATGATTTTTTTTTTTTTTTTTTTTTTTTTATGGGCATATTTTGATATTTATCGAGCATATTTGCATGCATCTGTTAGTACTTTTTAACATGCATAATAACCGTAACCCTAATAATAATAATAAAAAAAAATTAAAACGGCGCGGGACTACGCGCCCCGGAGTCTATAACCAAAGGTGGGCCGGCGCAGTTAAACCGATATCTAATTTAAAAAGTCGTATAATTATTTTAGTAAAGCGCTCGCGCGCGTACGTGCCCGACGGATGCAATTCGCCCGCACTTTTGCGCGGCGGACACGTGCGCGTACCGGCGTTTTACTGGTATACGTGCGACGGTACCCCCCCCCCCGTACAGTGTAACAACACATATAATATTATAAATTTTACACCCGCGTTCCCGTTGCAACGCGAAACGGACAAAAAATATAGAAATATCGTTTGTCTGGTTACTGTAATTTACTCTCGCCCGACAAATCCACTTCTAACCTAATCGGCAACTTGGACACTAAAATGGAATATAAAAAATAAGTCCGTACGTGTTCCTTTCCACCCCCCCCCCCGATAAAAAAAATCACTCACAAGCTCTGACATTTCAATGTGCTATAATTCCCTCACGGAGTCGCATGTCAAATATCTCGGTATAGTGTTCTAGACAAACGACTTACTATGGTGTCCCCATCTCCAAACAAAACGAAAATTACTAAATTCCACACTACACCTATTGCGTCCAATACTCAAATCCAATCTTCCTCTAAAAAAAAATAAAATATTAATATATATATATATATATATATCTGTGATAAGGCCCGTTTGGGCTCATGGTGCCAACCCAAATAAAAGGTTTTGGTTTTCATCCGTGTTACCAAGATAACCCATAAATCAACAAAAACAGTTAAATTTGTGTACCATAAGTACCTGAAAACCGAATTTTAGAGGATGGTATTTAATATGGGGCTGGACTTCAATAGTTATAAACCTTCTCCGGACAACGCGGAACATTTTTTTCAAAATACCCCGTAAAAATCGTTCCAGTAGTTTATGAATCTATTATTCTTATACAGACAGACTAGACATCAATTTTTTTATATAAATACCCATACCTTCTCACCGGCGGTTCCAGGAGGGGTCGAAGGGTGGAAGGCCCCCCCTCCATTTTTGACCCGTGTTTATGCGTATAAGTGTAGTCGAACTAATAGGTAGTGAATTCTGCAAGCACTTAAAAGAGTAAAAGAAAAAAAATGTTCGGCCCCGTACCTACTACGCATTAATTATAGCATAACATCGTGTTCACTTTTTAAATACCGAACGTAGCGTGGAACGTAATGATTTTACGTGTGCCCTTTTTTTTCTTTTCTAAACTTATTTTTTACCATTTCAGATCCACTCGGTGCGTCGTGGTAGGGGGGAAGTAATTTTTTTTTTTTTTTTTTTAATTTTCCTTGTATTTTCTCATAATAATGCGGAAAACCCGTAGAAAAAACGGTGACGCTTACGCAATAACGACGGTTTTATGTTATTTTCGATTTGGTTTTCATGTTGAAAATTCAATTAAAAATAATCGTAGTTGACATTCGTTCAACGATTCAATAGGTACCAAATATTAGTACTTTTCGGACGTGGTAATATTATCAAAAATATTCAAGCGTTTTTTGAGTATTATTTATTGTTATTTGAAATGTACGAGTAACTATAGTTTTGATTTGGTTTTAAGTAGATAAAACGAAAAAAACTCAAAAGTCTGATACAACGGTCATTGTACGTGGGTTTTAATGTCATATACAAATATAGAAAATCCGCAAGCACAATTTTTTTCCAAGCAGAAATTCCCTTTTTATATGATTAAAATTGTATTAGCCCAGCAGTTTAGGACGAAAATATATTTCGTAGTTACCAATTAAATCGATTTTCGATGTTGATTTATCAAAACTTTTTTTTTTAACCGGATTGAATCATTTTTCGTTAGCAATGATTTATCGTTGAGTACAGGTATAAATTAAATTCCCCTCTATATATATCTTGCCTTTCCATCTTTACATCTACACCGGTGTTCCACCCACGGGCAGTATCCTTTTTTAAGAAAAAAAAAAATGTCGAAGTGAAGTGAGGAATGTATTGATATTATTACAATGGCACGGTAAATTTTTTATTTATTATTTTTCTTGTCTGCGAACAAACTTTTCTTCCGGAAATCTCGCTCCGATCCGATCATCAACATCAAGACCACATTCCGATGATAGTAAATATTATTTACTTCGGTGCGTTATCGGTGAAATCAGTTTTTTGATTTTCCGTTTACATGATTTCTTATTGACATTTTCCTAACAATATAATTTGACTATTTAAATATTAAGTTGCCCCGAATTTGTAAATATACTTGGCGTGACAATATATAATTAGTCCGTTAATAATTACAGTTTATTACTGTTTATTTTTTTAAAGCTCTAATTAACATATTATTATTATATTTTACTTTACTGCAATGACCAGAAAGTATATTCACCCCTATCCAAAAAAAAAAAAAAAAAACAACTCTAAACACCAGTTTGATCGCTCCCAATCTTATAATTAGTCGTTGTAGTTGTTCTCGTATAGTCGTGTCTTAAAATGTAAATATTTTACTGGTCAGTGTTTAAGTTTAAAACAGCGAACACATTTGAAGGGGTCGTGTAAATAAAGTTTTAACAAATTTAAAAAAAAAAATAAATAAAAAATTCAAATTTATTTTGATATAAATTTAAAAACAGTACCGAAATCTCGAAATTTCTTTGAAAACGTGTTGTTCATCGCGTGTAACAGAAGAACGTACCCTTATTCAAAGAGATTTTAAATTTTTAATCATATTACAGAAAGTATTAAAGACAAAATTGTCTAGGCCCGAGTTCGAGTGAAGACTATTTACTCGAGAACCCGGGACGGTCGAAACTCGAGATTAAAGACTATATTTATTAAAGAGTGGCTTTATTATTAAAATTAAAAAACCCAAAACTTTTTATTTGCAAATAATTATTTAACTAAATGTATACCTACGTCGTTCCCCAGACAAAGTTCAAAGCTGTGCTGTTTATCTTTCACTGTAGGCATTTACTACAAGTCTACAACTAAATAATCGCAAAAAGTTACGGTTACATATTTTTATTTTTTATAATACACTATGTTTTATTTTAACGATTTTCCTTTGTCTATTATCATCCTAGGCGTGTGGGTATACTACGGCGGGAATTCCACCGTATAGTTACGGTGGACTAAATAAATAGTTTTATTCGCGAAGACTTGTAAAGACATCCTTTCGCGGAGATGGTACGATAATAGGCCGATTGCAAATAAATTAATTTGAAAAAATTAAAAAAAAAAAAAATCGGTAAAAACACGGCGGACACGAATAACGGAATTCTGAATCTGAAAGTCGTACCCATTTTAATAACGATTCACGAAAACACAATTATCGGTAGAAATTAAAACCACGCGTTTCCGCCAATCGAGCGGTTCGTTTCAAAACTTGAACTAGACATTTTCGATTCGGCGCCTCGAAAAATAACAGAATTTGCCGATTTACGAGAAATAAAAAAAAAACCCCGTCCAGGTATTAATTTTATGTAAGTCACGGCCACTGTGCACACCGCCGCGCCGCCGTCGTGACGACGATAAAATAAATATAAAAAAAAAAAACTCGCGTATAATATTGATATTAAAAACTACGATTTGTCGAAAAGGGTAGAATCGATATTATTATTGAAAATGATTTGACGAGATAGCGCGTTTATGGGCTGCGTTTTTTTTGCTTTTTTTTTTTTCTCTTTTGGTTTTCATTTTTTTTTTTTTTTTTTTTTACGGTCGCTTTCCAGGTATAGGTAGGTCCTCGGGCATACGCACACAACAACAATCAAATGGCTATAAGTAGCTCGTTAAAAAACGGCCAACTGTATTAATTAACCGGTCTGTTAATCATACGTTTGTGCACGAACGGGGGTGCGTGTGTACGTGTGCCCCTACACTGCGGCAGTCTCGTTCGTGACTGGCATGCATCGTTAAAACGTTCGCATTGTGTGTGTGTGTTGTGTTTTTTTTTTTTTTTTTTTTTTTTTTTTTTGCACATAGTACAATAACTATCATCGTTGCCGATCCAAAATGACACTTAACGGTCGCATAACGCATACCTTAGGAGTATTGATTTAGAAAATAATAAAAAAATAATAATATATTAGCAACCGTTTGTAATGATTGCAGAGGGTTTTGTAGGAGGGACGGGGGTTATATCCCACCCGTAGGATTAAGAACACAACGATTATCGCGAGGTATTGCTTTTTTTTTTTAGTAATTCGATACTTACCTAATATGCTTTGTATCCAGTCGTGTCAACGACGGGAAAACATCGATTGGTTGGATACGATAGTAGTTGCCTTATTTTGGATACGGTTTTTTTTTCTCGTGATTTCCATTGACGGGCCCAGGCTCCGGGTACAGCGAGTGCGCGCAATAATGTACCGGCAACTTTTATCGTTTTAAATGACGAAATGATAAGATATCCAGAACACCCGTACTAGTTGTATTCGAGAAAACAACATTCAACGCGTAACGATTTTTATTATCCTCCCCCCGTATAATAACCTAACGTAGCCTGTTATGACAATCTATTTAAAATCTATTTGGGCAACAATGTGGCGTTGATAAGCAAATTTATTTTTAATTTTTTTTATTCTTATCGAACACCGGCGGCGCCGGTCATCTATACCGCGAATTACCGTTTAATCTAACTTAACCTAACCATTCGTTGATTTTCTTTTTCTTTTTTTGACATGTATATGTCTTATATCTCATTCTGTTAGTTTGTCCGACACCGAGAATGTTACCGCGACGCCGGTTTAAAGAACAAGCTCAAAATCGTCATTCCGATAACCGAACCGCCGCGAAATGTCCGTATTGACGTATTTCCCGTCGCTGATAACGAATTCAATTTTCGTTTTATCCAAAAACAAATTCGGTGTTTCCTGCGCTGTTTGCGATCGCCTTTGGTTCGAGAAAGACATGAAGCACGTTCCCCAGAAAGCCGTAGATTTTTTGCTCGAAAAATACCCAGACGTAGATTCTCATAATATGACCGTGTGCAATACTTGTTATAAAACTCTGCTCAGTAACAAAGTTCCCCGTTTTGCTACGATTCACGGTTTTTGTTATCCTCCATTTCCATCTGATTTACCGCCTCTCGATCCTATCTCTGAACGATTAGTGTCACCGCGTCTTCCATTTAAAAATTTAGAAAAATGTATACTCAATAAAAATAATTGCTGTCTTTGAAAAATAAATAAATAATTCCTGTTTTTTTTTTTTATACGTATGTATCGGTACTAAAATTTAAAACGTTTTGGAGATTTAAGTAAAAAAATATTCGATATACGGTATGATATTCGATTAAGCTACCGGGTCAGGGTACGCCGGAGTAAATCGTTCGTCGAGGATGAGGCCTCTCGTTGAAATTGGTCAGAGGGATTTCGGGTGGCCCGTTTGTATTGACAATAAAACTTCTACGCGATTCGTAAGTGGCCTACGGACCCTCCCCTTTGGCACTGTTCTGTCTGTATACAAGCGGCCGTGTACGATGTGTACGTCCGTGTTCACGGTAATTATTATTATTCCGACCGTTCCGCTCAGAATCGTTTTTCGTTTGCAACGGTTTATCGTTGTTAGTGTACGGCGCGATAAACTAAATTTCACCGTGTACGCCACACCTTCCGGGTCGCCCGCTTGCCGCCCGCCGAAAACGGCGGCCTGCCCGTCCGCGGTGCGAGCTCTTTATTATTATTTGCCCTTCGCCCGGCTCTTTTCGCAGACACCCTCCCGGCGATGGTATCGCCGTAAACCACGCACACACGGTCGATTAAAACGGATCGCTAATCGAATTACACTCGAAGTTTTAGGGGTGGAGTCACAACGGTACGGTATAAAAATAATAACAATATAACAACACAATATATCCTTTGCGTCCGTACAATCGGTTTTTATCTCTTCTTTTTTTTTTTTTTTTTTTACGCGCTGCGTCGAGCCATCTGCTGCCGCCGGTCCTGTGACGATATCCAGATATATTCATTGTCGTAATTTTGCATTTTTTTTTTTATTATTATTATTTCTATCTCTCTCAGCCCCCCGGAATCGCTGCCATTCGACGAGCGCCAAGAGTCCTCGGCGGACCTAAACCCGTTTATTGCGCGCGCTATAATCCGACCCGCGCCGCCGCGCTTGTAATATTCCATATTATCATACAATATTAACCCGGGGATTTTTTTTTTTAAATTTAATTTTTAGCCGGTCGTCGTTTTATTGTGACACGATCTCCTATCCGCCGCACACGTTTCGCCCGGGTAACCGCAAGTGAACCGCCGGGGAACCGCATAATAAATATCGTATAGTTGGCGTCCGCCGGACCGTGAAACCTCCAAAATATTGGTAAAACGGCACCGCGGGCCCGGCCGCACAACGCCACCGACGTGTTATCAAATAATTAATATCCGTTTATCTGTCCGGTCAATCGTCGATGGCGGCCCGGCGGGGATACCGACAAAAAACAATATGATATTTTATGCCCGGGGGAGTGCCCGGCGGGGTCGTTTTATTTTGACCTCAAAAATACGCGTCGCCGAGGATAAGCGTGTTGGTTGTAAACATTAAACCGCACTCGGAATATATCCGTCTGTACGCGAGCCCGATAAATTGTATTTAGTAGAAAACTAGAAAAATCAATACCGTCACATTATCATTATGAATGTATTAAGGTATCACTAAATATATCATTAAGTCGCGAAAAAACAATTAGCCAGTGAAATATTTATTTTTAGTCATTTCGTTCGTTTTTGTTTGTTGCCGACATATAATTTGTCTAACAATTTGAAAATAAAAATATTATACGATTTTTTTTTTAATTTCAAAATGTCTATTAGCCGTTTTTGCATTCGTTGCTCCAGAAACACATGGGCGTAAGATAGCCGCCACTGGTCTATTGCAAGTGGCGAGGCGAATATTTCGAAAATTACTAAGGGAGGGAGTGTTAATATACGGTTGCGAAACTTCAAATATATATTATATATGTACTGTGAGAAATATACAACGAGGTCCCATTATCGTTATTGTTTGTTGATTTTTGGCTTCGAATATCAATCATGTGAATCCAATAGGCACTATATTTTAAACGAAATTTAAAATTTCGAAACGATTATAAAAGCTAGCATAAAAATAAAGTTTCGAAACTGCGATATTCCACAAACCTATATTTTTTAATTAAATTAATTATCGACAAAAACCGACGTACAAACAATGATAATGTTTTTCTCGATTCACTCTAGTAATACAACTAACAGCGCAAAATTAGTCTTGCTGAAAGCAAATTTGCTATTTTACATTTTAATTGGACAAAAATCAATCTAAAATGAAAACTTTTGATTATCGTAAAACAAAATTCAAAAAAACCGCACCAAATTATCTGGGAGGGTATGAGAGTATGGTGAAAATTTGTCCTCGGAGGGGAGTTCCGCCCCTTATCTACTCCGTTTTTTGTTTGTCGTTTTAACCGTAAACAGTGGAGGACCTATTGTGAACAATACTTACCCACTGCCGCCATCGTATATTGAAAAACAAGTAATCGATCAAAAATGTCCGAAACATGGGCTGAAACGTGCCGGTTAGTCATCCCATATGACAATACTAACGGTTTACACGTAACGTTTCCAAAACTTCAAAGGAGATCCCACTCCCCATTCAAAAATCACGTAGTTTCCACAAACCCCTTCGGTCAAAACTGGTTTTGACTTACTAAAATTTTAATAAATCTTAAGAATTTTAATAAACTCCTAAATACTTAAAATATATGTTGTTAATTCTTACTTTTCCCTAGTTTAAACTAACGGTATAAAAATTACTTCTGGAAATTAAAATTTTCCCCAGATAATTCAGATAATTTTCATCAATATATTTCAGACACGACTATACTTCTAACTAAAAAAAAAGGCGCACTTCGCTCGTTAGATAGATTACTCTTGGTGGATTTATTGAATTTGAAAGGAATGATAGATAATTTCTTTCAATAAAACGATTCTGAGCAGAGTTTCAGTGTAATTTATAGAACTATGATTATCAGCGGCATATAGAAATTGTTTTACACTGTGCAGTATACGATGAAATTATGAAAAATGTGATATTATTTATTTAAATTAATTACGGCGTACAATTTAGACAATGCTGTTAAACAAGAAATTTATCTTCTATACTTACAATTCACTAATCCGAACGTCTGAATGATGTTTCATTCAGATCACACAAATATATTGATTATAAATAGTTTTAATTTTAATATTAAACATTGTTATTTTATTTTTTGTTTACGATAGTTTAAACAGTGAAAGTTTACGGTATTATTTTTAAATACTTGAGTAGATAATAAATACAGTGTATTTTCATATGGAATTAGTGTTATTCGTGAAAACTAGAGATCTCTATTATCTATTGCAATGTTAATACCAGGTGGTACTTATTATTTTCACACAAAAAGTGCTATCATAGTATTCACATATATATATATATATATGTATATATTATATTATACTATATTATAAAGTGTGTGCAGATACATTAAATGAAATGTACACAGTAATAGTTGCGCGTGGACTTAAAAAATAAAATAAAAATTAATAGGTATATCGAAAAATGACTTTTTAAAGTAGATAAAATTTGATACTGGTTAGGTTAGGTCTATAGTGTAGTGGACTTCTTATTTTAGAGATTTTTTTGAACATATTTAGAATATAGAAACCTAAAGAAAAATGACAGGTCTCAAAGTATAAAAATTTTCCACTTTAAGACTTGAAAAATTGGAATAAGTTTTAAAAGTGAAATTTTATTCACTTCGTTATATTACAGTGTTACATTTCAAATAAAAATTGCAGGTCTCTAGAACAATTATTTTTGGAATTATTAAAAAAAAAAAAAAACAAAACTCGTTTTTGACGGGTTTCTGTCATTTGTTTGGAAGTTTTTTGTGCCGCGTTTAAAAACTAATAAGTATGACCTGTTTAAAGTGCCAACTAGAGAAAATTTGATACCGGAAACAGTGTAGGAGTGTATACTGCTCGGATGAGTTATGATTGGTAAAAAAGTGTTTAAAAAAAAAAAAAAAAACATCATTGTAAAACCACAAGACCCCACACTCCGCTCGGAATCTAAAAAGTACTTAAAAATTTTTCAAAATTAGTTTAAAACTAATTCCGACGTTGAGGGTCCTGAGTAATTTCTAATCCGTCTTATAGTCGTAACTATAATTAAAGCGACTTGTCGAAACCATTTTCGACGGGTTTCGGGTCGTTTGGATTGGTCCCGTAACGCGCGCGCGCGCGCGGCGCGTATACCGATAATAACAAGTAGGAAGGCAACGCCGCGGGACGTCGTTCGGTTATAATACGAATACTATCGGGAAACGGGATTGCGGTTTAATTTAAAAAAAAAAAGAAAAATATATATATATATATATATTTATACGTATATGATATGGGTACGAGTAAATAACGGTGTCGGTACGTCTCGCACAACGTATCGACTCCCGGCGTATATCGGTCGCTTAAATTGGAACCGCCGCCGGACCCGGGATTACGCCGCGGAATAATAGGGTATAAGTCACGGCGGCGGCGGCGGCGGCGGCGGCGGTAGAGCCATAATCAGCGAGCTAGTCGGACCGATATACGTGTATACACGTATACACGTATTGCCGGCACCTTTGCAAAAGTTTATACGCCGGTGCCTTAAAAGGGTCGGCGAGATGACGAGGGATCTGTATAAATGCGCTCCGAGGGAATATGGCGGCGGTAATAGCAAAGGCCCCATATAATATATCGTATAAAACGTATATATATATATATCTGACCCCGTCCCGGACGGAAGAGACGACGACGACGACGACGACGACGACGACGACGGAGTAGGTATATAATGTGTACGGAGGTGTGTATATATATATATATACAGTAAAATAGTTGTAAAGTCGAAACGGTTGCCGGGTCTCGGAGAGAGTAGAGGTATTTATATAGGTACACCGTATATTATTGACTAAGTTATTTATTTTGTGTAAAGAAAAAAAAAATAGAACGAGACGGATCCGGGGGTGAACGGCGGGGCCGGGGCTGATTAGCTTCCGGTTTTTTTTTTTTTTTTTTTTCTATATACGACATACATGTATATGTATACCTTATAATACTGTATAACAAATAAATGATATTAACAAATTGCATGTACGCGGGAGCGGGTTCCAACTACAGTACCGACCGCGGAAATCATTGTAGATCCGTCCGAAATCCGGATTAAAAACAAAACAAAAATAATGATATATATATATACTGCCAACGAGTTCGGAAACAATCTTTTTAGTCCGTCCGAATATTGACCACGTGCAATTCCGATGAAAATATACATATTTCAGACGACATCGGTGCCGTATTTACGGTTTCCTCTTGATCAAAAATTATATAAAATACTAGCTGAATAATAACCCGGCTTCGCCCGTGTACAGTTTTTTTTGTGTAACCTACTAATAACTTTTATTTTATCAGTTTTTATATTTATTACAGGCTGCTTTTAGTTTATCATAGGTTGCCCATGTATTGTAACAATCAGAAGTCAGCAAAAAATTATTTTAATATTTTGAAGACATATTGTAAGATACAATTCTAATCGACAAAATATTGAAATAAAATATACCCAAAAAATTATAACTTTCTGTACCAATACATTATGGTGTTATAAAGACCCACCAATATTTATATTGACATATTATTTTGTTCATCTCAATACCTCTTTATAAACAGTATTTTTGGTATTGCCTTTTGGGGCTAAAATAACCAAACTACTGGCAGAGCTAACTCTAGAACATGCCACATAGAACTGTCCATGTGAAAAACATTCTTCTCTCAAGTCAATCCCTGCCATGCTCAATGATTTTCCTTGAGACTTATTAATAGTCATAGCAAAGCAAACTTTGAGTGGGAATTGTATTCTTTTAAACTCAAAGGGATAATCAGTTGGAATTAACGTTATTCTCGGGATTAAAACTATATCTCCTCTAGCACACCCAGTGATAACTATAGCTTCTATTACATTTTTATAAAATATATCAATACAGTTTACTATCCATGCACCGTATAAAAAACTTAAAGAGAAAGAGAGTGAGTGAGTGTGAGAGAACTTAATTTTTAGACATAATACTGACATTATAATAGCATTTTTTGCAGCACATTATAATATATTCGGTATTAATTTACATATTATCATTATATATACGTGTAATAATGTGTTGGCACGATTAAGCATATTGTTAAAAAAAACCTCTTTATCCGAGACACCTATCGTTTCACATATACCAAATATACTTTTGCTCGCAAACCGTCGAGTTTTAAAATTATTATTACGCAAAAAAAATCCCATGCGATATAATTAATAGTACAATCGTAAAGCGTTTGTTTCTGTAATTTTTTTTTTTTTTAAATTTAATATACCTATATGTACATTTTGTACTTATTCTGTTGCTGTGCGGCGACGTTCACTGACAGATAATTAGAAATTATAGAGAGAGAGAGAGAGAGAGTAATTGTCATTTTTTTAGATTCTGGGTGGAGCGAGGGGTCGGTCGTGTGGTGTTACAATGATATTTATTTTTTTTTTCGTTTCCTGTAAACACTTTTTCAACCGGAAAACTTCATCCAATTTAAACACAATCTAAACTGTTTCCGGTAGCAAATTTTGTCTAGTTGATATTTCAAAAAAAAAGTAATTTTTCGATATACCTATTAGTTATTATACGCGGCAGATAAAGCTACCAAAAAAATGACGAAAAAACGGCAAAAACACGATTTCGTCAAACATTTAACAATTATTAATATAAAAAAAAAATTGGTAGAACTGTAGTTCTACCAGGCCAATCTACTCTTATGGCGTACGTTATTGTTTTGCCCTGTAACACAGAAACACGCGTGCGGGACTTGATTATCAGCTGTCGGTGGCGCCAAATTTGACGTAATAGCGCAATTTAGTGGGCGGGCCGGTCGTATTATTGGCGTTCCGTGTGGAAAATAAGAAAACCGACGTGGCTGCGTACATATATTTTCCGTGTAATTGAAATGATTATAAATTGTAACAAGTATTCGGGACCATGGGTAAGCCCCAGGGTCTAACCGTCGTCTAGTTTTTAAAAGTCATAATTATTTTAGTAAAGCCCACGCCGGGACGCGTGCGGGGGGCACCGTAGTGTGCTACGTGCTCGCGATTGTTCCCGACCGACGTTATTCGCCGAGTTTAGTGCGGACACGTGCATCTTAATTCCAGCATTTACCGTAAATATACGTGCGCTGTACCCGGCCCTATAAAAGTTTACGCTCGTTTCCCCGACGTTTATGACGTTGTTCGTTATTTCTGCGATGCGTGTGTAATTAGCGCGTAAAGTACGGGGGAGAGAGAGAGAGAGAGAGAGAAAAAAAAAAAAGTAAGTCGAGCAGATAGCGGATATATTGAGGGGAATTAAATTTTATAACTGTACGCGACGATCGTTGCAAACGGAAAACGATTCTGAGCCTCAAGTACGGTCCATCGGGTGGGTTTTGAATTGCCGCGCCCTCTATACGGGTTTCCGTCAATATCCGACACTCGTAGAATTTATTATTTGTTTTTTTTCCTCCCCCGTTACTTATGGTTGTAGGGCGGATTTATATGGGTTTTTTTTTTACATATCGTATGCAGTCTTATACGAGTAAAAAAAAAAAACCCGGACGATTCGTTCGACACAGAGTTCACAGGAAAAAGTTTTTTTTTTTTTGTTGCATATTTGAGAATATTTAGCTTATTTAGAACACTTTGGAATATTTTTTAAATTGCGAGAAAAAAAAAATACTAATTCATTTTAATTTTAATATTGAGGTACCTGAAAAAAATATGTTTTGAATTATTTACCAAGCATCGTTTTTTTTTTCCTATTATTTTGATAAAAAAAATAATAAAATACTCGAGGGGTAATACTATTAAGTCACCGGAGTCATACCTCACTGTAATTCGAATATACCAAAGGATTATTGTTTTTATATGTCTTATAATAAATATAAATAATGTTGTTTTATATTTCTACTGGTAATGCAATAATATTCCATTATGCATGCACCATTGTATATACCTCGCTTAAATAATTATTTAAGAAATATTGTAAAAAAATAAAAAATAAATTGCATATAAAAACATATATTGAGATGTTCGTTGATTATTTTTTCTAATTTTGAAGAGAATTGAATGAGAATATTTATTGGGTTTTTTTTTAGAGAATATTAGCAATCATATTTTAGGTGTTTTAATAGAATATAATTACTCGTATTAAATTGGAAGCAAAAGATTATAAAATTGGTTTTCTTTAAAATTTTTGAAATATATATTGTACAATGTGCATAATAATAACCAAATATTAATTTTTGTTGAAAATCGAAAATCAAAATTTGCAAAAAAAAAAAAAAAAAAACAATAATAATAATAATAGAATGCATATTTAACCTCGAGCAAGGGCTTACAGTCGGCATTCGTATCTTGGTTTACCATAATAAAAAACACGAAAATCCCACACGAACTAATCCTCGAACCCTTGTCCGGCAAATAGCTATCACAAATTGACTACAAACAGTTCGGCACGTATGGTAAATAATTTACGGGAATCGGAGGTTGAATATTATTAGTGTTCAATATCACGACTCACGGGCTACATAATATAACGAAGTTACATATATATATATATATATATATATATATATAAAAAAAAAAAAAACTATGACTGCAGAACGACAGAATGATATTTATAATATAATATATTATATAACTTTGTTTTGAATGGGATGACTTTAATAGTAAAAAAAAAAAATAATAAAAATAAAAAATATTCCGTCTTCCTTCAAAGGTTTTCCTGTGATATCGAACAATAATTATTTACGAGACGCATCCCCGTATGTATGCATTTTATCCGAACAACATTCGAGAAAACTTTTAATGCAATATGCACGGGAATAATATAAATATGATATCATCGCATTACGTATAATAATATATAATATTAAATTATTAAAAAACTTTGCATATAGTAGTTGTAAACTAGAAAATCTCGTAGGGTCATAATAATAATAAAAACAGACAATTTTTTTATTTTTTCTTATAAAATTAAATCAGTTTTGTGTTTAATATTATTATATAAGTACACAGGCGTATGCCATTTTACAGTAATGCAGATTCGAAAATTATTGTCATTATTCGTTTTAACGACAACCGTCATCGATTCCTTGTTGAGACAGCCATGTCAGATGCCACCCTTTTCGTTTGTTAATAGACTATTGAAATGTATTCATTTCTTGATAGACGTCTTTGAAGTGCCATTGTCTTGACCGGCCTCTCTCTCTCTCTCACTCACTCTCTCTCTGTCCCGACATTTTTCCTTCAAAGATATATATATATATATATATTTTTGTTTTTTTTAAAAACATTACGCCTCTATTGCATGTCTTATTGACTCGATCGTCCATCCTCTTCATCGTAGCGTCCAGTAGATATTTGTTTTCGTTCGTTTTTCTTTCTACCCGGCAAACGTGCATCTTCCAGTATTTTTTTTTCCGTGCTGTTCTAAAGTCCACACCTAACGATCGTACGTCAACACGAAGGTCTTCACAAACTTCTTTCTTGTAAACCAGTGTCTGGTTTAGACGTAATGTCCAAAAAAGCGATTGTCCTAATGTGAGTGCGAGTGTAAAGCGAGCGAAAACGTAAAACCCTTAGTAAAAACTACGTTGGGTAGAAATAAAGGAGGTTAAAATATTATTGTAGTATGAGCATTGCTGAGGTGGCTAGTTTAAAATATTGTCCCCGATCTCTAATCAATCGTCTGACAAAGAGCAATATCCGCTTCGCAACATTGACTACTTCGGCTAATTAGCAACACGAATCTGACGGATATGGCATAGGTCAATGGTTGTGCTGAGCTAAGTTGGGCGGATCGTGGGTCTGAAAATAGATTTAAAAAAATAGATAGGTGGGTGCTGTTGATGTAGGAGTTAAAAATACAACGATCATTCGTAATTATTTAATAATTTCATCTTGATAAGAGGATTGCAATAAGAATTGATATTTTGAGACCCGGTGTTAAAAATACACATTGTCTGCAGGTTAGGATTGGAGCAAACGATTTCTAACGTTTACTTAAGATATACGTGTACACGTGTGTTGGTGTAATAAAAAAAAAAAAAAAAAAAATACAAGTGTATTTTGAATGCACGTGTAGAATATTAAATAATATGTATTATAAATACGAGTATAAGTGAATTTTCAAATATCTATAAATGTTATTACTCTTCAATCGTTAGATTGAACGTATCATTGAAAACTTCATATGTTATTCTAATAATATAATCATAAAATAGATTTACTCGATAGTAATTTGAGATAAGGATGCTTTCGAAATATTACTAGTTTAAAAATAACATTCCGTTTGGAACAGTGGAGTGGTAATAAATGCGCTTTTCCGATAAAATCGTTTTAATAGAAAATGACGACGGTTATTTGGCTGCGCACCGTTCGTTTCAACCTTAAACGGCATGATCCCCAGTACTGTCAGCTAAGCCTATTGAAATATGGGTGACTGGTAGCTGAATGAAAAATAACGCCATTCGAACGCATAAAAACACCACCGCCGTAGATTTTTGGAAATCGCATCCATTTCCAAAAAAACGGTGATATTCGTCGGCCACCTCGATCACCAGACTTCTTAACAGCATGTGACTTATTTTTTTGTGGGTATTGAATATGTAAAGTCCACGCACGGAAACCTCGAGACGTTGAAGGACTAAAAACCAAAATCGGACCTTTTGCAGTGGAATGGAATGCCGTGCAATGGAAAACTAAACGAGGAAAATTAGAAGAGTGCTCAAGAAAAGACGGCGGTCGCCATGAGGAAATTGTTTTTTATTTATTTATTTATTTTTTTTTTTTTAAACAAACGGCATGTGATGTTCTTTGTTTTAATATATTAAAAATTAAAACGCTCGATTTTTTTTATGTTATAATTTAACTTTGAAAACGGTGACTCACCCTACAGTACGTATATATATATAGATATATGTATAATTATTATTAATACGGACCGTCATCGTCACCGGAAGCGGGCACGTATTACCGTAACGGAACAAGGTAAAAAGTTTAATAATTTTTTTGAAATTTAGTTAACTAATCTAATTTAACCGAACTATACTTTTGATACATTTTAACTCGACCAGTTAAAAAAATAAAAAATAAAATGTACGAAAATGACTTAATTATTTACTTAAAATACATAATTTTAAGTTAATGTATTATTATACATTCTTAATAGAAAATGTTTTTTTTTATTTTTAAAAAACTGTGTTTTGTAAGAGTATTGTTGGACGAAAATTGCGTATTTTTAACCCGAATACTGTGTGAATACAAACGAAACGGGCACGCGGTCTATACGGGATACCCGCACGGGTCTTGTATGGAAAATCTATACAAGATCCCGTATTAGAGTAACGAAATACGTTTCTGAGCGTGTACTTGGCTTTTAACTTGACTCTAGTGATTATTTTTCTGAACATTCGTATACTCGGCAACTCGGTTATTCTAATGTGTTTATATTTTAAAATTAACTTAAACTCGGCGGAGTTATTATATTCGGAATAGCTTAGCTCAAACTAGAAAAGCTTTGCGTATACAACATGCCTAAAGGTTTGTTCGAGTATATAATATAATAATATGTCATTGAAATGTAATAATAATACGAGAAAATAAAACCTCCGTGTATATTATTACATTATATATATATATATATATAAAGAGGTATAGGGACTTGAATTACTTTGCCGGGGAGAGAGAGAGAGAGAGAGAGAGGGGAAAAAAAAAAATAAAAGAAATATAATATAAACTTTGTACCCGTTTTCGAATCGTTGCTGAATAGTCGCGGAATTGAATTCTTTGTAACACGCGCACACGCACCGCACACTCGTATAATACAAATAAATATATTTTCTCTTCGTTCGAGGCGACGGCGGCGGCGGTTGGAAATATCGAAAATGACGTGCGTAATGTAGAAAAAAATAAAAATAAAAATAAAATAAAATAAAAAAAAAAAAAAAAATTGTCCCGACCCGCGTATGTATAGAACGCCGGCAGCTGCAATTGACAATTTAAACTGTGGCGGGACGCGCGGCATTATCGAGACCTCCCTCCCCGGCGACGTCACCGCTCGTGTCAGACGACCTCCCGCCGCTCATTCCCGATACTGCGATATAAGTTATTTTTTTTTTTTTTTTCCACCGACCGTTTTTTTTTCCCCTTATTTTCTTCCTCGGCATATTTTTCCACCATACCGTCACTCCACCGTCTTTCGGCTTTTAACGGCCTCCACACATACACGGCAGGACCATCACATCCCGTCGTGGCGTGCTCTCGCAAAACCAATCGTCCTCCAATTATCTCCGCCCGCCTCTAAAATCCTTCCGACCCGACCCGCCTCTAGAAACTTCCACGCGCATTTTAACTGCATACCGATAACATTCCCATCAAGTTCTCGGTCTTTTCCGTGCAAGGCTATCCGGGACGATCACATTCCAGTGGCCTATTTCAATATTCATCTCGGGACACGGGAGGAGATATTCTTTACACGTACACACATATATCGAATATCGCACATCTATAGTAGAATTTTTTTAGAAAGTTAACAAACCGACAAAATGCTTCAGTATAATTTAACGAGCAAAACAAACAGTACCTATATTTGATATGCGTTAATAAGAGTAAGATAACGGGTAGGCCACTATTATAAGTGGGAAGTTGGGAAAGTAAATTATAAAGCATCAAATACGCTACTGTCGTATACAATTCAACTGCCTTGAAATAATTTCTAAACTAGTATTTTATTCATACTTGAATAGGTCACTTTTTTTTCTTCGTCATCATTAGAAAATGCCTATCGAAGACGTTCCGGGAGGGGTTATAACTAGGGGGCTTGATACTGAAATCAAAATGGACAACGTTTTTTTTTTTTTTTTTTGGTTCAACCGGCAATACCCCCGCCTCCCGGAAACGCCATGAGGCACTACTTCAGGAGGCGGGTCGCCATCATTTATTAATAATAAAACGAAATTACAATTCAAATTCTAGGTAAAATCCCGTTTTCTTCTAAGGCGGGGCGAGCTCAACTAAATTATTCGACAACAATTCTCGCCCTACCGTGAGAATGGGCAGTAACCAGGCCGAAGCCCGTTTGCTGCCTTCACAGGTCGAAGGGGCGAGCTTCCTGCCGGCCTCCCGACCGCTATCAACGACGGCGGCGATGCGCTTGAAGAAGGCGCGCGCCGGCGACGTCGAGGGCTTGGCGCTGCCATTCTGCCGACTCCTTATCCGCGATGACGGTCTCGGCAAAGTCAACCACGGTTTCCCAGTGGTCTGTGGACTCCAGCATGAGCGACACCGAGTCAGCCCTGTTCGAACGGACCGATCCTCCGGACCAGGCGCTCCCTATAACCGTCGAACGCCTCGCAGCGCACCAGGGTATGGAGAGCGTCGTCATCCACCTCGTTCTCCTCACTGGGAAATCCGCAGTGAGAACACCCGGGGGATGAACGGACAACCTGGCCGCCCGCCATATTGAGTATAAGTACTAGGCTGACCACAAATAAAATATTAATGTTCTTTTTTTTTTCAAATTTATGTTGCTTATGGTGAGGTTAGGTATACGACACTGTCGTAACGGTGTTGAACATAACCTAACCGGCCGGTGGGACGCGTACAATAACCTAACGACTCGCGGACCGGCTTGTGTGCAAAAATTGAAAACTGTAATTGTAGAATTTTTCAAATATTGTTTACTCGCGCCGCAGTTGTTTTTAGTCAGCTTTTTAGTTTTGTGCAATGGAGTTTTTCTGCAACAACCGGCCCAAACGGTATGCGAAATGTTGCTTAACCAATTGTAAAAGAAACATTTTTTATAAGAATAACATTAGTTTTTTTTTATACTTTCATTAACGAACCCGGGCTAAGGTGATATTTTTGTCAAGTATTTACATTTTGTTTAATTTGTCCTCGTTTCGAATAGGAAAATGCTATAACGTCAAGGCTATAATATTGTATTCTAAGAGGCAATTTAAGATTATTATTATTTTTTTTAGAACAACACTGACGTTTATTTTCAATATGGCGGATCGCCTTATCAGCTTTCCATAAGAACAGTGTAATATTCTGGGATGTGACCGTACTGATTTCATCTATCCCGTGGTAATATATTATAATTGTTCAAGTTTTGCTAGTTTAAAACAACAGAAACAGCGGTCGGAAGGGTGACGGGGAACCGAGCGTTTTTTTCAACTCGTAAAACGTCACCGCACGGCGTTCGTTCTTATATCCGAAAGCCGAAAATTCCCGGCGGCCATATATATATATATACATTTTACACTATCCTTGCCGGCTAGCCGATTCCCGTTATTCCCGGACGATATGATTTACGGCGTTTCCATCGTGTATTTGCATCCGGTCTATTTGCCGAACGATATCGGACAACGAAAAGCGTCGCCGTCCGGACCGCGGCCGCCTCTGTATAAATATACGCGCCATTTTAATCCGATTTATTTACGCCCGGAAAACGGCAACGTGTATATAAATAGAGTTTATTGTTGTCGTGCCCGCCGAGGTTTACGGTGTGATTTAATGCCGACAGCGTCGGATTATTCTTCGGCTTCGGATGACCGCCGTCAGATAGTATTATTATTATTGTTACGTCCGGTAAGAAAATAAATAAATATAAAATCCACTTATTTTTATCGTCCTTCAAACAAATTCGGACCGTTAAAACGACGGGACCACATGCGAGCGACTGATAAAAATAATGTTTAGCCGATACCCCCCAATATTCTCGTTGTTGTTGTTGTTGTTGTTGTTATTATCGCTCGGCTTCGGTACGCGCTCTGGTGGTTTTTCTCCGTAACTATTCAATCGAGATAACCGTCGCGGTGTTGTAAATATCGGTATTTCCCTCCCTGACACCCCCCCCCCCGCCACCCCCCAAAAAAAAAAGTTTTATCGTCACTGTACACACCGTCCAATTACATAAATATATAGATAATATCTACAATCTATCCGTTATCTTTAACTAGACGGTTTGCGGTATCGGATACCGTTATTGTTGTTCTACGACGGTAATTATTGATTTTTTTTTTTTTTTTTTTTATCTGTGAGTTTTGCGGTACCCGATTAAATCACGAAACGGACGTCGGTGTACAACGTTTACCCCTCGTAGGTCTGTACAAACGGAATGTTTGATAAAAATATGTACAGCTAATTGACGTATACGCGATATCGACTAGTAGATGTTCTAATTATACACGGCGCGTACGTTACAATATTGTAAACGTGTAACATTAGAACTCGGCGTTTTAAATCGATAAGAAATTATTCCGTCGTAACGTCGAGATAATATTGTTATTTTAAATGACTACACGAAGTTACGAATAAACAAAATTTAGACACGCATTTGTCGCAGTCTCGTGCGTATCCACAAAAGGAATATTCATTTCACCGATAACATTTACAGATGTTACACCAACAAGTTCCTATTTTAGTAGTACGCATTTACAACGCACGGAAGTTAAAACCTCGGAATTGCATATAGGATACGTAATATATTAGATAAGATAAGTTCGTGATTTTCCTTCGTCTTCGTCGTCGCCGTTCGCGTAGTATTTGTAGTTCACTACTCAACTCGGATCCCCGTAGCGTAGTTTTCGCATTAGAATATTTCAATTTAACTGGTGGGAATTTTTACACTAATTTTATACGATAAGTATTAACATTCACGATACTGCGTTCTATACGATTGACAAAATGACAAATGTTCCTTATTTTTAAGTCGAAACGAGTAGCTATAGAGAAAGTAGTGATTACCAACGACTGCTTTTTTTTTGTTGTTCAGACATTTTGACTAAATTTTGACTGCGAAACGTACGCCGGGCCTACACAGAGTGATGTACAACGGCCACACGTTTTAATTTTAGACTTAACAAAAAATAAAAAAATAAATATAGAAAAAATTTCGACGTCTGACACGCAGTATTCCGGTTATTATTTCCATCGATATTTTTATCGCGGTATGTGTAGTAGTAGTAGTAGTAGTAGTAGTAGTAGTAGTGATAATAATACATTTGATTTCGATTTTACGGCTCGGCTGCGGCTAATATAGGGAAAAAAAAAAAAATGGAATGCGCATAACTCGAAAACCGCAGCCGGGGAACAAAATAATATATAATGCCGCCGGCGAGAGAGTAAAGGGATAAAAGGAATTAGGACGGAATGTGATGGTGACGGATGAAGTTAAATTGGCTTGGAACACCATACATCTTGGTTATGCAAGACGTACCGCGAGTCATGTGTCAACTGTTTGACGAGGGCAAACCGCATAAAGTGTTTTTTTCTTCTTCTTCTTTTTCTTCTTCTTCCTCTTTTTCTAGGTTAAAATAATATACGTCGAGAGTAATAATAATAGAACTCGATGATATTATTTACACAGTAAATAATATTTTATTTTCGATAATACACGAATTATTTCGAGAAAAAAATATATTCAACACAAATTATACTTGAACATAATAGTTTTTAAAACATTTTTTTTTTTTTGATTTTACGGTTAAAATATATAGTTAAACCGTTACCATGGTTGTCTGGTCAATTTGATTTTTAGAGAAGTTTTCAAATGCTCGAAACCTTCGAAATTATCTGTTTTGCACGCTTTTAGAATAATTTATGGTTTTTCGATAAACGTTTTTTTCTTTTTTTATTTTGGAATACATTTGTAAAAATTGCATTCATTTTACCATGTATTTAAAACAAAACGCATTATTCATCCATTGGATATTGATTGCCAAACAATTCCTATTCTCCTATATTATTTATAGAATTTTGAAATACTATCCCCTAATGTATTTGATTAGTTATTTATTCCAAATATATCTACGGTGTTGGTGAAATGTATTGGTTGTAATTATGATTTACTAATTTGTATATAATAAATCACTCTAAATTTAAAGAGTTATTTCTGATGGGATTTCTTAATAATGGTGAACAGTTTAAGTTAAAAACACAATAAGTTTTCATCAAATTTAGGACTCGGGTACCCGAGTAATATACTTAAGACCCAGTGTCAATAATTGAAATCGGTGCAAAATAAATAAAGTAGTCCTACATTCACGGGCGAAAGTAAAACTTAAATAATTAATATTTAATAATTTATTTAATTTTGTGTTTAGTTTTTAGAGTCTGAAATATGAAATATTGATTTATTTCGATTCTGAGCGAATGGGTTTTACTATGATGTGTGAAGTTTTTCCATTTGCGAACAACTTTGTTACCAGCAATTTTCACCAGCTTTTTTCGTAGCATTTTCGATCTGGTCGGTTCATTGAGTAGGTCATTATTTTTATTTTTTATTTTCCCTGTAGTAAATACGGGAATATTTACGCAATTTTGTTTATTGTTGTAATTCAGTGCAAAATATTCGTAGATAATATTAATATTCACCAAATACTTATGTAAACATTTTTTAGACGTGGTGTAATTTTCAATATTGTCTAATGTTTCTCGAGTTATAAATAATTATTCGAAAACGGTCGAGAGTTTTTTTCCTCTCGGTATTATGTGCATAGAAATGTTGAAATTTAATTTCATCTGCGATATAAGTTCAAATGTACATTAGGATTCGGTAAAAACACGAACAAATTGTAATTTGCATTGCAGTTCAAAACTAATACGATTATCATTTTGAATTTATCAAAACACCAAGTACAACGCTCAGAATCGTTTATCGTTTGCAATAATTTATCGTATTTATCGTCTTTCAATTTTTTTTTTTTTTTACGAAATATTTGTCCAACCAACATCGGCGTGTCTCAAAACCGTATTATAGGATAAACACGATATTAGAATAGTTCCGAAATTTCCCCTCCCTCCCCCCCGGCATACTTCTCGTAAAGAATAATGAACATAGACTTTGGCGGGGACATATTTTTTATTATTATTATTATCATGGCGATTAAAATGTATAGGGATATTTAAAAGGGCATCGCTTTATATTATAATATACGCCGCGAGGGGTTTTGTAAAATATTATATTTTCCACGACAATACGCCAGATGACGCTTACGGCCGGCAGCATTACGCAGTAGGAAATAATGCTGTTTCCGTATACACAAAAGTTTATTCAAAACACTAATCTGAATAAAGTCTCCTTATATTCGTCTTCTTGTTCTTCTCCTGGGCGCCGCTCGTTCTTGTTTATCTCGCCCCGTCTATAGCGACCATCTGGAGTCGATTCCCCCCCTCTACACCTCCCTCGCGGGCCGCCGCCGCCGCCGCCGCCGCCGCCCCGCATTTACACCGCGGTCGCGTATTCCGAGATATTGTACTTACGTAATGATATACTTTCCCCCGACGGTATTATACGCGCCGCCGCGGTTATGACGCGTACCCCCGGAATCTCGGAGCTAATCAACCCGCGGCTGACGATAAACACGTTTTTTTTTATTATTGTTATTATTATTACGACGCGGCGGCAACGCGCATCATAACATATTACGTAACATCATAATACACGACTATTATACACCGGACAAACGACAATAGTGTTTGGACGATAATCGTTCGGCAGTGTTTGATATACAACGGCTGGAAATGATATTTGACACATCCACGGGTACGCGTGTCAAATCGGTGGCGTGTGCGGCGGCTAGTGGGAGAGGTTTTATCGTGGCCAGTAACGAACAATTCTGGACTACTGTGTGACCGGACGTTTGAAAAAAAAAAAAAAAAAAAAAAAAAACTTGAAACGCTACGTGTGGGAGATTCTTTCCTCGGACTCCCTCTCGCCATCCACTCTGCCGTAGACAGTGCCTATAGACCGGTGGTCTTCAACCGGTGGGTCGCGATAAGTCTTCTTATTAAAATAAAAATTAAATTTATAAAATTTAGAAGAAGTTTTTAGAAGAATATTCTTCAATCAAGTTTGAAGACATTTCTGAATTAGTAAACGAACATTTGACAAACTTAGAAAAATTATTTAACCAATATTTTCCTGAGGATATTCGAGTAAATTATGAGTGGATAATGACAATAAATATGTCTACCGACATTGAAAATCAATTAATTGAGCTATCGTGTGATAACAAATTGAAACAAATGTTTTGTGAAACTTCATTAGAAATATTTTGGGCACACTTATGCACGGGAAATCACGCAGAATTAGCAACTAAAGCCATCTCAATTTTATTAATATTCCCAACGACTTATTAACGCGAAAAGGCGTTTTCTACTATGGCAAATTTGAAAACGTCAAAAAGAAATAGACTTGAAACTGAAGATGATTTACGGATCGCGCTTAGTGAAATCAAGCCAAGGCGGAATTTATTATGTGAAAACACTCAAGGACAAAGTTCACATTAAAATTTTTTTATTATATTTTCATATGAATTTTATACATTTTCGATTAAGTTTTAATAATAGTACTGCAAAGCATTAAGCAATTTTAGCTTTTTTACAAAGCTCACGTGGGTCGCGAGTCCAAAAAGGTTGAAGACCAATGGCCTAGACGGTCCATTTTTAATTTCGAAATATTTCGGGATTTTTATTAATTATTTCTCTAAGTTGGTCCAACTGCTTTACAAATACGAGCTCGCCGCCAATTTAGGAGATAATCAGATAACAGTATTATCATTTTTCAACATGCAATCGCTTTTTTTTTTTTTTCGTTACAAATAACTGTTACCACGAGCAAGAAAACCACGATCGGACATTATTAACATAATACAAATATTATACCATATTCTCAATATTGCTAAATACAATTTGTATAAAAAATAATAATAATACAAATTTAAATATTTCACTGATTACAGATATTTCATGAAATTTTCAAACACGTGTTTCTGTTTAGAATATGTTTATACGTTTTTGTGTTCCCTGTAGAGCCCGATTTAATATAGCGATTTCACCAAATGAATTTGCTAATGGTGATCATTACCATTTAGTATATAATTGTACATGATTTTATGAATATAATCGGTGGCAGTATAATGCATTAATAAAAAAATAAAACAAATATCATTATTTTCATTGCAGTTTAAAATAGAAAACTAATTAACAGAAATATGCATACATTATATTAAAAAAAAAAAATAAAGGCGAATTATGTCAAATAACTTCTACTATAGTAGAGACTGCCGGGTAATAAATATAATTTCAAATTTCATCAACGAATAAATCCGTATCGAACAATGTGTGATTAATTTGAAAAAATAATTATAATTTCAAAATTTATATTTCATGAAATTTGCAAGCACTAATCGTTGTACAGTTATCACTAAACAATATGCTATGCATCTTGCAAAGTACAATCGTGAAAGAGGCTTTATAAATATCTGATAAATGTAGATATATTTCGCTTGCAAAATTTATTATGTGTTTAGCCTACGCCCCTTTACCACTTTAAACCAGGATTGATAATCTTCAGCGAGGAGCGTAGCGACGGTGTACAAAAAACAAGCAGACTGGTTTGTTTTTTTTTTTTTTAATTTTCGTCAAAAACGTTAATGGACGAAATCATTTTTATTGCGTGGTCGCTTGGTAAGCGTATTATACGTAAAATTAGTATAGTTTAACGAAGATATTATTATTATTATTGCTATTATTCGGCCCGAGTATACACGAGACTTGATTATATAATACGTACAATATCGTCGGGCGATAATATTATACAATACGGCCGACGGTAATTCAATCAGGGCATCCGGCCGGCGACGGAAGGTATGCAAATCTATAGTAATATTATTATTATACCTGTACAACTCTGGTCGTGTTAAGACCGCCGTCCAAATATACGTTCGTAATAATTATCGCTAGAAAACGAAAATCGTTCCGCTATTTAGGCAAATGTTATTAATCCCGAGCTCGCCTCGTATATTCGTCGGCCTACGCGCCCTCGGACCGAGCCTAAAATACGATTACCTACCGCCCCACCAGTTTGATATTCTTACAATATATATATATATATATAAAAAAAAAAAAACAATTGGTTTTTCCAAGTTGCTACTACTATAACGTATAAATATAAAAGAAAAACTTTATTATTTACTCGTAAGTCACGGTAACCGAAATAAGAATGTTGCTACGCAAACGGTGGTCGGCCGGTAGTACAAGCAAATCACACCCCCCGGGATAACTATAGCCCCCCCCTCGGTTTGCTAGGATATATTTACCCATTAAGTTCGCAATAGGAAAACTATACCTCTCGGCGAGATATTTCTATTTTAATAATCATACATATATTTAGACCAGAGTTATCCGGTAAAAGGCGCGGCATCTCTGTGAAGACACCGCGGCGCACACTTCGAGAACCACTGTAGTCGATGAAAAATCACGCGTTTAGAAAATGTGTCGTTTTTTTTTTTTTAAACCGGCAATACCCCCGCCTCCCGGAAACGCCGTATTCTAGCGTTTAACCGGCTGGGATATTCTAGATTCATAGAAAATGTGTCCTGAAAACCGGGATTCGTATACGCGCAAAGACAATTAAAATTTAGTTGGGCAAGCAACCTATCAACCGGTTCAGAAAGCCTCGCCGTTTGGACGCGGGGGAAGTTTGAAGAAACCGGCGATGGACTGAATATTGATTGATATTTAAACGGTGAAATCTGACGATGTCGCATAGGACGACGCAGGAACGTGCGGCCTCGATACATTTCTGCAGAAATGGTTAGGTTTGGAGATGTTGGACGATTATGCTGGGCAGGCGTTGGCGAGAATAAGCACGAGCTTCGCGAGACGCCTGGCGTCGGTGTTTCCGCAAGAAGAGGAACTGTCGCTAATTTCAACAGAGACCTTTCTGTTATTAAGAAAATATACAATATGGTTTCGATTAGTCGTGATGTGAATGCCCGAATCAATGAGTTTAAACATTGGGCCCGGGTGCCGCGTCTAGGGATTCTTATATCACGTCCCGGAAGCATGCGAGCATTCTGCGAACCATTTTTAGTTCATGAGTACGCACGCAAGCGTTTATCAAATCGATGTACTTACCAAACATATTTACTGATACCGCTCCGAGGAAGTCGTGAGTATCTTGTGCGTAAACCTATAGAACCCAGTCGGCGAAAAACCCGCGACGGGTTTAGAGACGGTCGGATTCGAACCCGTGCAAAATTTACTATAATACGACACCGTTGTCGCGTATGGCGGATAAGGTATTCCTACTTGTGGTATACGAATCGAAATTCGGATCGACCGATCAGAAACGACCCGGTGCCGAAATGGATCCCGGGGACGCGTGTACGCGAGGTATCAGATTTCCATCCCCGGCGTAGGGCGCGTTGGTTGTTTGTCGGGGTTTTTTTTTTTTTTCCACACGATTATGATTTGCGGTCAAACCGCCGCGATAAAGGTTCGTCCCCGACCCCGAGTGGCACTTAATAATAACGATATTCGAAATATTACGTTTACCCGATCGTAATAATATTTACCCGTATTATAACGAACAATGGGAGTGCCTCCGTATACCGTATACCCACTATTATAAATTCCCACCGCGTATTATCCCTGCGGTGGAGAGGGGCGAGCTCTTTTACGGGTTTTCCGACACCCGCTCCGTGATAATATTGTGATAACAACACCGACACTGACACTCTATCCCGTGCGAAATTAATTATTTGAAAATCATGTAAAATATTAAAATTTACCAATTTCAGGCGCAAACAAACGCGTTCACCCCACCCGTATAATTTTACGATAAAACGTAAATGTGCACGTAAATCGCTATATTTGGACAATAGGAGAAAAAAATACAGAATGCCGACGTTATGCCTCTAACAATTTGCTCGTTACGAACCGTAGTGGCACTACTGGCATTTAGGCGGGTAAATATATTAGTTAATAAATATCGATGCGTTTGCAGCAGACTCTCATTGCCGGATGTAGGCACGTGCGTTTATATAATAATATATAACGTTAACTACTAATCAGGTAGGTTTTGTACAAACAAGAACCGTCCGTAAATATTTATTCGAGTATCAGCAAAAATCTCGAGTCGACGAACGCTTTTTTATATTATTACACGGCGGAAACGGAAGAATAATAATAAAAATAAATATGATTTTAATCAAACGGACCGATAAAATAAAATCGTTTTGTTTAATGATAATTATTATAAATCAGTTGTTGTGCTCGTGATTAATAATATTCAAATAAAAAACTCGCTAAATTTTAAACAACAAACAAAAATTGTTTTAGAGAATAATAATACTCAATATTAAATAACAACAAAATAAACGTAAAATATATATATATATATATGAAATATAATTTATGTATACGTAAGTAATACAAAATAATAAAAATAATGTAGACAAAACTTTGCTCTGATGGAATATTATAAGTGTTGTTTGTATTTATGACCGGTTTCGATTTTTAATAAATCATATGAGGTAATAGAACAGAGGTGAACATATTATAGGCCACTGAATATTAAAATTAAAATGAGAAATACATTGAAACTATTACCGTTATTTTTTTACACGTGGATTATATAAATTTATTAGAAGAGATTGTAAACAATGATGAGACGACGTAGATTTAGACGTATATTCATTTTCTAATCGGATATTGGTATAGAATATTTTATTTGAAAATCTGTCTGTGCATTCAAGATGCTTTTAGGGTTACGTCCGCTTTCATCATCCCACTTACCTTTCCCCCCCCACGTATGCACATCACCCCGTCCGATAATCCATTAATATACAGTTAATTTCCGATACCGTCTCTTCGTATTGTTCCGAGCACCTAGAATCGGTTTCCTCATTAGAAATCCAAAACATCTCCACGCGGCGAAAGGCTCCGGCCGACGGATCGATAAGGAATCGACCGATTAAATTTCAAGTCCAACGCAATCGTAAATTCGAGCAACCACAATCGCATGAACATAATTCTGCCCGGAAGATGCGTACGCTTGGAACAACGCAAGCGAGATGTTATCAAAATAATTATTTTCCTAAACTCTATTATCGATAATATGCAACTGTTCCAATACAGAATTAATGTATACGTCAATCTTGAAATCGAAATCGACGGTAATTTACTTCCTTCAAGACATTCCGTAACGAAATTAGATAATATCAATCGATTATTACTAGACGAAGGGTTTTTCTTGAATTCTATATCGTCAATGTTTCCGACGAAAACCGAGAATTATCAACATAGCGACAAACGCACGAAACCTCCATATTGTGTTTTCAACCCTCTCGTTTTCCGAGTTCAAACGGGCCGCCGACATATTATTATTATTATTATTATTATTACTATTACTATTATACCGCTGCATTTTCCGAAGTGTAAATATTAGATATAATATCGTTACGTTTTACGACCATCGCCGCCGCCGCCTCCGGATAATGCCGTATATATATATATATATATATATATATATATATATATATATATATATATATATATTTATATAATAACGTTATTGTATACACGGAGGCTAAACAAGATACCGCCGTCGCTCGTAATTTCGGGTCGAGTGGTTTCACAAATATAAACCCGTAGGAATACGGCTAGCGGTGCGCCGCGGTGTCTCTCGTCCGGGATTCCGCGGAGGATCGCTTGAAAATCATCGGCTGTGTATTATTATTATTATTATTATAACTATAGCTATAGTCTCTTTCTCTCTCTCTCTCTGTCTCCCGCGGCCGTTTTCCGATTGATTCGATTCGGTATCCGCAACCGGTATTTAAAATTCCTATCGTTCTACAGACCCGCGTTCGCGGGGTTTGGTACATTTTTGCTCGGTATTTTACAACGGTAAGATGTCTTCAACCGACAGTTGGGGCGCGCCATATTCGTCACATGATTTTATCCTAACCTATCGGTACCGGTTTTTGTGTTATCGCGGTTATTAAAATACGCAACTAATATGAAGATAACACGAAAACGTACAATTTGGACGGGCATCGGCGACGGCAATTTGTGTACGATATAACTTTCCAACCAGACTACGCGCGAGACACTCTGTATATTCCACGGTGTTAAATGTAATGATTGCCTCGAGTCCGTGAAACCACTGCTCACGTCAGTGACCTTAAGCAAAGTCAATTTTTACGCTCGAACCGGGACTGGAACTGGGATCGGATCGAAATCGTTTATCGGCTACCGTCGCAATAACGAAAGAGTGTATCGTCGATATACATATATATATATATATATATATATATATATATATATGGAAAATCGTAATAAAAAATAAAAACGGCCGTTCTCGGTATTTTGTAAATGTAACAACGACTCTCCCAGAACTCCGTTTAACTCTGATTGGCTATAGTTTTATCTATTTTTTATTATCATTGTACAATAGTCGCATTTATTAAGTATTTACGAAATACGTATTCGAAATACTTGTACGGAAATTATTTGGTATTGCGTTATAAACGTTTTTCAAAGTATTTTTTTTTTTTTTGAAATCGTATACTTATTTTAAATATTATTATAATTTTTTATTTTTTGAAATTGTTTCCCGTGTTATTTCAAATCTAAGTACATCGTACACGACACCATGTTGAAAGTTAAATGAATAAAATAAAAACTTTATATGATGACCGGCTCTGTATTCGTACTGAAATATTTTTTAGCAAAGTACTCAATATGTATTCTAAATACATTTTAAAACAATAACTGTATGTTCACTAAAAATAGTACTATTGTAAATTCGATATCACGATTGCGCTACGTGTCCATTACAATTAATAACGATTTATCTAGATTCGATTTAATTATTTATCTCGGATAATTTATTTCCCATTTATATCCGGATAAGAAAAAATACGAAATTATACGTATTAATTTATCCAGATAGATTTATCTATCTGAATAAAACACAGCTGAGACCATAATAATACGCATAGGTATAATTTGTATTTCGTTCGCACATTATTGCGGCCGCAAAACACAACTTTGCTGCAGGATTTCGGATCTAGGTTGTTTTATTGGCGTGGGTATATATATATATATATATATATATATATATATATATATATATATAAGCATAGTACCGTGTAGACGTAATTTATCGTACTTATTATCGTTGTCAGTTTGGGTCGGTGCAATTCGAAATAGATCACGCCTTAAAATAATCGATGTGGTGTGTTGTAGATCACGTGGTCGGTGGTCCTGCGACCGATCGGCCCCGCAGAGTTCCGATAAACAATATTAAGAAGTTGTTTGCACTTTTCACAGACGGTAATGTTATCACTAGGGCCGGGTTTATATACAAAAAATCTCTATGAAATAATCAAGTTCGTATCGTAAATATGCGAAAAAAAAATTTTTGTTACAGTATACGATTTATAGTAAACATTTAGAGACAATCTAACAATAAATTTATAAAAAAATGTATAAAAAAAAAAAAATCGAAATAATGTTATTTTTTATGAATTAGGATTTACGACATTGTGTTTGAAAAGTATTGCTAATATAATTTATATTAAATTATCACGTGACGAGTACCGGCACGGGGTAATCAAAATTGATATCAATTTTTCGAATTGAAAACTCCTACGATTATCTCGAATCATATTGCTTTTGTATATTTTTCGGAAAAAAGTATTTCTTCCGACGTTGCAATATGATACAACCGGAGCATATTTAAAAATACGATAAATCTTCAACCGGCAATTGGCGCCATATTCGTCATATTCTTTTATCCCACCGTCGGCGGTACCTATCGATATTTTTATCTAGTTTTATCTTTATAGTAAAGACGGACGCACAGTTTTTATATTATCGCGATATTAAAATTACACAACTAATATGAAGATAACACGAAAACGTACAATTTGGATGGGCATCGGCGACAGCAATTTGTGTACGAAATAACTTTTAAACCAGACCACGTGCGGGACACTCTGTATATTC
The DNA here is from genome assembly GCA_956483605.1 of Tuberolachnus salignus. Lineage (NCBI taxonomy): Eukaryota > Metazoa > Arthropoda > Insecta > Hemiptera > Aphididae > Tuberolachnus > Tuberolachnus salignus. The sequence continues at coordinate 16,016,415 of OY101429.1, forward strand.
CACGGTGTTAAATGTAATGATTGCCTCGAGTCTATGAAACCACTGCTCACGTCAGTGGCCTTACGCAAAGTCAATTTTTACGCTCGAATCTGGGACTGGAACCTTCAGCCTTTTTTTTTTTTTTTTACAGTTGAGCCCGTTTCTTTAAAGTAAAATACCTGTATTTTAATAGCCTCAACCAAGGACCGGAACCTTAATGATGTTATCGGTTCTAGTTCCAGTTCGGTTCTTGAAATTATAAAATAGGGTTAATACCGTTTCTTAAAAATGTATAGTTTCAACACCTATAGCTTATTAGAAATTATTTTTTTAGAAACAAAATAAATATTTGATGACAATACTCAATAACTCTTTTCGTATTATTATTGTTCACTGTATATTATGTTAAGTTTTTAAAAATAAAAACGGGAAAGTCATTATCAAGTAATCTTCATGGCGAGTTCAAGCATGTTTTCAGAAGTTATATCCGATTACTAGGACAGTCGGTGCAATTGGCATAGTAAAGGTCTGTTTTAATAGAAAACACGACCGGTATCAAATATAGTTCTCATTTGCGGGCGAATATTTTTTTGACGGTACCTAGGAACCTAGTGGTCAGAAAAACGATTCTTAGCCACGGAGATCTATAGCAATACCAACGTACAAAAACAAAAAAAAAATCCTCTACGTTCAAAAAGGATATCGCTCCGAGGAAGTCGGTGTCCCGAGTGAAAGCCCAAAACCGTCAGTCGTCGGAAAACCACGTCGGGTCGACATTAATCATATTTTATGATATATTTCGAGAGAGAACGGTTGGTAATAATGAAATATTGCGCTCTAGCCCCCATTATCAATTTGCTGACGACTAACAATATCCCGCCATGCTGGCGTGGCTCCAGAGACCTATTTCGGGGAGAGAGGATGTCGAGGCTTTAGTTTTTGTTATATTATTGATAGACTCGAGACAAGTTTTTATTGTAGTGGCCCCCTCGGCTCTCCCCTTAAACCGTGCCTGTCCTATTGTTGGCCACATAAGCGAGTGGTAATAATTATAGACCGATAATGCCCAGGTGCGACCCGATTATTTTAGACGCGAGCTCAAATATGTTGCCGAAAGCACGCAGGTGAAGATTTTTTATTATATCCGGCAGTACTTTTTCATTTTCGAACCGTTAGCATTCGGCGGGCCGTTACCATTTCCCGGTTTATTAAAAAAAAAAAACTATAACACGCACATTGTTAGGTAATATTTTTATTTTATTTTTTATTATTTCTGGAATGTCTTGTGTTGATAAAAAATGAAAAAAAAAAAAAAAAAAAAAAGATGCGCATTTATTTTCACGGCAACAAATAAATATATACTTACGGTAATAAATTTACAACAGCTACTAAATAATCCGCCGAAAGAGAGTTTTAATAATAAATAATGTGTGAAAACACGTGCGCGTTCAGAGTCGGAGTATCGTTTTGATGCGTAAATATTGTCGTAAGCGCGCGAACTAACGTAATTTCCTAAGGCGGACGACGTCGGGGTTAGGCACTTTAAGTGCGAATCTAAAAGAGGGAAAAAAACCGTCTGCGACGTTATTGGCAATTTCAACAAAAACGCTTATTACGCATGTGAGTGCGTGTTGTTGCGCGTATATTTAAGTGGCTTTCGAACGTTTTTTTTTTTTAAACACGGCGTGCCGCTGGTCTCTTTGCGAAATTTTTACGGCACATGTCTCGGCCGTGGACGTAATTTAAAAAAAAAAAAAAAATTTCTAAGCCATTATTTAACCGGAATTGCCCTAAACTGATGAAAATAAAAAACTTTCAAAAGATCGCGGTACACCGAGATAATGCTCGCCGCACACCAGTGTACCGCGGTACCCAGTTTAAAAACCACTGATATTAAAAAAAATAATAAAAATACTGGCCCTTATTCGAGTAGGCATATATACTCGGCGAATATAATAACAAAAAAAAAAAAACTAAAATTCCTTTAACGCGTTTCCCAAACAAGAAACGAAAGGGTATAAAAAAAAAAAAAATACTTTTTCTTTCGAATATTCAACGACAACGTCGAGATCTGCATCGGTCGCGAATCTCGGGGCCGGAAGTTTTTGTAGTCGTTTTGGTTTTTTTTTTTTTTTTTTTTACAATAAATTATTACACGGCTGTCGTTGCGAAAAACCCATCGCTTATATTCCCCGTCCAACTGCTCGTCTCAAAATTAACCCTCTCGTCGTTTTAATAATGTCCGCCCGACGGAATACATTCAATCAGCAGTATATGCGTTTGTTATTAGACAAATTTTGTTTTGAATTATACGCCGGTCATTTAAATATAATGGCATTAAAATAATCAATACCAACGAACACAAGAGGAGCGCATAAATAATATTAATCCCTTTTGTGGAGAACGTAAACAAAACTTTTTTTTTTTATATTATAATAATAATAATAAAAAAACAGTAACTTTCAAAACGTTAAAAACAATATTGTCTAATAAATATTTTAATAATACAATGGCGTGTCTAGGTTATTTCCACGGAGGAGGAATATAAAAATCTCAAACGGTAAAAAAATATCTGTGATTTCGACTTGCGGATTGATGGTTTCGTTGCTCAGCCCAATAGAGTAACACATGTATCATTGTGTAACATTTTTTTTTTTTTAGCAATTTTGAGAAGCCGAAAAAATGTAATCTATAATGTTATCCATGTAAATACTCGACTTATTTAAAAAGGAAATAAACAGCTCGAAAATGGCCAGAATGCTTTTTTTGAAATAGATTCCATATCAAGGCATTGTTGAAGGAGGTTCACTGTGACCATATAGACAGTCATTTCAGTACAATAGACACCCAGCTGATAAACATTTTTACATTCTGAGCATGGTGAGGAATGTACATTGGTTATACTATGATGTGTTAAAAAGCGCAAAAATTATTTAAAACCTTACTCCTAGAAACCGTTCAACATTTCCCTATTACATTTGCCATATCGCCGTCGTACCTCCTATATGATCATCGCGTCATCGTCGTTCAACTTATAATCCGGGCATAATGGTAAAAGTTAAAATCCTATTCGTCAAAACGGGTAACAACTAGAACTAACCAGGACCCTAAACGTTGGAATTAGCTCTAACTTATTTATTTTAATTAGAACTAGTTGTGTCTGAAATATATTGGAGAATATAAGTTTTATTATAGAGGAAATTCGATTTCCAGAAGTAATTTTAAACTTGTTTAAACTAGGGAAAATTAAGAATTAACTACACATAATAGAAAAAGTCCGGAAAGTACTCGTACGTATATTGGCATTTAATAATGTTCGGAACAGGATAATTTAACATTATTCTTCGTTTCGGCAGGGTAAACTATCATCCTGGCTCTGGAATACCACGGGATCTCGTTTTTAAAATTAGTTCCGACCGATTGGTCATTAAAATGTACGATTAATTCTAGTTTTAACTAGTCAAAACTAGTTGAGATTGGGGAAACGTATAAATAAGTACATAATAGAGGATAATTACGGGAATTTATTGATGTTAAGAACAGGATAATCTACCATCGTTATTTGTTTCGGCAGGGTACAATTTTTACCGATTACTACCTATAACTACTAATTGATTATACTCAGTCACTACTGCAAAAAAGTTTGTACAGAATTTCTTCTAAAGTTTCGATTATGTCTAGATCGGGCTATGTTCTTTCTAGCATCACTCCAATAAGATTGGAAATATCTGTTTCGCCTTTGTCATCGACATATCATTGCACGATTATGCATTCACTGTCCATACACACGTGTAGGTTTCCGTTTAAAATTGTAATTATACGTAACTAGATTCAAACACACTCGCGGTTAGTTGTAGTTTTAACTAATCAAAACCGTTTTCGACGACAGGGGTTTGTGGAAACTAGTTTCGACTAGTCAAAATTAGTATTAGACTTTTTTTTTTTTAGTTTCAACCGGCAATACCCCCGCCTCCCGGAAACGCCGTGAGGCACTACTTCGGGAGGCGGGTCGTCGTCATTTATTAATTAAATAAAAGTACAAATAAATGTTTGAGCAAAATCCCGTTTTCCCCTAAGGCGGGGCGAGCTCACGTAAAATAGATGACAGCAATTCACGCCCTACCGTAGGGATGGGTAGTAGCCAGGCCGAGGCCCGCTTGCTGACCTCACAGGTCGTAGGGGGGAACATTTCCTCCCGGCCGGCGGTCTAGCGACTACAGGGTCCCGCTATCAACGACGGCGGCGATGCGCTTGAAGAAGGCGCGCGCCGGCGACGTCGGGAGGGCTTGGCGCTGCCGTTCTGCCGACTCCTTCTCCGCGATGACGGTCACGGCGAAGTCGACCGCGGCTTCCAAGTGGTCTGGGGACTCCAGCACGAGCGACACCAAGTCGCCCGGGTCGAACGGACCGATCCTCCGGACCAGGCGCTCCCTATCCCCGTCGAACGCCTCGCAGCGCACCAGGGTATGGAGAGCGTCGTCGTCCACCTCGTTCTCCTCACTGGGAAATCCGCAGTGAGAAAACCCGGGGGACGGAGCTCGCCCGGTCCGGTGATGGAACGAGTTGAAGCGCCCGTGCCCCACTAGTTTTAGCCTCGACTAGTCAAATCTAGTTTTGATGGATTTCGGGTGTTAACCGTAACAACTGTACGCCACTTGGCCGTTTAGTGGTTTAACGAATTTAACGGCCGCCGCGGATATACAGAACGAAATAATTAAATCCGCAGATATTATATAATATTACTACGCTTTTATACGTCAGTATGGTTATATCGTGTCCTCGCACAGCCGACTGACGAGTTTCGATGGGCTATAAATAACGAACAGTAAAACTTAGAGAAAAGGTTTTTTTTTATATTTAAATCAGTATTCAATCCCATTTTTAAAAATTATATCTCCAAGATGGCGGCCATCAGCATTGGTACGCTGTTGTAGACGATCTCTGAAGCTCTCATATGATTTTCGGCACATTTCGACTGGTATGGCCTCGACTTCCACGTGGAGTGGTCTTTCATGGAGCTGCCGTGGGTTATTTGTAGACCAGTATCGAAAATTTCGTTTATTTACAGTTCTAGATAGATGAAAATGGGCCTCATCGCTACAGAAAAAAGTCGATATCGGAGGAATTTGCAGAAGAATTTGTTGACAGCGATTTTAACGGTTGCCGTAGTCAGTAAGCATTTAACTCTTGGACAAGCATTAATTTATAGTAATGGAATGATAAATCTTCGTGAAGAATTCTCCTCAAAGAACGGTCTGAGATTCCCAAAGCTGAGCGTCTTGGTGACTGCTCAATTGACTCTCTGATCAACTGCACATTTTCGGTGGTTCATACCGTTTCGGGTGCTCCGTGTCCAAGTCGCCTTTGGGCACTTGCAGTTTCTTCCAAACGCCGTATCCACAATTTGATAGTGATAACAGAATTGACAGGTTCAGCGCGTGGAATGCCGGAGTGTATACGAGAAACCCTTTGTGCAGCGATCGCCGAATCCACGATGTACACCTGTCCAGACCACGATTACGAATAAAAAAACGGCATTACCGTACAAATTCAAAATATACCGTTTATTAAGGCCCGCTCTTATCCTATCACAGGCTAACGACCTCATTAAACTCGTCAGTCGGTATATATATATATATATCGTTTTTGGAATGTGATTTCAAAAAAAAAAAAAACACAACTCGGCGCGTTCCCCCTCCTCCCCCCACCCGATACGCACAATTGTAGTATATACCTATGTCTGGTACACAATACGTATATTAAGGGCAGTTTATGTAAATCGTTTTGCAGCTCGTATATATGTATGTATGTATGTATGCGTATAGACGTTCGGAATAGACGCCTCTTTATCGCGGGGCGGCGGCGGCGATGAAAACGGTTATGTAAATTTGCGCGCGAAAACCCGGTAAGTGCGATCCCGGTAGCGCCTAATGACGTGGCCGCCGCAGTCGAAAACCGGGAGCGCTGCTGCACAATATGTGCAATGCCTATATTCTCTCTCCCTCTGTATATATATATATATATATATATATAGAATTCAGTCTGTCGAGAGCAAACAAAAGCCGGTCCGCAGTCAATTTGCAGTGTAGATCCGCGTAAGTATATATATATATATATAGGTATACACCCGCACCTTATTTACAATACGATTGCACGCCCCCGTAAACCCGGACAATATTTGGACTAACGAACGGTTCCGTAGACGGGCGCGCTGCAATCAGTTTGAATCGGATATAAAAAAAAAAAAAAAAAAAAAAAAAGACCAAGAAACAATAGAAGGCGAACAAAACGCGGAAAACAGACGCGGGTAACGTAATAACCGCCGTATCCCATATTATTGATACAACGCATTAGTATTATGACGTATAACAATATCGTTATAAATTTGTTGTTTATCGTGCGTGCCCGAATCCGAACGACCCGCGGGCCGCGATACTCGTCTCGGGCGAGCCGTGTCGGCGGTATTCAATGTGCCCCGGAGTTTTCTGGTTGCGCCCGGTTTTCCAATACGCCGGTGGGGCGGCCCGGGTGCCCGGCATAATTTTACGAACCCGCGAAAGAACCCGGATACCGGTGCCCGTAGACTTCGGCGGGACCGCCGCGACAGAGTACGGGACTCTCGTCGCGAGACCGGCAAATTAAAACGCCCCGACTGCACGGTCCCAGGTGTTTATAATTATACTGAACGAATTATTATTCGTCGGTATAAATTCAAAATCTTCGTCTTGCGTTTACTCGGATCAATTAAAACCGTATAGATCCGCTAATTTTATCGTTTTAATACGTACCTATACCGCAAACAGATGATGAGTATAAGTAGTCAATTGACAGCGCCAATATACGACAATTGATCGTGTACGATATTGTTTAAACTTTACCGTAATTTTCTTTATCGGCACTGTAAGGGTAAACGCGCTTGTTGCGCTTAACGTAAATATAACCATTACGGTTTCTTTAACATTTCGGTAATTATTGTTTTTATATCGGTATTGACAAAAGCAACAAAAACCAACAAAAAAAATCGGTTCAATTTCCGTGTTATGTGCAGTGGCGCACGCGTACCGGGGGGGGGTTGTTACCGAGTATAATGCAACTGCGTGCGTTCTCGGGGACAGTGAGGTGTAGATTACTAATATGGTTCACAGGCAAGTTTAAAAAATCCTAAAAAAAAAAAAAAAAAAACGAAAGAAAGGCGAGCGGGCGGATGTTTTTAGTAAACGCGCGTGCTCTGAAAATTCCATCGGTATAATACGCTTATGTATAATATCGAGTATACGGAATACGAAATAATAGGACCATTTTGAAAATATTCTATAGAACTGCCGGTCCGGAATAAATAATAAAAAAAAATCACCCGGTATGTATAGTTTCGGTTTAAACGCGTTTTCGACAAAATCGGCTGAACGGCAAGCCTTCAGCTGTCATTGTTTAAAGAATAATAAGACGTTTCCCTTTGTCGTTCGGCAGACACTCGTCGCGCCCGCGATCCTCGCTAATTGGTATTCATCCGTTTCTCCCTTCTGACAGGTTTCCTCGGGGAAATAAAGTAAAAAAAAAAAAAAAAAAAAACACTGCCAGCGAAACGCAGAAAAGAAAAAAAAAAAGCTCCTCGTTCCCCTCGTAAACCTAGGCGTACTACTACGCGGATTGGCGCGAAATCCCGTTCTTACACGGCGCTCAGACTGACTGACTGTTACGGTTAACAACGGCTACAACTGCCTTGTTGCGCTGCTGCAGACGCCGCCGAGATCGGTTGAACACCAACTATATCGTATGATTATTTTTGTCGTACGCTCTAAAGTATATATACATATATATATACACATACTTCTTATGCAAAGCCTACCGCGAGACGGAAAACTGTGCCTGGTGATTTATCGAGTCGTTTCTATACGGGAAATCCTCGGCGTTTATTGACACCGGGCCCCAAGGTAGGTATAATATATTATATTGTTACCGGAGAATTTACCGGAGAAAACCCAGGCACACTAGATACTAGTCCGGAGACTCGAGTACACCGTTAATGCTACAAATTATCGTTCTATACCGGTCCCATAATTATTATTATAAATAATACACGTAGAAAATTGGAGACAAATTTCGAGATATTAGCCGTGCAATTTGGATAATGTTTAATCGTTTTTCGTCCGTAACTGACCATAACCGTTGCCATTATCCGGTTAACGTTGAAATTAGCCGGTCGACCGTGGACAATGTCGGATTTTTAACAAACACAATTGTGTTTTTTCTGTAAACACACTGTTGTATACAGGTTAGGCTGGTCATGGCGAGCGTGATAGATGCCAGGCAGCGGCGTGGCCAAAGACGATGTTTCGGGTGGTACGGACCCAAATATATATATATATATATATATATTTTTTTTTTTTTTTTCAACCATATATTCAAAACGAATTGTGCCATCGGCATTTGACAATTACATAAATTGCTTATATGCGATTTCTAACTGTATACGATATGCGGTCTTCAGTCTATCGAACGCCGTACACCAGTCGCGTGTCCATAAATGAAGTAACTGGGGGGAATGGTTGTGATAGGCGGACACCCTCTCTCTCGAAAAAAATAACCTAGTTGATGTAAGTGTAAATCAATCTAACGTTTCGTACAATTCAAAGTGTCACGGAAGCACGCCTTGTAAAAATCAAGGCAAAAAAAAAATCGTAATATATGTTTTATTAATATATATATATACAACTATTAAAAAGCATTCTTTATTATAGAAAAATTACGCCAATAGTCACTAATATAATGGTTTTTTTTTTATGGTCAGTATCCGGAATGCAATTGGCTCGTGTCATTTTATCCGGTCATTATCCAATTTTCAACATTGCCCGGATGACATTTACTACTTACGTACTTTATAATTGCATATTATATATTATACATATATTTTTATAATATTATACAATTATAAATTTATTTATTTTTTTTTTTTTTTGTCCTCGTATCCGGTTATAATATGAATATGTATTTTATTCTGCTAAAAATAAAACGTACTTTATATATATATATATTGTGTATACCTATATCGATGTAAATCATATAATATAATATATTGTATATTCCGGTATACCTGTATAGTAGGATTTTATGTACGTTGGCGTTTTATTAAAAGAAAATACGTTTTCCTCTCACTTGTATATTATAACCTCTTTTCCTGCTGCGGGGCTAAGAAAAAGAAGAAACATATTTTTATCGTATTACTTTGACACTCGCTATATAGTTACAGCAGCGTATTGTATATATGATAATAAAACGGATACTGTCAGAAAACGAAATGAATAAGTTTCCCAGTGGCAAAAAAAAAAAAAAAAAATAATAATAATAAATATAAAAAAAATATAAAAAAAAACAACAGAAGGATATAAAATATTCGAAAATTATCATAACTCTCGAAACGCGCGGAGGACATCGGCCGCTAATGAATTCAATTAGTTACGGGCATTTTAATTGTTAATTTAATAATTAAAACGTTTTAACGTTTGATCGGAATTTTATCTCGCAGCGCACGTTATTTTTTTTTTCGAAGGTGTGGAGGAAGTGCTGCAATATCCGAAAACTGTACAGCCGTTATTGTTATTGACACGAAACCATTTCCGGCCGGTTCAATTTATATTATTATTATTATTATTATTTTTTTTTTTTTACAGTTATTCGCTAGTTTTTCCATCTACTCTACCCCCTCATCTACAGTTCCAATAAAAATACGATTACTTAATAAAACTGCGTACACACACTTTCAGTATTATGCGATCGTTTTATACGGACACTATACACCCCATCGCCTCCCCGTTTGTATATGTTCTATAAATGGTCTCGATATAGAATAGAATCGGTAATGAAATGGTCTACCGAATAAAACGTTGTTTAAACGATAACGACAAAGAGTTTTTTTTTTTTTTTTAATTATTTTTTTTTAATATTATGTGACGTCATAAAACCAAAAATAATGGATTATGCGATTTTGTTTCGCACGCTAAACACAGGTGACCGCATATTTTGTAGGCCGGGACAAATAATTATAGTTGAAAAATTCAAAGGCGTAATGTTACTTTTAACTTTTGATTTTTTATTAACTTCCAACTTATATTTATATTTTTATTTTACATTAACATAAAATAATCAACGAGTTATGAATTATATCGCGTTAAATTCGTGTAAATTTCTTTTGATTTTATCGCAATATTAAATTTATGACAATCAGTACCGAATAGGATATTTACTTATTTGGAGTTTAAAATCAGTATAAATCCATATTGCCGGAATAAATCACCTCATGCGATTCACTTACATTAATCATTCTTATTTTTTAAATCAAAATCAAAAACTCTAGACTAAATCATTTTCGACAGTGTCATTAAAAAGTTTACAAAAAAAAAAAAAACAATAGAAAATTAACGCAAGTTAATTACATTTTTTTAAATAAGTAAGAAAAACATTTTATTTCTATAATATGTAACGGTAAGCATAGTATTGGTTTTTGAAATGTTCATTATTTAGAATTAGATTTTCAAAATAAAAAAAAAAAATGTTGACAACATTTTGAGAATACTTGAAATTAGTCAATGTTTTATTTTCTCAAAATTTACTATGTGAATTACTCAAAAATAAAAATAAAGAAAAGACGTGTTGTGAGGTACGGTGGATGATCTGAAAAACAATACAATAAAAAATTATAGATAAAAGTATAAAAATAAATTCTAAAAATCCCGTATACTTATATTCCCTATATACTGGAAAAAAAGACCCCGAACGAATCTATCAGAATGTAAATGTTTACTTGTGTTGTTCATTTGCTTTTTGCACGGTATCGGAATAGAAAATGCGTAAAACGTTCTCACCGGGGTACTACACGACGGCGGCGTTCAATAAAACCTTTATCTACGAAACCGGTACATAACTTTTTGAGCTATCCCATCAGAAAAGTGTCAAACTGATAAAATAAAAAACGAAATAAGGCAGCAAGTCGTTTGAAAACTGAATGTAGCGGATATTCTCGTACACGGGATCGGGATCTAAAAAATATTATAAGCACGGCGACGAAAATAATATATTTGAACACGGAGGTTTCGTATAACGTAAAAAATATACAAGTGGGTCGTCGTTATTTCCTTATTTTAAAAAAAAAAAACATAACACAAAAAGTATTGGCAATATTGATTTAATTATTTTTTCTGTGTATAGGGGTACATTTAAAGTTTTTTTTTTTTGGTTTTAAATACTACATCTCGAAGGTGGCCACCGTTCTCGTCAATGCACTCAGATCAGTCGGAATTTGAAACTTCTGTCCACTTTTTCTAGTAAATGTGTACTTATGCAGGCAATAGCCGCAGAAATATTGTTTTTGAGATGACGAAGGATCTTTGGACGATCCGTGTAAGCCAACGATTTAAGGTAGCCCCACAGGAAAAAATCACACGGGGCTACATCTGGTGATCGTGCTGGCCACTGAAGATCGCCTCTAAGAGAGACGAGCCGTTCGGGGAAACCTTCACGCAAGATATTCATTGACCTTGCCGTGTGAGCCGTGGTGCCATCCTGTTGAAACCACACTTCCCCTACATTCGTTTCATACATTAATTGACCGTAACTGCTCTTTCGTTCTCTTCAAAACAAATCGATTTCCGATCGGGCACACGACCTGCAGGTGCGATACTGAAATGGTTTCTGGAAGCACGTTGAGTTGCGATGATCGAACGGCTGAGAGAAAAGTAGGCCTCCGCGGCGGATTCGTGCTCTTGCTTTGTCCACTGGCATTGTTGACACTGAACTAGTTGTAACAAAAATCATAGATAACGGGCCTTCGAACAAGCCATAAACCAACGGTCTCCTATGAATAGCCGCTCAGATGCGAGAGTTTCAAATAAGGAAGTAATTTGTGCCCCACCCTGTACTATTATTACGGCCCGCTAAAAAATGCCGGAACAATTTCGACCGCTCCGGTGGTTATGTCCGACAAACGGTTAACTTGCCGTTGCGATCGTCCGAATGACGACAGAAAACGGAGAAAAAAAAACGCGCAAATAAATTTCAATTTGACATAAATATAATTTGTGAAAAATCAAATAAAAATCTAAACGATTCGTATAATATAATATGCAACGTTATAACACCAAAGCACATTTTTTGAGTTAATTTTGTGGCTATTATTGACAATTTGGTTTGGTTTTTTTGTTGTTTTTATATGGATTATTAGAAAATATCAATATTTCGATTGAAAGTTATATCGAAAAAAAAAACAAAAAAAATAAGAAAAAAGATAAGTAGGCCTCCACGGTGGACTGGAGCTCTTGCTTTGTCCACTGGCATTGTTGACACTGAACTAGTTATAACAATAATCATAGATGACGTGCTGTCGAAAAAGCCATAAACCTATGAATAGCCACTGAGCAGTTGCGAGTGTTTCAGATAAGGACGTAACCACGCACCACCTTGTAATAATTTATCGTAAATGCGCATTTTTTTTTAATAATATTGAACTTTCCGCTGCGAGCGGGTAATTATCGTATCCTGCGTGTATAATACGATGTACAATGTTTGTTTGTACGTACGGTTCGTCGTATTAATCGAAATATTAAGAATTTAATCTCGAACACGCTACGGCGGCAGGCGTGTTTCGGAAAATATTAATTTTCATCATAGACATTATAAACTATATTATGTTTGAACAGCGGACCGTGAATGATAATATTAACTGATATCCCGCGGATTACGACAAAATAACGTACGCACAAACGCTGTAGCGATTATAAAGTAATTTTGGATTCTGTACGCGGCGAGAAACGCGATATTAGTTTTACCGTGGTGTGTGTGGGTGTTTTTTTTTTTTTCTTCTTTACGTTTCACGTGAACGGAGTTTTCCACCGGAAGCTCCGGTCGTGGTTTCCCGTATCGAATATTGGTAAATTTATCGAACCTACGATTTTCACCGTATCCCCCCCCCCCGTATTAATTATGGCACTTGGCATTTTCTAGACGCGGCGTAATTTTAGCCTTTTGAGTTGTTACTATTATCGCTATTTATTATTTTTCGAATTTTCGTTTGGGCTCAACGGAATAAATTCCTATGGTTTCGTACGATTGTTCGACGATTTGATATAACGTTAGTCTTTAATTATACTCGGTGATGAAAAAAAAAACAAAAAAAATTAAGTAATGTAGTATATTTTTTTTGTCATATGCGTTTTATGATAAAATTCGTTAAAAACACGAACAATTTAAATTTTTTAAATTTATTTTGTTGTTACAAATTAATACAATTTTCAATTTAAATTCGTCAAATGAACCTTTAACCGCTAACGATATATCGTTTATCGTTTGCAGCGATAATTTATCGTATACAAACTAAAATTACCTATCCTATACGAGGTCTTTCAGATTTCACGTTACAGTCAATTTTTCTATGAAATAGTTGGTTTTTAAAAAAAATAACCTACATGTAAAAACTTTTTGAAATAATATATACTCTAAATAGTAACCATGCCCTGCTCTTGTCGTCACCCTTATGTTTATGGGTGAAATCACTAGGCAACCTATACAACAAATTCCATTAATATATTGAGTTTTAGTTTGAATAAATGTCGGTGTTCACATATTTAATTTCCGTCCATTTTTAAGTTTGCCATTTTGTGGATAGGGATAAGAGAGTAGTGAGGCGCGTCCAGAGGATAAATCACCAACGGAAACCAGTACACTAATGTCTGGTAATCACGGAAATCTTTGGTAATCCTATAGGAAATCTATGGTAATCGTTGGAAAATCATGGTATACAAAATGCACCAGTGATTTACCTTGTCAGGAACCATCATTTATGTGATGGCGTGACGTATGGCGTGACGTACGGTATGACGTATGGCGTCTGAATAGAGTTTTTCACTACTATGTACGTATTAAACTACAGTTTATTATTCCCACGAATGGTTTCGGGCCGTTTACCGACCAAAGTTAATAAAACTCATCACGATATATTTAATATATTTCGGACGAAAAGTCATACATATTAAACGACGACAATTTGCAAACTATTCATACTTAGACAAAAAAATTATAAAATATGTCCAATGATTTATACTATAAGAAAATTGTCCTTCTTTCAATCTTGAATAAAAAAAAACTTTGTGATTAGAATTTGTTTTACCATTTCATCATTATGCATTAAAAAAAAAAAAAAAAACAATATACACAACATTAATAAACTATAACTTCCAACTGTTACGAAGTGATACAATAATAAACAACAAAAATCCGTCACATCCGAACCAAATGCTAGAGTTGTAGAATATTTTCAACAGTATAATAAAGTGTTAACAGTATTAATAATGCAGGAGGTGGTCAGTTTACGTACATAGGAAAATTTGAAAAAAAAAATGTCTAGACATTACCAACAATTTGTCTATTAAATTTAAAAAAAAAAAAAAAAACTAACAACACTTTTGGCGATACATTATTTTTTTTTTTTAGTTTCTTGATGTTTAGCATTTCAATATCCATTAAATTGTACGCTTCGGTGCGTATATATGTTACAGTTAAAACACGAAATCCGACAAAACTAGTTGTAACCGTACATTTTTATGACGAATCAGTCGAAACTAATTTTGAAAACGAAATCCCGTGTAATTCTACTAAACGCCACGACGATCGTTTGCCATTCCGAAACGAATGACGATGTTAGATTATCCATTTATTACCAACGTTAAGAAATGCCTATGTACTTACCGGACTTATTCTAATATGCGTAGTAAATTCTTACTCGGCACTAGTTTATACCAGCGATACAAAAATTACTTCTGGAAATCGAATTTACCCCTAGATAATTCTAGTAGATTGTTGTCATCGATAAACATAAACATATTAATTTATATCAACATAAATATGTTCCACACACAATTGTTGTTCCCACTAAACCAGTGTTTTCCAACCGGTGGTCCGTGAGCCAGTCATAGGTGGACCGCGGTCCCATAGATTTTTTCTTCGATTTCTATTATAAATTTATTATTCTTTTTTTTTTTTCAAATAGCGAAAAAAATTACGAATTATTGAGGAACCGTATAATATTATACGGTTATCTTATCGCTGTTGTTGCTGCTGTAGACCGATAAGTATTTTCCACTTTTATAAGTGTGTAGGTATCAGAGTTATAAATTATACTATTATCGCGACCGATAGTAGTGTTTTCAACAACATATTTGCGTGAACAAAAGGATTCTCTAGTCTACTTGTAATCAAAAATAAACAGAGGAATCGCTTGGACGTAAGTGACGACATGCGTTTGGCTATGAGCAACATTTATCCGAGAATTGAAAAACTGATCAAAGAAATGCAGTCACAAAAATCACACTAAGTAAATTATTTAGTACAGTAAATTATAATTATATATTAGTGAAGTACAGTAATAAAATGTAAAGTAAAACAATAAAAATTAACATTTTTCGATAAATTTTGCGTGTTTTTGTTAATGAGCAAAAAAAAGGTATTCCTAGTTTTCGTAAAACTGAGGTGGTCCGCGACATATAAAATATCGTCGAAGTGGTCCGTGGTGGTAAAAAGGTTGGGAAACACTGCACGGAACGAATGCAGAACGTTAAGTCGAGGGTCCGGGTTTATTGTATTCGTAACTAGTCAAGACTTTTTTTTTTTTCTTTTTTTTTTCAAAACCGGCAATACCTCCGCCTCCCGGAAAGGCCGCGAGGCACTATACACCATCGGTTCTTGCCCTACCGTGGGGACGGGCAGTCGCCGGTCCGAAGCCCACTTGCTGCCCTCACAAGGTCAGAGGAGGGGACTCTTCCTGCCAAAGGTCCAGCGACTACGGGGCCCCGATCAACGACGACGGCGACGTCGAGGGCTTGGCGCTGCCGTTCCGCCGACTCCTTCTCCGCGATGATGGCTTCGGCGAAGTCGACCACGGCGTCCCAGTGGTCTGAGGACTCCAGCATGGAGTCTCAGCGGAGAGTCTCATCTCAACTAGTTAAGACCTATACTGTGACACAAGTGGTCTACATAAAATGGTTTTGACTAGTTTAAACTGGTTTCGGGTACACAGCTGTTGTAACATATTGTGCATTGTAGGTGTACAATATGATATCACAGCCGCGGCTGTCGCGAACTCGTTTCGGCTGTTTTTTTGTTTTTATTATATTATAATATCGCGACGCGCACGCCGCTTATTTAAAATTAGATCGTATTAATATTTTGTTTGTCATTACAGTAATATTATTATTATTATACACGTCGAATGACGGCGGCGGTACGACGACGATGCGTCGCATACGATAATAATTATAATATTTATATATATACGCATTCGGTGTGCGACTAATTGCATTCCGATGGCGGCCCCAGGTGCCGGCGGTAGCCGACCCGTAAGAGACGGGAACGCGGAAGAACGGGTTGGAAAGTGTATAGTGTTGCGGGTGAGACGTGTGGCGAGGGCCGAGGAGGAGACGGAAAAAAAAAAACGAAGAAGAAAAAAAAAAACGGGGGGAAAAAAAAAAAAAAAACGCCGCCGTCGCGTCGTCGGGAAACGTGCGTTTGACACGGCCGTCGCGCGACTTGGAAGAAGAACAGAAAAAAAAAAAAAAAAAAAAGGGAAAAAGAAAATCCGTCACGTTTATTTATTGTTTTTATTACGATTTTAATTTGTGTCTCGCCGGGTTACTTATATGATGAATGGCTTCGGCCGGGCGGACGCACGTGTGACAAATGGTAGCGTTTATAATAATAATACGAGAATAAAATAAAGTAATAGTAATAAACGAATAAATAATAATAATAATACGCGTCCGTGTAGGTGTAACGTTATTATTATTTTTTCCATGATACGGCCTGAAGACGAATTTACGACGGCGGCGGCGGCTCGATTTTTTCAGCGCGGTGATTATTTTTACAAAGGCGGCGCCTGTGCGACGATGACGCCGTGTAAGACCACCCGCAGCGGCCAATAATAATATTTTACGGTAAAAAAAAAAAAAAAAAAAAAACATATTCGGAATGGCAACGCGTCGTTAGCGCGGGGTCGAAGATATTCAACAGTGTATTATGGCCGGCCGGTCAAATCTTGTATACGTACGAGAACTGTCCGAAACCGACAGTTTAACCTGACCTTTTTAAGCCGGATCCAATAACGCCAACAAATCGTTCAATAAAAAATCCACATTTTTCCAACGGCTCGGCTGAAACGGTTACGTTTTACTAAACGGATACGAAATAAATGTGGTATTTTTCAAGCCGAAGGCGAGGAGGCGCCCGACTCCTAACCTCTTCTCGCTTCGGTTAAATCCACTGGGGCCGACGGTTTCGTCTTTACCGGGTCCACCGGAACAAACGGTCCTAACAGGTACAATCGAACCCACTGAAAATGTCGAAATTTCGGCTATTTGTACACGTGGACCGTTTTACATTTTCGACGGTCGGGCGATGCGGACGCGCAGCGTGTTGACGTCCGGTGCAAAACAGCCGGCACCCGGTTACGATTTCGCCGTGTGATCGTATCGCCGCGGCGCCCAGTGGCGTGCCCGGGGGGATAAAGCCTCTCCCGAAATGTCTTCGGATTACATTTTTGCGTTCTGAGCACCGCTCGCTCGTCTTGTGGTTTTACAATGATGGTTTTTTTTGGTTTTTCTGTAAACACATTTTCTACCGGTGAACTTCATCCGATCTATACACTCCTATACTGTATCCGGTAGAAAATGTTGTCTGGTTGGTACTTTAAAGACGCCATTTTTTCCGATATATCTATTAGTTTTATAAAACGGTAGTTTTATACTACCAAAAAATAACGAAAAAACGGCAAAAACACGATTTTGTCGAAGTCGAGTTTAATTATTTCATTGCAATTCAAAAATAATTGTCCTAGAGGACCTGCAATTTTCACATAAAATGTAACTTTGTAATATTATGATTTGGAATACTGAAGCTGTGCTGATAATCGTTTATTGAAAGAAGTGATTTATCATAATTCATCGTTTTAAGACGAGGTTTATTCGGTTTAACCAACAAAACTAATAGGATTTATATGCATTAGCATATTTCTTTATTTGTAACTTCTAATTACTGCTTTCGTTTATCCACGAACTACGGCATGACGAAGCGAATGGTGGTTATTTTATTATGCATATTTCAACAATAAACATCTAAAATGCTTGTTGTATGGTATATTTTAGCCGCGGTGGTTAGTAAAAGAAGTACTTAGATCTAAAAATCAATGCAAGTAATCTGGATGAAGATTTCCATTACAATGCGTAAATATTACGCCATACAATGTTGAACGTAGCTTTGGCAAGTAAAAAAACATACTAAGATCAAACAGAAGGTCTTTTATTTTTGAAAATTGCAAACACCACACCATCGATTCATTGGTGATGCGTTCGAATAACATTAAGAGCCCATCACGATTTAGAAGTTGAATATTAAGTTTTTGTATTTCGCGTGATATTTTTCACATTTTTCATTGCATACGTTCAATAAATCGAACGCATATTTCACCATTTTTTTTTATTATTATTATTGCATGCAGCCCTAGTAATGAGAGTTTCACGCGTAAAACCCCCACCTCGTGATGGAGCCCGCTGCGGAGTGCCGCGGTTCGGGAATCTCTACCGCGGATCGGCAAATCGGATTCGGCCCGGAGCAACGGCGGCAACGCGTACACGGCGCGCCAGCGTTGTTTTCGGGACGACCGGCGCGAGGAGGGCGAAAACTAAAGGAATACCTAAATATAAGACTGTTCGATACGATTATATTTATACATATATATATATATATATATATATATATATATGTAGCGGACGAATTAAAACGAAGAGATTTCCGAAAACAGATATACGTAAATGATAGGAGAGTAGCGGCGGCACGAGTTTTTAAAACTCGCTCTAGGGCGAACCCGAAACACTTTTCCCGCCGTATATTTTATATCGTGAAATGTAAACGCGGGGCGCGTGTCAAAACTTTCCCGTTTTACCGTCTCGGCGAGCGGTATCTACAGATCGTTATTAGTATCGTTATTATTGTTATTATCTCTTAAAATTTAATTTGTTTTCCATTTTTTCGCGCGTTATTTATTTATTATTATTATTATTTTTTTTTTTGTTATTTTCTTACGGTTTATCCGATACGAGAACTCAGCGCGGGGCAAACGGCAACTTTAATTCCGTCCACCGTACCACATTCCCACGTTGCAAAATACGTTACGATGGTAATAATAATTTTTTTTTTTTTTTTTTTTTTAAGTACCGCACACCAACGGCGTGCGCCAAACCCGGGACGTCCCGTGAGGTTAGGCTAATTAGCGAGGGTAAATCGCGGCGCTGCTTACCGTTCCGCTCCCTCGACGACGATCCGGGTCCTGGCGCGCTTTTTGAACGGTACACGGAGATACGCGGCCAAGAACGGACGCGGTGGAGACGCTCGAAACCCCTACCCCTAGAAATATCAGAAAAAGTTTACCCGACCTGTATAGTTATTACGACGTTTCCCGCGAGATCTACAAATAAAATAGATAAATAGGGAGTAATAAACTAGGACGTTCACGGAACGTATTATATTTTTTTTTATTTTCAAAAACTTCCCCCGAAATTTTCTCATCCGTTGCTCGGCCCTGTACGTGGCAGTAGTAAAATTTCCGATTCGAGCGCCACCAATTCATTTTTTTTTTAATGTTTCACTACGAACGAAGTCCCAAAAGAAATGCACAATTCGCTCTGAATAAATAATTATTTATTTTAAACAAAATACATTGTTATTAGACCTTCGATAAAATCTCCCTGCTTGTCTATACACGATTGCCATCGTTTCTGGAGCGCTTGAATGCCGCACAGGACGCCATCATTGGTGAGAGCTCACGGATCCTTCGGCTCACTTCTTCATTTAGTATATTGAAGTCGGGAAAAAGGATTCCCCTAAGTGATTCCTTGAGTTTTGAAAATAAATCGAATTCCGGGGGGGGGGACTTATATCCGACGAATACGGTGGGTGTTTAGAGCGTTCCCATCCGTATTTCTCCAAAAGAGCGACGACTGGTGCTTCGATATGCGGCCGCGCGTTATCGTGCAATATAGACACAACGTGTTACAACATTCCCGGTCGCTTTTTACTCACTTATGGTCGGAATTATTTTACAAAGAATGTTTTATAGTATTCCCCAGTTACACTTTTTTTTTTTTTTTTGGCATCGATGACGGGCCGGGAACTGGCCTTGCGGAAATGCTACCGGCCCGCCACCATCATTTATTCAAAAATGAAAACACATAATAATTATATACACAATATAAAATCCCGTTTTCCCCTTCGCGGGGCGGGCTCACATTATACAACTTAAATAACTAAATATTTACAGCACCTTACAAACTACAATATGTACATTCTTTTTTTTTTTTTAAAAAAAAATAAACAACTCTTTACAATAATTTACAAAAATGGACAGCTGCAGCTACTGCCGCCGACGCTGTCGCCGACGCTCCGGCGCTGCTCCTGCTGCTGCCTCTGCTGCCGCTGCCGCCGCCGCTCTGGCCGCCTCCCACCGGCGCTCCTCCTCCTCCTTCGCCCCCACAACTGAGATGGCGAAGGCCCTAACGGCTGACCACGCTTCGGTACTGCTCAACATGGCCGGGCCCAGCTCTTCCGGAGAGATGCTGCCTAACACCGCGACCAGCGCTGCACGTTCGGTATTCCAAGCCGGGCAGTCTAGAAGGGTGTGGGCCGCATCGTCCACCTCCGACGTGCAATGGGCGCAGTGTGGGGAGTCGCGTTTGCCGATTCTGTGCAAGAAACCCCAGTGACACTACTGCCAGGCGGACCTCGATCAGCGGTCAATTATCCCAAGTTTATCGTATGCAAAAACCATCATCGTCTTTTGCTACAGTTTCGTTTGCTGGGTTGGTATCAATACTGATAACACCGTCACGGAATCGCTGACGCCATCGTTGCACCGTACTACGACCCACAGTGTCCGTTTCACACGCTTCATTTAATGCGGCATGAATTTCAGACACTGTTTTACTGCGAATCGTTTCTATTTTAATGTATGCGCGTTGCTCGAATACAATAATGCGAGCCGACGAATGTTTTTCGTTTTCGTAATCGCTCTCGCACATCATTATGTACTTCACTAAAACCGCTAAAAATGGAAACCAACGTGACGTTATTAGACTTCAAGCTACAGACTGATACAAAAATCAGCTGATAATATCGTATCACAAGACAGCTAGAACGTGCTGTACATCACTTTGGGACACTTTTCGTATTTTATTATTATATGAAAAAAAAAAAAAACATATATAAATATAATACGATTTTCACTCGGTACAAACTGAACCGTTGCAACAATACGTGGTGTTTTTTTTTAATTTACCTTTTTTTTTTTTATTATTTCCGAGAAAAAAACTGACGGGAAGAGATACCCACTTGAATTTTCCGTTTGTGATATTTTACCTCTTTAGCATACAACTGCAGCAGACGAAGATGTGAGCAGATTAAATATTTGAATTTCGACTTAAAGTGCATATATTATAATAATATATATAATTTCGCGGCGGCGGCGGCTTTTGTATGAAATGTATGCAGTGTAACCTAGTGGAAATTTTATGCCTAGCATATCGTTATATACACTTATATACAGTATATATATATATAAGAATATATCCTTTCAAAAAAAAGTTAAAAAAAAAAAAAAAATCATTCGAGGAATGAAAAAAAAAAAAACCTTGTATTGTAGCTCGAGCGAAAAAAATGCACGTAAAACTTCTTGGTTATTCGCGGATCTTTTAATTAGTATATTTAAGCCTTTCAACAATAACTTTTCCTCGTCCACGAGAAGAGTTTTTTACACAATAATATTGTTCCCCGTTCCACGACGACGGCGACAAACGCTTATGTTTTATGCATTAATTTTTTTTTTTTCTCTCCTCGTCTATCCATTATGGTAATTCCCGTGCTCCCGCAGACATCGCGAGCGCCTAATTGCAAATTTTACGAAATTATTCCCTCGCTTATTTGTATAATATCATATCTATCAAGTTATTCTTCCGTTTCGATAAATTAAAATAATAATGGGGAAAAAAAAAAATAAAAATAAAAAAACCGCAGTACGGTTCTTCTCAAGTATAACGGCAAAAGATACCGCGGGGTAACGTGATATTATTTTATTCGATATTTACAAGCATTACGATTATTAATATTTAATTAGTATAATACGATTGGGACAATAAAGCAAACAATACTGAAGAGGGCGGAGTTGTTTGCGGTTTATTACGATCCAATAATAATAATTTATAGCCAATGCATTAAGGTTTTTACGAAATGGAAGAACGAAAATGTAAATATAATAGAAATATTAAAAAAAAAAAGAATAAGACGACGTAGTTCTCGCCGCGGGTAGGCCATTTCTGGAAGCGGGAAGGGTAGTGGGTCATGAGAGAGGGGTATGGACCGACTCGGAGCCGTTAAACGTGTTTTAGTAAATTACAATTTTACTCATTGGTATTAAATACAAATGGAATTGCAATTGTTCGTGTTCACAACGAATTTTAATATAAATTCGAACTTAAAATGCTGATAAAAAAATAAATAAAAACATTTAGATCCACATATAAATAAAATTAAAAAAAAAAACCGGAATATTATAAAAAATTGCACCTCGTCTTTAATTTAGCAATGCAAGTATTGCACTTCGGTGAATGTTTCAGATATCTAGGAACATTTTTCATTGGATTACAACAAAACACCAAAATCGAATTGAACAGAAACCGTTATAGCGCAAATATTACAGGTTTTCCGATGTTCTGTTAAAACAACATCCCCGACGCACAGAATAAGCAACATTTGTTATTAGTTACCACACGTCCGAAGTTGACGATTTGGAGCAAAGTGTTACCGGTAAAACAGTTAATAAAGAGAGAGCCCCGCACGATAGTAAAACCAATATGTTCCTCGCTAAAAAAAAATATCAAAAAGTTAAAATAAAAAATAATACCGAATGTATAAAATCCATTACAGATTATTTTTAATTGTTTGGTCTTCAGCTTAACGATAGTACGATGATTCCGTGTATATAAATTAGTCGATTATTTGCATCTTCTATCTCGTAATTATATTCGTTAATAGTATTTATAGACGGTCCGAGTGGTTTTTTTGGGTTAATTGAAAATAAAACTGTTTTAGCCAGACAAAAGTCGATATAAGAATCGTCATACTAATGGTGAAAAAAAAAAAAAAAATATTAAATTTGAGGGATATGTAATAATTCTGTTTTGTTTAGCGTTAAATGTAAATTTCGATGAAAACGTTAAAAACTATACGGCATTTCAAAACACGATTTTCAAAACTGAACTTTGCCCGGAATCGTTTTTCGTTAGCAATTTATCGAATTTATCGATTGATCGTCGCGCACAACTAATACGTTAATTATTAAATTCCTCTCTATATCCTGTAGTGTTGCATATGTATTCCAGTTGTTTCGTATTTCCTTCTAACAATAATTATTCACTTGGTTTATTTATTTCTCCTCGGGGGATATTCGAATTAGTATCTGTATTGAACCACTTGTCAGCGGCGGCGAGTATAGGATTCCTTGGATTTTTTTTTTTTTTTTTTTTTTATGAAGAATATCTGTACAAAAACGTGGAATATATACAATACGAAAATTGCTGACCCGCATTCGACGTCGAGTGAATTGACTATTCCACTGTGGGGAATTGAATCTTGACTGAAGCGGTTTTTTTTTTCTCTCGCCTTTTGCCGCTCTTTCTCGCCCCGCTCCGTTCCCGTTCGCCGCCACCGGCAATTGACCGCTGTGCCGGTTTTATACGTCCGGCAAAATAAATTTCGACTTTTCGATGCCACTCCACAGATCGAACCATTCGATTAATTGTTTTTTTTTTTTCTTCTTCTTTTTTTCACCTCCTTTGTTCCTCCCGGAGAACCGTAGCCGAATTTGATTACAGCGCTGCAGAGCCAATCATCTGATAATTTATTTAACTTTTCTTTTTTTCTTTTTTTTTTGTCAAATTAAAACAGATCTGATCGCAAAATGCAATAATATTATCGACCGAAACGGTTTTATTGGAAATGATTTCTACGCCGCCATTTTAAAGAGATAGATTAATTTTAACGATTTTCTCAGTTTAGTTTTTCTGGTTTAGTACCGGGTATAACGCATTACAAGTGAACATCTTTCGCCTGCGGGCGACTTGTAGGAAAACAGAAATCGAAAACACCGGACGATGGTATTTTTTTTTTTGCCCACTCGATTATTCAAATTTCCCAGTTTGACAAGCTCTCGGAGAAGATTAAAAAAAAGGGCATTAAAAGAGCGGAGGAACGAATCGTGTGTCTGGCACGTTTAAATTAAAAATAATAATTTTATAATAGGCAAGTACACGTCATTATTCCGGTGAAATTTGTGAATATTATACTGTTTATACAGGGCGTCCCGCGAAGAATATACCCATTGCAAAATAGCCATTTTATAATTTTATTCCTCTAAATATATTTAGACGTATCGGCTTTTCATTTTCATCGATCTCGTGATTTTTAACATTTGTTTTTTTTAGTTTACAGCAAAACAGTGCCTACTTTAATACCGTAATAGTGTTTTTCAATATTATCTCTTCTCGATGTCTGTTTGTCCAAGCACTATTATGTAATATAAATACACTATTATGTTTTTCGTTACCCATTTTCTGTAAACTAATAAAATTAAAAATCACGAGGGTAATGAAAACGAAACAGTCGAAACGTCAACATTTTCAGAAGAATAAATTCTATACAAAATGGCGGCTATCTTCAAATTTTACGAAAAAACTAAAATAAAAAGTTACTTTTTACCGAAAACATATAAATATAATTGATATATGAAACTATTATGTAGCCCTTTTCCCCGCGAGTCGTATGAAAAACAGAATTCGGTTATCTTCATTATCTCAGGAGATATCTCAGAAGACTAATTGTCTTCGTGGGACACCCGGTATCTTATTTAAAAGTTTTTTACTAGTTTAGATTAGGATTTACAAACCGAATTGTTATAGCGAAAAGGCAAAAGGGCAGACATAGAAAATATAGGACCGTTTAATTTAAGTCTGTTTAACCGCACGAAACGCACGCGCTCAAAACGAACGTCGCCCTGTTCGGGGGTAGGTAATTCCGTTTCTCGTCGTTGTTTTAACTCGTCGTATATTGTTTTTTTTTTTCCCCAAGGTTTTCATTTCTGTGTCTGTAATAAAAAATGTAAAAAGAACGCAACAAACAAAGCCCCCCCCTCTTAAAAATACCCCGAATCCGGGTAATTTATATACAGCCGATATTCGGTAGGTTAAAAATAAATTAACGGACGCGATTATATTATTATACTCGTATATATTTTGTAAAATTGTTTTTCCGCCGCCGACGCCGCGCGTTGAATAATAAACGAAAAAGTACGCAGCCGATTGTCAATATCGAAATTGATTAAAAAAAAAAAAATATATTAATCCGGCGGCGGTGATTAGCTATTGCGAATTCGTTGTACTAAAACCGCGTACGTTTCCATTTTATTTGGCTCGTAAAAATATTAAAATTGCATAGGTAATATTTATTCTACCGGTAATTTCTACCTCGAAACATTTGGTAAAACGTTTTCAACATTACGCACGGAGCGATGTGATGAAACCCGGACAGCGAGAGCACAACGGTTGATAGGAGAAATTTATTTTGAAACGCGGTGTTACATGCTCAATAGTTCCAGGTGTAGCGATAGTAACAAATTTAAGACGTTTTAATAAGGACAACTCGAAAAAAAAAAAAAAAAAAAGACAACTTTGGTGCGTTTAGAAAAAAAAAATAAAATATAGAAGGGATAATAATACGATAAAACTATCATAAGATAGATGATAATTGAAGGCATAAAAATCCAAGAGGAACAGTAATGAAACGTTATATCGAGAGTCGATAAAAATTTGATTTTTGACGGAGAAACGTGGAGATTAGCCGTCTGCGGCCGATCTAAAGGGGTTAAGGGCCGAATGAAAAAAAAATATTAACAGGATATTTATATCACCATGTAGTTTATACGCTTGAAATTTAATAATATACTTCGGGCGTATATTTAGAGCATTTTATCTAATGCTAATCAATTTTTTTTTTAATTTATAAATATCGTTCCAGGATCCCCGCAAAACCCGCCCGACTTTTATTCAAAACCATTATTTTTCAGATATTTTTGGAGGGTTAGCCTCCTTTGATCCCTCCCCATAAATACGCGCTCCCAACCACCGTACACCCTTCTAGTATTAAAAGCAAAATTATCGTGCAAACCGAATAGTAGATACGAAACAATTGTTCTGTAATCGAATTTGTGATCTACAAGATCGAAAATCAAACGTAATATTAATCCCGTTAAAATCTTGTTTAGCCTACACGTGTCTCGACGTGTTCGTTATAATATTATCACAATCGCCGAACAAGCATTTGAAAAACACATTTTTTTTTCATTTTTTTTTTTTAAATTACATAGTCTTATATATAGATTATAGCGTTTAGCGATCGCCGTTTGAAAGTTTAACGACTAAATTATTAGTTTGGATTTTCTTTGAAAGATTTATCGTTTCCCTGTGTATAAGGCCTCCGAAATGATGTCGTCCAAAATTAGATATTATAATAATATGTCCCTGCGGCCCTCATAAACCGTGGCAATCGGTTCGGCTTGGCAAATTATCAAAAACACTACATTATTTGTAGTAGATCTGATATTTTCGGAACGTTTTGTCAACCGAGTGCATAAATATAAATTTTCTATATGTGAATCGTTATCGAAAAGAAAGAGACGAAAAAATTCCGGGGAGTGTGTGCTTTCGGTTTCGGCGATATCTGCGTCGAGCTGAGAATTTAAAAAAAAAAAAATTATCCCTCCGAACGACGTACGGGTTACACAAATTGTCTATCAAAAAAAAAAAAAAAATTACCATTGCCCGTAAAATCGCCGATCGAAACATTTTAATCGCGTGATTTCCCGCCGCGTTATTCACGCGTAAACTACGGCGGCGACGATGAGAGGCGAACTATTAACACAACCGCCGGCGAAATCGGCCGAACACTCGGACGGCAGTTTGTTTTGTCGATTCCCGCCGTAGTCTGCTTAGCCCCGCAACATTTTTCTCGTACATCCATTAAACTCTCGATTTAAAAAGTCTAATTATTATTCGGACGGTGCGGGGCGGCCCGCGGACTGAAAAACAACGCCGGCGTTTCTTTTTTTTTTTTTTATTATTATTATTATTATTATTATTATTGTACGCCCTTCTTTTGTATATTAAAACGACTTATATTGAATTTGTTAATGGCCCCTTTTCGGCGATTCTCTCGGACGGATTTAATGGGTTTTATTTAAAGAAATACCGTGCGGATTTATTATTGTACCGCCGCCGCCGCCGCAATCGTATAATATTATTCAATACCAAAGGGCGTGTTATTCTTATATATCTCGCAAATTGGTTTCTATTCCGTAAATGATAATGTCCTAGGGACCCATTCTCGAATAATTCTAAAAGCATCATCTTCAAAAAATTTATAAAAAAAAAAAACACGACAAGTTGTAATTTATTTTATAGTTACGAGTAAATATAATACAATTTTCGATTTTAATTTATCATAATATGTTTAACTCAACTTCGCTCAGAATTGTTTTTCGTTAACGATGATTTATCGTTGCCTGCAGATATAAATTGAATTCCCCTCTTTATTCTACCTTTTTTTTTTTTTTTTTTTGTTCTTTCCGTTTTTCAGTCTTTCGACCGAAACGCAATTCCTTCCTGCGATTCTTCTCCGTCCTCTTGTATTTTCTATTCATTTTAGACTTAGTTCCTTACAGACCCGTGAAATAAATCTGCTGTCCGGTTATTTTTTTTTTTCCCTGGGTTTATGGGCAGTATCTCAATTAAATATATTTGAAATAGATTTTTTTTTATTTTGTATTTTCTGATATAAATGAAATTGTATTTTGCGTTTTGTATTTGATATACATTTTTAAAGTATTTTGAATTTTAGAAATTACTCATAATATAAAATATATAATAACTGGTGATCAGTGTAACGCGAAGATAACTAAAAATGTATGTAGATAATGGTAAAAAAAAAAAAAAGAGTTAAAATTGTAAACCATCTAGATAAAAGTTAAAAAACTATTTTTCTGAAAAAAAAAAAAAGATAACAATTTTAAATGTTAATAAATTACACTAATATGCACTATGCATATTTGTTTTCATCAATTAATATATTTTCTTAAAAATTCGTTCACTCTAGGTATTTTTCAATTATTAAGAATAATATAACGAAAATCAAAAAATTTCCACCTCAATGCACCAATAAGTTCCAACATTTTTTCAGATAAAATGCAACACTTGAAAATCGGATCAAGATTTATTTTTAGAAAAGATGTTTACGGATAGAAAACTAACCGCACATTGTAAAATTAGTATATAAAAAATTGTCTCTCGACAATATAGTTTAGATAATTTCAATTAAATAACTTGGATAACGATAAGAGAGCCGATTTTGTTAAATATAAAGATAAGATAATTAATTATTTACCTACCTAGATAATGCCTAACACTGCTGACGATTAGCATGTTTATGTTTGAATTTCAGATTTTTTTTTTACGGAAATCGTAGAAACGACAGCATTTTTCGCAGTAAATTAATTATGTTAGATGGGATTATAAAACGGGACGAGATGACAGCTATGCAGCTTTATAAGATGTTTTATTTATTATCTAATACATATATATTGGTATGGAATATTATTTTTGAATTCCGTGTTGCAAATATTTTAATTTTTAAATAAAATCAGTTATGGAAATTATAAATGATAACAGCGAACTAAGATAATACAATCACACGGTCTCGCAAATACATAATAATTTTCAAAAAAAAAAAAAAAATTACTGCGACCCAACCGTATATCGTATAATATCGTTATACGTATTTATAATAGTAGTTCGGTTTAACCGAAATTCGCACAGAATAGTTTTTCGTTTGCAACGTATAAATCGTTGCGTACAGATATAATCTAAATTACCTGCCCTACTAACTATCCGTCTATAATAGGAGTCTGCCCAGCCCATGTCTCGAAGTAGATATGTCGGCTTTCGTTAGCGGCACTAACGATATTTATGAATTCTCTTGACAATTCAATTTGTTATGTTTTTTTTTTCTTCTTACAGATGCACACGATCGAATCGATTATTTATTTAAGAGTATCGGCATTTTTTTATTTTATTTTACCGCATGGCGCATGCCTGAAAATGATTGTTGTAAAGTTTACAGCTTTCTGGCAATCGGGAGGTAATTTACGAGTACTGTACCTAAACACCATTTCGGTTACGTATGCGATAAAACGAAGGGTTCGTCGGCGAAGCAATTCGTTTAAAAAAATTATTACTCGCTTAAGAGAACGTGTGTATAGTCTCACGCGCCCGTATTTCGAGAGTCGAAACAACCTTTACAAGAATAATAAAATTACAACCACTCGGGACACGTTAATCATTTTCGGAAAACGTAATTTCGACACGATTTAAAGTACGTACGATATTTTCAAGGAAATATAATATATAACGCGTAGTCGTGAAATAAATTTAAATCGTTTTGCAGGAGGGTTACCATCGCATAATAACGTTTGAAACACCGAATTTGATCACAGTATACTCTATAGGATACAGCAGAATTATCTGTGTTTCGTCGTATGGTAGGTTTTCGGTTGTATCTTATTCCGATGGTTTTATACCCTTTTTTTGTGTGTGTGTGTGTGGTATTGCAACCTACGGGGTGAACTCTACCGGTTAGGGTAATCCTTCCCCCGTAGGCGCATCGTTTATTAAAAAAATAATACAATTATATTTATATAAAAAAAAAAAAATCCCGTTAACACCTGCGGGCGGAGCGGGCTCATAGTATGTACATTACGTGGTTAGGCAGCAGTAGGCCCGCATTCTGCCCTTACAGTGGATGGGTTCCTGCCGAACCCGCGTGGTCCTCTGGCGATGCCGTTCTTCTTCTTCTTCTCTGGAAGATAAGACCACCTTGATGAACTTGTTTGTTGCTTCCCATGTGGTCCTGTCTTCCGTCATTCTCAGCATCGCCGTTTCCGGGGTGAAGGCTCCGGCCGTGGACACCTCCAGCTCCCTCCGCTGTCTCCACCAGCGGTCGCAGTGGAAGAAGACGTGGTGGGCGTCGTCGACCGGGGCATGGAAATCGTGGCAAACCGGGGTGTCCAGTCTCCCAATTCTATGCAGGTACTGGCCGAAGCATCCGTCACCCGATAGGAATTGGGCGAGGCGGTAGTTGGTGTTGCCAAACCTCCTGGACACCCAAGGTGCCACCTCCGGATGGTTTTATACCTAAATACTTGTGTAACGATACGGGACTATTTAAACAAATCCGTTAATGGTCTTGACTACACTCGTTTTTATTTCATACCAATAGAGCGGTCCACCATTTTGTATCCTCGGACAGTGTGGCCTCTAAAGGCTATTCTTAACAGTGTTGCCAAAATTATTATAAATCATCGATAGCGTATTACGATGCGGAGGTGGCGCACGGCGATAAATATTTTTATTTTATTTTTTTTGATTACAGGTAAATACAAAATGGCGGTTCGCGAACATAGACCGACCGATCACCACACAATATAGTTTTGTTCTATAATACTCAACACTTAAATATTACAAATACTTTTTTCCCTCCTCTTTTTTTTTTTTTTTTTTTTTGGTTTCATTGGATTTTCGGCCCGCCGGTGCCACCGTATTGACGTGACGTGGAATTTCGCACGTCCGCAAAACTTTAGCAACGTACGTATAATATATATTATAGTATTCCGGCCGTTTTAATGGTTTTTACGTTATCGAATTCGGAACTTTTTGCCGTTTAAATAATATAATATTATTACGGGTATACGTGACGTCGGTTCTGCACGCGGTAGGATCCGCCACCGGCTTAAAAACATTCCCGGTCAGAAAACCGTCTGACAAACGCCCGGCAATACTGCAGATATAGTCGCCGGGCCCGGAAGTTCGAGAATATTTTTCACTGCGAGTGCATACCTACTAAAAAATTGCTCGATCAGCTACAATAAATTATAATCACAAATTCTAGTACGAAAATCAAATTTTTTTTCGTATATTTTCGGAAAACGAAACCACATTGTACATTGGTTTGAAAAACAAGAACAAAACAAATTGAAAGCACACAACTATTTTTCGGACGAATAAAAATTACGTTGTTCTTATCAAATTAAAATTGAATTGAATATTTTTCTTCTGTCTAGAATTGCATATAACTCATATGACATGATCCTAATAATAAAAAATAAAAAAATGTCTCGAGTAGAGTAATGTAATAGAAAATAAATGGAGCCAGAAATTTGTTTCTTCGTAAGTAGAAGCTAAATTTTTTTATTTTGCATTTTTCCGGAATTGTATAAATTTGCATTTTCATGAATCATTATAAATTTTGGAAAACTCAGTATGTACGTAAAACACGTGTATTTAATTTAAAGGTCGTTTGTTACGAATATTTTTCAAAATCAATATTTCTCCTGATATTATCTCCTAAATGCCGGTCTAAATCTTAGTTGGACTAACTAGATAAAAACAAAAAAAATATATACTTTACGGAATATAGGTTCAGTATACATTTTTTAATTTTTTATTTAACGTCATTTCTTTTGTTGTTCACCACATGAAGGGCACAGGGGAAACACGGTAGTAGTTCAATCTGTGAATTTTTCAGTATAGCAAAAACAAAGTTTGTAAACTTTTACACATCTGATAATATTACAAAAAAGACGATTTATGAACTATTAATTTAGTAAAAAGTATTAATTGAAATATTAATAATTGTAATAATTATTATGAAATAAAAACTATATAAAAAAAAAATAAAAAAACTATGGACTTCAATATTTTTTTTCTATCACAGTCTAAGTAAGAGCGGCCTCGAATCGGAAAAACCATTTTTACTATATCGAAACGATCTTTTTGAGTGACGAGATGATGGAAAAATCTGAAAACTGTTAAGTTTTTGTTTTGACCTGCGCATGAGTCGCAAAATATAACTAACTGACGAACTTGTACTGGAAGAATTTTATATATGAAATTATTCGTCATGGAGAAAACGTCATCTGCCCCTTTTTTCGGGACAGATTCGTCATATGTGTAAAGTATTGACTGGCTGCTTGAAAGAATGTGTAAGTTAAATGTAATGAAGTTTAATTGCCGTCTGTAGTATGCATCGTTCGTAGTTATATTAGGAGTAGGTAAATTTTTTTGATAATCGATAGATATAGCTTAAAATGTGTCAGTTTTCTTTGATAATTTTTTGGTAGTATCTTTTCACTTTGTATAATTGTTCAGTTTTTCGCAAATGTAAATTTGTTCCCAAATTGTTTTTATTTAAATCTTTTTCGATTTCACTATGTGCTAGTGGTGCTGACGAAGAGGTTACGTTTTTCAGTTTTTCTGTAAGAGTGGCAACATCAGCCTTAAGAGAATCACATAGACTGTAAGTATCCCCTTACGAAGATAACCGAAACTAATATTAAATTTTGTTTAAAAAATGTTACGAAATTACTCATATGAAATTTTGTGTTCAGGGTTTTTGTTTTCAAACATTGAGTGCAATTTTATTATATTTAGTGTCTCAGGTAAATATGTTTTCTTCGAATCTTTAAATGAATAGTGACACTCGCGACCTTTCAATGAGTTTAAGAAATCGTCCACTTTGTTAAGAAGCTTCACCTGAAAGGTTTCTGGGACGATTTTTATTTTTTCCCCTTTTATCTATAAGAATAATTCCCGTGGTTGATAACGATTTCCGGAAAGTTTGTACACGTTTTGTCAAAGTACCATGCAAGGACACAAATGTTTTTACGCAAACAGAAGATTCACAAAATACACGCACGCGGTTAAGGATGACTTGCCAAATTGTACTGAGCATCGTCGTCACTAAGTCGACTGCGCCTCCACATAACAGGTAATATTGTAATAAGTCCACTAAGTCGGACTTACTCTGGTTATTATAATTTCCTAGATTGTTGGACTTTCTTATGATACGCTTCTTTTCTTCATCGGGAATATTTTCGATGCAACAATAGCGTATACACTCGGTCCTTACTCGTGTGTAGTGGCACGCAATTCGTTCAAAACAACCCGTTCCCTACCCATTTTATGTCTTTAATTAGACGACCGTTGCTCACTCTTACCACTATCCCCGGAATTACTAAATGCACTGGCCATCGTGGAAAATAAACACATGTAACAACAACTGTGAAAAAAAATGACGTAATCACTACCGGCAGTTTTCGTAATATTTTTCGGTATGGCCGAAGAGGAAATGCGCTAAAACACAAATATTGAAAACGAGGGCCGCCACTTAAATGATATAATTTAAAAAAAAAAAAAAAAAGGCATTGTATGCACAATTTATAGATAAAACATACGTTTCGATATTCGACTTGGTTTGGTATTTATAAGTTTGACGAATCGGGGAGGTTTTTCTGACGCACCCTGTACAAATATACGCTGACGATATCGTACGAAAACACTATGGCGCCCAGGAAATAATCGCCGGGCAGCCCGTCCAAATAGCGGCGCAAATTTTATATCGATAACGAGAGGTGGGAGAAAAAAATCGATTTTTTTGTATCGGATATTTTCGAGTATATCGATATTGCGTTCGTACGGCTAGCGACGGGACGCGGCCGCAGCAGCAGCGGCCGGCCGGCCGGCCGGACGGACGGACGGACGGAATAGCCGTGCGCGAGGGGCGCCGAAGAGCCGGATGGGTGCGGTGGGTGCGGTGTGCGGTGGGAGGTGTAGCAGTGTGTGGCGGTGCCGCCGAATTGCATGTCGTTTACAACGGAGAGCGCACCCGCCACCACCACCCGCTTGCGCCCGGCCCGCCGACGGTGTGGCACCCGGGGCCGGCGAGTACGGCGGACGGCAAAAGGGTGTCTATGAATGATATATTCAATTAACTCGCTACAATTGCTCTCGTTAATCAGAGGGTCGTCATCATTTTCTTTTTCCCTTTTATTCCTCGTCCGCCACCCCGTCCCCCCCGTTCCCCCCCCCACGACTAGCCGCGTTTATTTTACACCCGACAGGACGAACGGCAATTTTTTTCTGGTTTTTTTTTTCTTTTTTTTTTTTGCCTACACCCTCCGCGGCGGCCGACCCGCGCCATTGCATTTGTCAACGACGGGGCGGCGGCGGCGGCGGCCGAGTACGAACCGATCTGTTTTTGTCGTACCCCTTCGACGCGCCCCGCACTGATTGCGAACAATTTTTTCCGAACAGACTTTTTTTTTTCTCTTTTCCCCCCCTCCCCCCCAGACGGGAATGCAGATTTTTCGACATTTCCCCCCCCCTCATCGCCACTCGAGAGGAGCGGTAGTGTGCAAAAACGAAAAAAAATAAGCTCGTTGTACCTATACGCTATTCGGCGTAAAATAATTTAAAAAAAAAAAAAAAAAACCCTTTTTCGTTGCCTGGTTAAACGACACGGGAAATAACTTACGTGATAAATAGTGTAAACGATTTTTTTTTTTTTTTTTTTTTTTTTATTCGTCGGGCTGTTTGAAAAAATAATAATAATATTACGCGTCGTGTGCCCCTCACCTCCCCACGAATATTTGCGTGTTACCCTATTCCGTAATAAGTGTATAGTATGTCACCCACATGCTCAGTGATTTTATTTCGTCCTTACTTTTTAAGGCACACCGAAAAAATTCGTTACGACTTTATGTCGCTGTCCGTACAGTTTTTGTATTCATCTGGACATAAATCATTTATCTTATTTCGCATTGTGTATCGAACGCGAAACCGTTCAAATCCCACCACATCGTTATCGGGACCGGATACATTTTCTTAGGTTTCATCTTCTGGTTTGTATTTAAATCGGATTCTGTCCAAGAGTTTTGACTTTTTTTTTTTTTTGGCAATAGTCTTCTTCTCGGTGATTTCGGTCAATTATGCCCAATCGTAGTGCATATTTTATAGACATTTTCTACTAAATCAAATGAAAATGTCTGGTGGTACTGTATAGTTACACGAGAGCAATTTAAAACATTCATTTATATCTTATGTACGATATTTTTCACAAAAATCAAAGATACTATGTAGTTAAATGCGTATGTTTATTTTCAGTCATTCTTAAAGCTTGAGTCCAAAGTATTTGTCTCTAAAAAATTAGCCGTTTACATTCCCCCGGGTGTGTCCTTATAATTGAGTCTAATGAAACCCATATCGATTTAATTGATTCGGCTCGAGCATTCCAACTCTTTTTAGATAAATTACAGAGCTGTAAAGAATTTTCAATCATTGATAAACTTTTTGTTTTCAAACAAAGTGAACGTATCTCTTTGTACTGGAAGGAAAACATGTCCAATAGCCATAAACCTATAAACACTCTTACGATTACAACAAATGACAAGTGACAGTTGATTTTAAAATATTCTCAACAGTCAACATAGTTGTAAATTATTTATTTATTATCAATGATAACGATATTTTCATATGTTTTAAAATCATAACCTTTAAACTACACATCTACATTGCCGAGACTCTGGTTACCAGACTCGTTTATTGCAGTCTCCGATGAACAAATTTAGCGTTAGAGAAGAATTTTACTCTCTCCCCCACTTCCTCATTCTCGGCTCTTTTTATTAATACTCAAAAAAAGTAATGAGACCGTTTGTAAAAACCGCCTTAAAATATCTGGGTGTACACCTCGATGAAAAGCTAAGCTGGAAAATACACACTAACAGAAAATTAAACCGAGGGTACACTAGGCTGCGAATACTGTAACCCTCTATTAAACCATAGGTCTACCGTACGAATGAAATGCTCTATACTTCTATACACGGCAATAATAAGACCACTGGTAACCTACGCGTGCCCAGTATGGGCAGCTGCCTCAAAAACAAAAATTAAAAAATTACAAACCCTCCAGAATAAATTCCTAAGAATAGCCCTCAAGGCCCCTTGGTTCGTGAGAAACAAACAACTACACAACGATTCGGGCCTACCATACCTATCTACCTGGATAACACAACAATTTAAGAATTACCACGAAAATCTTCACAAAGTTAACGGGAGCACTTCGCTACAAATTTGGCGGAAGATCCACCAACCTAAGACTCAAACCTCGACTACCTCAGGATATCCTACTAGAACCCAATGAAAATACCTCAACCTCTGATTCTGACCTAGACTCATAAGCTAACCGAAATTTGAAGATATTGTAATAACTGTAAATACCGTTGTAAACATTTACATTATCGATTATTATAAATTGTAATAATAGTGTAAAAATACTTTATGTATAAATTAAATTAAATAAAAAAATAAAATAAAAAAACCGCCTTCTTACTGCGAGAATTTAATTTAATATCCGATTATATATATATATATATTTTCAATAGTTCGAAATAAAAAAAAATGATTATGGACCCGCATACAAGTTAACAAACAGTACACGTAATGTTTTTTTTTATATTTGACGGGATGTGTTTAGTCACGGGTCGTTGGGGACGTCACCGTCCTCTGCTTTTATCGGGAAACCGACAACGTTTTAGTACGACAATATTATTGATATTTAGGTCTAAAAAAAACCGCGGGACGCCCGAATGGCCGTAAACGGAAATACGAATTTTGTATGAAACACACCTCGGGTATAGTTACGTTTTTGTAAAAATCCAAAACGAACACGGCAACGGCGTGTACCGGCCGTACACCGATCGGTGTGCAAGATAACAAAAACTTTATTTGTCCCTCTCCCGGCACGTTCGCGTGTATATGACGCACGGCAATGCATTATATGAAATCGCTATATAAATAATAAACTTTTAAGATTCTAAGCGAAACCGGGGAGCAATTATATGAGTTTATGTGCAGGTTACACAATATTATATTATGTGCTTTTTATTTAACCTCCCGGCGCACTAAAAACGAGCCTGGGAGTTTCACGTATACGCGTACACCGATGCAGTATAACTTTATAGACAAGTAATTGAACACGGATGATGATGGTGCATTGGAGAGGTTTATTTTCTCCTTTTTTTTTTTTTATATAGTTTTTACTACAGCGGGTTTTCGAAACGCAGTTGAAAAACTGCCGAAAACTGCGGTTCTAACGGTACAACCCAAAATGATAACACTACGAGTGTGTTGCCCGCGAATAGTAATTTTTTTTTTTCCTACCACGGCGCAATATTTAATACGTAATTTCTATCGTCGGTATAAAATATTCAAGACAACGATGAAATGTTATACTTTTTTTTTTCTATATTTAAGAAAAATGCTCGTATCTAGAGAAATGTGTACGGCCGTCATAAGAGTCCATAATTAACAATAGAATAATAAATTATGGGTGCCGGTTCTCCAAATATTATCCAATTTGATCGTGTTTTTTTTTCTTTTTTTGTTGTTGTCTAAACGTAACAATATTTCGTCAATTGTGCTGACTAGACTATTCTAGTTATGAGGAAACCCTCTCGAAACATATTTGAATTCGACATGAAGATTACTGGAAATCGACATTTTTATCGTTTTTAATTCGTTATTTTATGATTAAAATCATAGAATACACAGCTAGCGTTAAGTCTCCTTAAAATTGCCATGCCCGCGGTTAATCAATTCGAACCTTTCGAGAACATTTCCTACTGTTACCATAGCGAAATCTATTTTAGGTAAACATTAAATTATAGTTCTAAAGGCGATAATAATCAACATTGCGATAAAAAATAAATAAATAAATAAAAAAAAATTCTAAACGGAGCTCGGTAAACTGTTAACTGTTAGTAGTCGTTCTGATCATTGTTTGCCGCGTGTAGCCAAGACGACCCAGAAATCAATAAAAATAAAACCGATGGACCGTCGTTATACGTTGCGAGTTTTTTTTTTAATTACATCTTTAGAAAAAAAAAAAAAAAACCGTTGGGATTTTCGACAAACGTTTAAAATACAATACCGTCCCCAAAAGAACGAACGCCTCTTTTGGAATTCCGCGTGAAAAAATTCGTGCGTTTTAACTAATGGAAAAAGTGTTTTTTTTTTCGTGGAGAAAAAAAAACCCCACTTCTGGCCACTGGGCACGACAATAATATTAATAAAAAAAAAAGCAACGGCGTGGGCTTATTCGACGAATAAAATTCTAACTGTACGGTACTATAATATAGGTAGGTACGTAAAAAAAAAAAAATAAAAGCGCACATAAAACGACGATAATTATATTATTTTAAAAACTCGAACCTTTACGGCGGTGTTTAAAAATCGATCATGTTGTAAATAAATTGTAAAATATATACATTATGGATTTTCTAATAAAACTGCTTGAGTCACGCGGTTTATTATAAGCCGTATAAAAAGTATTTAAACTTATACTCGTACTTTACGTTTATTTTGTAATAAAAAAAAAAAAAAATAATAATAATAATAATAATAAAAAAATGTTATACTGGTACAAATTAGCGGTTGGCCGGCGTACCGTCTAGGCAATGTAACGGCGAGGGTGTCGTGGCGGACTCGGCGCGTAAAAACCTCTAAAACTTCTCCACATCGCGGCGGTAATTTTATTACTTATAAATATAAAAAAAAAAAAAATGCCCGTATTATTATTATCTTTATTATTATTATTATTATTATACCCTCGCGGGTTATGTATTAAATTACTCGTATCGAACGTAACTACGTTTTAGGTGTATGGCCCCGGTGCCGGATTTAAGGCGGAATAAGCCCGGTCGGAATATTAGTTTTTAGGGCCCGTCGAATTGTAAAAATAGATATATAATTTTACGAGTGAAAAAAAAAAAAAAAAATTGAACTCTAGGTTAGAAATATTATGTTATAGGTCGATTTTTTTTACGTTAATATTTTTACTACTTCCGCATAACGATAACTACACGTAAAATACATATTATTATTAATAAATTGAATTGATTAGGAACAATTGTTGTTTTTTTTTTATTACTGTTTTGTCAGATTAGCCCAACCGTTAAATCTATCACTAGAGGTAATTTTTTTTTTCTACGCTTTTTGCTTTCCAACAAATCATTTTTTTTTTTTTTTACGTAACGGGACGTGGCTCATAGTGCAGATATATTAAACTAAGATAGAAAAAAATCATATTAAATTAATATCACTTATAGTTGCAAGGCGTAGACCGCGACCAAATAAACGGTGAGAAGATTAAGAACTTTCGAGAGTAAACTAGTGACAAGCATTGTTTAAGGACAAAGTACATAATGGTTAGGTTACAGAAGAGGAGAAGCGGAGAAAACAAAACGATTTAAGCAGCAATGGAATGGAACCATTAAGGTAATTCAAACAAGTTGTCAAAAATAAGGTGGCAAACGCCGGAGAAACGAAAAATATAAAACGTATCAATGGTTGTAAAAAAAAAAAAAAAAAAAACATTGACCATTGAACATAATTTGTTGGATAGAAAGACCGGGCAATGCGCATCGTCCTATAAATCGGACGGTTACAAGAGTAATATTCAATGGTGAGAACGCGAATGAAAATTAGAAGAATCTTTTTCTTCTTCTCCTCCTTCTTCTTCTACTCTCCAAGAGTTTTTGTCGCTACGACTACACTTCGCCCACATTTTCCATTTTGAACTTCAATTTCTCACACTCGAACTTTTGAAATTTTCATCAAACTTTTCTTTTCCTGGGTCATCCCGAAAACCTTCTGCCGCCGTAAATTTCCCATACCATTGTTGCCCTAACCGTCTCGCGTGCTCCTCTCTTCATTATGCGATCTAACCATTGTAGTATGGTTTGTCCTTAAACGAATAGGCGGAGAAAGAGACAGAAGATTAAGGACTTTCGAGGCAACACAATTACGATAACGATATTATATAATTAATATGTATTGTAAAAATAAAAAAATATAATAAAACAATTTTTTCTTTTTTTTTTTTCTGGTTGCACATATAAAATGATTGCACTACAATGGCACAACAATAGCAGCCGCCGCCGCCGCCGATATACAATTGCAGTCTTTTGTTTTGCATCCAATGAAAACGCTCTCTCTCACTCTCTCTCTCTATCTCTCTCTCTCTCTCTCTCTCTCTCTCTCTCTCTCGCTCTCGTTATTATTAGCTCGTTTAGCTCAAAAGGTTCGGATAACGGCTGCGTCAGGACGGCCCCGTCCGCTCTAATGGGATTAGTCATTGTTTTCCCGGTGAACCGTATAAATCAATTTACACATTGTGGACAATATTCCTCTCTCCGCAATGGCTGGCGCAGCAACTAGAAATAACGGAAACTCTACTAGAATTGCAATCCCGGAGGTGGAGCAGGTAATTATTTTCAATAATTTTATTCCGTCAATAACGTTGGCGCGCAAGCGTACAGACACGCATTTTATATACGCAATTACCGGCCGGTCGTATAAAATTGAGAAAGTTACAGTCGAAGAATATTGATTAAATAATTTTAAATGTAAGAAGAAAAAAGTAGGCCGCTTTTGTCGGGAAGGCGTTGGATATTGTTATACCTAATATATAAAATATACGAAAAGCGGTTCGGATAAATATCCGCTAAATTTATATTACAAAATTGTAGTTTTTCAACTACGAATTAATTATAAATGCAAACTATTTTGTTTTATGAACGAATTTGATCATGTAATTGGATTCTAAACGACATTTATATCGTTTACACTCGATTTTTTTTTTTTTTTTTTTTGATATAACTTTCTATCGAAATATTGATATTTTCTAATAATCCATATAAAAACAACAAAAAAACCAAACTAAATTGTCAATAATAGCCACTAAATTAACTCAAAGCATGTGCTATTGATTCTTTGGTGTTATAACGTAGCATATTATATTATACGAATCGTATAGATTTTCGTTTGATTTTTCACAAATTAAACGAAAATATTTATGAAAGTATTTATGTTAAGTTGTAATTTTTTCGGTATTATTTGCGCGTTTATTTTTCTGTCGTCAACGGCAAGTTAACCGTTTGTCGGACATAACCACCGGCGCAATCGAAATTGTTCCGGTATTTTTTAGCGGGCCGTAATAATAGTACAAGGCGAGGCGTGGTTACTTCCTTAACTGAAACTCTCGCAACTGAGTGGCTATTCATAGAAGACCTTTGGTTTATGGCTTATTCGACAGCACGTTATCTAAGATTTTTGTTATAACTAGTTCAGTGTCAACAATGCAGTGGACAAAGCAAGAACACGAATCCGCCGTGGAGGCCTACTTTTCTTTCAGCAGTTCGATCATCGCAACTCAGCGTTCTTCCAGAAACCATTTCAATATCGCTCCTGCAGGTCGTGTGCCTGATCGGAAATCGATTTGTTTGTGAGTGGACACGTTCAGGGATACCGGTAACGTGCAGAAGAAACATAATGTGGAACTTCCAGAACCGTCAGGACGCCAGAAAACATCGAAAGGGTAAGGGCGGCGATTTTGCCGAATCCCCTAGGCGATCTGCACACAAACATTCGGCTGCTTTAGAGAAGATGTCTAGTCGCACAGTGAGACGAATTCTTCACGAGAAACTTAATTTTCACCCATACAAATTGGCAGTGGTGCAACAACTTAATCCACGCGATTATGTTGCG
Organism: Tuberolachnus salignus; assembly: GCA_956483605.1. NCBI lineage: Eukaryota > Metazoa > Arthropoda > Insecta > Hemiptera > Aphididae > Tuberolachnus > Tuberolachnus salignus. The sequence goes on from OY101429.1 coordinate 16,058,018, forward strand.
CGAAACAATGCATGTGAAGCCTTCCTCGAAAACCTTCCTCAGGACGCCCTTGTTTTCTTTAGTGACGAGGCACATTTCCATATTTCAGGATGTGTGAACAAACAAAACATGCGATATTGGAGACCCACTAACCCGAGAGATCTCATGAGCAGCCTCTGCATACAGAACGTGTGACTGTTAGGTGTACAATATCCAGAATCGGCATAATTGGCCCATGGTACTTTGAAGAGAACGAAAGAGCAGTTACGGTCAATTCTGAACGTTATGTCAGCATGATTGTGGATTTTTTTCTGCCCAAACTTAATGAAATGAATGTAGGGGAAGTGTGGTTTCAACAGGAATGGCGCCACGGCTCACACGGCTAGGTCAATGAATATCTTGCGTGGAGATTTCCCCGAACGGCTCGTTTCTCTTAGAGGCGATCTTCAGTGGCCAGCACGATCACCAGATGTGTAGCCCTAAGTGATTTTTTCCTGTGGGGCTACCTTAAACCGTTGGTATACACGGATCGTCCAAAGACCCTTCGTCATCTCAAAAATAGTATTTCTGCGGCTATTGCCTGCATTAGTACACATTTACTGGAAATAGTGTACAGAAGTTTCAAATTCCGACTGGTCCGAGTGCATTGACGAGAACGGTGGCCACCATCGAGATGTAGTATTTAAAACCAAAAAAAAAAAAAAAATAAAACTTTAAACGTATACAGAAAAAATAATTAATTTAATATTGCCAATACTGTTATGATTTTTTTTTTTTTTTTTAAATAAGGAAGTAACGACGACCCACCATGTATTATAACGGTTTTTTTTATTATTATTATTATTTTCGGACGACGACGCCGCGGCGTAATAATATTTTTTTATTTTTTTTTTGGCGGTGTTACGCGGCACGGGGCCGGATACGTTTTCTCGACCGGATGGCGGACAAAACCGCGGCATATTATATGAAAATAATATTCGGCCGGGCCGGAAAACCGTAATAATTACTATTAAATAAAATACCGGCGCCGAGTACGGGAAACGAAAGGGAAAATTATTTCCGAGTTTCGCGTGTGTTATTTACGTACGCGCGTACCCAACGGTCCTCGCCGGCTCCTCCTCTTATATAAACGTACGCCGGTTCATTTATAATTGATGTTCGCGAGTTTTGCGATGTGTCGGCCCCGGCCCCGGCGGCGGCGGCGGCGGCGGCGGCCGCATGAATAGTTTACGCGCGCATTGTCCGCTGTGCAAATATAATTTAACACACGCGCGGGGCTGAAAAGTCCCAGGCCTAACGCATAGACGCCGCCGGTGTTTTGGAACACATCTCATTTGTAATCGGTACTAACCGGCAACCGGGACAGCTGTTAAACAATTCACGGCAATCCGTTTATCAGCGTGCGAGGTAATTGCGCTGAGAGTGACGCCGCTACTCATTGTTGTTATTTTCACAATAATGGATCGAAGACAATTCCGTGTTTTTGGTTTTGCATTGCTTCTTGATGGGAATAAATACCGTTCCGGCGAAGGAATGGCTTGGGAAAGTGTTACGCGGACTCCGCTCCATCAGAAACAAAAATAAAACGTCAGTTTGCTGACTTCAAACGTGATCGTAGAGGCACCGATGATGCAGAACGCAGTGGACGTCCAAACGAGTCGGTAACACCAGAAAGCGTGTGGACAAAATCCACAAATTCGTTTTGAATGATCGCAAAGATATCAAAACAACGTGTTGGCTTTATATTGCATGATCATTTGTCCACGAGAAAGCTTTGTTCAATGTGGGTGCCGGGTTTGCTCACTGTTGAGCAAAAACAACAACGTGTTGATGATTCTAAACAATGGCAAAACTACATGAATGAATGATCGAATTGCTTCCGCATCCACCGTATTCTCCAGATTCGGCTCCCAGCGACTACTGGCTATTCGCAAATCTCGTAAAAATGCTCGCCGGCAAGAAATTTCGCTGGAATGAAGGGATTATCAGTGAAACCGAAGCAGAAGATAAATCGTTCTACAGGAATGGTATTGAAATGTTAAAGCGGCGTTGGAATAATTGTGTTGCTCTTGATGGAGATTATGTTGATGGATAGATTTAATCTTTCGTAATGAAAGAACCGGGTTTTCTTTGTTGGGCCTGGGACTTTTCAGCCCATGTGTTACGTCCGTGAATAACGGTGTACGGACATGACAACGACACGACAATTGATTTTTTAGTAAAACTAAAATAATAGCTCAACAACACGCACGCGCAATAATATGATAATTCTAACAAGAACAATTACGAGCCAGAACCACTTCTCTTCGACATTTTTTCTACGACGCGCCCACATCTGAGGTACGCTTCGGCACCGCGGACCTAATATTTTTCCGGACCGATATCGAGGTGGCAATCAAACAGGAGAACAATTTTATATTTCGAAAATACTGTAACCGTTGCTTGACGAGAAGTTTCCAATTGCTTGTTCTTGAAAAATTCCACGGTACTTTGGTTCAAACTTCATTGTTCCAACTAGCACCGTCACTAGGTAAATGTTCGTCGCAAAATTTGGTTCTGCGCATTGATTTGACGCATTTTATTTTTAAAACAATCGCTCGCATTGTTGGTGGAACTAAATATTGAAATCGTTTCACGTGATTTGGAAATGAGGACTCTGGCCACATGGCGTAAAATGTTTGCAGTCTGGTTTCCGCGAGACAGTTTTTGAGCTGGCTGTTTGATGTGAACTCGACATCAGCGAGCTGAAGCTCCGTCGGTAAAGTTTCAAATTCTGAATAGATTTTCAAAAATTAGATTGCGCTCAAAACGAATTTTCAAAACGTCAGTTAACTCGGCGGGCCGTGGTTTGGAGACCCCTGATTTAGCGTATTTCGGCAAGTCCGAACGACGGCTCTGATCGTGTTTTGCTCGCCTTAGTATTCTAAAATTATTCGATTTTTTGTTGTTTTTTTTATTTTTTTATTTGTCGACGGAAATTTCAATAAATTATTACTGCGCATCTCCCGGTCGATTTTCTTTAACGCGTCCGATTTGTTAACATGCGTTTGGTTTTATTATTACGTCAACGGAGACGTTCGTTCGGTGTTTCGAACCGCTATCGCGATAAAATATAAAAAATATAAAACGTTACGAGTAGCGATTATGCGTACCGTATTTCGAGTGTGTTTTCTCGTGTTCGACTTATAAAACCGTTTTTGGCCGACAATCGACAAAGGCTTACATTGGAAAACTCGACAAATACGTACGGTTGTTCAAACAACGTTAATTCGCATTCGTTCGGTAAAAGTCAATAATTATTATTGAAAAATTAAATTAAATATATGCGTGCATATACTTTTAAAATAAAATATTTTACAGAAGACGAACAAAACGATAATTTATTGAGAAATTAAAGTTTTATCATACTGTAAATGCGTATCTAAAACGATTTCGAACGAAAATCTTGCACCGATTTTGAAATATTTTCTGAAATCAATATGGATCTGGTTTGTTAGGAGGAGATCATTTATTGATTTCCGTTGCAGTTTTACCCAACGATTGAGAAAAACCGTGGATAAAAGTGAACATTTACGGCAATAAAAAACCAAAAATTACGATAATAAAAAGTCGAAACGTTCAAAATGTTCAGAAAAATAAACTCTATACAATGGCTATATTCGAATTTTTCGAAAATAATTAAATTAAAAATCAATTGTCGTTTTTTTTTTTTTTTTTTTAAACATTTCCACTCAAAAAATATTTTCATTATATCGCGGGAAATGTATCAGGATTTTTTATTTATTGAAAATTAAGGTTTACATAGTGATTTTTTAATTTTTTTTTTTTTTTTTTTGAAAACCTCTCTAGGCCGTATACGGGTTACGGAAAACACGGTTTAACTTTGCCCCCCCTCCCGTACGCCACTGAAAACTGTCGTATGGCCGCGCTCATTGACACCGACGGTTGTCACTGTTATTGTTCCGCGTGTGGCCGCCTTGCCCGGGGGCCTCCACTCTCGAACGGTAAAATCGTTACGACGGCGTGCCGGCGTACGGCGTACACAATGGCGGCGTACGCGCGCCGCCGGTCGGATTATAAAAAGCTCCGTGTCCCGTCTGCCCGGGCCGATAATAATACGAAATATATTCCCGTCCGGGCCGGTACGGATTCCGCCGCCGGTTAGGATACGCGGCGTACCTATAAAAAAAAAGTATCTCGCCGCTCGTCCCGTCGTATTTTCCCGACCGACGTGTGTACGATAATATTGCAATACGTGTTTAACCCTCCTGTCCGACGCGACCTCCGACCGGGGGGAGGGAGGGTGCCCCGATATGTGCCGTTATTCGTTTCGAACGGATACCCCGTACCGGATTCGGTGCTCGAATTATTGGGAGCGAGCAAATGAAGATATGGTCGTTCCGTACCGGATAAATATTACACCGATTCACGGGGCGTCTCGTCTAGGACACCACCCCATAGCTCCACCGTCGCGTACAGCCGATTATACGATTATGTTCGCAATATTGTCACGGACTCTGTCCTCACGAGTAATTTACTAATTAATTACTCGTACGAAAGCGATAAAATCGAGTTCAGGCACGCGAGGAACCCATTGTGCGATTGCGACTATTAACCGCGCGAGCGCCATCGACGAAGAGGGAAGCGCAATAGCGGTCGTCGCGTACGGTCGAGGTGACATCGGATCGCCTTGACGCGCTGCGAGGAGGCGTTTGACGGGAACGGGGAGCGCCTGGTCCAGAGGATCGGTCCGTTTGAACCGGGCGACTTGGTGCCGGTCATGCTGGAGTCCGCAGACCACTGGGATGCCGTGGTCGACTTTGTCGAAGCCGTCGTCGCGGAGAAGGAGTCGGCAGAACGGCAGGAAGTTGTCCCCCCTACAACCTGTGAGGGCAGCAAGTGGGCTTCAGCCTGGCAACTGCCCATCCCCACCGTATGGGCACGAATTCGTTGTTGGTAATATTTTAATGTGAGCCCGCGTCCCGCTTAGGGAAAAACGAGATTTTTGAACATACTTAATTGTACTTCATTTCATTAAATGCTGGCGACCAAATAAATGATGGCGACCTACCTCCCGAAGTAGTGCTTCACGGCGTTTCCGGGAGGCGGAGGTATTGCCGGTTTAAATCAAAAAAAAAAAGAGAAAAAAAAAGTGACATCAGATTCAGAAGGACGCAGTAATAAGGGTAAAAGGAGTGATGTCCACCACCTCCTAGTGCCGAGTCAACCTCGTATACAACCCGTCGTTGGCACACATGTGAGCGCGCCGCTCACACGGATAGCATTTCGAGCGTTATTCGTACGAATATTATCGAATCAATCTGATACTATAAATACCTTCAAATAACATAAATCCATAAATATTTATAAAAATAAATGATTGCGCTATTTGTCATTTCCTATCAGTTATCGTTGGACAAACTCGACAGTACCGATTGAGCGAGCGTCGCGCTAACACTGTACTAACCGCGCAATATCTTTATCGCCACCGCCGCAGTCGATTACGTACACGTGATTTTATTATTTCTTTAATTTATCATGGCCAATAAAGTTATTTCGTGGTCAAAAGAGACCGAAGAAGTTTTTTTAGATGTCTCAGACGATACCGATGCTGATCCTAGTTATGGAGATCCCGTCGAATTACGTGAAAACGAGTCTGATAGTGACATCTCTGAAGCTACACCTAGTACAACTAGTACAATTACGCCTAGATCAAATACTTCACAAACCTCTAGTTGAAGAAGTTATAGTCCTATAGCACAGAATTCGTATGTATAAGTAATCATTGTTTGTTTGAAATAATTTCGTAGACCAAGTGCGTAAAATGCAGCGTGCCAAAATGTAAGGAACACGTGCGTATCCTGCTGTAACGATCACAACGAAACAAATACTACAGAAAGTGATAAATTTAATAGTTTCTAAATTATCATTTATATTAAGTTTTCAATTAATTTGTATTCCTTTATATGAAAAAAAAAAAAATAATAATTTTTCTGAACAAGATTGTAGTTTTTTATTTCTATTTTATAAATTACGAAATGTACATAAAAAGTATTTATTTACTTTTTAGTAAATGATAGAAATATGCATAATTCTAGGTATGGTTTGATTTTTCTAAGTTAATCGATCAATTAATAATAATATAAAAAGTGAAGTGTAGCGATCATGTTACGAACTATATGTGTACCAACGACGGGACAAGGGGGTCTAGCCAGGGCAACAGAGAAGTTCAGCAGCTAACACGAGAAGATTCATTGTGGGACAGAGCTGTGACACTTCAGCACCAGCCGAACGGTTTATGCCTAGTTGCAATTGTAAAAAAAGCACCAAGTCTGGATTCGTGGGCTTGGTAGCAGGATCGACTTGTGTTTTCATAGAAACCAGTTTTTTTTTTTTTTTTAAGTGTTAAATAAAAAAGTTTAAATAAATACAGTTATTATTATCAACGTGACGGTTGTTTTCAGACGGCACGCAACAATATGCATAAAACGCGTAGCTATTAGTAGCAACTCTATTGAATCTATCGTGTTAAACAGAAAAACCACCGAGCGTTGATAGAATTCTATTGGTATTTGGGGTATGATCTCCGGATTTTGGATGGGCGAAAAATTGACGACCTCGACGTCAGAATCCATATCAACGGGATCTTGGGATAGCGATTGTCTTTCGACATTGTAACCAATAATAAACAGTTGTGCCGTACACATATATAGGTGGACGCGTCTAACGAAAGCGTTCCTTGGCATCTCTGGGTCGATAAAATCAAATTGTACGCTAAAATCTATCTACAAAACGAAAGCGGACTCTGTCCGTCTGCAATCCCACAGGTTCAAACATTGCTTATCGTACGTTCGTATGATATCGCAATGGAATTAATGAAATTAATACGTAATATCATACGTATTATGATACGTATAATAATATATATAAAAATAATAAAATAATACGGCGACCGTATTATAATCAATGTTCTCTGGTTCGAATCCGACGATTGATCAAATTTGTTGTCCATTTCCCCTCCCCCCCCGCTCAGTCCAAACCCGTCATAAACTGAGGATGGCACTCTCGGGACACGTAAACGTAATCGAAGCAGTACTTCGGGTTTGGACCAACGGTGAAAAACACATGTTTATTACTGGTATCGTTAAAATTGTGTTATCGATATATTATAAATTTCCGACGAGCCAATATCAGAGGAGGATTCCATTTGTGACCTGTGGCTTTTTACTAGGGAACGTAAACACGCACCTCGGCGATCCTCGCGATACTATCATTACCGTATTACTCTCTCGATCCAATCGTATCCTTTTCCAGATTTCCCCGTGTCATCCCACTACTCTTTTCCCGTCAAAATTCGCTCGTAAAACTACTCGTCGCGCATAATACCCCCATCCAACCACCTCGGTCTAAATATTGTATATTCACTATCATCATTCAAGTCTTTTACACTTGAATCTTGTCTCGGAAAAAGCATAGGCACACATCGAGGTTGTATCTGCAATACGCTAAAAGATAATCTTCAGGTATATACTACTGGCGAAAATTGCGTTGAATTTTTAAACCGCATGATCACGAACATTTGCCGCGATATAAATTATTCATTATATTATTCTCCGCCATCAATCTTATCTGTTTTTTATCGTTTGATCGATATTTTAATGTGGACGAAATAATATATTCCGTTTGATTTTTTCAATCGGGGTTTTTTTTTTTTTTATTATTATTATTCCGTAATATTGTATATAACGTCATATAATTTAGTATTTCGTTGAATAATAATTATTTTCTCTTTAAGACTTCTATAAATAACTTTACATAATTTTGTAATCGGAAAGATGGGAAATAAATTATAATATAATGATACGAAAAAAAAATAATAATAATAATAAACACGAGCAGTACTTCCCGTCACAATTTGATTTTTTTTCCAGTCTAGTTTACACTGTAGAGATATTCTTTGTAAAACAATACATGACCAAGTACTATTACAATACAATACTATACTATAACCCTACTACTTTCACCAAAAATATGGTGAATTCGAACATAAAAACCGGTAAGGACGGGGATTGATTGTTGAAAACACAAAAAGGCACAACATTTCACACCTCTAGATTCGTTCGGAGACCGGTTGGGGTGTTTAAACCCTTAAAAAACCCTTCTCCCACATCTTTAATTCATTTTGAACTTTCACCCAAATTTTATCGCCTACAAAAAAAACTTTTATTGCCGAGTTTGAGCTCATACGACCCGGAGTGTCCAAACGAAGATATATCGATAAGTTATATCCAAATACAGTTTTCTTCTAAGGGAAATATATTTCGTGATTGGGGCGGATTTTATTTATCTATAATTTTAAAAATATTTATCGTAGTTTTGATAGTTTAACTAGTAGATGCCTGATCGGAATTTTCGTTGTTTTGTGGTAACTTACTGGTTACTGACTAATTTACGACTATATTGTTATTATTCGACTTAAACTATAATAGTATACACTTTCAATCGTTTTCTAAATATCGCAAAGAAATTGTATTTGTTTGATTATACATAGATGAATATATATATATATATTTCCGTTTAAAAACTATTCGAGTGAAAATCACACTACTGCGATTTATAATAATTTACGGCCGATAGAAAATATAATTTTGCCCGACAAATACTTAGAGTCGTAGTTTATACCAGTGCGGCATAATTAATATCCATAGAAATCATAAATTTAAAGTCACTGCAGTGCAGTGAATAATTGTTATTAATTATGAAATGCCGTCTATTGTTGTTACCTCTACGCGAACGTTGCGCGCAACATAGAATATTTGAGAAAAAACCGCTATTATAATAATTAATTGGAAAACGAAACGAATAAAATAAAACGCCGGGTTGGATATTTGATTTGCAATATCGGGCAGTGGGTTTCCCGTGGAATTATTATATATTTCGATATTTGATTTGTATTATTATTATATCTACTTAAAAAAGAATGAAAAAACAAGCGTGTTACGCGATGATGGTATTCTCAAGATCTCAAACGAAAAACAAATTCGTATCATTGTACGTAGCAATTATAAGACCAAGTACTGTCCTCACTTAAATAGGCGCCGAGAATGGGGTGACCCATGCGTAAATTACAATAATATGCGTATACAAATATTAGAAATATCCAAAAATTGTCTAAATAATATCTTAAATACTTATATAGTGCCTGCATAAAAGATATTTTTTTATAAAAACATACTAATCGTGTTTATGTGGAATCGATCGATTTCATCACGACAAGGTCTAAAAATCGTTTAGATTTCACCGTTCTAATCACGGTAACGTTGACCGTGATCGGCCTCATTAAACACGATTGACTTTCATATCGGTAATTTAGTATTGTGATAACAGTGAGGAAGATTACTAAAATATCTTATAATATCGTGACAAACGATCAGATATTGTCGTTGGTAGATAATCGTAATTCATTTCGAATAAATTTACATTTTGTTCGCGTGCAATAATTGAATAAATAAATATAAAATTTCACTATGCATATAGAAATGAAAATATAATTTAAAAAAACAAAAAGAAAACACGAAGAACCCGCTTTTAATACCCGTGGAAAGGACCGCGGGTTTCGATAATCTGTACCGCAAAGTGCCGACCATCCGGATTATTGAAACCATCAGCCCTTTCCTCTTGTTCACCGTCGTCGCCTTCGTCTTCTTCAAAGGTCGTCTCAAAAGCCCGCACAAGGCATTATTATTTCTTTATTAAATACTAATAAGGACAAACTAACGAGAAATCTAGATCTATTGCTTATGTCAAATGTTTTGTCAAGGTGGATTAATATATTGATAAGAATTACTTTAGTCGTGATTAACGGCGTTGACCGTCCAAATTTAACTGGTTAGTGTTGAAACACGATTAAACATTAAACCGAGTGTGGTGAAATCCAACAAGCGGTTAAACTAATGTTTATCACGGTTAAAAGTATAGCTAATCGTGATCGGGCCTAAGTCTATGACTAAAGATGGGTAGAATTTCCCTGGGCCTACTGTTATATCGACCACGACATTTTTAAAACTCGGCGCCTATGCCTGCATACGTTTACGAGGCTCGGACAACAATTAAACAGACAGAAAAAACACATTGAGAATATTCACGAGTGAAATATAGAGATATTTTGTTTGAATTTAATTTATATTCGTATAAATCGTTTCTAACGAAAAACAATTCCGAAAAATGTTTTGATAAATTATAAAATCGAAAATTGTAATAATTTGCAACTTCAAAGTAAATAACAATTGTTCGTGTTTTTTCGTCTGAATTAAAAAAAAAATGTTTGAGCATTTTTACGTGTCGTATTCGCATTATTCGAAAAAATAGCAGATAGGTACGCTACTAAGTGTAGATAAATTGAAAACTTTCAAACGATAATGATGGAAAACTATTGTAATACGATCGATTTTTTCCCTTAATACCATCAAGAACAAATTATGATAAAACGGTAGTGAAATTGTCGAACTCTATTTGAAAACTCTATATAACTCAAAAACCGCCAAAACGTTTTGAAAACTACATCAAGTTTTAATATTAATAGTTTGAAATATTTCGTCTGTGCGAATATTTTAAACGTAATTACAACAACAACAAAATCGAATATAACAGAAACCGACATTGCGTAAATATGCTCGTCTTCCGGTTTTTATATACGTTATTGAGAAAAATCAAAAATTCCATCTAGGTTCAAATTTTCAACCAAAAAAAAAAAAAAAATGTTTGATTTTATTTGTATGAAGATTGTCGGTAGAAAATTTGTTACAAAACAAAAATAAAACGCCCAACGCTACGCACCGGATTTAGGGATCTAAAAACACGAAATTTTTAAGCGTTCCACTTAGAATCTGGCAGGATAATATTGTGTAACATAAACTCGACGTAATAGAATATGTGTTCGGTATTCGTTCGCCGCGGGGCACTCTACCGATTTTCGGCTCGCGAAACTGTCGGGTCTTTACGTTTTTCTTTTCGTTCTTTTTCTTTTTTTTTTTCTTTTTTTTTCTTTTGGTAAGTATACCATGTCAACTCGTTTAATCCGCCAGCCGTCCGGGGTCGTCGTTATCGTCGTGTCATATTGTATTACCGACACGTACGACGCGCGCCCGTTGTGTTCGGGTTTATTTTCCCGTGCGTCGTGTTATACGTCGGAGCTTCTTCATTCCGGGCGAACGAAAAAAAAAAAAAAAAAAAAAAAAACAATAGGGCGACGAACAGGATAAACACGCGCATAAATTATTAATCGCGACGTACAACTTTCGTTATCCGACCGTTTCGGTATAATTCCCGGCCGGTGGCGTATTCGGGATAGATTTCACATGTGCGATTCCAGAGGCCGGTAACTCGACAGTGACGCCGGCGATTTCACTAAACTATAATTACTACTGCCATGGCATCCCCAATCCCCCTAACTCTCAACTGGCAATGTTTGCGGACGACACAACAATACTCACGCAAGATAGCGTATTAAACTTATCAATCGATAAACTACAATCTTCATTAAACGAAATTACCTCCTGGTTCAAAAAATGGAAGCTGAAACTAAATCCGACTATAAGCGAAGCTAAAATATTCACATTGAAAAGATATAACGATACAATACATATAACCATAAACAACCAGATCATACAATGGAACAGAAAAGATGACTCAGTAAAATACCTTGGAGTTTTTCTCGATGAAAAACTGACATGGAATATCCACATAAACAAAAAACTTACTCAGGGATATGCCAGGATGAGAATTCTCTACCCCTTAGTGAACTACAAATCAACTCTCCAAATGAAATCTTCTCTCCTTCTCTACACCGCAATAATCAGACCACTGATAACTTATGCCTGTCCCGTATGGTCCGCTGCCTCTATAACTAAAATAAATAAAATACAAATCTTACAAAATAAATTCTTAAGGATATGTCTCAAAGCACCGTGGTACATGAGAAATCGCCAGATCCATAATGACACAAAAATACCCCTGATAAATATATGGATTAAAACCCAATTTAAAAATTTCCACGCCAAGCTAAAAAACTTGAACAGTGCTCGTCATTACAATATAGGAAAAAAAACACTCAATAGACGTCTGCGGCCTCGACTTCCCCGGGACATTCTTTTAACAGACACAGAAGACTCATCATCAGAAAATGAAGATCATTATTAATATACTAGACCTCATCGTTATTATTATATTCATATATGTAACACATTATTATATCACTCTCACTATTAATAATTATGTCATTAATAAATTTATAATCATTTAAATTTGTAACGAATAAAATTGTGAAAATTAAAAAGTTGTAATAGCACTAGGTGTGCTGAAACATTTTATAATTATAATAAATAAATAAAAAATAATAATAATAATAATAATAACTAGACTAACATCGTAAAATCGCTAAATACATTTACTGTAGTGAATTGACTGTTTCGTCCGATATTGAACTTACCGCCGTCGCCCGGTAATCCTCGGGTCGGATTTGCTTAGCCGGAATCGTCGCTCAATGGTACGAAATTGTCAAAAATTGTTTTTTTCTCTTATCTTTTCAATTTATTTTTTTTTAAATACCGAACTCTATTCCTCGGCGAGAACGCAATAACAACTGTTATTTTAAAATTCTGACCGGTGCGAGGGATCACATGGTTTTACAACGATATTTATAATTTTTTTATTTTACTGTAAACCCTTTTTCTACCAGAAGACTTTATCCGATCTATACATTCCAATAATTTTTTCAATAGAAAATTGTGTCTAGTTGATACTTTAAAGAGGTTATTTTTTTTCTATATATTTATTAGCATTTAAACGCGGCAGAAAAAAATTCCAAAACATGACGCAAAAACACGTTTTCGTCAAACTCGAGTTTTATCATTTATTTTTTATTTATATTGATTTCTGGGTTCTCGTGGTAATAATAAAACAAAACACGACTAATACTACTTCGCTTAGAATCGGTTTTCCGTTTGCAATTGATCGTTGCATACAGATATAAATTAAATTCCTATCTATAAACTTCTACCTATCATAAATCAACAATAGTAATTCAATTGTCGTACCAAAATTACCAATAACTCCGTGTGAGCCACACTTAAGCGGTCGAATTCCGGAATATTGTACGGAATCCCATACTCTGGGATTTACTCTGGGATAGTGTAACATTCTATTAATGTAAATAATTATTGGATTCGGTTTAGTAGTTCCGGAGATTGCCTCCTACGTGCATACTCTGCAAATTTTACCTCTTTATAATACTAATAGTATAGATTATAATAGTATAGGTTATCATAAGCATAACCTATGAATGTAATGTATTTCATTGGGATGGAAAATAGTAAAAAAAAAAATAATATTTCTTGGGGGAATCTACCTCCCTCCCACAGGGGGGTCCAAAAGCACAGGAAGTATTTTTCACATGTAGGTGGAAATAATTAAGACGGTGAGATGGTCAACGTTGTTCTTCGTGAAAACGTGAACTATGAAACTGCATTGCCGTGCATTCCGAGCTCTGGGTTCGGTACATCCTTGGGTACAAACATAACTCAAAAGTAAAAGCGACAATTTCATTACATTTTTGTAAAGTTTTATGTATATTTCATTGTGAGTAAGGGCGAAATGTAATGCCCGCATCCCCGTAATATTACGAAACACGAAATCAATGTTTGTCCACTGTAACAAGTAACGATATGACACGCACTTGTTTTTAACACTTAATATTTTTTACGATACATACAGTGGGCAGGTGGAGTACCTAATAGGACGAGCACAGTAAAAAATTTTCTATGGTTTTTTACCGAGTTGGTCCGGGTAGGTAGAAATTTGAGTGTTTCCACATGTACTTTGGGGAGTGCCTTAGTAATAAGAAAAATAAATAAAATCCACTATATTCGACCCAGGTACCCGTCAAGTTGTTCAATACCACAAGACGAAAAGATGTTGGGGAAATTCGATAATGATGACCTAATGGGCCGGGAGCTATGCCCATCAACTTCGCTTAGCCCAGACAGTGTTTTATTCGTGCGCTTTACCCACCGGACGGGATTGTGTGGTGCTGTGTGTACCTTGAATAGCGCTCAACAGGAGGTGATCGGGTCTGCCGGTCAAGACCAGCAAGTGCTAGTTTTAGGTGGGTGTGTAGGTGTGTGCCTGTACGGGTGTATAACTTAATACCATAAAAATGCACTAAAAGAACTACAAGAAGTCGATAAAAAAAATGGTATAGTAATAATTAAATAATTGACAGATACTCACGGACGAAACGAATTGAAAACTGGCCAGCCGCCGACTAAATCTACGACTGTTTGAAACTAACAGAAAAATAAATACAATTCGTGACAATAATTCTGGTAAACTGTGCGTGAAATTTGCCGCGATTGCCTTTTGGATCCGATGTCCAATAGAACTTGTGATCTAATAGATTTATAAAGCGAACGCAATTAATTTTTTTACAGCCCTGTGTGCGGCGGGCGGGCGGCATACACTTATGTATATAAAAAAAAAAATAAAAATATTTATTAACGAAAACTAAATAAACGAATGTGTGTGTGTGTTTAGTGATTGAGGCCGGCAGACAATTGCCAATTTATAGCGATCACGACCGTCGACGTTAAGCTAACGGCACTGTGGCAGTGACAATAACTACTAGGGTAGTTTTTTTTTTTTTTTAATGTTTTGGTATTTAATCCAAAACCAAGAGCGTTTAAAGTAAAAGTTATACGAATTTTTGCAGAAATCACTATTTATAACAAAAAAAAAATACGTTTTTATAATTCTCTCAAAAATACATTATTTCGTTGGGGAAAAAAAATTGAATTTTATGGCTTTCTTACATTTTTATCACGTTGAATGGTAGAGAAAACAATAAAATTGTATATTGTACATACTTCAAATAAGTATCGAGCCCGAATTCTGTATTGATTATCCGATTAGATACTTAAAACCATTGGTACCAAGTAGCAACTTGACGAATCGAAAACAATAGGGGCTCAATAATCAACGATAATCGTAACCAAAGTGTATTATAGACTTGGACGGGATTTTCTTAGGCGTTTTATGGATGGCGTTGAAAATTTTCACGAACACGATATATAATAATAATAATAATATATTTTTTTATTTTTTTTTTTTTTTTTTATGGACCGAATTCCGGACCTTTTTTCTTTGTCTGAAATGCCCCGCAACGAAAACCACAAATTGCAATAAACTCGGATCCTTATTTTTTTTCCCCCTCCCCGAAAACTCAGAATTATTTCTCTGCGACATTTATTAATCGGTTCGATATATTATTATTATAAGGTTAAAAAATGGCCTCTGCACTCCTAGCTATATTGGCGAAAAGTAATAAGTATTAATACGCTATTATTTTTTTTTTTTTTTTAGATTGTATCGGTTTTGCTAATGTTTTGCGTGATGGTGTTTTTTCTTTTTTTCTTTTGTTCCGTCTGTGCACATTAATTTAAATCCTAGCACTATTTTTTTAATAAAAAAAAAAAGGAAAAAACCGCGGTTGTTCAATTTTCCCTAGTGACAATAATGCCGTAATATGTAAGTACATAAAAAAAAAAAATAGAAAATTATAATTCAAAAAATACTTTTTTATTCGCAAATATATTTATTTATTTGGCAAATAGATTTTTATCAATTATTCGTTGCCTACTAAATTGGCAATCTAACACGAGTTTCAATCGAACCATATACGTTATGGTTTCTTTAAATCTACTGTTTTACGGGTTTAACATCAAAACAAGTCATCTATCGCAATTTACAATTTCTAATAACCGATCGACTATATTCAATTGTCGGGATGTTCACTCTAGTGAACGGAAGGCGATGGATGGTGGGGGGAGAGAGGAGGGGACGGGGGAATGTTGCCAAAATCGATTTTTCGATCGTCTAATATTTTAACCGCTAAAAACTGCATTATAGGTAATTAGTACGTACGGCGTTGAAAAAGTTTCACCGTGTATTATAGTCGTTCGCGGGGTACTCCCTTCGTCGTCGTCGTCGTCGTCGTCGTCGTCGTCGCTGAACTTTGTCGGGTTTAATTGGTCTTTAGAAGTTAAAATTGGATTTGACCAAATAATAGTTTAAATCTATTTAACAGTGTACACCTCCGCGTTTCACCGTATACCGATTCCCCGTGTCGTTTCCGCGGCAGTGGGTATTCCTAATAATTCTAAACTTCCGTAATTGAAAAAATAACGTGTAACCCAATAATCATATTAAAACTCCATACTACTCCACTACCGCGTTTGTAAATGAATTTATTATACTCCGTTTTCAACTCGATAGAGTTTAACCCCACGCGTGTTCGCATCGTGCGTTATACTAGGCGTTATACGTTACGACGGTAACGATATCGAAACTAAATCACAAAAAAAAAAAAAAAAAAAAAAAACCAATAGACAATTATGAATTAAATGCGAATACGGTAATGAAAATAATATTGATATTTGTCCGGTTTGTACGTGCACGTTAATTATTTTTACGCGAAAAGTGTGAACATAATATTATGTTTATTACGGATAATTTACGTGATTTTTTTTTTTTTTTTTTTAATATACGTGAATTATTATACTATCTATTTATCTATTTCTACGTGTATTAATATCGTGGCACTTTGAATTGCACAATCTTACTGTTATTATTTTATACACTCGCGATTTAGCGATTTGCATGGATAAACAATACAATTTTTTTAAATAATATATCGATAAAAGAAACCCGGAGTGTACGTATATACGAAATCGGTAGTGCCGTAGGAAAATTACAATGAATGTACAGCGGAAATCGAATTACGATTTGCAAATAACAAATCTCTGCAAATCGACAACATGAACCGGAAACTTCAATTTCATAACTAGAAGCAGCTCGAGCGTTCTCGAAATTAGAAGGACGAGGATATGATCGTTGCACTCGTACGCAACATTGAAAAGCAATAAAAAGAAGAATGAAAAAAAAAAAAAACAAGTGAAACGAGCAAAAAGGTTGTACATTTCGAAGTACATGTAGAAATGAAAAGGTAATTTTTAATATATTGTTTAATATGTGAAGTGTTTGAATTGAAAATAAAATTTGAAGAGGGACGCAATATTGGAAACAAAAAACGATATTAGTAACCGAAGATTTAAATGTCCAATGTGAAAAATTAGAAGTGGTACGCTAAAATATTATTAAAAAACGAACATGTACTCCGTCCGCCTTCTTCAATTCAAGCACTGATTAGGTTAGGTAATATATATATTTAATTTTAAATTATCGTAATATAATACTTTGCACACAATAAAAAATAATGGTATCAATTAATCAATGTTGTATTCACACATTTCAAGTTAAACGAATATATTATTTTTTTTTTTTTTTTTGTTTATGGCTTATATTACCCGTAACATATACCGAATAAGAAAAATAAGAATATATTTTCGACGGAAATCGCATAACATAGGTACGACCTTTTTTTAAAAAATAATAATTCGATTTTTGTATTGTTATTCAATCGTACATCCGATAATGGATTATTATTATAATGTTGTGTAGTTGTTATCCAATATAAAACTATATACACAAAATCATAAGTTATATAAAATGCGTATTGAAGAGAGAATAATCAAAAAATTGAAAAGTCAAGGAAAAATGTCATGACCAATATTATATTTTATTCCGTACAATGTAATACCATTAAAAAAAAAAAAAAAAAAAAGAGGAGAAAGAGAATATATTTTTCTGTGGAAATCAGTTTTCTATACCGACTGGAAAATAATGGAAATCAATAACTCGTTCAAACATTGTCCTTTACTACTGTATTAAATATAAGTTGGCGCCTTCTAATCAGATTGTATAAAATAGTTCACTCGATACATAAAAAAATAAAAATAAATGTATTTCCGATTTTAAAATTACGAGCGAAATCGAAAAATATACTCTACACGTATATACTCGTAGTATTATACATAGAACTTGTAGAAAGAAAAAAGTATTGATAAAAATAATTTTCATGTAGAATTTGACTTTATAACGAAACGATGACATCACAGATAACATGCGAAACAATGTAATTGCTTATGTTCATTATTGTGTATACAAATTATAAATGTTAATCTGTAATGTTCGGAACAATTTTAGTTTTCGTAAGATACGCTTCGAGGATAGGGAGGGGTCATGACCGAGATAAAAGGAACTTTTTGTGCGAATTTCCGTCGTTGGTCTGGTATTATTTTACCTCGACTCTTTTTAACACGGCAGACGAAATGGAAAATCAAGGGGGGGAGACAAATCTATTCGAATATTTCTAATCGGTCGTGATCCGCTGCTAATATCATAGAACAAATCCGTAGACGCGGCCAAAAACAATTTTAAACTCGTGAAATATAATAATGTGTTGATTGATGATGAGCTTGACGCAACAACCGGATAATTTCAATTATTTCGAAAATGCGTTTTTTGATGGTATAATTTATAGAAAAAACGCTCTATAATTTGGTGCAACAATCTGCCGATGAATCAAATACAATCAGGTTTGTCCCTGAACAAAATGTGGTACAACAATCAAAAAAAAAAACCGATAAAATAAAACCTTTTTTGTATTATTATTGCTCCTGAACAATATTTCAAATCTGGTCACTATCTGGCTCCGAGGTATTCAATAATTGTACTAATCGAAACGACTCTGAGAATAGTTTTTAATTTGAATTCTTAAAACACGTTATGTTTTTATATGAATCGTTCCAACTATCAGAAATCGTTTAAATTTAACCTGCGCCTAAGGGTATTTAAAATTTAAACCACGAAAAAAAAAAAACCAAAATAATATACGTCTGATTTTTGAAACTCGTTTGTTATAAAAAAATATTTGAAGAATTTTCCCGGGCTAATAAAAATAAATTACTACGTGCACAATTAAAGATGGTTTAAAAACTAAAGTGGTATACACTTTAAATCTGGAATATATCGTTTTTAATTTAAAAACACTCGAAAATGTTATTTGGTTAGACCATATGGTTTAACGAAGAGAAGGTAAAGAACAGTTTTATCGATAAAATTAGTATTTTTTTTTTTTTTAAATGTAAAATTAACAATATTTTTTATTACGTGGTGACGGATTTTGATCTTGCCAAGGTATAAGTACTAAAACGTTAAGGTTTTTTATATATATATATAGACAAAAAACAAACAACAAATAAATATTATGTCTATTAATTTAAATATTAATTTCATGTAAACAAATTCGAGTAGTTTAGATCGACTCGTTTCAGAATCGGTTTAGTTTAAGAACGGGTTGTCTGTGTAAACGTGATTATTACTTCGTATCATTTGAATGCACTAGTTTTTTTTTTTTTTTTTTTGTAAATGTAATTGCTGTTTCGGTGCACCCGAGTGAGTAGATCGAAAAGTTAAAACGTAAAAGTATGAACGATTTCGGCGATTTAAAGGTTTACACGTTAAGCAAACGGACCAACGAGAAGGCTTAAAAAAAAAAAAAAAATAACAATTAGCTACGAGCACACGACCGACCACCGCGCGTTTTGATTTATTATCGATTTACCCGCTAGACTATAACAATTATAATATTTTATTCCATTCGTTGCCCGTTGTCCGATTTTATGTACCCACATTAAGTAGTTTTATTTCGTAGACACGAGTCTTTCAATTCGATTATTATTCTCGTATTATTATGATACATAATATTGCGCCGTTCGGAACAGCGCTCGATGCCGCGCAATAACGGTCGCTTTTATACGTAACATAAATTATGTTTATTTTAGTCCTTAAAAGCATTTGAAAATATTTTGCAGATAACCATTTTTATTTATTTTTTTTTTTTTTAACAATATATACATATACGTACACACGAGGACGGGAATAAGATGGTTTTATTTTGTATAAAAGTTGTTTAATGCAAAATAAAAATATATAAATCAAGTTATACGGTAATTTAATTTTATGGTGTAGTTATATTTTTTCACGTCTAAAAAATGTGAAAAGAAAACGACGAGAAGTTTATTGGTTTTACAATGATGCGTGTGCACAGCGTGTAGGGTTTTATTTTTTCAGTTACGTGTGTTCAATTTTTCAGATAATAATGGAGCGCTTCGGTTGCTCCAGAAGAAATTATTATACGTAATAATCGCTTGCGGTTTTCGTACATTGCGGCCACGTTTTGAATTTTCGTGATTATTACGATTTTCGTTACACTCTAAACTTCAATCGCTCAAACATAAAAACGTGCTTATGGATATTCGGCGAGAAGAGCGTCTCGTCAACAGACGTTTCGTGGCAAATTTTCGAGCGTTTTTTCGTAGGCAAAAGATATTACAGCCAGAACGTTTTGAAAATTTGAAAATTGTTTAGAAAAGTGTATCAAAAGCGTTCGGTGAAAATTCCATGTCTCTATAATTATTTCCATTGGATAAACAGTGCGCGTAAAAATAAAATCGAAAATAACAGAAAACCGAAATCGCGTAATATTCCCGGTTTTCCACCGTTATTGTGGAAACTGCACGGACAGTAGGAAAACAGGACCGTTTTCAAACGCACCAACTCGATCCGAATTCCAATAAAAACAAAAAAAAAAAGCTTTGTTTTTCGGTTTTCGATCGGAGCGAGATTTCCGGTAGAAAAGCGGTTTACAAACGGAGAAAAAATACGCATCGTACGGTAAAAAAAAACCCGTATTACGTTCGTCGCTTCGTCCGGGATCGCGAAATAAAAGAAAAAAATAACGAAACGGACCGTACGTTCGCCCGATCGTTTCGGATTTAGGAGATCGTTTCGAGTGTCGTGTTCGGTGGTCGATTTATTGTTACGATCGGTATCGTTGAACGGCGACGGGAAGGTGTGGGTACGAGGGCTCCGTTATTATTTTGTACGGTCGTCACAATATAATAATAATAATAATAATAATAATAATAATAATAGTAATAATAATAATAATAGTAATAATAATACAGTCCGGAGTCGGGGCGATACCATCGGCGGTCGACGGAAGACACCGGTGAAACTCCCGGACCGCCGACCTCGCGTTATCGTCCCGGATCGATCGCTTTCCGGGACCGCCGCAATCAATAACCCATTCGAAACGGAATAGAGAAAAAATTTATCGCGGGAATCGTTCCGATAATAATACCGGAGAAAAGAAAATGAAGAAAAAAACGAAAAAAAAATGCCCTCAACAATAAGGGCCCGTAATAATAATTATTGTGTTATCCAATAGCATTATATTATTATTTTATTGCCAATGTTCGGTTTCACTTTTTACCCGTATATTTTAGGTAATCCTATATCTGGGTACCTAGGTGTGTGTGTGTGTATATGGGTAATATGGTCGAATTCGAACGATAAAGATAAAAAGTATACTCGTATACTATATATATATACACGTATGTAAAGCCTCGTCGCTTTACGAGACGCGTATTATATAAACCAAAAGTCCACAAAGGGACCAAAATACAGAAAAAAAAGAATGAGAAAGAAAAAAAAAAAAAGAGTTTTTTATTTTACTGTATATAGGTATTACTTACGGTTCAGCGTCACTTAAATTGATGGTATATAAGTATACCGCACGGTATAGTGCGGGGCGAGCCGCCGCCGCCGTATTCTTTCGTTTTCTCATTACAAAATGCGAAAAGAAAGAAAAAAAAAAAGCGGGAATACACAGTCGCCCTGCGCCCTGTGCATTTGTGCGTAAAAAAGAATAAATATATATATATATATGGACATCAGTCGAATAAGATGTATTTTACTTTTAAATTCTCTCTCGTTTTAACGTGTATACATACCTATATCTGCGACAAAACCGAGGTCGAAAACAAAATACGAATTCCGAATGTACAATAGGTCGTGGAATACTGCGCTTGCGTCACGAGTCGTTTATTATAGACGTTTTTCGGCGTGTCCGAAACCCGGTATGTCCTGTAGAGATAGGACGTAAAAATTGGCAGGTTCGGAGGCTAGTAAGTCGATAATCCCAAGAGGATATCACGTCCACGTTGATACTAACAGCGTTCTATTTAAAAACAAAAAAAAATCATCCATCCGGCTTCGTTCGTGGGGTCGCAAGGAGCGTTCAAAATTGAAAAATAAACATCCTTCTGCCACATCGACGTGGTTAAATTCATATTTAATTTCGACTTTTATCACATCGACCCGTAAAATAACTCCGATTCCCGGGCTTGAGCTCATTTTGTCCAGAAGCAGCCACCAAAAACGTGTCCAAAAGTAACGAGGAAAAGATAATTACGTATATATACAGTAGGGTGGACCAAATACAAACTACTTCTTTTCATAGGCTTATCTTAATAGTTTGTTGGTACAGGCGTAACAATACCATAGAACATTATTTCGAGAAGTAAAACCAACAATTTTCGAGTTCGCAAGCATCGGTTCTATGTGAATATCGTAATTGGTGTGTATTTCATTTTTTTACCGTTTACATCTGTAAAATCAGATCGCTGAGCAAAAAATAACATCGTTTTTACTTATTATAGTTGATAAGAAAAAAAATCAAAATTGTTAGCCACAACCAAACAACATAAACGTTACATAATAACAATTACAATATAATATCGATAAATCATCGCCCGGAATTTTCCTTAAAAACGTTGTCAATATTGATTTTCTTTTTATCGTCTGTAAGACTTCATTTGAACCTTTTTTCCATCACGATTTTTTACTATTAATATTATTTTTTTTTTTTTTGCTCAGCGATCATTTAAACCGTAGGAAAAATATAAAATGCACACAAATTAGGTTATTCACCTAAAATCGCCGCTCGCGGAACCGGACATTATTTTTTTTGTTTTGTTTTCTCGATCATAGGTATTCTACGTACGTATTGTTTTACGCACGCAAAAAATGAATATTATATTGATTATAATAATATTAGTCGTGCATGCGATGTATGTATTGTACATATGCGTGCGATCCGATCGGATTTTCGAATTTATATTGTTATATTTTATCATATAACGATATTTTGTTTCTTGCAGTTTCGTCCCGGTAAGTTGGAATAAGTTTACCGGCGCCCGTCGCTTTATTAGTTTCGAAACATTGTTAAATCGAATTTATTCCGGTAGCGAGGACACGTTTAAAGATAGGCGGTAGTAGTAGGCAGGCGTGCAGGAGGAGGCATACGCACACGTATATTTACACGTGCTAAAACCGTGCGCGGCGCTGATTTAAAATTTTAAACTTAATTTCCCGGCGGCGGCGGCGGCGGGAACCACAAAAGAAGACGGAGACACCGGTGGTGTGTGTGTGTGTGCCGTGCCGTGCCTTGCCTTGCCTTGCCTTTCCAGTATTATATTATACAGTCGTCCCCCTAAGGACGCGCACCCACGTGAATATTAATATAATATTCAAACGTTACGATATTATTTGGAATATACGGATTTCGTAATACGGGTATATCGCGCCTATACTGACGACTCGCTGCCGCTGCCGCCCGCGAAAACCGGCGACTACGAACGTTTCAAAAAATAACCGTTATGGGCGTTGCGTTTTGTCAATTGCGATTGTTCCGCCGTATAATTTTTACGCGGGTCGAATTGCAGGCGGCAAAAACACAAAAAAAAAAAAAAAACGACATCTGGTGGCTTCATGTTAAATTTTAAAAAGACGTAATTGCGCACTGCACAATACGAAAATCGTAGAAAATTGTCCACAGCGAGACGCCGTAATTAACAAATTTCTAACGATTAGCCCGAGCAGTAGCGCGTTTTCTTCTAGTAACACAACTCTATTGTTATCGTTGATTTGTCGCTACTGCGGTTGTCGTATTTACAATATACGGAAGTGTAGCATTTTTTTTTTTTTTTTTTTTATAATCGCTTTACGTTCATTAACCGTTATTATATTATCTGTTTAGTTATTGTTTTATTATGGTACCCTATATAATTTATATAAAAACAAAACGAAAATGCTCACCGCGTGATGCGTAAAAAGCGTACAATTGAAATTAGAGTTGTACGAGGACAGTTTGTTATTTTATACAAAACTCACTTAACCGATGAGACAATGTTATGCGTGTCTAAACTATTCAAAAAGCGGTTACCTTAATAAACAAGTTCTTCTAATGTCTTTAAACGAAGTAGCCCCGTATGGAATTCGCGAAACTAAAATAAATGAATTCCTAAATAAACGATTCTTACCCGGAATACAGGACAGTGTTTTTTGGACGAATTTAACCGTTTTTTTTTTTTTTTTAAATATAAATGTGCTTTAATATTTATATTAGAATTATTCTTGTTAGTACAGTATATTTGAATGGTAAAAATTAAGACACTCTCTGTATGGTTTAAATCAAATTGTTTTTGTTTTTTTTTTAATTACGATTTATAATAATAATTATTTTAATTTAAGGTAATATAGTCGCACTATTATAATTTACACCATATACATTCTACCATAATATAAACAAAGATTATCATTAAATTGAGTTTTTTTTATGATTTTTTTAGTGTATTATGATTATTTATTATTAGTTTTATTTAATACTATACAAATTGTTAAACAATTTATATTTGTTTTAAAAATTGTATTATAAAACTATGTATTAAGTATTGTTTCAGTTTACAAAACAGAGAGTATTGTAATTAATGATTCAGAAAATGTCCGTTTTATATGTATTAATCGATTACTATAGTAACCGCATTTCGCACTAGCAAACGTGATATATGATATTGATGATACTGCATTTTATAAGTTGTACGATATTACGACGAGTTACGCTAAAGTAAAACGCAGTAACTGCGTTACTATGTGAAAATTGTCAAGAATGAATGTATTAATCACGAAACGAATAGAGTTTTTGAATTTTCGCCATAAATTTTCGTCCGTTCCGGTCAAAAATGTATACTTCAAATCATTAAATTCGTTTTGAAATACAATCAATAAAAACGCAAAAGTAAATTTTCGCGAAAACTTGATTTTTGTAGTGAATGCCCTCTACCAGTGGCTGGGCACTACGTGCGCGCCAGAGTAGAATTAAAGATATTAAAGAGGTACCTATTTCGGCGAGAGTGACGCTCGTTTTCGAAAATAATAACAGTATAACTTACCTGCGGACAAAGGACTAAAAAGTTTATTTCCGGCGTTTTAATTGCAACTATTTTGCGTGCGTTTATAACAATACCAGCGCTCGGTTTTTATATAACGGTCACTTTAATAATAAAAAAAAAAACACTGATAAGGAACAGTGGAAATTGCCTTCGGAAACCGTGTAATCCCGAACCAATACCGCGATCGGTGGCACTGTAATTATCGTCGTTATCGCACAAATACATTTATACATCGGAAACGCACCGCGCAGATGTGCAAATGCAATTTTAGTTGAAACGAGATAAAAATTAATAGAAATTCCTGTACGGAAAATAGAGAGGTCCGATATTGTCCTGTTGTACAACGCGAGATTATTGTTCAGTATAAAGTATATTATTGAATACTAAAAGTCTATAATAATCTGATTTAAATAAATATGATAAAACTTTGGTTGGCCGATAATAATAGAATATTTTGAATTATAGATGTGAACGCCCGAGAATTTTCAACGGAATGGGATCCTGTAAAAATAATACTAATAAATAAATCTCTTTAAGGAGCAATCTGCTTACTCGATCGCGATTATACTCTGCCGTATTTATTGGGCATTCCTGTAACAAAAAAAAAAAATAAAAAACTTATGATAATAAATATCAGCGTACTGGACGTCTAGGAATCGAATAGTGCTTGTACGGTGGAACAAATTAATTGTACGATATCTGTGGAAATAATTTAAACAATTTCAAGTGGCCCGTATCTTTAATAATAATTTAGGTACGAGAACGATACCTGGCACTTGCGGTAATAATTTCATATAAAACAAACTGTGATCGTCCGTTCCGATGTGACGGCGGCGGAACTGGATGGCCTCCCTCCTCATGTAATCGTTTGTGTATACATTTTCATATGTTCTTTCTAATTTGCTTTTTGCGCACGTGGCACAGATTGTAAATATTCTTTTAATAAAAAAAAAAAAAAAAATGCGACGTCGATAAGACGACGGAATTTTGGTAAGACGGAGATCCCGGCGTCACGGAAAGTTTCATTGGTCCCGTTTCAAATACATACTGATTTCATCCCGTCGGACGGATGAACCACGCTAAGCCGGAAACGGACACGTTTTCGTAGCGAAATTGGCCGAAAACTGCCGCTAAGACGGAAAATTCCCGACACGGGAAACCAAACTATAAATATAATTACCAAATGAGAACGACCGTAGATTTTATTTTCGTATTGCCAATGCGAAAATGCACACGCGGACGACACGCGCACAGCCTAAACTGTGTCGCGAAAACGGCGGACGACGGCCGGCGGCGATCGTCGAATTTATTGTCGCGAAATAATTACATAACAATACTAATAATAACGGTAATAGTATAATGTTTAACGACGGTATCAAATAAAATTGTGAAAAAATCGTACGTGTCCTAGACACGGCTTCGCAATATTCGAGATAAAATACAAATGCGCCCCACGTTGTACAACGCAATCGTTGAATCGATTATATCGCCATGGGCACGAGGAACATTTTATGAAAATGTATTGAACAAATAAATGATTACACATTGTATAAAATAGTGCTTAATGTAGATTTAACAGTGCCCGCTATATAAATAACTCGTAATGCTTGATTACGGTAAAAATGATATTTTTTATGATAACACTAAATTTCCTTTAAGTCCCCGCCCCCCATAAAAAAGCTATTACGACATTTGCACAAACAAATTTGGTAAGTATTTTTTACAAAAAAAAAAAAAAAAAACCCTAACCCGTTGTTGTTTTATTTAATGTTATAGGTGAAAACTAAAGCAACGCTTGAACCGTAACCGCCACTAGAAACAAGTCAAGTAATTTAGTTTTTTTTTTGGATGCATTATGAAATCAGTTTAGTTTAAAAAACGGATTATCTTGTACCTTGTAACACCGTAGTACCTATGTAATTTGCATGTATAAAATATTATAATATTTCATTTATTATAACGATACATACGAGATACATAAATAAAAGTAATAAAATCTACTGCGCCACTTGTAAGATTGATTTTATGAGTAATTAGGTAATTACATTTTTTTTTTTTTTTTTTTTTTCTATATCCTTATATTTCTGCTTTGAAGAAAAAAATTATCTTTTTATATATACATTTGCCCGGAGCGCATTTCATAATACCTCGGGCCGGCCCTGTATATTTAATTAAATATTTATAATTGTAGGTAATTAAAATATTATGTATTATTCATATTATTTTGTTAGTTATTGAAATAATGCTGTTTCGGGTATATTTATATAATACTGTTTAATCCCGTTCTTATATACAAACAATAATTATATTATTACCCCTAAACAAATACAGTATCTAAAAGTTAAAAAATAAATAAATAAATAAACCGGAACATAATTTAATATTATTGTATTTCGATAGAACAGTATTAGAACAGGTTCGTTAAAACAATAAAATAAATTACCGGCGTTTCAAAAATGGATTAAGTTATTGTCTTAACACATTAATAGTTAATCGTAATTTATACGAACAATACGAGATAATTAAAACGGTATCGGATCGTCGGGAAACATTGAACACGTCCGCCGATCTCGCGGATTTTCCGTTTTCCCGTACCGCCCGAATTCTAACGATATAAATAATCGATCCCGTTTATTATCGTGTCGCTTGACCGGCTCGAAGATTCGACCCGAATCCTCGTGTCCAAACAAAAAAAAAAATCCGCAGCACTCTCGCCGCAATACGCAAAACCCGAAATGCGTCGTAATATGTATTTACGGTGAAATAATAAGTGCGCTAATTTCGACTCTTGGCCACCTATGCAGACGACACTGCAATTCTTTCACCGGGAAACGACCGTGTAGATACCATAAATTGTCTTCAGACACATTTACATTTAATACATAAATGGGTCATCCAATTTGAGAATTAAAATTAACCCAGATAAATCAATATATATCCCTTTCACGCTAAACAAATCTATCACTCTCCACTTCCAAGGAACACCAATCCAAATATCCTCAGGAAATATATCGGGATGAGGTTAAATATCTCGGGATCATACTCGATAAAAGACTAACTTGGGGCCCGCACATCAAATCTAAAAGGATAATCCTCAATAGCCGTCTCCATTTACTTAGCTACTCACACGAAAATTATAATCTACAAATCCCTATTAAGATTTGTAAAATCCATATCTGGGGTTGTGCTAAACCATCCCAATTACGTACCCTACAGGCCTTCCAATCCATAACTCATCATATTATCTCTTATGAACCATGGTACGTGATATCCAATGCCACATTTCAAAATGATTGTAAATTAGAAACAGTTAACCAATTAGCCACTAAACACTATAAACCGTTTCACTCCAAAATACAAACTCACTCTTACCCTCTAAATGCTAAACTTGCATCTAATTCACTTCCTGGTAATCCCACACGTCGCCTTAAGAGAATATGGTGTCGAGATTTGCTGTAAGACTAGTGGCCACCAAGATACTTATAATGAAATTCTAAATTAAAAATAGTTAATGTTGGATTCTATCACTGGATGGCCTCCCTCCTCGTGTAATCATTTGTGAATATATTTTCATTTGTTCTTTCTAATTTGCTTATTGTGCACGTAGCACAGATTGTAAATATTCTTTTAATAAAAAAAAAAAAAAAAAAAAAATGCGATTCGACTGCTCGATATTATTACGGTAAAACTTCGGTAAGACGACGGAACTTTGGTAAGACGGAGATCCCGGCGTCACGGACAGTTTCTTTGGTCCCGTTTCAAAAACATAATGATTTCATCCCGTCGAGACGGATGAACCACGTTAAGCCGGAAACTGACACGTTTTCGTAACGAAATTTGTCGAAAACTGCCGCTAAGACGGAAAATACGACACGGGAAACCAAACTATAAATATAATTACCAAATGAGAACGACCGTAGATTTTATTTTCGTATTGCCAATACCCGTAGATAAGGAGGAATGTTCGATATACAGGCCGTGCGTACTTCGTACAATGATAATTATTTGATTTAACCCGGTTCAATATCAAATCGTATTTTGTCCGTACCCAAACACGGTTTTTCGCCGCTCGTTTAAAATGTCGTAGAAAACAACTCTTTACGGTATCGGACGAAATACAATTACTCTACACGTACGAAATTAAATATCCAATAGCCGATTTTATCCGAACAAGTATACACGTATTATGTACAAATCAATGGTCTGTAATTTAAAATAAATCTATAATCTTTAATTTGACTTTTTGCGTATGTTCTTTGGCGATCCCACCACCCCGCCCGCAAAGACGGAAACCCCGTTAAGACTGAAAAAACTGGACGGTGCCCCAAGCGATTCCGTCTTGTCGAGGGTTTACCGTCGTTATTATTAGTATTGTTCGTTCGTCATTTCGTATAACGTGTTGTTTTTTTTTTCTTCTTTTTCTTCTTCTCCTTCATTCTTTCATTCTTTCTTCTGTCCGTACGGTCGTGTTACAAAAAATGTAGGCTCGTTGCCTCGGGCTTAGCGCGCGAAACAATAACGTGCAAAGCCCTTTTCGAACTTTGTTGCGCGAACGTAACGGGTAGAGCCGGCGTGGCCACGGCTGTTGCCGTCTCTATCCGCGACACGGTGTTAAGCGCGCCCCATAATTTAAGTCGCAAACAGCTATTGTTCGAACCGAAAATGTTTTATACCGCCGAGTAGGTATACGGGCGTAGGTGTAAACACGCCGTGCGTGCGTCGCGGGTCCGCGGGTACATATTTCGTTAGTCGCGGGACGTACGAATTCCCCGGAATAGCGTTTTAATTATACCGCCGCGCGATTATTACTTTATTAACTTGTTGTTATAATTGTTATTGTCGTTAATTTTTGTTGTTAATTATTGTCGTTATTATTATTATTATTATTATTCGGACAATCGTGTAAAACAACAAACGAGCCCGTCGATTTCCCACCCGCCCGCGACGGTTTTTGTCAAACGTTTGTCGCCGTAATGAAAATAATACGATCGAATCCCCTAGGTGTTTCGCATTGGTTTGCAAAATGAAGACGACGTTCGTCACATCGCCGTCATGTATTATAGCAAAAATATTAAAATTAGTGATCAAAAAAGAAAAACATCAAATCGACTTGACTTTTAACGTTTTAATCCGTTAGCGTCCAGCCTTGATTGTCTACATCAGTGGTTCCCGACCTCTTTGACACTACGGACCACCACAAATTTAGACCTTATATTTCTTTAAAACAATAATCAATTTTTTTCGCCGTTCTAGAAGAATTTAGATTATGAATAATAAATAAAAACCAATAAAATTCCTTATAGCAGGCCTATAATATTGTTTATCATTGGTGAATTTCAAGTAAAAGTTTTATATTTATTTACAATTCAACGCAAATTACTATTATAAAAAAAATGTACACCATATTATTATATTTCTTAAAGGTAAATTACAATTATAAAAACAATTTAATGTGATTTTCGGGCTTACATTTCCTTTACTAACAAAGATATTTTTGAGGGAATATCTAACTTAACCTCAAATCTACACCCATGTCTTTAATGACGTCCAACTGATTTCTTTGTTTATTTCGAATGTAGAGCAGCCAGGGAAATCCTTGTTGAAAACATAACATATAGTCTATTGTATTCTGCCGATGTTGTACAAACAAGATTTGATTATCGGTTGAAATAATAACATAAGTGGCATTAAGTAATTTAAATTTATAAAAAAAACGACGTGCTATAGACGATTGTCGGTAATTGTGTTACGCCCCAGAGGAAAAATGAAATATTATTAAATTCGGTAGGTATGGCTCGCGGACCATCACCATACATTGTCTTGCGGACCACAGGTTGGGAACCTCTGGTCTACATCGATATATTAAAAAAAGTATTTGTTTTCCCGGCAGTCTGTTGTGCGCGATCCACGGCCGAACCTATCGCACGCAAAAAGTCTGCAAATTTACACACAGAAATTAACGAACGCACACGTGTACACCTCGAAGCAAGATTTCCAAAAAATTAAACCACATTAAAAATGACGCGGGGTTTTCGGTATTTTTATAACGAAAATCAAATTATATTTGTCGATTTACGAATTACCAATTGGAGACACGGACGAAAAAAATATACAGTCATCCAATATGAGCTAATTCGGTTGTAACGGGTAAAGAGTTCAACAACATTCTACTGTGGTAGGACCGGGGATTAAATCGAGAATACACGTAAAATTGAATTCTTCCTATAAAAATTTAATTCGGTGTTTGAAAGAATTTAAAAAAAAAAAAATCTGCAATTAAAAATAAAAGGAGGCGAATTAAATTGGCACGGGCAACGTATGACGGGACAGTTGGTAATAAATATTGTTATTATTTTATTAAAAAAATTAGAAACTATACTACCACAAAAAAGTTGTAGGCACGAATTATTTAGTGGTAAGAAGAATTCCAGTATCGACATAAATATGAGTTCGCCATTATTTATAGTGTTGCGTATAGGCAATTTTAATGGGGGAAAAAAAAAAACAAATGTAAATTGATCGACGCAAAAATGTTAAAATTCATAGAAATTTAAAAACGGTCCCAGGGGTCCTTGTGAATTATTTTCTCCAAAAACACGTTCACTCGAAACAAAAAGAGTACACGTCAAAGTGATTTGAGAATTTGTCTTCGTTATGATAAAGACAACAACACGATCTAGTTAGGGCATGTCGTTATTGATTCGAGTATTTTTTTTTTTTTTTTTTACAAATCAGTATATTTAACTAAACGTCCGGTCCGGAGAGAAAATCGTTCTCTATAATTTCCATCATAAAACGGTTTGCGCTAAAATAATGATTCTTTCGACACCGCGTTTGAGCGTTCAAATAACGAGAGCGCCGACGAGCGTCCGGACTTGGAAACCGACTATTCATATCATTATAGGAATATTATTGCACACTGAACACGATATACGTACGCTATGAGGTGTTTTTTTTTTTCTTTCTCTATCTCTCTCTCTCTCTCACTATAGGTGTACATTTCTATGTATTTATTATCTTTCCCGGCCACCCGCAAATTATCGCCATTGTCGAGTTTTAACTTTCCCCGGGCGGCGGCGGTCTATCCGGAGAGCCGCGAATGCTGCCGCACAGCGAAAATGCCAATTTATATGACAAAACCTATTATAGCGTTTCTATATATTATTAGAACGGGATTTACATAATGGATGCGGGACCTCGCGTCTGCCGAACTACACTCCTATGTCATTGTCACGGTTGCAGCGGCTGAAGACCCGTAATTGAATTATTATTCACCAGAATAAGTCGGCGGCCGAACCGTTCGAGCGAACGCGGCCGTAGCCGGTAAAGCATGCCACTCGCCCCGTAGTACGGGCAAACCAGAAACGCCCGTATCCAAACATAACGTAATAAAATAAAGGGCGCGGTCGATAGTTTATCGCGTTGCCGAACGCTAGTCGCTTAATTTAAAATAAAAAAAAAAATAATAATAATAATAAAAAATTAAAAACTGTTGTACGGGCCGGATGGTAGGATATCGAGAGGAATTTAATCGATATCCGTACGCGGCGATGGAACGAGATCGTGACGAGCGAAATGTTCGTGATATAATAATCGTGGTTCCGATTTAATGTTCCGCGATTTTTGCGAATTCCGTCAAAACATCAAACGTTTGGAAAAATAATAATAATAATAAAAAGCAACTCGTGATTAAACCGCGGTGTCGAGTTTCCGAGCATTTGTTCACAACGAATAACAATTTAATCCGCATAAAACCAAATAAAAACTAAACAAATTCGAACATTTCAAATGGCTTACAAACAGTCGGAATATTTTGAAAATTTGACCACTTCTAGAAAGGGCTAATATAAGTTTACGTTGAACAATTCAAATCTCAATGGTTATGTTCAACTGAATGATCACAACAATACAGAAACCCGTGATTGCGTAAATATTCGCGTTTTATTCCTATTATTAAGGAAACCACAAGAGAATAATGGCCTCGCCCATGCCCCAACTCTAGATCCGAATTTCAACAAAAATCACTCTCGTGGTTATTCGATTCGAGCGAAATTTCTAGTAGGAGAGTTGTTCACAGACGGAAAAAAAACACATCTTAGTAAAACCAATGAATTCCTCGCATAGCCCAGAATCTGAAAGAAAAAAAAATAATAATCGAAAATGTCTGATTTCCGGGCATTTATATACGCCAGACGAGTATGGCATCTCGGTTAATGGGAAAATATATTTTATTATTTATTATTATATTTTTTTTTTCTTTTAATATGTTGTCAAGTACAGTAGATTTTATCGGATCGAAATATTATTATGTTATTGTCATAATGAAACGGCCTCGACGGCGTGTTGGCTGTTGATCGTTTGGCGTAAAACGAAATGACTTCCAGACTTTTGGAACGAACAGAAAATAAAACATCAAACACTCGGGCTTATTTCAATAGTATACAGTACATTTTTAAATACGGTATCGGTTTGAGTAACATAAATTGGTAAAATGACTGCGTGTAGGATTTTTATATTGAAATATTAATCGTATGTTCAATTTTTTACATACGGTTTCATTTTCGAGCGCTAGGACGTGATTTATTTTTAGATATTTCGTGTGCGAAAGCTACGAGAATTTAATCGCCGAGCAAAAGAGCAGACGATAATAACGAGAAAAAACCAAACGCGGCCTAAATCAGTAGTGATATTAACTATATGTGAATGCGTGTCGTACGAATCGAATTTGTAGTCCGTGTTGCACCGTGTCCGACCGAAATAGGAAAAACTAAAAGGTAATGCCTGCACAATATCCCGATTTTATTATAAATAATTAATATACTTTCTAGGGGGAAAAAAAGGACTCGGAGGGCATACGGCGGGGTAGGCAAACGACGTTATACCCGGTTCCCTTTTTTTCTCGTGCAAAAACGAAATTGTATTTCATAGGAATACGTTTACAAGAAAAAAAAAGAATCGTATTGTACTACGGCTAGTGCGAAAATCATCAGCTGTAGGACGAACCAAGCAACACATTTGCGTACTTTTAAAATCGGGACTCGTTAATTCCCTCTAATAATAAAACTTCAACGTCAGTGTCATTGGCATGTTATTTAAAGTTATAATTATTATTGCTATTATTGTTAACACTTTTTATAACACTGTTTCCGATTTGAACGCCGAGGTTACCTCCATCGAAAACAATGACGATCGCCCGGTATTATTTTGTGTAACACGGGAAGCATATTATAGGCTACCCACATTTTTTTTTTTTTTTTTCACCGTCAATTAGATTGCCAATTATTTAAATGTATACGTTGTCATGACAGAACGGTACACGTATTATTTTGTCGATTCGTATCAGCGACGGATTCAGAAATCGATGTTCACAAAAAAAAAAAAAAATTGCCGACCCTGCTCTAAGGTAACACATGGTCACCAGGCTGGAAGTTAGGAAGTTATATGTGATATTCGACGATAGGTCATTGCAAATAAAAAAAAGATTCTGAACAGAGTTTGGAGTAACATCTTTTTTGTAAAACTTCAACTACGGAAAATTGTTTTAATATCTTACTAAAAAATAAATTATATTCGTTATTTTAAAGGATTTCATCATAAATTTGAACTTAAAACGCTGATAAAAAGTAACGATGACAATTACGCTCAACTTTTTATTTACATTACATTTTATTGGACCCAAAAGAATCGCATCAATGGAAAATATGCGAAAAGTAGTAAGTAAGACACCGTTACGTAGATGTTTACGAGTTCCGTCAAAATTTGGAATTTAAACGCTTAATAAAAATAAAAAATAAATGTTTGATTATTTTTATCTTAACATAAGAGAATCTTATGAGGGACTCTGTATCAACATTGTCGAGCATTTAACATGCGTTTCAAAAAATGTATTCACTTAAAACCAAAAGAAAAAAAATAATAATTTCAAATAGCTATAGAATAAACGCTAGAATGTACCGAATTTAAAACTAGTAATAGTAATGTAATAAGTATTTGGTGGAAATTTAGCGTTACTAAGATTAGATTTTTTCCTGAACTACAATGAAATCGAAACGTTTAATTCGTGAATATTCTCGTATTTCTGACGGTTTCCCGGGTTTTCTCGCATTATGAGGAACATCGAAAAGTGACCAATTATGCACCAAAAAGACAAAATACTACCAGAACCACCATAGTCGGAGCAATATTTCTGGTCGAAAAGGTAAAGTCAAAAGCACACGCGTGTGCACATTGAATTAAAAAAAAAAATTCCTGATTCGTATAAGATGCGATAAAATATATTAAAAATGGTCATATTATATATTTTCGGCACGTATATTAGAACAATACTGCGAAAAAAAAACTAAATTATATTTTTATTACTGAGTACTTTTATCGCATTAATCGAAAAACGATTTAAGTAAAAAAAAAAAAAAAATGGTAATAAATATTTACTCAAATGTTCAAAAGTGATTATTTATATAATCGCTTTTGAATTAACATATTTAAATACGATGAGTACCTATTGCAATATATTTAAAACGGTTATCTGAATATTCATTGTTCGCAAATCGAATTCGTCGTCATGACTCGGAAAAACAATCTTACGGATGAACAGACGTGCTTATGGACCGCAACCACCTGGCCGAGAAACTGTAATAAATTTCATTTGACAGCTGGTCAACATTAACCCGGTGCCGTCTTATTTGCCGTACTCGATATATCGATTTATTAGTAAATGTTAAAAAATAGTTATGATTCCGAAGAAGAAAAAAAACCACTAGAAATATATAACAAAAATTGTCAATAAACGATATCAAAACTATTGTAATCTTAAAATGTATGAGCAAACAAACAGAGAACCCCTAGAAGAAGAAAAAATAGATTTTAACGGTTTTAGAGCTGAAAATACCAAAAGATCGACTGAAGCAGTCAGTCATAGGAGTAATGTGCGAATATTGTAGGTTAGGTTACTAATAAATTAATATAATATTTAGTAAACTAAATGAAATCAGTATATTTAACAATAAATTATAAACTACGTATTGTGATTTACCGGGGTAAATCATGAAGCTACTGAAACGTTTTAAACAGTTTATTTATACCATATTGTATGATAAGTGTTATTTTTTTTTTTTTAATTCCGAGCGTGCCTTTTTTCTGGTTGTTCGCCATCAACTCTAACGGAAATTTTTGGTAGAAAATAATGTTTCTTCGGTGTAATGGGGAGAACTTTTTAATTCCCCTGTAGTTTTCTAATATTGAGAAAAAACGGGAATATTATAACACAATAACGATTTCTGTAATTTTCGATATTTTTTTTTTTTTTTTTTTTTTTCATTGTACGCCAGTTTAAAATAATCGAAAAGACCCTACAGCATTCACTGAATATTAGCATCGAGGAACGCGATAGAATTTGTTGAGTTATTCAAATTTGTATAAAATTCCCTAGTTTTCTTTTTTAAGTATTTATGCGGATTAATAATGTTATCATTTATTTTTACTTTTAGTATATTCTAAAATCAATGAGTTTACGTATAAACTTAATTGCCCTATAAATATATAATATATTTT
The DNA here is from genome assembly GCA_956483605.1 of Tuberolachnus salignus. NCBI lineage: Eukaryota > Metazoa > Arthropoda > Insecta > Hemiptera > Aphididae > Tuberolachnus > Tuberolachnus salignus. Next base: position 16,094,635 of record OY101429.1, read on the forward strand.
ATTACCCTCCCAACGTCTCACTTACAACAGTATAGCCTACCCGTGGTTTAAAGTATGTTAGGTTTTTTTTTTTTTTATGTATGTCTGTATGTATATATATCAACAATTTATAAAAATCTGAAGAAAAAAATTTACTAGTTATTAGAAAATCTTTTTTTTTTTTTTAATTCTCCCCTTTGAGTTGTATTGTAGACAATGCAATTGTACAAATCGCGAACGCCGGCTCTCCTCGTGTACGTTTGATTATGAACTGACTATTTACAATAATAGAATTATACTTTTTTTAATAATGTGTGGCATCGCCGAAACAATATTAAGTATTTCATATAATAAATAATATTGGTAATTTTCTAAAACTTTTGTTCGTTTACGGCGATCGAACAAATCCGTACCGGACCTATTAACGAAAGCGGATAAACGGAAACCGAGACGACATAGTGGAAATTGTAAAACTGTATAATTATACTCGTGTAATAATACGTATTGCGCGTTGTTAATTTATATCACATTTGCCGTCGGTATAAAAAGAACGTAATACTGTTGAAATCCCTCGCCCAAAAGAATATCGTTGAACAAATAACGGCAGCGGATCGTTTCCGATGCATTTTTCCGTCATACACTGCAGCACGGTCCTGCGGAAATTTTCAAAGAAGAAGAAAAACTCGCAGCGGCCCAACAGAATGATATACACTGCACGGCCTATTGTGCGAATTCAATTAGCATATTAAAATTAAATCATCGGGGCTGTAGATACTGAGCGTTATTTTTTTTATCGGTAAACATTCTATGCACGAGTATAATAGTATACAATATATACCGTGGTACTTTAATCTAGTTAAAAATCGGAATATTTTGTTTACGACCCCGCGTGCGTTCGAGTTAAAAATCGATTTAACAACATTAAATAAAAAAAAAAAAAAAAAAAAAAAAACGGTACCCGGTCGCTTCGTCAAAAGTGACAATTATTTTGTCAAAAGGTCTATCGATCGAAAAAAAAAAAAACCGGTAAATACAATTTTGGTCGAATACAATTTATTCTCGATTCCAGCAACACCGGACGAAAAAATTATCAGCTTCGGTTTAATCGAAAAATATCTAAAAATTCGTGTTTTTCGCCGATCTTTAATAGTAAAAATAATAATACACCACGAAATATTTAAAAAAATAAATAAATAATTATTGCGATGACTCAGTTGTTTGAAATAATCTTGAAATTAATGCAATAATGTAGGTTATGTTCTAGATCAATATACGTGATAACGATAAAGGCGACAATGAGGAAAGCCCTTCCTCCCGATCGCCAAATAAAAACAAAAACAGTTCTATTTGTATTTTATTTATTTTTTGTACGTATTATGTAACATAAATGTGTACAATAACGTACTAAATAAAAATATTAATAATCGTAATCGAAGTAGATTTATAAAGTTAAATAATAATAAAATGATGCACATTGAATATCCCCATTAATTTGTATCGAATCCAATAAAATTGGCGGCCGTATAGGCAACAAATTCTGGGCAATTTTATTGATGAACGACACGCGTGTGTGATTAATCGATAATTGTACGGTTTCGTTAATACATAAAAATGCAGTATAATAGAAATTCGTCAAATTTAAGTGCCCTTTCCGTAAACAGATCCGGACCTAATATGTTTTGGCCGTTGACCGACCGCCCCGTGTCGACATACGTTCCCGTTAGCCATTTTGTACCGTTTAAAAACAGACGAACATTGGTTCCATTATTGATTGGTTGTATTGTTCATATCTGTATTTCCCTCGATAATTTCCCCTATTGTCGACTACATCGGTATCGAATCGATGTTGGCCGTCAGCCCCTACGTTGCGGCATAACGTATGCACGACTATTATGATCTCGGCAAAAATGTATAAGCATTCGCCGCCGAGTGATTGTCAAACAGGGCAGTATTTAACGAATGTTTGTTGAAAAAAAAACTCTTAAAATTTGTTTTTTTTTTTAAATACTCGTGTAATATTTATCTAATATATTTATTATTATTTAGAAACTAAATGTATCCATAACAGCTTCGGCGAAGGTAAACGTAATATTTAGTCAGTGGTAAATATTGAGACCCGGGATCGCACTGATAGATCGTTTGACATTTTCAAATGAACCGATATGTATTGCAGTCGTCTTCGTCAATATCGATATATTAATAATAAATTTATATTAATTCCACACCACTTATCGTAAACCAAAGTAGCTTAATGTTGAACAAAATATCATTATACCATTATGAAGATTATATATAAGAAATTTAATAATAACTGGCAGTTTGAATAATCGTGAATGCATTATTATGTATACATTTTGTTAATAGTGAAGCAATAATTTGTACAATAAGTGTACGATGAATGCTGTGATGTGTACTGCGAATATTATTTAATGTCGTTTGGAATGATTAATTATTTTAAAAAAAAATTTACATCATCCGATATCGGCGATTTACCGTTCTGTGTTGCACCACACATTGCATGTAACCCGAATAACAGTGAAAAGAAAATACTGTTCTTTTTTTTTTTTGTTTATAATCAAGTACACAAATATGTAATCCCCTAATGTCGTTCCAATTTCGGTAATGATTTATAATTACCGGATTTCCCGCTTCAAGACGGGACGGCGGCTGTTCGAATGGATTACTGCGTACGCGGGGAAAAGTCGCATTAAATCGAGACCCATTTGCCGGTCTATAAAACGACACCACGGACACCGAACGGTCGTAATGCCCGTAATAATACGCGTCGTTATTTCTCGTTAACCTGGTAATACATTGTTGCGATGTGTGACGCCGGTCCCTATCCGAGAAACCGTTGATTGGAAACGCAACGCTGCTGCGGCAAAGAAGAGTGCGGGACATATGGGGGCGGATATACGGACACACGAGTATATAATAGTAAAGTGCGGCGAAACCGTTGTAAATTATTATCGTTTCTTCTCCTGTGTCGTCCCGTGCCCCGCGAAACCCGAGGACGTTATTTTCATCAATTTTCTATATAGTCGCCCCGGCCGCCTTTATATACAGGGTGCGGCGGAGCTGACTGATGAGTTCCGGGAAGCTATACATAACGAACTAGAGAATACTTAGAGAAAAACGGTTTGTTTTAGTCGAATTATTAGGTAATCCCATTTTTTTTTAATTTATGTTTTGAAAATGATATCTTCAAGATGACGGCCGTCAGCAACAATACATTGGTATGGTCGCGATTTCTTCGGTGATTCTTTCCTCCGGGTCCATCTATGGTATGGGGGCGACGTTTAAAAACCTTATCCTTAAGGAACCCCCAGAGGAAAAATCGTACACGTTTAGATCGGGGAAGCGTGCCGGCCACCTTACGTCACCTCTCAGAGCGACCAACCGCCCAGGGAACGTTTGTCGCAAAATAGCAAACGAAATTCGAACTGTGTGCGCTTTAGCTTCGTATTGTTAAAATCATACGCCTTCCTAGTCATGTTCTTTAGCCATTTCCTCCAACCTGTGCTGCACATAAGTTTCCAGCATCACAACATCGCCAAAGCAACCGCGTGCTTCCAGGCCGAGCGTCTTGGTGACCGCTCAATTGCCTCTCTGTCTAATTGTACATTTTCGATGGTTCTTACCATTCTAGGTGCTCCACGTCCACTTAGGGTACTTCCAGTCGTTTGGTTCGAATCCAAAATTAAATAGTGTTCACATAAGAGACATATTCGTTGCGTGAAATGCCAAGATGTAGACGTAAAGCCCTTTGTGTTTCAATCACAGAATGTTTTTTTTTTTTTTTTTTTTTAAATAGGTGCGCACGACGAAACCTCGATGTACACCTGTCCAGACCATGATTACGACTAAAAACGACATAACTGTATAATTCAAAATAGACCACTACTATAGGCCTGCGCTTATCTTATCTTAGACTAATGACCCCATTAAACACGTCAGTTGGCTCCGCCGCACCCTGTACTACACTCGTTCGGTTCGTGCGAAAAATGATTACGGTGTGTACCGAGCCATTCGGCTGTTGAACATTGGCAGGGTGTGGTAAAGCTAAAAATTTAAGTCAATTGCCCGTACGGTTGGGAAAGTTAAAAACACGTACGGGCGATTATAATTCAAATATACGGGATCGATATTACGCACGCGGTATCGCGGTTATTGATTATTCAAACGGTTTTTTTTTTATTATTATTTCTGGGCGTAGCAAAAGAAGGTCCTACAATTATTTGCATATTTTTTTTTTTTTTTATTTTATTATTATTTTCCTTGTAGGCTCCTTGATAATGAGGGGGGAACCGGAAACTATTTACGCAATAACGGTTTTATGTTTTGTTTTTTTTTTTTTTACGATTTTATTATCTCGTCGTTCAGTTAAAAATAAATTTGAACCGTTGATTTAGATTGACCACGTTTTTAGACTTGGTTAAATGTTTTAAACAATCTGGCCAATTTTGAGGTCGTGTGGTGCCTCGACACTGTCGACGACTATGCGGTACCCGGTCGCTTTGATTTTCAATGGTATATATTGTTGTACGGGAATTCAAAAGTATAAAAAAAAAAACGTCTCAAATCCAGGAAAAGAATCCATAACAGCTGTGAACTATTGAACCATTAAGAGTCCTGTCGTAGTGTGGAAAATTCATTGTCGGGGAGAACTCTCAACGAATAAGATCTTCCCAAATTAGAAAGACTGGGAATATGAACTATGGAAAAAATTAAATAAAATTAAATAAAGGTAGGCATAATGAGAATAAAGGATTTTTTTTTTATTTAGATACCGTCAAATTCGAGTATAAAGAGGGAATTTAAATGATAGTTGACCGATTGGCGATAACGTATTTCGAGAAATTATAAAATGATTTCGTCGGCGTATAGTGTAGGCAAAATAACTACACGGATGCACGGCAAAATTGAAAAATGCCAACAATAATAATATTAAATATTCAAAATAACTTGTTACGATTATATTACGACACAAACGTTGTGTTATGTTTTAAAACATCAAATTTTCATAGCGCTCGGGAGAAGATCTCCATCATTTGGAGTTCGAGTGGGATTCGCGTGTGTATGTTTGAGCGTTTTTCTTAAAATCCGTATGATTGTCGGATAGATAGAAAAAGAATATTGCCGCGACGGTTCTAATTTTCACTCCAAAATACGGAAAGCCCGAGGCGGAAAGATTTTGTCGGGGCTATGCGAGGATTTCCGTTTCCTGCTCTTGCTTTACGAGGCGCGTGTTTCGGGAAAGGCGACGAAGGGGTATACAAATATTATGTATAAAAGAATAACAACGGACGAGGCGAGTCATTATTACTGCAGTTTGTGCAGCGAGAGAAATATTTAATAATGACGAAGTTCAACAAGAGGTCGATTTTAATTTTGCCCAGCGAAAACTCGTAGGCGCGTAAAACTATAAAGGTACGAGGGTCTCAAAGGGACGAGAACCAAGAATACTAGCACAAATATCTTGTTTTTCTTCTTCTTTGGATCATTCGACCTTTAAGATTTCTGATTTTCCTGTTCCAAATCACTCCTGGCAATACTTTTTCCCCATATTCCTTAACGATTATTATTTCGACATAATCTGCGTCTCGGAGATCCTCTCCTTTGTCGGGGTCTTTCCCCTTTCGGCGTGCACATCTCTCAAAATCGATCCATCTTCACGCCATGCGTAATCTGCCTAAATTAGTCGCTTCAAAAAGGGAAGTGCAAAAATAAAATTACCGAAAAAAAAACCAGGTATATTTGGCACCACATGTGAATACCGACGCATCATGATAAATCACGTAAAAGCCGTTATGAGTAAAGTGCAATGATTAAACGTGTTTTGATAGATTTTAATTGAAAATTGTATTAATTTTTAACTACGAAAGAACATAAATTTGAACTTAAAAAGAAAACCCCGAACATTTAAAAAAAACTCCAAAAATCATATAACGATAATTATAGTGGTTTTTAAGAATTTTTATTGCTGTATTATAGTTGTAATAATAATACTTATTGTCGGAAAGTCATCAAGTTCAAACTTCTGTTTTTACGTTATTTTCGTTTTATAGCGGATCTCGCAAATCGTTTATCTCGGTTTAATATTATTATTTTTTTTTTTCATAACGAAAAACATTACAAACACTAATCCCGTCCATAGTTAATAATATTATACCGTGGTGGCGTTATTATAAATTGTCTTGGAACGTTTTCGATTTGTAATAAGCCGGATAATAATAGGTAATTGAAAATAAAAGTTTCGCAGATATAGCGCTACGGCAGCCAGTATAATCACTGTAGAAAATTATTATTTTAAAATTTGTTTCCGTTGAACGTTCGGCGCGGACGGGAGAGAAGGCGACAGAAAACAATTTGAGTTTCCCGTCATGTACACGTTTTATATATATATATATATATATATATAGGTTGGTAAGCATTTATTATTAGAAATGGGATTTCGAAAACCCATCAACTCCCGGGCAATTGTCCTCTTCGAGAAACCTATTTCGAAACCACCTGTATTACTATTACTGTACGGGACCGGTATAGGTATATAAACCCTTTCGGATGTCATTTAAAGCAACGAAAACCATTTCGCTTCTTCCTTAAGTCCTTGCGTACGGCGGCGGTGGCGTACAGTCGTACAATAAACGATAAAAGATCTCGAGGGGAACGCACGCCGCCGCCGCCACCGTGGAAAACCGAATCAGTGACGACGACGACGACGACGACGACGATGATAATGATGACGATGACGATGACGATGATGACGACGATTTCTGCAAACCCATTACGCGAAACGACTGTCCGGATATACTTGCTGCAGGTGGAAACACGCCGGACAAAGACTCGAGACTACATATCTGCCTGCTGTAGCTACGATAGTGAGTTGTATTATATTATTATGATAATAATAATTATTATTATTATTATCATCATTATGTGTTTTGACGTCTGAAACGCGACTATTGCCGCTCGTCGAATTGTGTTTTATTTAAAAAAGAAACACAGAATATGCTCAATAATTATTATTATAAAATCAAACAAAACGATGGAAAACTTAGCCCAGACTATTACAATTACAGCTGTGTTTACGATCAAATCCTATTTTTAAAATCATTATCAAATATGATAAAACAGCCGTAGATTTAAAAATAAAAACGACGGCGTTGCAAATAGCGGTAAATGTACGATTCGAACACTCTTGTTCATTTATAATACAATGTATGTGTATATATATATACAGTAAAACCTCGTTAAGACGCTCTCTTGTGAGACGTTACCAAAATAGGCTTTGTTGAAACAGTTTTTAATAACTTCTGGTTTTATCTCATCCCACGCAATTGAAACATCATCATACAGTTTAATAATTCTCAATTTATCGTCAATAGACAAAGCTTTCCTTTTCACTCCGGCACTACTAGATGACGTAGACGCACTCGTCATTTTAAACCACACACGAATAACAATAAACAAACAAATTATAAATCTGCGTGTGATGTCACGTGTACACTTCAACGTCCGATCATATAACTAACGTACGTACGTACTAACAAAATATAGTAAGAGTATAAACCACATCAAGATGTTAATAATAAATATCAATTACTCGGTCGATAATAGATAAACGTTTCAACGAAATTCTTATCGCTGATTGTATTAATCGGGTTTTTTTCTATTTTAAAAGGTTTGAGAAGCCAGCAATTAGAGCGTATTATGCGGGATTACGTATTATGCGGTGGCGTATTAAGCGTGTTTTTTTCAATGTTAAAAGTGTACAATTACCTGGGACCGGGAAAAATCCGCGTGTTAAGCGGGATGGCGTATTAAACGGGAGCGTCTTAACGAGGTTTTACTGTATATAATTTTTTTTTTTCAGTTATCATAATTGATAGAAATTGCGAACAGGCCAATTGATCAATTAATTTCAAAACTAAAATACAAAACAAGTGCGCCTGTTTCAAATTGCGCACACAAAACACTAGGTCATAAATTATAAAATAAACGCGGTCCCAAAGATTAGAATAAATGCGGCGAGCGCGACTAGTGGTCGGTAAAGGAAACTCGATGGTCTTAATTTTTACTGTATACGAGTATTGAAAATTTCTGTTCGGTTTCACAAAAATTCTCGATAACTCGATACTAGGGTCGCCTTGAGTTGTTCTTATAAGTAAGTTTTGGGATTTGCGTGCGAATTAAACTTGTTCTAAAAAAAAATATGAATATCATTATGAATTTAAACGTAACGAAACGCGTTTGTAACTTCACCGCTCGGGACAGGAATTGATGGTCGCCCGACGATTTATACTAGATACAAATTAAACCACTCGATATTTTACATTAGTTGAAGTTTTCAATGCTCTTGGTTACGATATAATTGCAAACGTCGAATCACACCGAGCTGGCGAAAATCGAAACGGATACGATACCCGGCGAATAAAATCAAACCGGCGGCGTCGGCCACGCAAATAAGATCCCGTTCCGGTTTTATGGCGCACCGCCGAGGGGCGCGGACGGCGGAGGGACGGCGGAGGGACGCGTGATCGGAATAGCGCGGGCCCGCAGGTGCACGGCTCGTTATTATTCTTCGACGGCGGCAATTTCTGTTTACTCCGGCAAATAAAGAAGAAAAGAACAAGTTCCGTTTTGTGCGGTAGCGCATTCTCGTCCGCGGTGGTGCGGGCGGGAAAGAGTGCGTGGAGGCGCCCGTGTGCGTGTGTAGTAAACCGACGACGACGGCGGCGACGGCGAGAGATCGTATTCGGCTATACGGTTTTGTTTCGCAAAAGTTTACGGGGAGGGCTCTGCTGCGGTGGTACGTATACAGCCGGCAAACTTGCGTTGATTAAATAAAACGAAAAGTTGTTTCAATTGTTCCGATCGCCCGGGCCCCGCAGTCGGCGCGGGACGGCGCGGCGAGAGGACCCCGTAGCCGGGGCGCGCGGTACCGTATATATAAGGGGGATACTCTTCATTAAGTTTACATATTCCGTTTCCGAACGACTTATTTTTTTGTATTATTGTTATTACTTTTTTTTTTTTTTTTTTTTTTTTTTTTTTTTGTAGAGAGAAAATTGGTTTTACTTCTTAAAAACAACTACGGAGAACAAAAAAAAAAAAAATAATAATAAATAATAGTCTTATAGTTTTTTTTTTTTTTCCGCTGTGATTATCTAAATATTGTCGATAATAATATAATAATACTATATCGTGTTTGGTATCAAACCACCGAAATATTTTAGGAGAAACGCATAAATATTCTAATAGATCAATTTAGATTAATGTATAAGTATGAAAATTCCAACACTCCTCCCCAAACGTACAGAATTCGTGAGATTATAATATTTCATATTGTTCAATTTATATCTGTACACAACGATTCTGAGAGAATTTCGGTTAAAAATGGCAAAAAATCATAAAAAAAAACAGCAGGTACCAGCAAAATGCCAAGGGTTTTACGATATTCATCAAAATTTTCACTTTAAACTAAAAAAAACTTTAAAAAAATCGTGATTTTCAAAGTTTTTATATAACCATAACAACAACTTATGATAAACCTTTTGTCAAATTTTCATGTTTTTCTACTGAGCCAAAACAATTTTATGTTCATATAAAACCAAATAAAAACTAAAATAACTGGACAATTTAAAAAAGCTATCTATGACTCAAAAATACCAGAATTGTGCCACGAGTAGAATTGCACGATATGAGCATTCAGTGAACATTTAAGGTCTCTAAGATTAGTTTTAACCGAATTACATCAAAAAACCAAATCGAAAAATTAAATATTTCATCTCTATACGATTCGGTCTGATATCCAAACTATAATCTGCTAACCAACCATCTGACGACTATAATAATCCTATTCGGATGAACTCGTAATAAATAATAATCAACAAAAAAAAACATTTTGTTAAATTTAAAATTTGAACAATTTTATTTTAATGTACTTACTACTTATAATTTGAAATTGCTCTCGTTCAGTCAATATTGAATTTTGATTACAAGTTGATAGATGATAACAACTATAAAAACTCGACCAATCTGAAAATAGGGATTCCCATTAGCCAAAAAAAAAAAAAAAAAAAAATCAGAATTCAAATCTTAGAGTATAATTATAGAAATACCCTTACATATACTCGTGTACGTAGCAATATGAATAATCAAAACAACAAATTAGAGTGTGACCATATTACGGGGGAGAAAAATATTTTACTCGTCAAGATTTAGGTTGACCTGACGAAATCATATCAATAATAATAATAATAATAATAAATAGTAAAAAATTCATGACGAATTCGAGCATATTTTCATTCGTTTACACTAGTACACTCGGTACATTTTGCATAGTATAAAAACACGAACAGAGTCGGAAAGTACGAAAAACACATGGAACACGAACAGACGCGGTAAAGGTTGAACACTTGCATATGCGCGGCCGATAACACATAATTCAGACCGGTGTTGTACAATATTTTTATCGGCGTTATTTTTTTTTTTTAACCAAACACGTGGCCATAGCGTAATTTGATGTTTTACTTGTCTCGCACCTGCACAGCAATAGCCGCAACCCGATTCAAATATAATATAACATATACGGAGGGCGCCGAGTTATTTACCCCCGAAAAGCCGCGCTGGTCTAAGGTCGGCGATAAAACACCCGGTATGTATCACGCGGCGCGTAAAAAATGATCAGCCACGGCAGCGGCACGAACGTTCGAAAAAACCCCCGGTAAGGGGGATCTTTTTATTTTTTTTTTTTTTTATTATTATTTATTTATTTAAAACAAAAACGTTTATAAATCGCGTGCGCGTGCCGCTGCCGCTGCCGCGCCGAGGTTCGATCGGTTTTAATCTGAAATTGGAAATCGGTCGATCCGTTTGACTAATATAACGTGTCAAGGCCCTAATGACAAAACGCTCGCTCGCGCGCGTGGAGAGGAAGCAATCAACTAAGCTCAATGGGTTTTCATTAATCCGGGGCTCGACGTCAGCTCCTCCTCCCCTCTTCGTATTTGTCACTATATATATATATATATATATATATATATATATATATATATTCGACTACCTTATCCATCGCGGTGACCGTATTTATAGATCTATACCGCGGTGTCTATACGGTTTAACAAATGCGCGACCTTTACCGCCGCAGCCGGCGAGTCTAGCGATTCTCTACACTCAATATCCGTCACGGCGTAAAGCGAAAAACGAATAAAAAATATTGCGGCCATACACTACACTGCCACACGCACCCCCCCCCCCCAGCTTCTTCCGAACCTCCCGACTTCGCCACCAACGCCTCGCCGCCTATATATATCTACAGAGATGGAGACGTCGTAAATTGCGCCAAAAATCAATTAGGTTTCCGCGTGTGTCGACATTATATAATGCGCCCTGATCGACAGAGAACGTAAGATCGTTTTTTTTTTTTTTTGTTTTTCTCTGAAAATTTGAAACACGATTGTCATTCGGAGAGTAATGCCTGTTTGCGATTATAGGTCAGAGGGAAATCGTCGCGATAAAGTTGGTGGTGCTACGTTAAAGAGCGATATCTCAAGAAAATAATGTCTCAAGTCAATCGTGACTGGAGATGGGACTTGGATTGCTCATTACATCCCCAAGATAAAACGCCAATCGACGCAGTGCCGGAATTCGACGTCACCATCTGCAAAAAAAAATTCAAATCACTGGCGGCCACGAAAAAAATTATGACGTCCGCGTTTTGGTATTGGAAGGAAATCGTTCTTATTGATTTCTTGACACGTGGAGAGTCCATTAACGCACCGCGATAATGTGAAACACTAAACAAATTAAGGCGACCCTGATAAAACGAAAAACAAAAAAACCATTAATAAAAATTATGTCATATTATTATAAGTTTAAAACGAGTCACCGACAACACGATTACCCTATCTTACACAATAATTATTATTATTAGTAATATATAATATGTAGTTCGGTAACCCACTTTTGTTACATCATATAAACTACAGTGTTAGGTAAATCGGTGTGTTTAAAATAGTTGTTTGAACTTATAATAAGTATTATAAATAAGTTGAACGTGCAAAGTGTTTCGTAATAAACGCGTGTCACCGCACTGTGTGTCCTAGTTATTGTTTTTAAAATCGAATATTATACCAGGGCATATTATCATGAATATAATATGTGTACATTTGTCATGTATCTGTACGGCGAAATGTCCGTAGATAATCCCGGGACTTACTAAGTTTAAAATAAAGAACGATTGCTGTATAAAAAAAAAAAATTTAAAAAAAGTACCTATAAAACCCAGAAGGCTGATGAAATCAAAAAATATTATATCCGTTTAATTGTTTATGGTGTTTAAAAAAACAAATTCATTAACACTTTATTTCGTATTAGTTATTACATATTAGTTACAATACTGTCGGTGGATGCCTTTTATCAGTGTTGTAGAAGGATAAATGTGAACATATCTACATAAACATAAGAAATAATTGTATAGACTATGATAAAATATGCACAACTATATAATTATCTAGAATAAGATATAAACCAGCGATTTATATTACGTTGAAATCGTTTATACGCGACCCCTGTAATATTAAGTATGTGACGTCCCTCAAACTGTAACGGTCGCACAAAAACATTATAAAAGCATACAATCATATAGTTGATTTATATTTCTCCAAAGAATAGATATTATAGGTGCGTAGCTAAAATTATTTTAAATTTCAAATGCCGCAATTTCGATAGTAAATTTCAATTTCGAAATATTATTACTCTGGGGATAAACTATTGATACATATTCATAATTGTGTAAATAAACAATTTAACTTTGAAAACTAAGAGCGTGTATTTAATATTTGAGTATTAACAATATAACTTTGTTAATTCGTGTCGTACTAGCGAATTGTATTAATTATTATATTTATAATACAACACGAGCATTTAGTAGGTACTATAAAATCGAACTGCGTAATGAGACATTTTATTGTTATACACTAAAATAACCATCTACGCGGAATTTAATTTGGCACGTTACAAAGACCCCCGTAAGAAAATCGGCAGCCGGGTTTAAATGCGGCGGGAAGGTCAAAATTACCATTGTATTGGCAATAATCGTTGAAGTTTCCTTGTGTAGAGGGACTTGAAAACTTTCATTAAAATATTTTGATCAGCCTCGTCGGTAATATTTAATTTGAAAAATCGGAGAGAATAAATCTTTAATTTATATTATCAAATCGTTAAAAATTCAATTGTTAAAAACGTATAAATATATTCGCATAAGAAAAGAAAAATAATAGAAAAAAAAAATCTGATCGATTATTTTTGTTCGACTGGCGGACTAGACATATATACGAATGAAACTGTTATTTTCCGTACGATTAAATTTAAAGATTATCGAAACACGCTTAAAACTTAAATATTATACAAAACGGATCGAATTCAATAAGGTTAAAACGTAAATATTAAACAAATTTTATTTTATAGTAAAATTGTATAGTACATATTTATGATTCCAATCTCTTTGTCTATAATGTAATTTTAAATTATATTTTTAACGCGTAGTGTATAGTAAAACAGTGTAACGAAATATTTCGAAAGAATTAGTTTCTAATAGATAAAAGAAAATACGTTAAAAGGTGCCCGTAGACATTTATCTAGAGGGAGTGGACAAGTTTTGTATACGTGTAACGTGATTATTTTAATAATAGTTTTTTTTGGATTTGGATTTCGAGTGTAACGTTAAAACCATATTGGTTTTACTAAGACGAGTTTATTTTTCTTTTCCGGAAAACTCATTCGCTGAGTTTTGCGTTGACTTTTTCACGCGGTATAATATTATAATATTATAACTTTAAAAGATTTCCGCTCGGAGGTAATTTATTTTAAACCTTTTTTTCGAAATTTTAACAATTCCCCACCACCCTACTCTCTTTTTTGTACAATCACTTTAAATTTTAAAAGTGTTAAATGTATGTTTCGAAAAGCCATTGGGGGCAGGAACAAATGTACTAACTCTCCGCTCCTCATCATAGGGTACCTATGGGATCATATTATTATTTCGGTATAAGACGCGCGCAAAAATAATATCATTCGTATACGGATTGGCGCGGTGCGGTCAAATCCGTCGTGTAAATTATTATTCGTATTTTGGCTTTAATTTTAAAACAAATCCCCAAACGGCATGCAAATGAGCACAAATTAGAGGCGTTCCATTTAAATCTCCCGTGGGAATATACATCATCTGTGAGGATTTTATTTGAAATTACAAATTTCGGTATAGTAAAACGCGCTAAAATAGTTTTTTTTTTTTTTTTTTAAATAATATAAACCCTCGGCATTAATGTCCGAAATTCGAACAGTATAATGATATGTTACTCGTACTCAATCATTTTGCGGATATAAAATAAATACAGTCAAATTGTTGTAGATAATATTATAATTATACGGCCGGTCGCTGAAAATAGTATTGATAAAATTAATCTCATTTTGATGTTTATACGCATTGCAAACTATTCGTAATTTTAATTTATCAAAATTAACATTTTCAATTATCCTCGTTTGAATATGATTAGTAGTATAGCTATAAAAACTAGTAATATTAGTAAATTCACGTGCAAAAAAAAAAAAAAAAAAAAAATACAATTATTGCGATTATCCGGAAATTAGCAATTAATAAATATGTGTTTGATTATTGTTCTGTTACAGGTGAAACAAAAATATGATATTTAACGACCCGAGCGGGTATAAAACGAGTAGAAAACCGTGTCTGTTGCAAAAATCTCGATTTTTAGATTATCCACCATTAAAATAAATTGTATATTTTCTTTTTTATTGTACAAATCGTCCTGCGCATTCAATATTAGACGGGAATTTTCAAAAATAATATCGGGGACGGAGGAAAAATTATATAATACGTGTACGTACCAAAGACATGAGCAAAATGAGGTTCGATTCAATAGTATACTAATGAAATGTTACCTACAATAAAACATTGTCACCAGTTTGTGGATTGTGTATATACACTACAACTTTGAAATTCACGATATTTTCGACCGTTATGTAATATATGTAATATTAAGGCTCGGATGTCGTTGCAGTAAAACCAATGGTAAAATTGATCACCGCAGTATTGCACTAAAACAAAAATACCAAAAAACTGACCTAAAAAATACCAACAAATTTACTGAAAAATAAAAAAAGTTACGTTATAGATGTTATTATATTGCAAAACAAGCCGATAACTTGAAATTCATGGAATTGATTGTTTGATAGACGAATAGAACATACTTACATTTCAATATTATCGTTATTTAATATAAAACGACCAGTTATTATTTTGATTATTTTTTTTATGATTGAATTTTACGTTTGGCGGATGGTAGACCAATTTTAGCGTAACAAATCTATACGATAAACGATAATCATTGGCATAGCACAATTAAAAACTAATAAAAAATAGTACAATAAATTTTAAATATCAACGAAATTGAAAAAATGTCGAACGTTGCAATTATTTGCACTAAAAATGATTAAATTTTAACTCAAACAGTTGTATGGAACAGATGTAAAACTTGCTTAGCCATAAATTCGATCGGTAGAATAATGTTGCAGCTCGGATGTTGTTACCTGTATATTACGAAAAAATAATAATAGCATTTCAATATCCTGTGGAGTTTTTAAATCGGTATAAATTCGCCTTTTGTTGTCGAAATTTAAATAAATAAAAATGTAATTATCTAAAAGTACAACAATAAAAAAAAAACCCGCACTATAACAGCGTGTGCACTGTACACGATATTTTAAATATAATTTTGTATCAAACAAGAATTATCCGAAATATTTCGCACCTTGGATGGACCAACGTATTATCGTACATTTTTTGAAGAAAAACTTTTGAGTAAAGTCATAGTCTAGTTTTTTTTTTTTATATATAATTTTGGATATTGAAGTTAAAATTATTTCCACTACAACTTCTGTGTATTAAAACAGTTTGTACGCCTATCGTGTTTTAATTAAAAAATGATTATATATTTTATTAGATTTAGAATATTCGTTTTTACAAATCAATGTAATATAAGATGAATCGAAAAATTTTCGTACGAAATTCCCGTTAGGCATTTTGCTTGGACATCTATTCGACGACAAAATTATACTACGCCTACTGTTCATGGTACGCAAATATAATAGTTTCTACAGAAGATTGATTCGATTTGAAAAACAATAGTCGAATGTATAATGAGAAACATAAAATGAAGACGTAAAACTGTACATAAATTCACGGTATAACATAATAATAAAAAGTCGTCTCGATTTCGTATACAGTATTCTTATAAGTTTTTCCGTAAATTAAATATTTTTAAATGTAAAATGTATTTTATTTTTTTTTTTTTTATTCGTTTTTATATATATTTTAATATTGATAGTCACCTAATATAGTGTTCTACAATGGTATAGTTTTACCCGTCTGAATAATAGTAATAATATATTTTTTTTTTTTTTTTTTTAAATTAACACTGTCGCATCATTTTATTTCCGAAAGGCCTTTGGATTTTAGATTCAAGAATAAAAATGTTTAATTCCGGACGCATTACCATGTATTTTGTCATTTAAATTGCGTTAGTATTTTGCCCTTATTTTCAGTGCATGTGTTCTGGAAGCTCTACAACGACTACACAACCCATCATTAAGCTTAGAGCTTTTATCAAAAGGGTGTACAAAGGACTGTATTGTAAAATCCGTACTGCAGATAAAGCCGGGCCAGGGCTTATATTAAAACTTTCGTTCGGAATATTATACAATTTACGAAAGGGCGTACAAAAGATTTTAAAACTTTTTTTTTTTTTTTAATCTAAACAACAAAAATATTTTAAATATAAAAAAAATCGACGAAATTTGAGAGCCTCTATATTAAGTAGCCGGGTTGCGTGTAAGCTACAGGGAATATAAGAACATCGCGTGTGAAAAGGCATAAATTATTGATTGAAACTGAGGATTTGGTCGGTCCTGTTATTCAGGATGTGTGCATGGGGTGGGAGGGGACGGCTCGTATTAAGAAAGTGTCGGTCATATCCCGGTGTCGTATAGAAGGTGTTTTTATTATTTTCCGTATTATTATATACATATATGTAGACGGAAAGGGACGAAAGTTTTAAAAAGAGGCTGCTTTCCTGTTGGATATCTTTATTCCGCGGGAGCCGGCGAATAAGTAATGTTATTAGACCGACCGTTTCTAATCCCGTGCCCGGCGATGAAACTTCTGTAATTGGTAAACGGCACGAAACGGACTGTATGTCGCGGATTGGCGGGCAACAAGGGTCAAAACGAGCACGAGGAGGAGATGGAGGAGAAGGACGAGGCAATCTCCAGTTTCCATTACTGCAGTCGGACTCTCTTTTTTTTTTTTCTTTTTTTTTTTTTTTTTTTTTCTATACGGCGGTCGTTTTTAATACAATCACGGTGCGCTTCTTGATTAAATACCAGAAGGTCCCGCGACCTTAAGTCTAAGTACTCGAATTTTAGATATTTCCTCCGTTCCGAACACAAAAGCCTTCGGTCCCGGGGAATCAAACCGAATTGTTGTTTGCCAAACACCGGTAAATTATTCACGTTCACGACGGCTTCCGCAGTCCGTTAATACAATACAATATCATATCCCGTTTACGAATATCAATTATTTATACGAGCTAAAACGATATTAGATAGTTTTATAATATACGTTGGTTTGTTCGATTAAAAATTAATTACAATATTACTACAGCGAACAGTGTTCTATTTTGCCTTATGAATGTCTAAAAAAAGAAATAAAAATATTACGACTTACTATTAATTATTATTCGTATTTATTTTAATTTACCTATCGTGAATAATAATTTGTAGGATAAATCGCTAAAATGTCCAATTATTTATTTTTTTTTTTTTTTTTTTTCTATTTTTGTTGCATGAGCGTCTTTTCAATTTTTTTCAAAAATATTTCTGTTGTTAAAAATTATTTTAATTCGTAAAGACTGTGATATAATTTTATATCGAAATAATATGGATTTGTTTTAAACTGCCATTGATTTCAAATTAAGAACGATTGAAATCGAAATGATTTTATTAAAACCACGGAAATAATAACAAAAACTAAAATACAGGATAAATTCATTTTTAAAATGAGGCTAAAATCATACCGAAATAGGTAGAAAAACACGGTTATGTTATGTCGGTGATTGAACCTAAGAATTATTACTAATGTGATTGGTTTACAAAACGATTATCTAGATACATTTACTGAATAGGAATAGGCACAATATTTCACTGTTTAACACAAAAGTACAAATACACATGAGTTAATAAAAAAACCTTTGTAAAAAGTATTTCTATTTTTGTGAAAATGTTTTTATATAGATATAATATGGTATTCTATTGTATAAAATCAATTTTTTTTCGATTAAAAAAAAACCAATTTCGAATAGACTGTCCTCGAAATGTTTTTAGTCCTATGCCCGTTGAAAATAGGTGAGCGTAATACAAAATAAATAAATAGTTATACGAATTTATGAATACTGCAAAACAATTTTGTTGCAATTAAGTAAAGAAAAAACCGATTGAATTATTCAACTAAATACCTACGCACGAAGACGATAAAAATCCTATTTTTTATCGGGAAAAAAATCTATAAAAATATTATATACTTTTCGTTCTATTTTTTTTTTATTTTTTTAGCTCTTTCATTGTTAAGAAAAAAAAAATCTATCTCTTTATTGGAAACCATAGAATTCGTCTCGATATATTACACGACAAATAAAATAATTTATTTTTATTGAACTAAAAACGAATACGTCTATTTTGCTTTTGAAAAAACGTTTCTCGTTAATGAAATTACTATTGTATCTTATCCCAAAATCCCATAATATTTTTCCAGTCATAGATAAGATAACAGAATAACGGATGGGCCTACGAACCTTTATCACACGGGAATTAAATGTAACAGTCCTTGAGGTTTTATTCATACGGTGGTTAAAATGTTTATTAATTAAATACAAGTTATAGGTTTGACATTTGGACAACTTAAAAATCCAATGTTAAAACATTATTTCGTACGCTGAAAACACCAGAGCAATATGGAAACGAATAATATATTATTTATTTTTAATATTATTGTTTGAACATAACCTAACAATATTGTCCAATGCGGGTGGAAGAGACCACCTCTCTCTCCTAACCTAACCACCGAGAGGTGTTATTGACCGATAGGTCTCGCTCTCTTCTATTCCATTCTTATGTTACCAATGGTTTAATTAATTTTTCTCTATTATTTAACCGCTTTGATTTTATTATAATTATTATACCTATACAGTGTATCTATTTATATTTTATAGAATTTAAATAAACTCTTGAAAAAAAAAAAACCCCGAAATATTGTAGAATTTAAATAAATATTTATAATTTAATCGCTCATCTCGCATAGCTGTTTTTTTTTTTTTTCGAAAGCGATGCGCTCTCGTATATAAAAGTGTATTTAATTTAAATAAATTGCGACTCCTGATTTTAACATAAATCTACTTAATATAATCTTATTTTTTAATAATACTAGCGTACACTACGTTTATACAGGATTTCTTACCGTGTGTGATCTGGTATATAACGTTTGGTTTATACGTTATTTTTGAAATCATCCTATTTTTGATAAATTAGTTAAATTAAAAAAAAATCCAATTTTGTAGTCGACATTTCTCTCAATAGGTACGAATTTAATTTAATAAAAGTGATTCTGGCTATGAGATTTAATATAGAGTTATTAAGACTTACGATTTAATGAAAAGCTAATGAAATTTTTAATTTAAATATTACTCGTACAATGAAATACGTTAACATTGAAACGTGTATCAGTGGTTAATATTGAATAAATTGTTAAATTTTAAAAATAATATTATCCCGTTGGTAGATAACAATATATTTGTCCCACGTATTTTGATCAAAGGACAAGATAAAACTAAAATACAATAATCAATTTTCAAAATTTATCTTGAAAAAATTTAATTAAAAAAAAGGCTGGACACATCCTTCGCACCACAGGGGAATTTAATTTATATCTATACGCAACGATAAATCATTGCCAATGGTAAAAAACGATTATTTATTATTTATATATTTATTTATTTATTATTTATGATACTTGTACATAACACTCGGTTTTTTTTTATTCACTAATAGGTATAATTTATTATAAAGTTTTTGTCAAATTTTTTGAATTTTTGATCGGCAAGAACGATTTTCACGTCTTATTGTAGTTTATTATTATAAATACGAAAACGAAAATCAAAAAATGACCTCCTAATGCACCAACTAAATTAAAAATGCTTTCATAAAAGTGTCTACACGTGTAAATCAGACCGGTAAGTCTGGTAAAAAAGTTGCTGACGGATGGGGGAAAAAAAAAACCAAAACACACAATAGTAAAAACAATACAATTTTCGCTTGGCTCAAAATCTAGAAAATTGTCGGGGCCTGTTATGCAGTTATAATTTCTATAATATAGAAAATAAATAATGCGTTACACAAAGTAGGTGATAATTTCCACCGCACTGAAATAAAATGTGTCTTGCGGCACAAAAAAAAAAAAAAAAAAAATCCTGTTTTCCGCAGGCATACTATAACAAAATACGCTATGTAGACATTAATAATAATTATATTCCATTTCTACAATTAATATTATCATTATTATTATTGTTATAGTTGCCATTTATAACGCATTAAACGATATAAAACAATCGCTGACGCGGTTTTCGTGTCGGACAGGAACAATATTACAATCATATAAATAATTATAATTTCCAATTACTCTTTGACATTATTATAGAAAATAATATATTCGCCCGATACGCGTGAATCGATCACGGATTTATCAGTACCCCGGTGGTTGTCGGAATGTGCGAACGTTCGCTCAAACCGCCAGCGCGTTTCGCCGATTGAGCGCAAAATTGCACATTTCACGGACCGGGCGCTTCCGCGTCCGGGGGGGAGGGGGGGGGGCGGGTGCGCGACGCGTGCGATGAAAATTACTTTACAATATAACGGCGGCGGAATACGTATTTCCAATTTTATAAACGCAAACGTATATACGTAACAATAATAGGTATCGGTAGACGATTATTTTGATGAAAAGATTGCCGGCGGAAACGACGACGACGACGACTACGGTTAAATGTCCCATAACGTCCGTGATGGAAATTGGCCCCGGCGCGGCGGAGGAGACGTTATAATGAGCCGGTATCGGGAACGGCGGCTGCGGCGGGCGAATCCGATTTTTCGATCAACGGGAAAGTAACCGAGAGAAAATTAGACCTTTAACTCTTTGCCGTCATCCAATCTTCCGGGTGGCCGATCCCATTTCACGCAGATTTTATATTAAACACTGTGCGCCGTACAGCAGTGGCGGTGGATTTTTTTTTCTTTTTCTTTTTCTTTTTCTTCTTTTTTTTTTTTTTTTTTTTTTTTTTTGCACGCCTCTATATTTATATACGCGAGTATACACGGACCGATAACGACGACGTTTAATTTTCCGGGCTCTGGTCGGCGCGCAAATAACTTCTGCGGCGCCTCGCCCTCTCTATCTCGCTGTATCTCTCTCTCGCTCTCTTTTCCTGCCGCGCCTGCAGATCTCGGGTGTTTTTAGTATTATTGTTACTATTATTACTATTTTTTTTTTTTCTTTTTCATGAAAAATAGCCTTTTTGAAATTCTTTCGCTCTTATACCGCCGTTCGAACAACCGGAAAACGTTCGAACCCCGGCACCGGTAATGAACCTTGTAACCCGTTTAACGATTGCCGGCACGTACGCGCTGTTATTTTTATTCCGCGAGAAAGCCGCGCGCGGCTACACCGGCGTACTTCCAGGGGTGCGCACGGTTGGGAGTTCCGTCGCCGCCTTTTGCAACAGAATCCGACGAGGCGGCCATTAAAATTTCTTATTTAATGGACCGGAATCTATAATGGAATATATGCCTTCTGGCCGCGGCCGGTATACGAAAACGTCGGATACCAGACTCGGGGTTTCCTCGGCGGCATTCGGAACGGACGTTTATTTCGACTAAAACATACCTTGTCCGTCGATAGGATGCTGCGATAAGACTTTCAAAAACGTAATTGAAGTTGCCGGCGACCTCGACGCGAGATCGGCGTCCAATCTCTTTTGTTTTTAATTTTTGCCTCCAAATCCGTTCAATCTCGGTATAGTAATTTTGAAATTTAAAAAACTTTAAGTGTCGATCTGATATGGAATAAAAAAATATTGAAAATCCTTAAATTCGGGCCCCGCATAAATAGAATTTTACATCTCGACCAATTCCCATGACTAATTCCCCGGTCTAATGCCTACTCAATTTCCCTAGTCTCTTTTTTCAGCACTCGCCGACCGCAGGCATGCATATAATCTTAGGTTCCTATTCAACAAACTTACAGGTAAAACTCAATTGACTACACCTTTGAAATTCCCTCTCGCTTCAATTTGTCCCTTTCCACATTATAACATTCCGGCCGGAACTTCCTTGAAAACGCCCTAATCGTCCGGCTCACGCGCATTCTCAACTTCAGCACCACAATGTTGTTCACATCTCCAACAGGGCTTCGCCGATTCTGTGTAATTGTATTGTTAAAAGTTCACTATTTGTCGAATGGGCTTGATGCCGTTGATTGAAAATCTGAAAATACGGCACGGCCGTATTGTCGAGTGTAGACGTTATGAATAATTCAAATAGGTTTTTAAAAGTCGTATCAAATCGTATTAATAGTCGGGCTGATGGACAAAGGAAATTGGATGTTTTTAGCGGTCGATTTTAAATTTGCTCGCGCGGCGCGTCGTTGAACACGGGTGACATGAGCCTGGCGGTGTTCGGCGCAGCCGCTCACACTAACTCAAATTGCCTATACTCAACTCCTTGAACCCGAGCAGTTTCGAATCCCCAAACGCCTCATCAACATTTCGGACAAAAAAAAAAAGCGTAAAACCGGGGACGGCGAACATTTTGATGCCCTCACGTGTCAAATAAAAAATGTTTGGTTTGATTTTATTTATTTTCCCTGCGTGTCAAATGATATAAAAATAACAAAATCTGAAATAAATTATTTTATTTTTGTTTTTTTCATAGGAAATTATGAATTATATTCAAATCTGCGTGTCGTTGAAATTGTGTGACATAAATTCACCATTGTCGCCCTTGTATACGCTATAATAAAATCCGGAATTTTCCGGGCACATTCTCGTCGTAGGCCGAATTCTGGGTTATTAGGAGCACGTCGTGTCACGTTATTTTATACATAAAAAAAAAAAAAAGCCCGAAGGATTATTCTAAATACGCAAAACGATAACTCGCTAAAACTCCCAGTTTTCCCCGTTCGGGAGAGAATTTTTACAGGCAATTCCCAGCAGCTTTCCCCGCGGACGCGTGCAGAGCGCGAATGCCGACCCGTCCGGGTTTCTGACAAACACACAATGCGGATCTTTCGAGATCGATTTGCTGTGGGGGCGAGTACAACGGTGACGAATCGTACGCGGTATCGTTTTAAAACCGGCAAAATTTATAGACGAAATCGGTACGCTAAAAACGTGTTCGGACGAATCGCGGTGGTCGGGCATACCGCAAACCTTCCGGATCCGAATGACCGCGCCATCTACACCGGCCGTACGCCAAGTGGCGAATTTCCGTACACCGGTCGTTTATTTAGCGAACGATTCGTTCCCACTCCGATCCAATACCAAAGACCGCGAAAACTACAAATTATCTCTAACGGTATATAATACTGTAACCTCGGCGTACCTCGGCTGGCGAACTCGCCGTCGCGTTTTTCGGCCGGCATCGCGTGTGTCAACGTATATTTTACGCATTGGAAAATCGAATTTGATGTTTTGCAAACACAATTTTCCGGATCTGTGTTACGCCCTGAACGTGAATGCGCTAAGTCGTGGAAATCAAATCGCGCACATCAAATATCGCTCTCCACGCCGCCGGTCCTCGCGCATGGAATTTGTCCGGAAACTACCACCGCATGGCACTTTCGTTTTTGGTTTATTACACCTTGGCGACGCGATTATGATAAAAAAAACTATATATTATTTTTATGATTTTCGCGCATTTTAATCCGTCGATGGACTACTCCGGTACTATTTTTGTATTAAATGTAAAAACGGAAATATCGTTTGTAATATTCGATCGTCGTGTTAATATTGCAGTTTTCCCGTAAAAAACGACGATGGCATAATCATTATTATTTTCTCGCGGATATCGCGTCAATACTCGTATCTAATATGCGGGATAAAGAGTTAATTTTTGAATACGTATATCGGTACGTACTAATTAAAACGATTACAATTTAACATTTGTCCCTACTGTTTATGACGGTCTCTGTAACTACTATACATATATATATATCATATTATTAATATTATTCCATTGTACGTTTAGATTTTCCGAGCCGTCTTTATAGTTTACAGTGTATCGCGCCATTCATTGTCTGTTGTGTAACTAGAAAGAGTTCGCGTCCGGAAACCGCCACCGATCGAGTCGGCGCAAAATTTCCGGTAAAAGAAAAGAAAAAAAAAACGTCGTTGGCGAGCAGAAGAAAAAAATAATCCGACACACCGAGTAATAGACGAAGAGCAATAATGAATATTATCGTCTCATTTGTATATAACTATAATATAGGCGCGTTACAGCTGATAAATAACCGCGCACAGGTGTCCGGTCAAATAATAATGACACCCCGATACCGGGTAACTATAGTTATTACTTTCAGGAGGGCTACAAATTTGATGAGGCCGCGCGAAAAGTTTAATATTATTATACGCGTACGCGACGTTTTTCCGTGCCATAAATAACCTGCGCACCCTGCACACCCTGCACGAAAAAAAAATTTTAAAAACACGTTCGAAATATTATCCTTAACCGTAGTCGGTGAGAAGGGCGAGGAGACCGTAATTTATTATTATTCCTAGGGGGTAGGGAGGTGTTTTTTTTTTCTTTTTCTTGGTCCGTTAATTTGTTTAAATCGAACACAGCCTGATGCAGTGACGATCTCGCGTACGAGCTACCGGAGTGAATTAACTAAATCGGTTTTTATTATTATTATTCTTTTTTCTGTTCTTTCAATACAAAATTTACTCGACATTCTATTGCAGCGGCTATACTACATTGTTGTTTGCCTATTTTATTTCAAGTATTTCGGGTAAAAGTTCACACGGAGTTACGTTTGATTTTACACAAAAAAATAACCTCCCCCCTCCCTCCTGACCGATTTACTCAGTGAAACATCTAATAATGGACAACTCTCCAAAGTGGACACTTTTAAATTCCCCAACAAAAACATATGTACACAAAAAAAAGTTATAACATCTAAATAGCGAACACTCCTAAAAGGTGGACGTGGACATTAAAAACTGATACCAAAATTAAAAATTACATCTCATAAATGGACATAATATATATATATATATATACATACTATATATCGAAAATGTATAAGTAATAAAAATAATATATTTATCTTTTTTACATTTCATTCATATTTTATTATCATAATGAATTTCCTGTTCGATAAATGAAAACTGGTTCGGTTATCAATGGTAGCCAATTTGCAAATAAAGAGCAGAATTACTCAAAAATAAAAAAAATTGAATTGTTTTAATTTTACATAGATATACATACCCACATTTTAATACATACTTATAATAAATAATTAATACATTATAGTACAGCATAATAATAGTTAATTTTTATATAAATTATAATAAATTAATTTATAAATAAATAATACAAATAAATAATACTCATTTTTATGTGTACGTATGAACTTTATATTTTTTCTTATAGGGTTTCCATATAATAGACATTTTGTAATTCCTCAAAAATGTTCACTATATAGAGGTTTCGCGGTATTAAAATCGCTCAATTTCCCTGTGACTATTACCCCGGTTCTCCTCAATCTCCCTATTCTCTTGTTTTCAGATCTCATTCCTCTCCAAAAACCTTACAGATAAAACCCATTTAACTACTCTCTGACCATACCTTTGAAATTCCCAAACGCTTCAATCTCCGTGCACTTCCATATACCTTATTACTATCCAGCCGTTCTTCTTGAAAATTCCCTAATCGTCCGGTTCGCGGACATTCCGAACTTTAGCACCGCAATCTCGTTCACAACTCCAGCGCAGGGTTAAAAGTTCACTTTTTGTATGGTTTAAAGTAATAACAAATAAATAAATCGTAAAATATAAATAATAAATATAATCGTTACTTTTTTAACCGTTTGAAAAATAACTCCCCTCCACCCACCCGCCCACGGATATTTACCGTTTCGTCGTGACGCTTTTAGTATAAGTATAGAAACACGATTAACATATTACAGTATATCATTACGATTCTCCTCACCACCGTTTCCCGTTTTCGCCCCTCGTTTTTTTTTTTTTTTTTTTTTTTTTTTTTTCATTATACAGACCGCCACCGAATAGGTGGATATAATAATACTTATGATAAATATATGCAGCGGCGGCGGCGGCGGCGGCGAATATTTTATGAAAATGTAAACTTTATAACGAGTCCGGTGAAAACGGTTCCGCCGGTCGCCCTCGCCGCACCGGCCGTCCCGCGATCGTCCGGAATCTTATTTCCCCCGGCCGCGGCTTCGCGAGGGTACGAAACACTCGGGCCGCCCTCGCCTCTCTTCCGCGCTCTCGCGCCGACAACGCGCGCTCGCACGCACACGCACACGTCGTGAATGCGGAGACGAAGCGAAAATAATAATATACTCGGGGAGCACTTGACGAGAGAACCCGCCGCCCAGCGTACATGCGATGTGCAACGAACCGTCCGAAACCGAAAAGAAGATGTGCGGCGGCGGCGGCGGCGGCGATATTTGTACAAAAATCAAGCGGCTTAATTGTGAATCCTTTGAGCCGCGGTCACAACGGCGGCGGCGGCGGGTGTGGCGGCAGCGGATGTGGCGGGAGGGGCACGTATCCTACGCAAACGGCGAAATTAATAAATCCGAATGCGCGCGCGTTTCCGCGGCGCGACAACGGCGGCGTACAAAAACAATATTATAATATATACAGGGTGGCGCGTGACGCCACGAATCACGAATCGTATACGGAAACAATTTCAAGTAAATTTAACTTTGATTGATTGATTTTTTTTTTTTTTTTTATTTTACGATAATATTTTCTAAAATGTCACCATCGTCCATTATACGGGCACCGTAAACACACAATTAACAGTATACGTAACCTTTATGTTTATCAAACCCACCAGCGTTTTCAATCTCACATTCAAAAAATATTTCCTTAATAATAAACGTATTTTGTGACGCACGCGACATTTTTTTTTTTTTTTTTTTTTTCATTCTTCTTTGGACGAAAAAATAAAAACTAATTACGTCTCTCGACGCCTTTTTTCAATATATATTCTGAATAATAACTCGCAAACAATACCGACGGGAATACGGAGTATTACGCCTTAAACAGTAGTTAGATATGTCTATTATTATTATTATGATTATTATTGTATTATACGGAGCAAAGAGAAAATTCGGTTCGTTTCGTGTATTATTTCAATGTACCATGGTAAAATAATAGAGGATAGCATATTTTTATCGAATAGTTAAGATTTTTACTCGTTATCGGGTTTATAACACGGCCAGCAGGGGTACACTACTACTAACTATAATTCCGTTTGTATTTTATCCACGAGATAAAGTCGTATAATAATATGTATTCAATGTATAAAATAGTGCGAAGTTTCGGTTCAACGGATCGTAATAATTATTAGCGGGAATTCCTCCTGTCGCTCGCGATGAAATAAACACCAAACGGGGTGTAAAATACGGTTGTACGGTACGAAAAAGAAAAAAAAAAAAAAACTTTAATGAAAAAAAAAAAAAAAAAACAAGAAAAAGTACCGCCCGGCTTGGTTTCTTAAGTTTTATAAAGCCGTACGACATATTATTATATAGGTAACGGCGGCCGCGTTAGCCGCTGGAAAAGGATTTATTTCTGATTACGATTTTAGCCGCCGCCGCCGCTGCTGCGCGTGTCGGTTCTCTTTGATTTCCATTTTGTCATTATTTATCTTAATGCGGCATACCTATCTATTTTCAAGAAAATTCATTATGCAAAGTGTCGTAACGTGCAGGGTGAGGTATACAGAGGTATTATGTCGTCGTCTCCTATATAGCGGCGAACGACGTTCGAACACATAAATTAATACGCCCGCGAAATACTACTCGATTTCCGTTTCGCGGCGTTCACTACTAAAACGACGATTCGTTATTAGATTAATCTTTTCTACCAGAAACCGCGGTCCGATCGAAAAACGACGAGCCTCGTTATTGCATTTTGGCTCTAGTCCGCGTCCGTCGATGAGGTCATTTTTCGATTTCCTTTGTATTTCCCTCAGTGCTGTGTACGCAGGCAGGGGGATGACGGTGGACATATACCCCGTGGGCTTTTTTTTTTTTTTTTTTATACTTAAACATGACTTTAGACCTCCAGTCATCAACGCAATATGGACTTTGTCAACGTGCCTGTTGACAAACAGAATTTTTATCAGAAATATGTGCTGTGGTGATAACTGGTAACTGATCATTGATGATTTATGTCAGATTTATTTGTGTCAGAATAAAATATAATAGATTTTTGTGATTCCGATTTATAACATTCCTCCCGCCCACCACATAACAAACTCTTATGCACGCCACTGATTTGCTTATAGATAATGGGGGAGGGAAACGGGAATATTTTCCTATGATCTATGATTTTACTGTCAAATGTCATTATATATTTCCAATCGCGGTATTTGCGTAATCGATTTATTGTTTTTTTTTTTATTATTTTGGAATTAACGTTAATTTCTTCAAACGCTATTTTCCTTATTTTCTAAATAATGGTAAAATCTTTTCAGCCGGTTGCTTTATAGTTGATTATGAGTTTTTAATTCATTCGATCGCTAGTAACTTGAAAAATACATTATAGTTGACATTTTACTCTATGGTTGATACGAATAATAATTGCAATTATGGTTAAAAAAGAAAAAGAGAGAATAGATATATATATAATAATAATAATTCAACATTATATATAAATATATATATATAAAAATAATGCCTCATGGTGAAATGTTAAAAATGGCCTGTTTAAAAGCACATACACGCTGAAAAAAAAAACTGAAATGACGCCCCTAATTTTTAAAGTCATTTGAAAAATTCTAGTTTGTTTAAGTTTTTATATGATTTTATTATATGAATAGAATTTTTTTCAGCAGAAATCCACGAAAATTCGACACAAAGTTCATCGTACGTTTTACTTCATAGTAAAAAAAGATAAAAAAATAAATTAAATGTATACATTATAATATAGTTATTTTATTTTTCAAAACCCTTAAAGTGCAAGTTTTGACGGAAATCACGGCATTTCAAAACGTGATAACTTATAAATTAAATCTCTCTCTCTCCATCCTCCCTTCGCAGCTTTCCATCGTTCCACCTACAATAGTGGCCCATCCATGAACAGTATTTTTTTTTTAAATTAAGTTATATATTTAGAGTTTCAATAAAATACCTATGCCTAACCTATAAAGGTTTGCCGTTTTTCTCAAAAACAATAAATAAAAATAATTCGACGCGAGTCGGATAAAATAATATAATCATTGTGGAAACGATTTTTGTAAATCGATAGAAGACGAGGGCTGCGGTTCGGAGCAGATGAGCGGCCAAGTGAAAAATAGTACAAAATATTGGTAGGGGTCGGACAGTCAATTTTACAATGGACGGGATTGGGGGCGCGGCAGAGACGGCGACTAGCCGGGTAGGCAATTTCACGGGCTTGACTCTAGGCTCTAAAAATGCCCTTTGCGTTCGGTCTGAAGCATTTTCATATGTGATGGCCATCGGGTTAAGCGAGACCGAAACAATGAACTTCATATCCGGACTGCGGATATATCGCAGGGGATTTAAAAACACTGCGGGATAAGAAGAAAAATGGTCAAACAAGAACGTTTCGGTGTCGTAAACTTTTTACCATTTCCGAGCTTTTACTATTATAAATATAGTTTCGGTTGGTATTACGAGTATTATCATTGGCTTTGGACGTTATTACGGTCGAATTTATATATCTTCTATCTATCTTCTTCTCTATATATTAAAACACGCGAAGAGAAAATTGTATACCCCTCTCTTTTTAAACATATTGCGTGCACGGAGGTGTGTTAGATTTGGTATAGTTAAAGTTCATATAGAAAAGTAGTGAAGAAAGCTAAAATTTATATGCAATATACGATCATACTACCATAACTGTCCTGCGCAGCCTTGCCCGTGTCGTTACCATGGTTTTATATTATTATATTATTATTTATACTATTTAGATTCCGTAATATGCCAACAAATCATATTGCGCTGATAGATCTAATCGATTCAATTATAAAAAAAAATTATACTTTAAAATAATTTATATATAAATTTACAAAAATATTGCTAAGATATTTTCTTGTAGTTTACCAAAGCCCGTGTTTATGGAAAGCAAATATATAATCGCCTAAAATAAATTAATACGAATTAAAATATGAATATTAAAACAACACATTTGTTGGCAATGAATTGCTTGTCTTGTTTCGTTCCTACATATATGTGCATCAAAGATAATATAATCAAAATGTGTAATATTAAATATCTCGGTGCGACCACAATTGTAAGACACGACAAAAAAAAAAAATGATTCTGGTTGAAACTCGCGGAATTCGAATTTAACGCTTGCCCGCATTTTCTATTTGTCGTCTTATTTTTTTTTTCCTATTAATTTTTTGCAATTTTCGGGGCATTGATCCATGGGGAGGAGAGACCGCGGTAAATCACTTATCTTAAGTACTGTCAGTTTTCAATTATCTGAGCCCGACATTACTGCGGGAAACTAGTAGAAAATTAGAGTTCCTTAAATCGATCAAATCATTGTGAAACTGACAGAGTAAACCATTTTAACGGGTATGTGTGTAGTTTCTATACTTTAGTTTATTCGGCTTTTATATAATAATATGTACAATGTAGATATGTGAGAATAGTAGAACACTAATATACTTTAGTGGCGCACATACCGATTACCAACTAATGCAACTGAGTGTGCTCCCAGCAACGGGGGAGGTACAGATTATTTATATATTTGTCCCAAAGGAAAGTTTAAAAAGACTTAAAAATAAATCCTCGAAAAAAAAAACCGAGGGTGGACGACACACTATTGTTAACTGCGTGTGTTTTCGAAATTTGTCTGTGTTCCATGGCCGCAGTTTTTTATAAAATGCATCCCTACATTAGAACAGGGTTATCGTAAAAGTGTGATAATAAAATATTGTTTAAATAATTGTGTAATCAGGAAATACATAATAAATAGTTTTAAAAAAATATTATATAAAAATAGTTGTTAACCCGAG
The DNA here is from genome assembly GCA_956483605.1 of Tuberolachnus salignus. Lineage (NCBI taxonomy): Eukaryota > Metazoa > Arthropoda > Insecta > Hemiptera > Aphididae > Tuberolachnus > Tuberolachnus salignus. Next base: position 16,126,048 of record OY101429.1, read on the forward strand.
TAACTGTAAACGGTTATTTTCAAACTAAATTTATTTTAAATTGTAGCTATACTATTGTCTATTGATAACAATTTATTACAGATGTCTAACATTTTAAATTTGTTCACGTTTATTCCGACAATTTCTAAAATTTAAAATTGTTGAACTTGAGTATAAAAAAAATTGTTATAAAAAAAACAGTAGCTATAATAAATTGAGGATAACAAATTTAAGTAATCAGAAACTTACAAGAAACATCTTATTCGTCATTTTCGAAGAGACAAAAATTAATTATTCTCTAATTTTAACTAAACGTTTTATATAATACAAATACGTGTAAAATTTAATCTAACTTTACATCAATGATAATCATAAATGATGATTTAATAGACTTAATAGAATATTATTTTTAATCATACTCGGTGTATTACAAAAATAAATAATAACAGAAAAATTTACTGAGTAATGTAATTTTAACAAAATAGTCAATTTATTTAACCAGACGAAAAATTAAAAGTAAAAATAATACATAAACGGCTAGGATTTATATTATTTATATTTTAACAACATAAAAGTAACCAGATTGAACAACTATAGCTGCTTTCATTAAAAACTATAATTTTATAACTATGCACTTACCTTATCCGTGACGGAATTCGAACTTACTACTGCGGATCATATGCCAAATCTGAAACAAAATATAAATAATATTATACAGACAACAGATTGAAATGTTTTCTGCTCGTATTTCAAATATTTATTACATAAATACATAACATAGAGAGGAAGTCGGCTATAAATTACTAAAATAAGTAGTAAGGAGGTACTATAGGTGTACAAATTTTAACTAAGAATCCAACATGAAAATCGCCCTTTTGAAATAAGTACAAATTAATAATTAGTTTTACATGAATAAGAAATGATTAGAAAAACACCACCTTTATAGTTTACAAATAAATAAATATAGTCATTCATTCTGACTAATAGAAATAGTTCATAAGATAAATGAATAATATTAACAATTAACTGTAGTTTAATGTCTAGTACTCTGGTGTTTATTGTCTACTACAAAGAATCACAAGGTTTTTGTGATTAATTCTGTTTTTTTAATATAATAATATACATTAATGAAATGCTAGTGTTACAAGTTTTTTTTTTGTGTTTTTTGCCTTTAGTAGTATATTTTATTTTATAAAATTATAGTAATCCGGATTGTGGTTTGCGCTAGTCTCTAAGATTGATTTTAACTGAATTATAAAAAAAAATGGAAAATAACAGAAACTTTTATTTCGTAAATATTCTGATTTTCTCGATGTTTCCCCCACTTCCCCCCCTGAATGTTAAGAAAACAACAAGGAATATCAAAAGAATGACCGTCTCGGGGCACCAACTACAAGACAAGTTTTTTCTACCGGAAATCACACCTGAAATTGATGATACGAGCGTTATTTCTAATATAAAAGTTGTCCGCAGAAGGACAAATAAAGAAAAAAAAGAGCAAACGTACTTTTGAAATTCCTCTGTGTACCGCCGTAAAACACTATTTTAAACTCTGCAAATGATGTACCTATTCTTCATATGAAAACATTTTTTTATTTTTTTATCGTCAACGGCGAACATATATAATTTTGTTCATGGCGACACACGCGTTTTGCCGAGTAGATTTTCCCTTCAAACGTCGTATGTCTGACAAAATAAAGAATATTACAACGGCGCTCGGCAGTGAAGTCATCGTCTATATATATATATATATATATAAATATATATAAAGGAAATAAAAAACGCGCGGGAATTCAAAGCGAATAAAATACTCGTCGTTAATGCCCCACAGACTTCAATATAGGTAGTTATAGGAGGTGCCTACGTACATATAGGCAGTCGGAGCAAAGGTAAAAATGCATAAGTGTTTTTTTTTTTTTTTTTTTTTTTTTTTACTGGCAAATGCAGTGGTGGGGGGGGGAGGTGAGATGTGGAATTCTAACCCATATTGTCCAATGGGACTACTGCGTATATGCGCATACGGTACGCAAGTGCATAGACGCAGCGCTATATTCAAATGTTATCCTAATACGTGCATACGTACAATAATATTACGTGTATTATTACTATTGTGAACGCGTAACTCTTGAGCTGGAAAACGACCAAAAAGTATATAAAAAAAAAAAATGGTACACAACCGGGCAATAATGTATGCGGGAGAATATGTCATTGTTAGTTTCTCGCACTCGTGCCCGCCCCCAATCGCCGTCGCTGTGCGTTCACGGGCGTCTTTGCGTCCACGCATAAGGTAATCCCGGGGACGTTGACGGGCCGCTCTTCGGGGCCTCCCGGACAATGGCGGCCAATCAGTTGTACGAAAAGTTAAGACGGCGACGGCGTACGAAATTCGACGTACGAAACGCCGCGGGGTTTGACAATTTTTTTTAGAACACTACAATCGGACCCTTATGGGACCGTAAATATATTTGTTTTGCCCGTCTGCGAGGCCAATCCGGCGAACCGTTGTGGTGCGTTTCGCCGCGACGTTTTCGCTGAGCCGCGTGCGAAGACACAAGACGGTTACGTATTATATTCGAATTTACAAAATACAGAAAACCGCATGAACAGCAATAGAGAAAAATTGTATTAAAACGTCAAGGAGGTTATCTTCCTAATATCCCGCCCCCTCCACCTTTGAATACGCCGCTGCGTACAATATAATAATAAAGGATTTCAATTTATTTACGAAATGGGGCGGATTTTTATTTAAGTTTTTTTTCACTACGAACCAACAAATTATCCATTTACACGTATACCAACATTTTGAGTAAATTTGATTATGTTCTTTTACCGTTAAACAATTATATATTAATGTCTGGAAAACGCCTAAAATCAAACACACTGAAGAATCTTAAATGTTAGAAAAATAAAACTAAAAACAAATATACTATACAAAACAAAACAAAAAAGGTGGGCCGGTTAAGCCGTTATTTTAAATGACAGTAAAATAAGACAAAGAGAAAAAAAAAAAAATAAGTAGAAAATACGAATGCGAAACCAATTACAAAACTGCATAGCAATATGCAATAATTATGACGATTAAAAAAAAAAACGCACGCGTCGGGAAAAATGTCATATTTTTTTGTTTTCCGATATAATCACGTAGTTATATTTATGAATTATTTATTGTGGCTGCTCGGTGTTTAATTGGCTATTATTGCGTTTAAACGTAGGGCGAGGTTTTTTTTTTAATTTTTTTTTTTGCGTCTGCATTTTTTTTTAATTTTATTTTTCTGACGGCAAAGAAGTGGCGGGGTGGTTGGGGGTGACAAATATATATACAAAATGTTTGAAAAAAAAAAAAAATTAAAAAACCGTCGGGCGACGGTGTGGCATTAATAAAACGGGCCGCTTGGCGTTGCGTTAGCTCGGCGCGCCGGCCGGTTAAAACACCGGCTGCGCGCGCGCGCGCGCGTTTTACCGGTCGCGCAGCGGCGCGTTTAACGGCGACAAACGATTATTGAAATATAATCAAATTAGCCCGGTGTCCCGCCCAGTGAATTGGCCACATCATTCCAATCTGCGTCCACTTCAGACCCGGGTGCGCACCGGCTACGTACTAATTGATACGCGCATACAAACGAGGAAAAGGAAATATTGCGCGGCGTACGGTTAACGTAAGTTTGTAGTCAAAGGTCTCGCGACTGGGTGGCGGGTGGGTACGCGAATTTCCCGGCAAACGACCAAGTTTCGCGACGTATTGTCGGTACGCTCTAAACGCGAAACGTATTACTATGATGGCAATTTAATATCAATTAAAAACAAAGTTTACACTATAGGGCCGCCGCTACATATACGAGCGAAACTATGTCCTTTCGCCCCCCCCTCCCCACACCACACACACTCCATTAGTCAACTTTTAAGTACAAATTTTTTTCTTCTGATATAATCAAAAATAATTCGAAATTTCAACGCGTCGAAACACTATGACAAAAGACCGCCCCACACAGGGGTAATAAGTTATTATTAAAAATGTATAACTAAAAACTAAATGTTTTAAAAGAATATACGAAAAAAGATTTTTTTTTTTTTTTTTCTTTCTTTTATACAATTTTTAGTTAACAAATAATTGCTATATAGTATTTAAATTTGATATTTATAATTTTTATTTACATTAAAACTTCACTTTTCTAGTTGATAATGCACGTTTTCGTTTAAGAGCCGATTTATCATAATATAATATATCAATCTAATAGTTTATCGTTAAAATGTTGAAATGCACTATACTTACGTTTGGTTTTGTAAATTCTTTTATAATTACTGAGAAATTCGTTGATTGAGCAACCTCATTTTCGATGGAAATAATAGTCTACTAGAGATGTTAGCTGCTCGTCCCCTAACTTTGAACGCTGATAATAAGTTTTAATTTTTCGAAAAAACTTCTTCATACCACTGGCAACAGTAACTGGAATCATAAACAAATTCCTTAACGAAATCCAGAATTACTTGGGAGTAAGTCAGACATATTTGATTGTAACAAATATTCCAACACTGCTTGATACATATCTTTTGGGCAATAGAGTTTTTATATGTTCCAACTCGACTCGACATAGATCCGTTCTCGTAGACGTGAAAACACCGCAACGCTGTGGAAACGGCCGCAGGCATATCGCGTAATCAAAAAAATATACGATATAGGACCGATTGGAAATCAAATTTTATCCACGTACGAAAATAAACCGGCATAATATAATTTTTACTTTTATTACGTAAACCGCTATTTTTGATATTTGTTCATATTCTGTTGGGAAAACTCACAATTGTTATTATTTTGGTTTACGTTATAATATCGTTGAGGCGCTTCGCTTATAGCAGACGTCCTGGTCGCCCACCCACTGTACAACAATATTAAGTAAAGGTAAACATATACGAGGGGTGTTTCGTTATATAACGTGGAACATCGGGGATTCTTGTTGGAATCGCGTTTGCCCGATGTTCCCGATACCGTTTTTGTCCGGGTGTTTGTAACCTAATTGGATACGTTTTAGTAGATGTGATAAAAATCAAATGTTCATAAATATCACTGTTTATTAATCTTTAAATACTCGTATATATATATACATTAATCTATTTTATTTGTAAATCTCACGGGATACTTTGAAATAAATATTATATTTGTAAGTCGGGTAATTTATATTCAACATTTCTCCTGATATTACGGGTGAGTTTGACGCCCCCAGATCTGTTTATTAATTATAACATACTGTAATACAATTGATATATAAAAAAAAAAAAATACAAAAATATCGTCGTGTTGAGATTTAAACCGTTAACACTGCCGCCATTTGTTTAATTCGATCGGCCTTACCTACCTATCTGATGTCAGGTGTGAGTGAATGAATGAAGAACTAGTCTATTAAATACACTGTTGTGGGCTTTTCCCGCGCCTCTTTGGATTTTATTAATCCGACCTACGAAATGTCTAAAGAAAGACGATAAAAAAATGAATATACCTACGCACATAATATGAAGACTGATAATCAATAACGGGCTAAGTGCTAAAAAAAAAAAAAAAATTTAGTTAGACTCGAAAACCGAACAATGTGCCATCGCCTACAACCTATAAAGAGGTCTATATGCCACGACCATAATATTGGTGTACAAAAAGCCCAAATAAATGTCGTGAGAGCTATGTGCCGGGTGTTGTTATAACGGATTAAGTGCGATTGCATGAATGCAACAAGATATCATCTCAGCTCCCTACTAGTAACGAATCAATGTGTTCAATAGATCTTGAACAAGTTCTGTCTCTTCCGGATTTAACCCATGGCCAGATGTTCTATTCACGTCAGCTTTCGTGTTTTAATCAATGTGTTCATTTTGGTGACAACAACAAATGGCTCATGTTTTTGTGGCACGAGGGTATGAGTGGACGAGGTGGTGATGAAATCGCTTCATGCCTCTTTAACGCACTCGGTAGTCCTGCTCATAGTAATATCATGATTAAAAGAAAACTTACCGTGTGGTCAGATAACTGTATCGGACAAAATAAAAATAAAATGATGTTATTTCATTGGATTTATTTGACGATTACAGACAAGTATGATGAGATAAACTATACATTTTTGGTCTCTGGCCATTCATATTTGCCACGCGACAGGGATTTTGCCCAAATCGAGAAACGCAAAAGGGTTGAAATTGCCAAGTTTCTAAGGGCCTGGTGGTGAATGCTACACCGAATAATCATTTTATAGTTACTATGCACAAACCTGACGACTATTATTGATTTCAGACGAGCAGCCGATTTATACATCAACACGACAAAACTAAAGATTTACAAATGCAGTTGGATTAAAATTGAAAAAAAAACGGAGTCGTTATGACGAAAACAACGTTCAATGAACTTGTAACACGGAACACCCGCAAGGTTCTTAAAAAAAGAATTAAAACTCAAAAAATTAAGAACTCAATTTTACCAACACTACCGTGTCATAACAGTCTATCTGCCATAAAGAAGAGGGGCCTACAACAGATGCTCCGGTATTTGAAGGAAGAAAATCGAGCGTTCATCGAAGAATTAATCAAATAATTATAATTATAATAAATTAATTTTTATGTAATCTTGAAAATTAAAACGATTTAATTTATCAAAAGAGCTAGATACTTTGTTCATTACATACCACCTTCTACATTTTTCTGAATAAAATATAATTTTATTTTAAAATACAAGGGGAAGAAAATTCAATATAATTTTGCAATAATCATATCAAACGTAATCTAGATTATAAATAAAAAATTTGATTTAGGTTTTTTTTTTTTTCTTATCAACAATGTTTTGATAAAACAAAAAAAAATTGAATAGCTCAAAAACAACTTTTTGGCGCTTAGCATTAACGGTTAATGATTTCCACTCTTCATATATCAGAATATTACTGGAAATTTCCCGGGTAACGACGGATAGTAACGGAACGAAACGAAATTCCAATACGTTCGTTCCGGAGCGTACGAAATAATCAAAGGAACACGTTTCATTGGAAAACTGTGTTGTATAATATTATCTCGGAGTTTTGATTAAAACCGACCTCGGGCCTCCATCCCGCCGTCGGTGTGTGTACGCCTATAAAAAATATATACGTATACGCATCAAACGTATATTGCAGTGTTCCTATTCCGGCTAGAAACATATACGCACATATGTATTCCTTTTAAAAGTTTGCGGGCGGTGAATGATATAAAAAAAAAAAAAAAAAAAAATTCATATATTATAAACGCGCGGGATTCGGGAAAAGAAAAGAAAATAATATACGCGTGCGGCGGCGAAAACGTATATATGTGTATACAATACATCTAAAGTCGTAAAACAATTTCGATCGCGTGTGTGTGCTCGGCGCACCATATACGTAGGTATTATATATATATATATATATATATATAAATATTTATACACACACACACTTTGGAATAAGAATCGACATTGCGTTTTCATCCCGCGAGCATTATTTGTCAGTTAAAATTTGTTCGTCGAGTAGAAAAAAATAAAGAAAAAAAAAAAAAAAAAGAAAAAACTGCGGCGGCGGTGGCGCCGGTAAAGTATAAAAAAAAAATAGAATTTCCGTTTCTTATACACATCCCGTCGTCCGTTGTTTGCGCTTCGTCCTGCAACTGCGGGCAAAAGATTTGTTTACTCCGGTTTAATATAACTGCATATTAAATACATATACTCGTATATATTTATATACCGTCGTATTTATTCGTTTGGCTTTTGTTCCAGCCGGTGTATAAATCGGTTGAGCATTTTCTCTCCGATCTCGGTTTTCGATTCGATAAAAAAAAAAAAAATTAACATACACGTACGACACGTTCCGCCGTCATTATTCTCAGTGCCCGCGTTTATTTTTTTTTTTTTTTTTTTTTTTTACTTTCGCTCGTACACTTACACGGAAATTTGTCCTCTCGAAACGTACTAGAAGCTAAATTATTATAATTTTACATGGTGGTTGTTTTGCATTTGCATTTGCATTTGCGTCGTGTTATACGGCGGAGCCTATTTTTTATTATTTTTTAGTAAACCTTGCCGGCACAATGTGGCGTAGTCCGAAATTAAATGTTCGCAATACGGAATCGTGAAACGCGTACTAATAAATACGTAATAATACGTTAAAATTGTATACGCGGTATGTAATTATGATTATCGACAAACTACAATGAATAAATATACGATAATTTTTTTTAAGTTTTCTATTGTACGGTATTTTATGCGATAGTTTTTTTTATTTTTTATTTGAACGGTATGGAACTACGGTAGTAGTATAATGGGGGTGTGCGGGACGTACCGTCTCGATATACCCAAAATAATGCGTAGGACGATTTTTTTATTTTTTTTTTTTTTTGTTAAAAATGCTATACGGTCAAGGTTAGGCAGTTATTGGTTCCATATGTACGTCAAAGTCACGGGACGTTAGTTACTCGGTGGTATGTTGGGATACTCGTAATTTTTTATCGTAATTATATATTTATAATCGTTAGAGATAACCAATCAATTATTATTATTATATTTTATATATATACACACACACACACACACATGTACGTCTCTTTTAATTTGATTTAATAAAACTAAAATACTGCATAATATAATACGTATAATAGTGTACTACTTCTATACGTAATGAAATATGAATACTGAAATGTAAAACCCTGCCTCTCAAAGAGAGACAGAGAAAAAAAACAACTCATTAAAAATTTAAAATACAAATAATGCACGTATAAACGTACGCATTCGTACTGCGTTTTTACATTACGAAAAAAAAAAAACACTAAAAACGACTCGAAATGATAATATTAGTGTATTATAATAATAATGCCTGTTAGTCCGGTCTCTTATTTTCGACTCGGTACGGTAATATACTTTTTTACGGACAATTATTGTAACCGACCTACTCGCTTTTTACAAGTTTTCCTACATGCATTTGTACAGAAAAAAAAAAAAATAATTTAATATATATAGTGAAAACATTTCAGGATAACGAATTACTATATATGCCTAGGTATACCTATGTCTATATAACATCGCGTTGCCCATTCGAGAATATATAATAAAAGAAAGAATCGCTTGTTATTCCCAATTCGTGAACATTTGCATTTGTGTGTGTGTGGCCAACGCGAATATAAAAGTGGAAAAAGTTTTTTTAGAAGAGCGAAATGCGGAGAGAAAAAAAGAGGGAAAAAAAAGGTAGGTGGGTTCTTTTTGACATGAGAACGGGGTGCGCGAGCTTATTGAAAGGCAAATGACCAAGAGTCCAGAATTAATCCCAACTGACTTTATATTAATCACGGTGCAACAATTCCACATCACAAAAGTTTATATTACCATAAATTATACTCGCGAAAAGGTATTTCTTTTCTTTTCTTTTCTTTTCGCTTTACTTTTTTTTTCTTTTTTTTTTTCTATTTTCTTTTTCTTTTATCCGGTTTTATTAAGCATTGTAATTTTCGACCGCCGAACAATAACTAACGCTAATTTCAATATTTAAATATTGTATAATTAAGATTTTATTCGACAATACTTATGTAGTAACCGGAAATTAGCCTGGTACGTGTAAATTAAAATCGTTGAAATTCATCGCAATTAGTATTAGTTGAAAAAAAAAACCGTCCTTTGTAATAGGTAAAAAAAAATATAATATTATGTTTTCGCATTCTTTGCAGTCCCGTTTTAAGAAAGACTTAATATTTTCTATATTTTAGCATCGAGTAGCTACCGTCCCCACGTTAATCATTTTAATTTACAATAAAAAAAAAAAAAAAAACTATGTATACTTACTAAAGTGATATTATTTCCACGTTCGTCCTTAGAAAATATATTGAAAAATTACGCAAATAATTTTTGTTCGCCTTAAACTCGAATTAATTACAATTAGTAAACGGTTAATCCGGTATTAAATTATAATTCGTATACAATTTCAAAAGGTGATTCTCATTAAGAATTTAAAATTAAAATTAAATTTATAAATTACCCATCATTAGGAAATTGAAAGTTGATACTATATAATAATATACTCGATACTATTTTAACAAAATATTATAATATAGAGGGAGTAGATAAAAATATTATGATAATTATGTAATATTATACTGCAGGTTTCTTCGGGTTTTAATGGGTAACTTTAGAAATTACAACTCGTGTTGTCAAAAGGCATTAAAACCCTATTTTGTGGGCTTTGACAAACTAGAGTTTTTATATTTCTATCAAAATCAATTTGTAATTTAGATAGGCTAACGATAATTATTATCACCCCACAAAATCTGATCGTCCAATAGCGCAGAACTGATTCACGCTGAATTTGTTTGTAAATCAAAAACAATAAAAAAATACCCGTTTTGAGGAGGGTTAATCATTTTTATTTCGTTTTCAGTTTTACAATTGAATTTGCCGCTATAGTCCGTTCAGACGGTATAACAAAAAAAAAAAAAAAAAACCAAATAATTTTAAAGCTATACAACCGCTATATGATTCAATAAAATCATCTTCGAAATAGATTATGTTAAATGGGAGTTCAGCTCGGCAGAATTGATCGGATACCTAAATAATCGAGTAAAAATTATACAGTTAAACCCGTGTTACATGGAAATCTGACTTTTATGGAATAATTGTATGGCGCCGGCAAGCTTAATATGTGTGTTTTCAAATACATCGTTACCTGATTAAGATACGGATATCTGTTTAACGTAAAAATGAAAATATGACGATATTGAAAATTTGAACGAAAATAATAAAAATGTACTTGTACAATCAATTTTCACTGTCGGGATAAAAATCGAATAGAAAAGCAACATAACAAAACCGAAAACATTGGATGGGTTTTCGTTTAAAGAGTAAGGAATTTTATGTATGCAATACAACTAATAAATATTTATATATTTTGTATTATTATATATATATATCAGTGTCTTGTTAAAGATGATAACCTGTATAAAGTGGACAAAATATACGGTCCCCCCCCCTTTTCCATATTGTACGGGTTTCACTGTATTTCTTGTGGAATTAACGAATGTGTTTTAATTCTACTATCCCTGTAATACGAATACGAGAAAATAGAAAGTGTATTTAACGTATCCGCCATGTCCTTATATTTACCCACAGACACTTGAAACGCATCCGTGATTTTATTTCATAAATATAATTTTATTTTGAACGTACAAATATCAGTTTCGCCATTCGTCGTATGACGTATGGTGTTTACTTTAATGCTTTTGAAAAGAGCACGATCGCATAATCACCACGAAAATATTATATTATTGTGTATTATACTGTATACCTATTTTATTTATGCATTCGGAAATTTAATACTCGCCCTGATGACGACGACGACGACACGTCCAACCAACCGACCGTATCGGAATAATATGCAATATCCGTATAAAACTACGGCCTTTCCGATTTCAACAGTATAATATATACTGATATAGGTAACGTAACTCGCGTTTTCGGCCAGCTAGGGCCACACAATAAAATTAAAACAAAAACGCAAGAGCCAAGAGCAGAAAAAAAAAGTCCTCGACTACCGAATATATAGTATCCAAAAATTACACAATAAAATCAAAACATGGCGTTCACAATATTAACTGCTCTAACAACACACAACACACAGACTTCAAAAAACCCGTAAACAAAATTAACACGCGACAAATGTACGTTACGATTACCGTAATAATTACGTTATATTTAAATATTATAAATTCAAAAACACTATATTTTTTCTTTCAAATACATGTTTTAAGATAAATATTTAATATTTACCTATTGCAAAAAAAAAAAAAAAAAAAAAAAAAAACAATTTTAGTAGTGAAAAATATGTTTCGCGTCTTATGGTATGGCACGACCCCTGTAGTAAATTATATTGCACATAATACGGAGAGAAAAATGTAAAAAAATAAATGTCCGGATGGAACACGGCGAAATGCCCACCACTCGGGTACCTATATTTTTATTAGGTATACAATACGGAATGGTAAAAAAATTAAAAAAATAACCACTCTAGGTTTTTTAGGTTTTGCTTTACCGGCGTTTTGGGAATAATTAAAAATGCAATTATTATTACCGTGGTTGTCTTATAAATTCTACTCGTTTTCGTAGTCTGAAAAATGTTCTCCGACCCGGGGGGGGAAGGGCAGGCAATGGGTAATATTGCGGTATAATATTATAGACTCATCGTGGCACTTATTATTATTTTTTTTTTTTTTTTTGTTTTTTTGCCAACTATTCCCACTACCCATACAAAAAACATTTACAAATTAATATCAAGCAAAATATCATCAAAATGTATTTCAATGAAAACTTTGTCGATTCGTATGATTATCAATTGCCGTTTGAAAAAATCGCACAAGTCAATATGGCTGTTTTGTCAACACGCATTGCATATAATTAGGTAAGCGCGATAAAAAAAAAAAAAAATGATGAGTAATGTCATAACTTTGAGAATTGAACGCATCTTGGTAAATTTCCCAAAAAGAATAATGTCTATAATTTTTTTTACGCATTTTTCTTTGAACGGTAATTAAATATATCGCGAAATGTGCAAAACATTTGTTCTTTCTACTATATTGCACCTATATAAATTATAAGTATATTATTTTAATATTCAATTAGTTTTCCGTTGTATCCAATCTTATTCTCTCGGTAGAGAGTTATTATCTAGTATACTATATCCGACGTTGGATTTATATTCTCGTGGTATATTGTAATAATAACATTATAATATTCAGTTTAAAAAAAAAAAATGGCCTACGAGAGACGTATTTTTAAAATAAATAAAAATCGAATTACCTTTGTAATAATTTATTTAAATCGCAAAAAAAAAAAAATATATATATATATATATACATATATACGAGTAAATCGTAATAACTCTATTAGGAAAAAAAAAATTCTCAATACAATAATACGTTTAGATAGGTTGGTGCCCATAATATTATAGTACCGGTACGAGAACACAATTTTCTGGAAAATTGCTTTATTCCAATACTTTGCGTAGGCTACTGCCCCGTCCACTGGTTAAAAAAAAAAAATACACGGATATGTAAGATACTGTTATTTAATAGTAGATTTAATCGAATAAAAACCAATATTTTCCTCTCTCGGTGTTTAAATAAATATAATATTCAAAAATTGAGTAGATATGTAATATCCAGGGTTGATAATATACACGTATAATATGTTTTTGTGTTTTGAAATTGGTTCTTAAAATATAAAAATATAAAAATATTTCACGTTTCATATATTAAGTTTATATATATATAACAGTTATGTAAGTTAAATATAATAGTAAAAAAATGTTATATATTATAAAAAAAATCTATTTGTTTTTTCAATTGTCCTTTCTCATTCGTTCCTATCTAAATAGAAAATAATAAAATATTTGTTTATAATTAAAATTGCATACAAATTGTGTTGATAATATATTTCTATGTGTTTGTGTACTTCGCGCGACTATAATATGAAATAATATACTCTTATTTTTCGTGTATAATTTAATAATATAAAAGTGTTACGAATATCACGAGTATAATGACTTATAAATTATAAATATTCGAAAATCGAATAGACATGCAATAATGCAAAGAGGAATACACGAATATTATTCGAACGTTTCCCCTGCAAATTACGAGTACGATATCAATATAATTATATACATAAATATGTCAACTGGTACATACCCTCCTAACTAGTTGTTTTTCCATCAGAAAGTTTAACAATTTTTCACGTCTTTATAGTTATTCGAGCTACAACCGTAATGCGCGTGTATGAACAACAAATGATTTTATTACACGCTCTAGAATAGCACAGTTGTCGGGTATTGTTCCTAGTCTGTCATCCACAAGGAGTAAAGACAGAATTATAAAGCATTCAAAACGACGCCGACCGTACAATTAACGACGACGAGTAGAATATATTATTATTCTCCCTTGAGCGATTTAAAGGAAGTTTGAATACGTTATGTGTGAATGACGTGCCGCCGGTAAAGAGACCATAATATATTGTGTACGGAACATTATTTTCGTTTGTATATTATTATAGGCAGATGTCTTCTTCGTCGTCGTTATTATAAAGAGTAATTCGGGAAAACTTTTGAAATTAATGTTTAGTTAAAGCCAGTAGAGGTACCCAATTCGAATTCGGCGGACAAATATGAGAACTAAGACCACGGCGGTTTCAGTTTTACAAATTATCATAGTAGATAGAATGTTGTAACAAAATTAAATAACTAATTTCACGATGATTAAAAACTATACAACTATTAACACCTCCAATAAAATGTTAAATGCACGTTCAATAAATCAATAAACGCCACTAAATATTGACAAAAGAAACCACGGGGTTTCGATACGCTGCTCGTGCAGAATAGTGTTGATAAGTAGCGAAGTTAAGTCAAGTTAATACAGACAAAATTAGATCGAGGTAAGTAGCGGGGACTAAAACCAGTGAAACCTTGATGATTTTATCGGTTCCAGTTCCAATTTCGGTTCTTAAAATTATAAAATAAGGGTTTCGGTTAACAATGGTTCTTAAAAATGTATAGTTTCAAATAGCATTGCTAGTATAGTAATTGCTTATTAGGATTTTTTTTTTTTTTTTTAACAATAAAACTACCAACAAAATAAATATTTGGTCACAATAATAAACTCTATTATTATAATTATTATTCACTCTGTATTATGTTCAATTTAAAAAAAAAAAAAAGAAAAAAAAGTGGGAAAGTAATTTTCAAGTAAAACTTCATAACGAATTCAAGCAAGTTTTCAAAAGTTTTATCCGATTACTAGGACAGTCGGTACAATTGGCATAATAAAGGTAATTTTGATAAAAAAAAAATTAAAAAAAAACACAACCAGTGTCGAATTCTCACGCGTACCAATTTTTCATACATTTTAGACCAATAAGTGTTGGGAAATTAGACATACTCCCCAATGTCCGATTAAAATTTTTAAGATATGTATGCATTTGTTGACAGATTTTCCAACTAAACGACCGTTAAATCCGTCACTGCCCGTGGCTTCCTGAATTCTAGGGCACTGCCCCGCTTCGCCCTATAATAGCTAAGCCACTGGTAGATCCATAGATTATACATCACACTATATTAACAATGTATTGCGCACCTTAACAATTTCTGGTTTGTGCACCTACCCATCTTAAATTTCTTTAAACAGATAAAATACAATATTTTTACTTGAAACAATTATCTTATCATAAAATATCAGCTTTACTTAAAATTATATTTACAAAAAACGATTTTACAAAATCTCGGGTCGATATTTTATCTCAATAAATAATAAGTTTATAAAATAATAATATGAAATATTAAAATTGAAGAAGTTTTGCGAATGTAGATAAACTTTCAGCAATTTTATCTATAATTTTGTATGTGTCAGATGAGTAATCATTTTCAATGCTAAGAAGTCGAGCATTTAACAAATCTTGTTCCATACTTGATCGTAGTCTTTTTTTGTATAATCTTCAATTTAGAAAAACCTCTTTCACAATTAGTTTGTGTGAAGGCCAAAGTTAATACGTATTTATTTAATACATATAAGTTTAAGAATGCTGTAGAGTGTAAATTATATTTTCGTATATTTAAACTTTAAAACACAATTTTTCACATTTTATTTTTTGATGTGATTTAGGTTAGATGAGTGAGAAGTCTGAAAGTCTTCATAGTTATTAGCATTGCTAATAAAGACATAATCGTCAAATTGATCTATTTCAAATTCATCGTACTTAGTTTCGGAGCTACAATCTGATATTTGGTCACTAAATGGGTGAGGTATGTTTTCAAAAAGTGGTTGGGTGGATTTGACTATAGTTTTATAGGATCAAGCAAAATTACAAAGTTCTTCTTGTAAATCATTGCAATTGATAATAGCCTTTTCAGCTAAAAATCTAAAGTACCTTTGGGAAAATCTCTGGCTTCAATGGCAGTGCTAGAATCAGTTTCTTCAGAATAAGCAATGATATGAAGTGCCTCCAGTACATTGTAATTATTTTGAGAAAGTTCAACTTCGTTTTGATTAGACCAGTATTCAAATATATTTCGTAATACAGTATGTGCACTGTTCCATCTAGTGGCACTAATTTCTTTCAGTTTTCTTAATTTATCTGTACCAGTTTTATTTGCATTAACAATATCTCTCCAAACAGAGACAATTAGTAAAAATAGAATTAGGAGCGTCAATTTTTAACTAATTTTGCAAACCATTATATTTCCCACTCATGTTCCGTCAAAAAATCACGAAATTTAAATCAATTTTCATAGACTCACTTAATTCTTTTTTAATTGTTTTATACTGACCTTCAACTGTTGCTAAAGAGTTACCGTTATTAAGTCTTTCTTTAACAAAACTTTTGCTATTAACATTGACAAACCTCACACATATACATATTTGATCTTTTAAATTGATATCTTGAGTTGAATCTACCTCTAATGAAAATAACCCAGCTACTATTGCTTTTTGTAGTATATTGCCCATTAGTATAAAAATATTTTGAATAATGGTTTTTGACAAAAATGTAATAATCGAACCACGGCCATGCTTTTGAGATTTGTTAAATTCTCATAATTATTTCAATTATGGACTTTTTTTTGAAATCTTATTAACATAAACATGCATTATTATAGATATAAATTGATAAAAAAATTAGCACTTCCAAAAAGTTTCCATGAATTTTTTTCTAAGTCTTTTAAAGACTTATACACTCTCAAATCGTTAACTCCTAAAACCAATGTTCTGTTTTAATAGAAGTATTATAATACTTATCACTCTATGAACAATCTCTCGGTTATTTTTAATAAAAAGTGCCCTTTCAGTATTTAGAATTTGTTCTACATTCCTTTCTGTAAAATGAATTAACAAGAAGTCACATCAGAATGGTATTGTGATTTTTCATGTCTGTTGAGCCTTTCATACAAATATTTAATGTTGATTACCGAACCAGTGCAAAAAGATAAATTCCTATCCATTAAAAATGCCATGCATACTTTTATTATCGACTGTGTACGATTACTACATTATTTGTACATTTTCTGATGTAGCCAATAAATGAAAATAAACTTTACGCAGATCAAAACTCATTGATTTAATATCGAAAGGCTGAATTGGGTGAAGCTTCAGAAATGTCATTTTTTCGCTTACAGATGAGTTTTGTTTCGGTGCTATAAAAGTTTTATATTCTATGTTGCATACTTTTGTACAATAATAACCAAATTTTACATTTAACAGTTCCACTTTAGTATATGTATTTTTTGTCTGACATTATAATACCACTTTGATTTACAATGTACCTAATAATTAAAAATCAATTTATAATTAAACTACTAAAAATAACCGTTTATATTTAATAAATATACATTTTATTTTATTTAATAATAGTGACATTTAAAAGTTTAACAGTTAGTATTTTTGTTTTGATGCATTGAAGACGATAGTGCAACTATAATTTTATTACAATATTTATACTTTTTTTTTATCATCATACGGTATTTTAATAATACTAAACAATGTATACAAATTTTAATTCTTCTATTATTGAAACCCAAAAATATACATGTTATTATAATATTAAATCATAAAATATTATAGGTAGGTACTCACTTAAATTAACGATTGACACAGTAGACAATTGAGCACCAGTGGTGAACGGTTCAAAAGGAAATGAAACAGAATGAAATATATAATTAAGATTTAAGAATAACAATTGTCCTGTATCGTCATTTGATATACATCAATTATATATTAACCTTTTTTCATGAGTAATTCACTTTAGCTATTTGTATGCTATTTATTATAGTATTGTTATAATGTTCAATAGATAGATAAGATAATTTTACACATTATACCTACAGTACACAGCGAACGATTCATTCATCCAAAACATGACGATTCCCGTTACTGAATAAAAATAAAAAATATATTTTCTATTTCCAATATTTTTTTAATGATATTCTTTGACTGTGGCCCGAGGTGCGATCGAACTTTAGCATCCTGTCCCAGTCCGCCACTGGTATACATATTAATAAAACTATATTTAATTTTAAATATATATGTTAATAAATGGAATAACTAAATTCTTTATTTCACTTAGAATCTAAAATACATTACCCTGATAGATACATAATACTTATCTTTACTGAGCCATAAAATAATACCTATTTCGAGTATATTAATCTAAATGATAAGAAATTCAGAAAAAAAATTTTTAGTTTTAAAAAGATCTAGGATTCAATAACGACAAACCTAAACATTTCAACATTCAATAACATTAACATGCATAACGTCTGTTTTAATCACCCTAATAAATCAAAATGCAAGTAGAGCTAATAAAATAATAGTTACAACTCCCGTTTATTTACCTCCATAACTTCAGAATTGTGTCTTCCAAACGAGTTAACATTACGAAAATATTTTTTATAAAACATACAACTTAAATTCCGAAATAATTCGTATTCATTTGATACAATTACTTTACAATATTTTTTTTTAAATTACTTTACAGGTTTCATTTGCCAAAGACCATCGTTCAAATAGTGACAGTTTTCAATACCGACTCCTTTATTTACTTTTAATCTGAAAAAAAAAAAAAATTACATTCATCAAAATTCCTATGGTAATATTATAAAATTGTATAACAATTAAATTACATGTCATCCGTAGAAAGACTTGTTATTCCAACAGCGAGTGCGTGCTGCTTTCCTTCTGCCATTACAGCCTAAAGAAATATTGATTAAATAAAATACTGGTAAAAACAAATGCTCGATATCATTTTATCAGTGTAGTCCAGCAGTAATATTATTGTGCATTTTGACTAACAGCAATTATATTAAAACATGAGTATTATATAATTATCATCATGATATAAAGAATACTTACCACAATTGTATTTTGCGGAACAGGCTCAATTTTTGCTCCAGGAGAAGTCAAACCTGGACACATAATGTTAGCACCACTCATTACGAATTTAATGGCACCCAAGTCCACTTGTTCTTTAGGAAGGAAAAATGGATCTATAAATTAAAAATACGATTTTAATTAGGTAGCAGTTTTCTGTTTAAGAGAATTTTCAAAATGTTATCAATTTTGTAAGACTTGAAAAAATGTTTTACATTTTAATGAAAAGATTAATCTACTGCCCAATACCCATTAAAGAGGATGGGGAAATTTTTGTCTAAACTCATCAATATTTTGCAGTTATACTGACTATCTTGGTAATCGGATAAATCTTCTAAAAACATGCTTGAATTTGTCATTAACTTTACTTGAAATACCATCAAAATTTGTTTTTTTCTTTTAATTCTAAAAAAATCAAATTTTGAAGGGTTTAGGGTACAATTTCAAAAAAGTTTAAGTTGTTTTCGAATAAATTTCATAACAAATTCAATCATGTATTCAAACATTGTATCAGATTACTAGGACAGTCGATACAATAGGCAATAAAATTGGATATTAAATTAAAAAATTGTAAAAATCATATTGATTGATTATGAATTGCAGCAATACTAAATATTATTAATATTATTAATATGAACTATCAATATTAATTAAGTTGGTTACATAATTTAAATTAAATATAGAAAAATATTATAAAACTCTCTAAAAAAACTAATATACCTACATTTATGAAGAAGTTTCAGTGTTGGTAGCCAAGGACCATTTCTATGTCGGAAAAATAAACAATCACCAGCCGAATTAACAATTATTTCGATGTGGTCTTGGCTAAATAATAATTTGACATTAGTAAAAAAAATTAATAAAACAATAATTTATTATTGTAAAATACTTACCACTTTACAATTCTTAATGCGTCTTTCTTGGGTAATATCATATCTATGTATTCTTCGAGTGTAGGATATTGATCCATAATTTTCGTTCTAATACCTTTTTGGACGGACGATTTTAATTGTTGGACGCCTATCACACTATCTTTGTCATCAAATCTGAAATATTAAACAATAATTAATGAAAATTAGTCACCTTTTTTTTTAACCTTTTACCTTAAACCACGCAAATGTCGGACTGCAACTCTTATTTTTATACCCTACATCCTTTTCACTAACTCGTTGTCCATCTTTTAACATTCCTCCAAACCATCTCAATCTATTCTCTCCAATTTGTCCTACAATATAACCGCTACTCTTAGACTTTTATGACTCCTAGGATCTTAAGATGTGCTACCAGCATTAGCTGTCTCAGTCCAACAAGTATACAACATAGCAAAACATTCTAATGCAGACTAAGTAGTACTCACTTAATTTTGGTTCAGAGTATAAATACTCATATAAAATTAAAAGAAGACAATATTCCGGGGGGCAAGTTAATATGTTTTTCAATTATTCTAAATATAATATTTAATATACATTGTTTAGAAATAACAACTATTTCAACATTTATAAAATACTGTAAAATTTCAGAAAATTAATTTGTTTTAAACCGCATCATCTTGCATTTCGGAATATTGTTCACTTTTTATTTTATAATAAATGCTTTTACTTTAAAACCAAAATTAAACGAGTTCTACAGTCTTGGTAAGCATGTTTTTACCATGTTGCCCATTAGTTGGACTGAGACATAAAATGAAACGGACACCACTTCCTCTTAACTAGGAACCTACCTGACTGCGAAATTCCATTTTTATTTAATGTCCATCACCTCACGTCTCAAGTGAAAAATATTTAAAAAATTAAATTTCTCAAATACACACAATAAAATTACCTTAACGGGCTATTGTACTTACTTTTTAAACATGTTTATGTAGCTAATTTTTGTTTTCGTATTACAATATATACCTAATTTATTATTACAAACTAAAATATAGACAAGAATTATTAATGATTTATAGGTAGACAAACAAATTGAAAAAATTGAATAATAGCACAAAAAAAATCTTAGACAAAAATATATTTATTTGATAATAGTAGCGTGTCGTTTGAGTCTGATAACGAAGTTGATAGTATGGTACGATCATAGTTGTAACCGCAACCGCGGTATACGTGCAGCGGTATTTACGTGGGCGTCGCTATCAAACATTGCTGTCAAAACTTATCAGTATGCTAAAAAGTAAAAATCAAAAATTCGGCTTCCGTTCATTCACGGTTCACCGGATGCGGTTCTTAAGTTAGGCACTTAGATTTAATTTAATTTAAAATATCTATTAGATTAACCATATCGCTCGAGTGCCACTGCTCAATAGTACCCGGTAATCGCCTGATGACTACCTAAACCGTCGTCCACTCGTACTCGTTCCACTCCATAAGGATATTTTCCTGTGCACCAATTTGACAATATAAACACGAATAATCTATACACGTATTCGCGACGGAATATTATATATTTTGATAAAAGGTAAGTTGTTGATATTTATTTTTTCAATCAAACTTTCCACCCGTTTTTTATTTGAAAATTTACTGAAAAAAATTACCTCTAATATTATATTATATTGATTGTATTGTTTTTTTTTTTTTTTTTTGGTTCATAAATGGGTGCAGTATTGTATTTAAATTATTTTATCTTTACGCCTGGATATGACATCACATTTTCGCATTGTTTTTTTATTATTCCCAGTTCGAATGTAACATTGTACTTAATTAAAACTGTGCTTTTAGAAAACGAATAGTTAAATGTGTTCAATAATTAGGAGGTATCTACCTGGTAAAATTTAATATGTTTTAAATATTTATATGATGCATACACTAAATTACCAAACTCAAATTAAATTATTCACCGTACAATTGTTTTAAATGCAAATAAAGTGTAGTTGGTAGGTATTATTCAAGCAAATATATCGTAAATAGTAAAATATAATTATTAATAGTGAACCAAATTGATTTGACAACAATACAAAATTATTTTTAATTGTTGATTATTAAAAATATCTATTAGTATTAATACCATTAGACTGACATTTTTTTTTTTTTTTGTAATGGCTACGTAACATTTATTTTAAATTCTCAGAGATGATTTTTATAGCCAATTATCTAATATCCAAGTAATGATATTTTGTCTAATTAATAATAATTTATAACTAAGATTAAAAGATTCATCAATAATAGATAAGAAATGTATAATATACTTAATGTTTAAACATTACTCAATGTATACTATTCAAATTATTCTAGTTTTAACTGTCATATAATTATTATAATATTAAATTAATGCTTAACAAAATCTATGGTGTCTTTGCATAATGTTTATCGTGAGTTCAAAATTAAAATTATTTATTCACTTTCCACTTGAAAATCAGAAGTAATATTTGAATTTATGAGGTCAAGGGTTTAAGATATATTGATTATACTGAATTTTACAATTGCATGAATACCTGTAAAAAAAATTGTTCTATAACAAATAAAGAACACCTAAAATTGTTTAAAATACAATTTATCACTTTATGCCTATAATTACCTAATGATCACCCTATATATAAAGTATATGTATAAAAAAACTAACTCATTTCTGAAAAAATAAGCTATGTAATGTAAGATGAGTCATTATTTTTTTGTAACTGTATACAATTACAATTAATATAAACACAATCATAGCATATGAAAAGATAAAAAATGTTTTCGTTTAAATATGCCAATAGGTTGATTAGAATAATGTTAAAAATATTATTATTTTTTGTTAAATTTTATTATTAATTTACGATCCATAGTAAGCCAATCAGTATAATAATTAATAAGTGTTATAATATGGAGAAATTAGGTTAGTTGAAAGTCACACTTGATAGCATCATCGCCACCTAGCTGGAGTTAATTTAATGACATAATATGTTTTATTTTTAATAATTTGTGTGCTTACATCTCTAGATCTCTAATTTACAATTAAGTCTTCTATAAACTTAAGAGTATTAATTAATGTTGAATAGTATTTTTAGATGTGAGCAGTACTCTGAATGCTAACTTAAACCTAAACCTAGGGTATTTGTTCGGTTTATTGTATCTATTAAAGTTATTATTATTTTGATCTGATTATAATTATATCAAATTAACGAAAAAAACTGTATTTAACCAGTCTCTAATAGTATTAATTTTGTGTTTTATAGATTTCAACAATGACAACTACGCTGAAACCTTACCTTTCGGTTGTAAAGCATTCGTTAGACGCTGCCATATGTATAACCCAGTTCTACTCGCAAGTGGTGGAGCGCCATAGCAAACCGGAAATAGAAATGCAAACAAACAGAGAGCTGATTTTAACACCGATGTTAATCAGTCGTAACGAACGTGAGCGGGTTTTTATTGAAAGTTCTATTAATTCAATACGCGTGAGTATAGCAATTAAACAATGTGATGAGATTGAACGACTACTGTGCGATAAATTCACACGGTTCATGATGAAACGAGCGGAAAATTTTTTCATATTGAGAAGGAAACCTATTGCGGGCTATGACATAACGTTCCTAATCACCAACGTGCACGTCGAGCAAATGTACAGGAACAAACTTATTGATTTCATTATTCGATTTATGGAAGAAATTGACAAAGAGATCAGTGAAATGAAGTTGGCCATCAACGCCAGAGCGAGAATTTGTTCAGAAGAATTTCTAAAACATTTTTGAAGGAGAAAAATGTGTAATATTATCGAGTGTGCATTATTTTTTTTATTTTCTACTTTAATGATTTTTGTATTGTAAAATGTTTAAAAGCAAGTTTATTTAAAGTTATAATAAGATTAAAATAATAATAAATTAAAGTAATTAAATATTTCCATGTGCCTATGGTTAAAACGTTTAAAGTATAAAAAAAAAATACCATCAAGTATTGATGCATTACATTTTAATAGTCAATTATTATAAAATCATTTTTTTTTTTTTTTTCATTATTTCATTTTTGGTCAAATTTGTTCTAGCATATTATTGTTATGGTATGCCAACCATTTATTAATATTATTATACTTATCTTAGCCAAATGTAATACAATACATTATTATCTGTTGAAATATTATTATGATCATGACTAATATTATAATATCAATTATTTGGTTGTATAGAATATGTTAATTTGACAGATTAATATTATAATATATGTATAAAATTAGCCTAAAATTGAGATAAATGTAAAATAGTCAATTTGTTAATACATAATATTATATGTGTGTGTATACTCATGGTACTACATCAGTGATGCCCAACTTTCTTTTTTTTTCAGGCCAATAAAAATTAAATATTCAATATGTATTGTCCGTATTGTAATGTACTTCTCATAGTATGTTATACGGTAAATATTTACAATTTAGTATGGATATCTCTTTTTTCATGTATTTTTACTGATTGTCATTTTCAATTAACTAAGAGAGAAACACAAATATTTTTATAGGTTTTGTTCCTACCAAAAAAATTAAACGCAGGCCACAGATTGGGCATCATTGTATTGTACTACACACATAATATATTTAATTAACTATTATGATTATTTTGATAAAGCATAATATTATTTTATTTATTTAATCAAATTTAATTATTACTTGAATCCCTTAAGTTGAAACATTTTTTTTTAATTTTGATCAGTATTAATTTATAGTTTTTAAATAATAATATTTACACTAGCGATGAAAAAAATAAAATAGTTGTTTATAATAAAAAAAAAAAAACAACAACAAAAATATTATATTTATCTGTGTTCAATTTTAAAAATAATATAAATATGTTTGTCATTATCTACTGTTCTTCTAAAGTCTCATTTTGTAAAATAAAAATTACGTAACATACTGTAAAATAATAATGTATAGTAAGTCAAATATTAAAGACTAGGAGTATCTTGTCTGTCTAACTTAAGTTAAGTTTGGAGAATCACATGCATTTGTATTTTTATGCAAAACAATTTTACGATATCAGAAGAGATAAAATCTTAAAATGTTGATACTTCCATTTAAAGTAAGCGGATGAATGCAGTAGAATAAATCCATTTTAATACATTTTTTGATCTTTTGCCGTGTCTGTATTTGAAATTTAAAACTTCAACGCATATTTTTGAATCTTTTCCCCTATAAACTTTCTCTATTAAAATAATGTACAAAACCCTCGATGGTGACAGTTTTACATTAAATTATCACCAACAAAGTAATTTATTTGTAGTTCTTATTATTTACATTGTTCACATTAGGTAGTAATTCACGTATAGGTAATCTAGATCCTATATAGGGAATTTAATGGAGTCCTTAAAATATATAGAAATAAGTATTTTTTAATATTTTTTTTTAACACCCATGAAAACACAATTTATTATTTGAATCAAACAAATAAAAACCACTCTTCGATGAATTAAATACCATATTGTATGAATCATGAATTTAATATTTAATGAATATTAAAAAAAAAGCACTCAATTAAAAAATGTAACAATTATTTTTGTGGTAGCTAGTCCGAAGGCTTGTAGAATAATTTAGGTACCTATTCTACATATATAGATAGGTCAGATACTTATCTATTTAATTAGTTTAACTTAACCGTGTTAGATAAAACTTCTATAGAGTGCAATATTGCTAGTCTTGTAATACAAAATAATAATATATATTAGCTTATAGCAATAATTTTAGATTATATTTTAGTCGTAGTTGATAATTCAATAACATTTTTATAGCTACAGAATAATATATACTTAGTTACAGTTAAAATTAATATCTATCCAGTGTACCTATAAGACAATTTAAAAAGAAATGGTAATCATTGCGAACGAAAAACTATTCTGAGCAGAGTTCAGTTATACACGATTCGATAAATTAAAAAAAATTTGATTAGTTTTAAATTACAAAATAAATACGATTGTTCGCGTTTTTTTTTTTATGAATTTCGTGAAAATTTAAATATTTATAAAATAAATTACGAAGACATGACATTCAAATTGTTTGGTTTTAATTATTATTATGAAGTACAACTTATAAAACCTTATTATATTTATAATGAACCTTGTATTAAATATTCAAGAATTTAAACACTTAGCTAAAAAAATCCGCATTCTACATAAAACGAATAAAACTGACTCAAAGATTTCGAATAACTAAAAAAACGGTCAGAATATTTTGAAAATACTTGCAGGTCACTATGATTATTTTTCATCAAATTGCAAAAAAAAAAAAAAAATGTTTGCATAAATATTTATTCGTAGTTTTTTCTCATAATTAAGAAAAGTACAAGGAAAATCAGAAAAAAGACCTCCGCCGAATATGCATAAATTAGCCAACACTCCTAAAGATTATGATTAGAGCAATTCTTCTGATTAAAAACTTGTTTATAGAGAGAGAATAAAAAATAAAAATCACATCGTTAGAAAAACTAACAGATACCTAAAACAAATTCATCTTTTTAACTATAGGTTGTCAACGATATAATATTGTGCGTTGGCATTCAAAGCCCCCGTAACTGTGTCCGGATCCGCCCTCGACCAATTTTTTTTTTTTTAAATATGATAATTAGTCATTCAATTGATTGACAGAAAAAAAAAAAAACCAGAAATGTCAAAACGCCCCCCCCGTTCGAAATTTGTCCAAACCACGGGCCTTGTAATAAGCATTGAAAAAATGTGACCCGCTTAAAAAAAAAAAATATTCCCGGGCCGTCTCTGTATAGGACATTATTATTAATGTTACATATTGTTCAACTTTGACATTTGTTGGCGGTAGCATTGACTTAAACATGTGGGGCCGTCCGACCCATTCAACGGTCCGCCATACATTATATTAAATATTATAGTCTTTCGAACGAATAATATTATTTCCGAATTTCCAGCGGTTGATATACTATAGCGTTCGCAATCGCAATCGATAGATAGCTTATTGTTGTTCGGTAACAACAATTGTATTCGTGGTGGGTTGGAGCGCGGTCAATTCTAAGGAGAACGGATCAGGCAACTAATGTGACACGTACATTTGGGTACGAAGTGTGAGAAGTAAATGGAATGTCAGTGTGAGTGAGATTGAATCGTGTACGAGTACGTTCCGCACAGTCAGAGCGTTGGGGGGTGTTTTTTTCATTATTATTCAGTTGCAACGATATAATAACTATTTTCACGTTGTACGAATAATATTTAACAATTATAGTACGTATCCGATGCTGCTGGCTGCCAGAAATGTGCTCGCATTACTCGCCTAGAGTATTACCATGTTAATAAGGCGGTTTTGCTTTATACCGCCAATAACCGAAATGAACTTACAACCAAAATGAATGGAATCAAAATTAACCGCCGTACAATACGATATAGGAGTATAATATTATTTTCTATAATTTAATTTCAATAGTATAGCAGTGTTTGTTTAAATATAATTGTTTTACCGTACATTTTTCTTTTTATTTCTAAACTAAAATAAAATTAATATAAAGCCCCACTTCAGTCTATTTCGTTGATAAGTTGAGGCAACAGATTTTCCAAATAAAATAATAATATATACTTACTTTTTTTTACTCAAATGTTATGTATCGCATCGATATTTGCGGTTCGTCTGTTTTTGTTTGTAAAATAAGATATTTTTTTGTGCCCATGGTGCCAATCGTTTTTCTGTTCCATAATTGTGACAAAAGAAATCGAATCACAAATTATTTCGATCAAATAATATTGTCGAATGAATAAAATATAATCGTCAATAACCGAGTGACGCGACTAGAGTTCAAATATTGGGGGTGCTAGGTGCTACAATTCTGAATCATTTATAAAGACGTGGGTTATAGATAATTACATGCCCCAAGGCTCTCAACATTACATATTTCCATTATTTAGATTATACTATTATTATATTCACAATTGTCATAAACATCCTAACCTTATTAATAAATAATATTTATATTTGGTGCTTCCTTGATTTAGTTGCTTCATACATATTTATTAAGTCATCGAAGTCCATTGATTCAAGTAATTTTGAAAAAAAAAAAAACCTCACCAGTTGCATTAGACGGAATAATGTTTAAATACATTTTCAGAGCAATGATTTAATTTGAAAATGTTGCAATAATTTTATTTTATTTTCAAATTTTGAAAAACATGCTGGGAGATTTTTTATCTGACTTTTCTATTTCAAGCTCGTTTAATAATTTTTTGATGCATTAGATGGCAAAACATTAAAAAAATGATCAAGCTTTTTCACTTTTTTCATTACAACATTATGTTTATCATTTTTTTCTTTTGGTAATTGACTCTTTTGTGCACTGCTTAAATTACTATTCAACATCATTAATGCCAAAGTAGAATATAATTATTTTTAAAAAGGTTAACACATAACTAGTCAACAGCTACAGTGCATAACCAATGTTGAAAATATTTTCAATACGTAATAATATCATAGTGTATAATATAATCGTCCATTTACTTATCGAATGTTCGAAAGATATTTGGTTAATTCCGGGCTATTATTATTATTTTTTAACATCGAACACTAGTTTACAAAAATAAATATTATTTAATATCAGTATTTATGTTTAACAGTATTCCTAACAACTAAATAGGAATTTTTTTTTTTTTTTCTGTAAATATATAAAGTCTAGTGGTCAGTAAATTAAATTTAATCTTAGGAATTATATCTAAAAAAAATCAAGATCTCTGCCGGCCCCTAAAGTCGTGGTGCCCTTAGGCTGTAGCCTAGGTAGCCTAATCCTAAATCCGGCCCTGATTGTAATCAAATTCGGGCCGCTAACTTTAGTGTACTCACAGCATAGTAGACGTATAGGTACGTTTATTATTTTGAATTTAGTATGTCTACTCAAGAGGCATCACCCACAATGTTTAGTTAAAAGAATTTTTAATTTTGTATATATTTAGATAAATATTTAATTTTTTTTTTTTTTTTTTATGAAGAGTATATTTCAACAAAAAAATTGATATCTTAAAAAATATTTATATCTTTACATTACTTTTCCGCACTTAGAACCTACACCAAAATTATAGTAAATAAAATAAATATTTTTCTCGTGGTGAATTGTCCGCTATCCTACCAAAGGCCGCATAGATAGCATAGTTGTATCATTTCCGTTTAAATTCATCGTTAAATATTAATAAATAAGATACCTACTCACTTATATTAAACAATAGGTCTAATATTAGATTTAATAGCACAGTTTTCATGAGTGTGTAATATAATAAGTATATTTCTCTATTTACAAATAATTACAGATAATTCGTTTGTTGGCGATTATAATGTTATTTACTCATCATAATATCTTGTTCTTGTACAAATGATGTAACTTTTGTAATTATTGTAAAAATTGTACAAGTACCTATCTATTATATACTATAAGTAGGTACGTTTCATAAACCTTTTTTTTGCACACGCAGTGAAGTGCATAGATGTAATTGTACGTCCTACACATAAAAGAAAAAATAACACATAAACGCACATCATCAATACCTCAACCAGTAACCATTATTTGATAATATAGGCAGGCAGTGGCGTATTTACGGGAGTAGGGCGATACGGGGGATGGCTCCTACTTATGTCAATTTTTAAAAAAAAAAAAAAAAACTATTTTGCATCTCGAAGAAATGTATTGTGTTTATAGTTACACTAATGTACACGGGATTTTTTTCGCCTGGGGTTGTGCTAGTGTAACAATTATAGTCATTATTTATGATTTAAGACAATTTGGAGGAGTGACGGGATCCAAGCCCTGTGACCTCTGGATAAATACATATTCTCTCTCCAAAACAAAATCCTGAATACGCCACTGTAGGCAGGTGCGGGTAGGTATAACTAGGTACCTACAGTACCGCAACTAGGATCTGTTTTCAGCGAAGTTCTACATAATTATACTTCTACAGTTTTTTTTTAATAAAAAAAGTACTGTGTACAATAGCAAAACACTAAAAATTTAACTTTTCAAATTTATTTCGGGGGCACGACCACCATACACCCCACTACCGGTTGCGCCACTGGATACCTAATACATACTGTAAGTGTGTGTCCTTACACATCAGCCACGAAATTTAATGACGTAAGTTATAATAAAAAAAAAATACTACGATTAATTAGTTAAAATGTATCAGTTATAGGTACTATTGTTCTTATATTTTCAAGTCTCTCTGGGTTCTACCGATTGACTTGGCGGTATATAATAAAATATATATATTAGTATATTGACTTAAATAATAACTGTCAACTCCTCACAGATAGAGGAGAACGTTTCGTTATTATAGGTGGGCATTTATCACGAAAATATTTATCAAAAAAAAAAAAAACAACAATAAGCAACAATATTATTACTTGTATAATAATTAATAAATACATAAAAAAAATAAATCATTTTAATAATATCGTAGTACCTTGTACCCACTTATTATTTTTTGAATCGAATGTCGTTTATATTTATTGAATACATTGTTTTATTTAGTCGTCGTGCACAGCGATACGAAAACGTACGTATATAAAATATTATAAATATGTAGGCTGGTACTTTTTTTAAAAATAATAATAATACGAATATAACAAATATAGGTATATAGATATCAAAATCGGAATATCTATTCAGGGCGGAAACGTATCTGCGAGAGACATCGTGAATATTTTAAGTCTACGGCCATAATTATATGTAACACTATAATGTATTGCCTATATATTAAAACGATTTTCAATAAAAATCACGAAAATTATAATACAACAGGACTCGACGGTATATTTTATTTTGGAACATTCTCGCCACAAATTTATCATAGAAAACTCAAAATATCAAAAATATCATCGTTATATAAATAAAAATATATAACATATTAAACATATATGTAAATACATTAGGTATCTATTTACAAAATGTATGAACACGAGACAACGAGACGGCGTCGTCACAATAATAATCTTCGATATTTGTATAAAAAAAAAAAATAATTGTTTGCATTGTTGTTTTCATAATAATCTATTTTACTGTCTCTCGTTGAATAACGTTGGTATAGGTACACTGCAAAATATATCAACATTATCAACAACTTTTAATTTTCAAACTACAATATCGTTATTGGTACTTAATTTGAGCATACATTCTCTTAATGTAAATAAGTCCAACATAAAACCAGCGATGTATGTATTTCAATAGATACTTATATATGTATATAATTAGGCAGGTTTACGTTTACACACGAGAGGATTTTTAGATTAGAGGTACTTATCCATTTTACTACAATATTCCTCTAATTCCTCTAAACTACATTGAATAATTGTATAATTCGATTATTCGAAATAATAAAATATACGAAAGAACCTCCTAAGTGAAAATCAAAATTGTCTGTACGAAATAATTGTTTACAGCCATAATATTGTCAGTTGAATATATCAACAGCTATAGTAGGTACCTTGCGCCTATACAGGAATAGAGGTATATCTGTACACATCTTTAAATCATCAGAAATAATAACCGTTTTATTCGATTATAAGAATAACTACATTTTATTTAAAATAATATCAATATATTTAATTATTTAAAAACATAATCGACAAATTATATATATCCGACGGAATTAATACAGTTCCGATTGGCGGGTGATGATAAGGTGAGTGGAGGTCATCGGCGGCGTATCTAATCGGGGGCGATGGATCATAGTTAAGAATATGACGTAACGTTACATCACATAGAACAAATTTTAAATTCAAATATGTACATTAGCTATTATAAAGATACAAAACATAATCCACATACAATTGACGGCTTAACAATTGTATAGTATCTACTGCTTTGTAATTATTTATATTTACTGTTTGCTTTACGTTTGCGTGCTGTAGATTAATAACATAGCTTCGCTTTAAAAACGAACCGGGATCGCTTATTCGGACACAGGAAATAATTTCAAAACCGAAACACTGAAAATATTATACGCAACATTTCTGATCAATTGACTAAAATATTGATTTAAACGTCGCGCATTCGATTAAATATTAAATATAAACGAAAAATGATTTGTGTCGCCGATTACTGATCAATTATTAATATTCGCAAAATACATAAGAAGAGCCCGAGTACGCCACCGTGACGTTGTGCAGTTGCGCAGAGGTTGTTTTTATTTATTTTTCTAATTTGACAGAAAATGTTTGAAAATACGTCCGTATAATACCGTGTGTTCACGATAAAGGAACCCTAAGGTTAGATTGAACATTTCGGCAAGCGCATCGGTGATACACCTAACTTTTTTTTTTAAATGACAACTCCATTTTTTTTTAAAACAATTTGTCTATAAAAAGTTTTGATTTTTTTTTTGTTGCGAAATTGACAAAGTTACGGAATGTTGAAATTGAATATTTACGAATAATCGGTTTTCAGAGCTATGGCCGATATTATTAATTTTCTATTTGTATATCCAGTCAAGACTAAGAATAAATACTTATTAGTAATTATCTATCGTAATTTACTCTATTTTTATTCGTTTATACTAGATAAATGAAATAAAAAAAATAATTTTTATACAAGAATTGTTTGATAAAAAAAAAAAAAAAAAAAAAAAAAGTAAGTTGTATTTAAGCGCATGGG
The DNA here is from genome assembly GCA_956483605.1 of Tuberolachnus salignus. Lineage (NCBI taxonomy): Eukaryota > Metazoa > Arthropoda > Insecta > Hemiptera > Aphididae > Tuberolachnus > Tuberolachnus salignus. The sequence goes on from OY101429.1 coordinate 16,158,479, forward strand.
CATGCTGAAAGGGTGTACAGTTTGAAATCTATCTGGAAATGTCGTTCGGAAATTTCATTCCGAAAAACCCCGTTTCAATCGAAGGTGGTCCGGCGAAAGTATCCAGTGGTTTTCCCATACCGTGAACACGCGGTTTATGCGTTAGATTAGGTAAATAAATTTTTATAAATATAAAAAAAAAAAAATAATAATATAATTACGTAAGTATTAGTTTATTGGTTTTTTTTTTTTGTTGTTGTTGTTATGTATATGATGTGTATATAGATGTGCGGCGGGGTCACTATTGTATTATATAAAAAAAAAAAAGCCGCCAAGTAGTCCGCGACAAAATACATACGCGTGCGCGTTTCACCCGAGTAAGACTTTTCTCATCATGTTGCTGTCGGTGCTGTCGCCGTGCACGTTGCTGTGGTTGACGATGCACTTGGACGAGCACAGGTACTGTAGCAGCGGTATGCGGTATTTACCGCAAAAGTCCACGAATTTGATGTGTTCCACGCGGTCGTCGAAAAATACGCCTGGAAAAATCACGGGAACACGTAAAAAAACAAAAAAAAACCCACCACCGGGTAAAACGTCATTATATATATATATATATATATATATATAATGCCGAGTCCCGCGCGCCCGGTCGACCGGCCGGCCAGTGACGACGTAACTAGAGCGGCGCCCCCGCCTGCACGGCCGATAATAATTGCGCAATATTATTGACCGTGCAGAATGGACATCGAAGGGTTCTACTGTATTATATCGAAGGAATCAAACCGGGTTGGGCAACACACAATATCGATATTGTGCGTTTGCCTACGATGTTGTACAGGCGGGCATTTAGTAGGGTCGTCGGTTTGATTGCGATAAACGCTTTAGGTTTATTTTCTTATATTTAATATTACTTGTATTGCGTTAATACGATTCATTTTTCTATGCGATATTTCCGTGTACAAGCGCAAATATTTAATTGCGCCAACCGAAATTAGATCAATGTTAAAATTTATAATCGAAAGTATTCAATTGTATCGGCGGGATCTACCGGCCACTTGGAAAGTGGAATAAAGTAGAATAACTGGTGTCGAATAAAAATAATACAAATGCCTTTAACACGCATCGAACCTAAACGTCATGGCCCGATAACCCGGGAATATTATTCAACTGAGCAATTGAGCAATAATATTGAGATGTTTAGGGAATATAAATATTGTACAAAATATTGACGAATAGACTTTTTCCAAATTGAATTACCTTTAATCGATGTCTATAATTATATTCGTGTCGTTGTGTGTACGTACAGTACGAATGTTGTTGGGAGAATTAATTTTTTTTTAATTAAAGTTGTATAGAATATAAGCTGAGCTAATTCTAGTTTTACAATCGACGAACAACAAGTCCGGTATACTGCATTCGAGAGCGAATTGATGGGTAAGTAGGTGGCGTAGGGATGGACAAAGCCAGCGTGCGATCGAGTTCAGCTCGATGGGCAGCCAGGATTTTAATAATTTGAGCCACTGAGCCAAAATGTCTCTATTTTTTTTTTTTTTTTTTTTCTGTTCAATTTCACAATTAGAATTGAATTGGCTGAACCAGGCCTACGGCGATCTATTGTTCTCGGGATATTGATATTTTAGATACTGGGCCGATAAAATATTGAGCACGGTTGACTGAAATCATCCGATCCGGCCCTGGGTGGGTGGTATACTGGCTATAGCCTTCCTACATGCGGCCCGCCACGATTTAATTTTGAGTGTGCTCTGTGCACTGAAAATAAAACCCTGATCATATTAAAAAAAAAAAAAAAAAAAACCTATTTCGGCTTGTCGGCACTGTCTCGTTGTTATATTTGCCCTACACAATTTCCGGTAAGCTTTTAAAAATGCATGTCCAAACCACCCCGCGGTTGAAAAATCGATATTATTATTGTTGATTTTTTTTTTTTTTTTTTTTTATAAACAAGACTTAATAAAATATAACATTCAGCTGACCTTTGCACTTTGGATTGACGCAATGATGCGCGCTCGACAAGTATTCGATCAAATTGTATGGCAAGTCGCGTTCTCCGAACTGTACGTTGTTAATTTTTACCGATCTTGCGGACAGTTCGAGTAACGACGGCGGATTGTGAGTCATGTCGCTTACGAATCGCACGACCAACGGATTGTCCCTCAGACTCAACTGCAAAACAATTACCGAAAACGTTTATCGAATTGGAAATAATAATTTTATTACAATTTAAAAATCGTTTATGGCATTATGTATTATAAAACCAATATTAAAATCGTAACAACAATCAAAAATTATAAATTATTTATGGTATTTATTAATTTTTTTCAATGTTTTAACTAGTGTGCAGCGTTTTTGATCTACGTGCAATTCAATTAATGAATTACTTTGCACGGCGATTTATTATTATCATGTTATATTGCTTTACAAATTCGTACATTTATACCTAAAAATCATTTAAAGCGACTATTTTGTCTGGTAATTGCAGAAACGTGTTTTGTTTTTTTTTTTTTTTTTGACGTTCTTTTAACGATAAAATACGCCAAAAAACAAACCGATATGAATATTTTAGAAACATCTGTATACAGATCGTACCTTAGTACGATTTATACTGCAACAATTATAGTGTTACAGACTCGCTAGAAACACAGGCGTAACTAGGATTTAATAGTTACAGGGCCTAGAGTACATATTAATACCTATTAATATATATATATATATATATATATATATATATATAATCATTAATTATTTTACACAATGAACCCATGAGGTTTTTTTTTGCAAACATTTGGACTTTATAACCCAGAGTGAATAAAAATTTAAAACGTATATTAGAGGGCTCTTGGTTCCCACTAGTTATGCCGATGGTTAGGATTATCCTGACGTCTAACCTAACGATAAAAAAAAAAAATGAATATTAATATACAAGTATATTGTATATCAATATATTGTCAAACTTTCACTATTTCAGACGTTATTATTAATATATAATACAAAAATACGTATACATCACCGGGCCTAACCGGGTCACGGCGTCACTTTATAATACAGTCTGCTATTTCTTACGAAACCGTCAACAATTATAATTAATTCAAACAAAACGGTATTGCCTATCATATTTTAATATGCGTTGTCCGTAAAGATATTTACGTGCAACAGGTTATAATAAGATGATAATAATGACGATGATTTTACTATATTTTATTCGATTCAAAGTTCACGTTTTAATGTTATTGTCTGTGATCGAGATTCGAGTAAGAGTGCGCACGTGTGCAAAACAACGTTTTGGAATACCTGCGTACACAGTTATATACAAATATTTATTATTTGTATTATATATACATACTTAAATGTAATGACTATTTCGAATTACATCAAACAGACATCAGATTATGAACACAACAACAATAGTAATATAATGTTCGATTTGCTATTTATCTGGATTTACCGGCTGTACAAGACGTCATTGAGCAAGTTTAATGTTTAAACTAATACAATTTAAACTTGCAAATAATTATTTAGCAGGACGGCTTTTTTTTTTTTTTTGGTTAAGTTATGTTTAATAGAGCTGTCTGGTGTTTAGATCCGAATCGTCAACAAGTATTTATTATCAGTCATTACTAGGTCTCGGATTTATATGTATTTATTTATACTATATAGGAAATTATGTATTAACTTCGCGGTTAACTTCAGGATTAGATTCCAGAAATAGTAAAATTGATCAATGTTATTAAATTTTTAATCGTTAAACGTTATTCTAACTTTCATTACATCAGTGTATCACAGAATGAAATTAAAAATAGCGTATAGTATGGATTTGGATTCAAGAAAACTTAGCAAGTACATAGGAAATAGCGAATTATAATAGGCTCTTAGGATTTAAGCAACAGATAATAATTTAAAAAGGTTAAAGTTCGAACTTAAAAAAAAACAGGAAAATTCATCCCGTGCCCCTTAAAGTTTAAATCCGGCCCTGGTTTTACGCGTTAGTTGATTTTCATTGATTTCCACTAGTAAAATGTTTACCTGTTTATCATAAGCTTTGTACCTACACACTTTACACTTATAGTTTTACACTTTTACTAATATAACTTAATAATACAATTATTACAACTTAACCTAAGACTTTGTCTTATACGTTAATAACAATTTTTATAATATTTTTTCCTAGTAAATGTTTGAGTACTCACTCAATAGATTAATAATGGAGAAGATTAAACACCATCGTTCGTCGGCCCTCGAAAATAGATGATAGGCCAAAGAAGGCCGCATAAAGGATATATACAAAGTGCCCCCACGAACATATACCTATTGAAATATCATCTGAGATAACGAAGATAATCGAATTCTGTTTTTTTTTTTATACGACACAGGGATAATGGCTACAAATATACTTATTTTAATTACATTTGTATGTTTTAGTAAAATATTTAATGAAAATAACTTTTTATTTTATTATTTTTGGAAAATTTGAAAACAGCTCTATTTTATAGAGTTTATTCCTCTGAAAATGTTGACGTTTCTAATTTTTATTTTCACTGACCTCGTAATTTTTAATATTTTTTTTAGTTTACAGAAAAATAGTCAATTAAACATAATAGTGTTTAAATAAAAAAAAAAAACTTATCAGAACACGAGAAGAGATAATTTCAATACACATCTATGGTATTATTTATACATTTTTATTTTGTAAACTAAAAATAGAAATATTAAAAATCACGAGGTTAATGAAAATAAAAAGTCGAAATGTCAACATTTGCAGAAGAATAAACTCTATAAAATGGTTGTTTTCAAATTTTCCAAAAATAATAAAATAAAAAGTTTTTTATTAAATATTTTACCAAAACATAAAAATGTAATTAAAATAGGTATATTTGTAGTATTTGTCCCTGTGAGTCATAATAAAACAGAATTTGTTTATATTCATTATCTTAGGAGATTTTGCAATGGGTATAACTTCTTGAGACACCCTCTATATATGTGTATATTTTTTTTTTATAACATAAACTAATGTGAATAAACAACTTTTGTTTCAAATTTATTTACCTCTGAGAGGCACTTCAATGATATGATTTCTATAGGAAGTGTACGGAGTCTATTTTTGTGCAGCATTAGCGATTTGAGGTGTTTGAGATTTGCGATGGCCGGCGGTAAACTCTCCAGAGTGTTATCGCTTAAATTTAACGCTTTCAAATTGTCTAACATGCCCAATGTCACGGGTACGTCGGACAGACGATTTCCGCCCAAACACAAAAACTTCAATCTAAATCGGAAAAAAAAAAACATTATCAACACATTATTATTTATATTTGGCAACGTTGAATGCAATTGTTTGTTAAATCATATTATTAATATTATCACGACGATGAAGGTAACTGTAATAATTTTGTATTTTAATAACTTGTTTATATCAGAATTCTTACATTTTTTTAATATATATATATATATATATACTATTATAAATACTATCAAAAGTATACTAGATAAATTTTCATGTAAATTTGATTAGAATTAAAATATTACAAGATAAATAGTTTCAAGGTCTTGAACTGTTATCAAATAATAACAATACTATTACCCTTTGTCGTTTTATCAAATTTAGTGCATTTTAATGATTTTCGTCTGCATATAATATTATATGATTGTTAAGAATTTACACAGAGTAACGCGACTTGTGTTCCTATCGTTTCATTAAAATACTAGATGATTATCGTTCTGCTTAAAAAAAAAAAAAGATGTTATAATTCAGACGTTAAGTCGAGATTTTCTCTAGGGGAGGGGGCGTTTGAGATTCTCTGCACAAAGAAAGGAGGCTTTTTATAGTTTATTTTTTATTCTGAATATTATATTAACTGAACACGAATAAAAAACCATTAGAAATAGAGACGGAACAATAATATCGATACCTACCCACTGGGAAAGTTCGAAAGGTTAATATTCGAATTCCATGTCATGTATTATAACATGATCGATTATTTTCTTATTTTATATTATAATATAAGATTACCGGTCGAGTTGTGGAAACGTTAATATAATGTCGTAATGCGTGAACAAAATAAAAACATTTTAATAACAATTGTTTAGTATATGTATATAATAGCTACCCATAGGTATAACGGTTGTCAAAACTTCGATAACCTAAAGGATAAGAGCGTAAATATATAAATATGTAATAGATACATACTTCTGTACGTCTTAATAGTGTGTTCGAGATAAAATATGTAAATATTTATCGCGGCTTTATAAAATCATTCGGTTGTAAAATTACAAAATAAACATTTTTTAATAGTCGCCTGATCACTTACGTATTACACCTATACCAACAGTTGAACCGTTAAATATTTTTTTATTAATCATACTTTTTTTCACACAGTTAGATTGTGCACGTTTTTGCGTCTACGAAAGCGAAAGCGAAATTTTGCGTTCTGTTTTTTTTTTTTTTTTTTGCAATCTTTTCCACATTACTGCGAGCGCGTGAGTTCAGTCGATTCCGGAGATGAGCTCAAACGGTCAGCGGCAACAGGTGCCGTTTTAGTGGTATTTTTTTTATTTTTTTTTCGATTCATTGCCGAATACCAATATTACTAAAAATTATATTATTTCATTTAATATAAATAAGGAAAAAATATTTTTTCTCGTATACACGATTTTTGTTCGATGTCAACAAAAATCGGCAGTGACGTATTTAGAGGGGAGATTAGGAAGACATATAAAAAAAAAAAAAAAAATTTATACCTCTGACCATCATTTTTAAAATCTATTATTTATATGATTTGCTATATTTTAAATTCGATTTTTTTTACTTTCTAGTCAAATGAAAAACTCTTGACCTAGTTAATATATCAACAAAACCTGAAGTGTTAATGTCATACTATACGTTAAACGTCGTTTGCTTATTTAAAACGAGATTTAGTACTTAAATAAACTAATATTAGTTATTCGATTTAAATTTAAATTTTACGGCAGATTATTGAATTATAAATTACTTACGAAATTATATACACCTACATAACAATTTTAGCATTCTTATTTTTTTATTATTCTACACTGTCACACAATATAGCATAGTTTTTAAACTTAACTTCCCCTTGACAAAATTCTAAATACGTCACCGACCTATATAGATGAGATAAATATAGTATGTTAAAATTAGTTGCAGAATAATTATCGTCCTAAAATAATAAAGGAGTTTAATAAAAATGTATGACTATATTTAATCGTAGTTCTAAATTGGCTGCAAGTGTAACAGTATGAAATGTACAATTTGTTTTATATTTTTTAAAATTTCATTTAATTTTTAACAATTATAAAGTGATATACGGCGATAAATAATTGCCGTTGCCGCGCGCTAACAACCAAATCGACGCGACGTAGGCAAACGCATTAATTATGCGGGAATACAACAGCTGAAGAACTTTGATCTTAAAAAGACCAAGGTCAAAATAATTTTTATTTCTAATTTTGACAATATCGCGTCGTTATGTGTACGCCGACGGCATATGACAATTATATCTAATGTTCAATATATACGTCTCAATCTATTTATTTTAAATAAGGACTCAAGCCCTTGCCCTGTTTTTTCACGAATTATTTATCAAAAACTACCTAGGCAGGTATCGTATAATCGATACTTTATATTAAATTTTAACGGGTGCAAAGATACACTTTTTTGCACCTACCGGAGGAGCTAAACGGCGGCCCTATTAAAAAAAAAAAAAACAAAATGTTTTTAATGTTGTTGAGTTTGCATCATAAAATACCGGGACGTATTTAATGGAGCTATGGAGCCTAATCTCTCAAGACATCGTCAAATAGTAATTTTATATTATTACTTATTAATTATTATCACGATATAAAATATATTTTATCGTTATTGCTGTGATCCAATAACATGACCGATAACCGGTCACATGTCAGACCAAGGGTGGATAATTATATTATAATTATTATATTTTTTTTTTTTTTTTTAAATTTACTAAAACGTATTAATTTTTATTAGAATATAAGCAATTTTTTTTTTTTTTTTTTAATATTCACCCCGTCCCATAGTTTACACTCAATGCTAAACGGGACCTACAATAACATACGACAATAAAAATAGTACTTAACTAATCAAATTTCTATATATGCGTGGAGAGAAATTCGTTTTAAAAAGTTATTTATAAAATAAGGTATGCTCGAGTAAAAGTAATATTAACGAACAATTGTTTAAAACGTGTTGACTGCAAACCTGAAATATTGCAGGTATTTTCTCAATTCAATTTTTTTTATTATTATTATTATTATTATTTTATGTACACGCCTAGTCCCCTCTCCAACTCCACCGCTGCATCGGATACGTGTTTTGCGCATTTAAAATATTTAAATGTTGTAATATAACGAAATATTATTTTACGTAGTGCGGGATTTATAAAATAATAATAAAACGCCGACCGCTCCGTTAAGAGAGACGATGAGCTAAGGTAGCTGGGCTACACCCCAGCTCAATTAGAGTAAACGGTCGTAAATTGATCAGCGCGTTCAAAAACGTATACTTAGACCGTGTTTTGCTCGTAGGTGTATAAAACAATAGATTAAGAGACATTCCGAAATTCGAAAATTGCGCGATAAAATTTTAACAGTTTAATCGGCGAACGCAGGATAGAATTTTGCCCCCCCTCCCCCGAAATATTTTCCTACGGCTCCGAATGGTCATTTCGAATCGGATGAAAAAAAGACTATATTTAAGCCACGCTTTTTAAATCAAAAATGTTTTAATTAAAGTCAAAATTAAAGTCAAAAATGGTGACTGAACGGCATCTTAAACACACTATACGATATCTCGGAAAAGGAATATCCCCTATTCGATAGACCTCCCGAATAATTATCAATAAACAAATAAACCAATAATTATAAACCAGTCACGTATTTAGTGAAAGCGGGTTGGGGGGGGGGTCTATTTCATATACGACTTAAAAAACAAAAAAGTATTTTTTACTAATAAATAATAATCAGACTAATGTCAAACGTTAATAATGTATAAGAAAGTAATTGTTAAAATAAACGTTAGTATTCGGCATTAAACAATAACCTTCAACTTATCTATTATACTGTTTTACATAGTAATTTTAAGAAAAAAAAAAAAAATATATAAGTAAATTCAATGTCTTTTTTTTTTTTTTTTTTATCAGTTAAAGTTATTTTAAAAACGGATTTGAACGTTTACAAACATTTTGGACGCGCCCCCGCTCGCCAAGAAAAAAAAAATCATCCAAAATACGACCGAATTGGCCGTGTATCGTTATCAAGCATTCGAGCATTGCGTCAAACGAGATTCGCGATCAATCGGTAAACGGTTTAACATATAAATGAATGTATTTATTCGTTGTCGTTTATCATGGGCCCTGCGCACGTGTCCGGTACGCGTAAATCACGTGACCGATTACGAACATTATTTATTATAATATTAGTGGTACGTACGATATTAATTCGTGTGCCTACGGCCTAGCTACGTTATTCGATATAATATTACGATGTTAATTCGCAGCGTAATTACCGCGGTATAAATTATACGTTATTAATGTGTGTGTACAATATTATAAATGTTCGTATATAAATACTGCGCCCACCTGACGAGTCTGTTGATGTCTTTGGGTATCTCGACCAGGTTGTTGCTGCCCATGTACAGGTACTCGAGTGTGGTGACCGACAGCAGCTGCCCGGGAAAGTGCGACAGCCTGTTGCCGCTGATGTTGAGCACCTTTAGATGGGGGGACCGGCCAAACTCCTTCGGGAACCCGTCGTCGTCGATCAGGTTGTTCTTGGCGACCAGCGTGGTGAGCGGCAACCGGGCCACGTAGTCGGGCACGCTGGTCAGCCGGTTGTTGCTGATGTCGAGCACGCGCAAGTGCTGGAACAGGCCGACGGCCGGCGGCAGGGCAAGCATCGCGTTGTGGTTGAGCAGCATCGTGTCCACCGCGTCCGGGCGGCCGCGCGCGCACACTTCCTCCAGGTGCTTGTGTATGACGTCGCCGTCCAGCAGCAAGTAGTTGAGGTCCATCGTCCTGGCTGACGAACCGTCGTCCGCCGGCGCGTCGCTGTCGCTGCTCTCCGACGTCGATCCGTAGTAACCGTTGAACATGTTAATGATGACGATGATGATGTCGGCAAAGGCGCGGTAATTGCGCGGTAATACCCACCCGGCGACGCTGAAACGTCGTCGTCGTCGTGGTCGTCAATGTCCACGGGATACGATTATTGCGGTAACCGCCTGCGCGGCGATCGTAGCGAAAGTGGCCGAAGATTTGTTCTGCCGAAGAATCGGATTGAAACGAACAAAACAAACGAACCCGGCGGGGAGTAGTGGTTTGTTTTATTGGGCGTTGGGCCGGCGATGATGATGCGCGCGCGTTCGACGGCGAATAGGAATCTCGTACGGTCGCGGGGGCCCGTTATATAAACGCGAGGTAGCTGCGGCGGCGGACACTCGACCGATAAGCGGCAGACTTTCGTACGAGAGGGCTCTAGTTCAAATGCGATAAAACGCGCAAATCGCCCGAACACCATAACAACAAATTACTCGTCGATCGCGGGCACATAAATAATATACAACTGTAATAATATTATTAGTACGTACAATACAGAGTGGTTATGTGTTCGCGAACCGACGAAACTAATTTTTATTCTATTTACAATTTCATATTGTTTAGGTAGATAATTTAGGCAATTTTTTTTATTTTTCGTTATTGTACACCGTATAATTATTACACCGTCACCATCCATAGTTTTCAAGTCGATACATTGCGTTAAAGATAATACGATTTTCTATAAAAAAAATAAATAAAAAAAATGGTTTAAAATAGTCGGTTTAATTAACGTACACCGTTTACAAGCATATAAAATACGTAGTATCATAACAGTTTAAAATTTATATAGATATTTTATTATCTTATGCATATAATTGCGCGTACAAATTATCTTGTTTTCGATATGGGAAGTAATTAATATATTAGTTGTTTAAATATCGAAAAAGTTGATAACCGTATATTACACGATAAACGGATTTTTAGAGTAAAATTGTGAAAATATCGTAAACTAGATGATTCGAACGATTCTACTATAATATAGTGGCGTGCCCAGAAGGCAATGGGCGGTTAGAGGTTATATCCTCCCCAAATTGGCTTAAAAATACAATATTTATTTAGTTAGTCAATCTTGAAGTGTATCAAGTGTATCGAGTTATGATGAATCAAGCTCGATACAAATTCGCATTTTTGGATCCGGTTAGAAGAAAAGCCTACGGTTTATGCACGATCGTTATTCAGGTGTGGTTGAGCGCGAATCGGCCATTTTCGAGACGCCACATTATAAACGCTTTAAATATTCGGATATAAAGTTACTTTTGTATTAAATAATCGGGTAGATTTTATAATAATATTTGCAATTATTGAAAACTGTTTGATTTGTATTATAGAAATTAGACAACGAACGAAATATGTCGCAAATAGTTCTGAGGGCTCGACAAGTGCACCGACACCGTTATAATTTTACCGGCGAAAATTATTGACCGCGGGTCAGGTGAGATCTTCTGCATAGATCCGCCACTGCGGTTAGATATGTATTAAAAAAAAAAAAAACTCTAGTCTTTGCCGGTCCGTGTTAAGAGAATAACTCTGTATTGACATCATATAATAACGCCTACGTTATTATATTAATATATTGTGTACCTATTACGAGTACTTAGGTACCTACGAGTTATATTTCCTTATCTAATCTTGTAATCTCACACTCTGTGTGCTACACCGTAAAGTTAGACGCGGATAAGTATATAGCGTTAGATGTACGTACATAAATCATCATTATATGTAGATGATTTATGTACATATGTTATTATTGTTGTATCATTATATGTAGATACAACAATGTAAACCTATCCCCTATATCAGGGGTCGAGAACTTTTGCGCAGAGAATAGCCATATTTTCCTAAAAGTTACAAAAACCCCCCCTGGATGTTCGACAAACCGTATAGGTTTTTTTTTATTTCAGTCGTAAACTATGATTAGCAATTGGTAAGGTTACGTTAAATTATTACACAATACGTCTTACAAGTTATTATTTCAATTGTTATTTGAACTGTTTGGAATTTTTTTTTATTATTATATTATCCGTACAAAACGAAAAGCTCATTTGCTCAACTAGTGGGGGGAAGGGATATTTTTCGACGAATTTCTGATCAAAGTTTGTCGATAGGTAGAAATACAGAAATGCGTCTGCAGGTCGCCGATCTTTGCCTTGTTCAAAGGTGTACAGGCCGTTTGCCGTAAAGCGTGTCACACTAGGGTGGCCCTTAGTTTACTCTTGTAAATATTTTTTATTTTTTTTTGTTGTACAGTTTGCGGCACCTCGCCGTTATTTGTTAATACTCCGAAAAATAATAACTGCACAATTTGAAATTAATCGTTCAATTCCAAGCGACGTCCCTGGGCATTTGAAATTGAGTAGTAATGTCATTTTTTACGAAAAAATCTAAACATTGTGCTATAACTTTTTTTTTTCAACTAAAAAACATTAAACAGCAAATACCGGGTAGAAAATTTTATGAAGATATCAAAAATTGTTGTTATCGACACAATTAGATCGTGTATTACCGACATATTTACAATTGTATGTAAAAAATAAGTAAAAGTTCAAAAAATCGGGATGAATGATATTTTTTATTTTATTATTTTTAATAATCGAACGGTTTAAAATACAATACAAATACATATATACAAAATTGCTTAAAACTACATTTTCTATAATAATGATTGAAAATAATAATTAAAACAAATTATGTATTCCTTAGGTAACTAAATGTTTAATTACAATTTTTTTTCTTTAATGTTTCTTTTTTACAGTCAGGAAATATTTGTGTGTTATCACTCACAATTTGTAACAGAAATGAAAAAATCTAGAATTTCGCTTGAAGCGAAAAATTCAATTTCGTTTTTCACAAATTCGGGAATTTCTGATTCTTGTAAACTTAATCGTTTGAATCTGTTTTGTTATTTAAATTAATAATCATGGTTTTTTTTTTAATGTTATAGAAATATTTTTATCGAAAAATGCCAATGCAACTGCTTCGGGAATTAGATACCACAAATTATTTCGAAATTTATGCAGTGCTACTCGAAATATATTTACATCAATCGAACTATAGCTGTATAATTTTCGTATAAAAAGTAAATTTTGATATGATGCCATTGCAGCTGAATGGGTTTTAAACTATGCTTCGATATAAACTGCAACTACAAATATACAAATATCGCGAAGTCCGTTATTTTTTATTTATACGTAATTCAAATTTATTACGAAAAACGTAAATTTTAAGGCAATAAATGGCTTGTTCTATCCACCTAGCATAGTGAATTGCGCCGGGTGTGTGGAAAAGCGCCGTATTATTTGGTTGATCACCAAGAAAAATCATTGTTAATTCGAGTAACTACTTGTAATCGTTTTGAGAATGGTCAATTTTTATTCTTTTACTAACTCTAAGATTCTTTAATTTTTTTGTCTAAAACCCCCGGAGAAAAATGTTCCTTGTTTTATTTTATTCCGGGAGTACTGGCTAGAATCTTTTGAAAATTAGAACGTCTTTCTCTGACGATTTATTAAATTTTTATCAAAAATACTTTGTAGAATTATTTCATAAACATGATGTCTGCAAGGTAAATAAAATAATTGTTTTCCCTAAAAGTCGTTATAATAACACACAAGTACCACACAGTCGACCAATCTAACTGTATTTTTATCGCATGACATCGCTTTAACTGAATTTTGAATATTCCATTCGATTAAAGTTTTGTAAATAACTTCTGCTGTTCATTCGTTGTTGCATTTTGAAAAAATGTAAAATGTAAAAATGTAAAAAAATACCTACCTTTAGGTATACCTAAAATTTGTTCTATACCACCACTCGAAATTAGTATGGCAAGCCTATCAACAATATATTTTCTAACCAAATTAGGTAGTAGCTTGCCGTCCTAGTGTAGAATAACAGCTTGAAGATAACATTTTTGAAATTTATCTTTATTATTTAACAAAACAAATGTACGACAGTATTCATCCATCCCGATTTTTTGAACTTTTACTTTTTTTTTACATTAATTTGTAAATATGTCGGTAATACACGATGTAATAGTGTCAAAAATGACATTTTTAAAAATCTTCATAGAATTGTTTACTCGGTATTTGCTGTTTAATGTTTTTTGGTTGAAAATAAAAAAGTTATATCACAATGTTTAGATTTTATGAATAATTATGCCACCTTTTCATCTAAAATAGTGGTGAGAGTTAGATGCTGGACATTTAAATTTATTTAGTTAAATTGCATAATACATATTTTGTACTAACACGATAATTAATAATAATAATATATTTTTTGATACGTACCGTAAAAGTGGGTTAATAATTTTTTAGAAAAAACTTTTATTGGCTATAATAATTTGAATCCGAGTTTATATCGTTTATATTTTGTTTTAGTAATATATATGTTATGTCCATAGCATCGAATTCAATTGATAATTTTTGACCTCCAACAATTATGTTGACGATAATAAAATTGATTATTTTACTTTGAATTCTGTTTCTTGTCACACTAGAAATGAGTTGAAAACGAATCCTATAGAAAACATATTAATAAGTAGACTGCCAATGGTGTAAATTGGGTGGTGAAAATGTAGCACTTGCACCACCAAATAATCATACAAATTTGTATACCTATAATTTCTAACTCCAAAAGACAATATTTTTTTAACAACAAGAAGGTACAAAATTATAATTGTCGTAAATATCTATAATTGCAAATAATTGTAAATATCTGACAAATTAAAAGTAAAATAAAAAAGTATACGACATAATGATATTCAAAAAGGTTTTACATTAATAACGAAGTCGTTAAAAATATTCTTATCCATATCAACTAAGACAGCAAGTTATAAAAAATTATTTTTCCTGTAAAGGTTTAGCATTAATTTCAACCAAATAATTGATGAGTTTGATACAACATGAGAACGTCAACTCAGTTTAACATAATAAAATTGTTAACTAATTTGTTTAGTTTTAGTTATCCATTAATAATGAATGTACTATTAAATTAATTCTATACTTGTTTATTTTTGTACTGGAAAAAAATGTGTAGGGGACAATCAATTGTTTATTAGGCGAAGATTTACAAAGAAAATTGTAGTATTGGTGGGTTAGAAATTAAAATATTTTTTGCACTACCAGAAATTAAGGCAAATTTACGCCACTGTATGCCGCTATCACACGCGAGGATTTCTAAAACACCACATCTAAAATCAAATTTTATACTTTAGTATTAAATATATTTTGCATTTAGTCGTATGGGATTCAAGACCCAAATTTCCGTATATGTACCAAACACGGATTATGGTGACCAGGAGAGCACGGTCCTGTTTAGGTCCTGGGGCGCTATAATTTACATTAGGGGCGCTTGAAAAAATTTCAATAAAATAAAATTATTTTACTAATAAATTATATAAAAAAAAAAAAATGTTCATAATTTCGTATCGCGATAAAACGCTAAATGATAAAATCCATAATAAATATTAAATTAATATTGGATATTTAACAATACACAGTACATGGTAATAATTGATATTAAATGTTATTGACCGAATGATTACCTTCAAAAGAAATCTAAACTATCTGGGACTCCATCTGGATTTCCATCTCATCTTCAGCAGTCACTAAATGACGGTCTCTGAGAAGGCGTTCCAGGCCGCTCGCTCGATCGGGCGCCTCATGTCTAACTTAAGAGGACCTTCACAACCCAAGAAGGCCCTTCTAATGTCAGTAGTGAACTGCAGGCTGCTGTACGCCGCCACGACGTGAGCTGACAAAACCGTCAAATTCGCAATCTGCCGTAACGCAATGATCAGAGCCGATCGCTGCGCTCAGGGTCAATTGGGCGTACCGCACCGTCTCCGCCGACGCCGCCCATTTCCTCGCAGAGGCCCTCCGCCCCCCCACCCCCGGGAGACCTCCTGCCATCGAGAGGAAGAGAATCCGCTCGAATATGAACAACGCTGACAGAACCGAGTCAGTGACCGAGGTCCGGAGAGTCGAGCCTGACATTACACTCTCAGCCAGGACCAACAGATGGAATCGCACTGGCAACGCCGTTTGAACTCGAAAGAACCTTCTGGGTCTTAAAAGATGGGCGGTAAGACGCCCCAGGACCTCACGTTCCACCTGACTCGGGCTCTCTCAGGACACGGATGCTTCAGGCACTACCTCCACCGCATGTGCCGCGCCCCGAACGCGGAGTGTCTCTATTGCGGGCATCTTGAAGACACCACAGAACACACCCTTTCTCCACAACTCTGTTCGACTGTCCGTCTTGGAAGATAAAAAAAAAAAAAAAAAAAACGTTATTAGGTGTTCAAGTGGTACGTGATAAATTTCAAAACGTGTAAGTGGTACGTGGATATAAAAAAGGTTGGATACTGCCGGTGTACAATATAATATCACATAATTACTAATTTATTGGTCTTGTTAATTTTTTTTTTTTTTTTTTGTACGGTAACATTACATTAGCGTAAATAAGAAGTAATAAAAATGTTTGAAGTTGGAGTTAAAAGGAGCCCGCCAAGTATCTGCGGACGACGTCCCGGGACACAATATTGATTCTTAATCCGGGCTCGATGTGTAAACCTATATTTGAAAATGCTGTAGGTACATATTTTATAACCGTAGATATAACAACGCTGTTATAATAGACGTAAACTATTTCTATTCACCCGCTTTTACGGTGTCAATGAAAAATAATAATAAAATTCGTGGTCCTTCTACTACGCCATCGTCCGTATACGTACAGCGTAGGTATAAATCAGCATGACAATATTATATAATATATATATGTAAGTGGCATAACTAGGATTTACAGGCCCGTGGGAAAAATAGCCAGTAAAAGTATAATGTTTTCTTTTTTTAATTTACGCTCATTTTTTTTTAAATATATTTTTCCAACTACACTCAAATAAGTCGGTCATTGAAAAAAAAAAAAAAACATAATGGTCGTTAATCTCGACATTTTTCATCTAGACTGTTTAATAGGATATGATTAGAAAAGTGAAAAATCGTAAATTTCGGACTATATTAATAATTAACATTAAATTAAAATAATCGTGATATCCCAATTGTATTATTAACATTTTTTAATTTGTATTGAATTTTCAATATGACGGTTCTATATAGTGTATATGTACTTGTTTTGCCCTATTGTTACGCCACTATATCGGGGTAAAGATATTTTAGATATATACATGGGTGCCCAGGTGAAATTTCAGGAGGGGTGGCCAAATACATATGACCAAACAAAAAAAAAATTAAGATCATTCGATATAAAATTCGTCGATACATTTTTTATAAATTATAAAATATTATTATAATTAATAATATATTGTTCATATTATTTTTCAGAAGTACAAGTGTCTTGCCAGTTTTGCTCCCCCCCCCATGGGTGCCCACGGATATCCTGCCATAATTTAATTTAAATTACAGAAAATGTATACACGCAAACAGGCCCTGATTTAGGCGAATACCACGGTGATTGAAGTCACCTGACTTCCATTTTCGAGAGGCCTCATTTTGATTCATTATATTTGCTTACTGTTGAACATGACAAAACTAAAAAATTATCCTATGATTTCCAATTTGCAAAGCAACGTAGACAAAAATCCACGTTCTTTTACATTACAATGCAGTTTTTGAAATAAAATATTCAGTTTTTTAAATTTTTTTTTTTTTTTTAATGAGGATGGCGGCATCTTGGAGATCAATGTCCCTGGCCCTGAAATCTGCAAATCAGGCCCTGCACGTACCTGCGATATGTCATATAAAAGTATGAAACAAATGCAATACAAATATTATTTTACATTTCAGTTATATCACGGCGACACAACTTCAACGAGGACAAATAATATTGAACGAGTAACGATATGTTTTTGTTTTGTACAAATTAATTTATGTTTCCCAGAAATGATTTTATATTTCATTTATCTTTCAGCTCGATAAAAACAATTATAACCAATAATATGATATAGAAATATTGTTGGAATGTGCTGGCGTCGAGCGATATTAAGTCGTTTAGTATAATATGCCTATAAAATAATAAATTATTGTTATACGTATAAAAGAAAAAATGAACTATTAGTTCTTATACATTCGCTATTATATTTCACAATTTCACATTATCGTAAAACTAATAATGTTTAAATTACAAAAATTGTTTTAGAAATTAATACAAACTCAATAAAATAACATTTTATGATTTTCCACTCGTTTCCTACACCACTTTAATCGCTACTCGATTATACGTCTGATAGATTATTAATAATAATTAATAATATAACTAAGGAAAATAATAATATTTATAATTTTATTATTAAATGGAATATGGATGGTTCACTTCAGTCTACATACAAACAAATATTTGGGAGTGAACAGGGCTATGACAAGAGTCCCATTTGTTTCAACAAAACCAACCTTCAACATGACAAATCGAACAAAGTTGTTTGGACAAATTCTTAACCATCCAGCAGTAGATCATGTTGACCTATTAGTCTACTAGGGAAAAAAGAAACAATAGATAATAATTAAGAACAGAAAAAAATTATAACTGAACAAATACCACAGCTCAATGGTTTCGTTTACAACAATATAACTATAAAATACAAACTGCAAATGACTATGGCATATGAAAAGGTATTTTTGGTTAATTTATATCTATGAAATAATTACTTAAATCTAATACTGATAATTTATTATTTGTTTGTAGATATGCAGTGTGACACTTTATCGTTATAATGTATTAATTGCCATTCAAAAATGTCTAAAATTAATAATATTAAAAAAATGAAGAAAAAAAGTGAAGATGATAATGAGTTCAGGTGTAGATTGAGTCCTCTACATTGCCGAATAAAATTAATGGAATGTATTCATACACATAGCATACATCACAAATATAAAAATTGGAAAGTTTCTTTGAAATCTGTTGAAAGAGAGAAAATGGAAGAACAGAAAAATAAAATTCAGTAAGAATATCGGGAAAAAACTGGATTATTACTAGATATTCAGATACAAGGTTTATACGATTGCAATACGGCATAGTGGATTTTTAATGATCTACAGTTAGCCTCTCAAATAACTCAAGTTGAAGAGAATTTAATAAATCATTTTGTCACTATTTTAAATGTCCTAGCAAATGGGTTTGAAATAAAATAAACAAATTTTGAAAAATGTTGTACAAAAACAGCTGTATAGTATGTTTAATGTTATCCTTTGTACTATGAACCAAACGGTTCACAGAATATTGATACATGGATCAAGTGTTGCACAATTTGCTTTACTTCCTATAGGACAACTATCAGAAGTAGCTAAGAAATAAGGATGTACAAAATTATAGACTTAACCAAACACGCAAGTTTTGCCAGATTGCTACCAATCAAGATCTTTTTCGACGACTATTGTCTACAACTAACCCTGTTATATGTTCTCCATATTGCTATAAATATAAAGAAAAAAATATATCAGAAGAAATTAAACAATTAATTATTTTAGAGAAATCTAATAATAGTGAACCATCTAGTGACATGGACAATGATAATACATAATAATTAACTAATATTGTAATATTTAATCAATAAATACGGTACTGTAAATGTTTGATTATTTTTATTCTTTTTTTGGAAAGATAAAAATGTATTTGTTCATTTTTAAGAATTTATCAGGAGAAGAGGAGGAGGAGGAGGATTATTTTTAACTGCTGAGAAAAAGTAATTTTTTAATATAATTTCTGATTAGAAAAGGAACAAAATAATGTGTTTAATGGTGGCAATTAAAACATTTTATCTGGCTTATTTGGAAACATTATGCACCATATGGTTATGCACACATATTGTTACGCAGACAGCGGCGGTTAACTGGTATTGACACGCAATGTCTGGGCTCCTGGTACAATTCATTTTTTTTGATCTTTGATAGTAATGCAATACATTGGGAATATTATTAGATATAGATTTTATTATGACTGGTTTCAGATAAACACATCTTTATATAATTTGCTGATAATGGCTTTTTGCTGGAACATGTCATAATAAATTTATATCCTATGGGTGGATTTGCGTTATTAATTTAATAGTTCGAGTATATATTTGTTAAATTAAATTAAACTTAATTTTTAAATATATAATGAAAGATGTATATTAATTATAGTATAAATAAATGTAAATTAACCAACGTTAATCTTCAATACTACTTATAAAATAATGTAATACATATTCATCTTCTTCTATTGAACAATGTAATAGAATGTCTTCCACTACATGACATAATATTTTCGATACATTCAACGTATCACAATTTAAAAATTGTGAAAACTTTTTAATATCAACGACTGTAGAGTATTTTTTTTCTTCAACTGAAAACAAATTTTTTAAATATATAATTAAATTTGTGATTATAATTTGACTTAATGTTCTAAAC
Organism: Tuberolachnus salignus; assembly: GCA_956483605.1. Lineage (NCBI taxonomy): Eukaryota > Metazoa > Arthropoda > Insecta > Hemiptera > Aphididae > Tuberolachnus > Tuberolachnus salignus. The sequence goes on from OY101429.1 coordinate 16,179,003, forward strand.
CTTTTATACAGTTAATAAAGAAGAGTATTTACTATGCCTTGGCCGAATGTTTTTTTTTAATATTTCCATTTCTTAATAAGTAATAAGTTATGTGTTAATGATTAAAACTAAGAGAAATTATGGTAAATTAAACACACACGATAAAAAAAAAAATATTAAAAAATCATTCAGTCCTATAAAATGTATAATGAATTATCCCTGTGCCATAAACTCAACCAGGGAGTCACAATCATGGAATTGTGGAATGCCTTTGTTGCTATATTACATGCAGGACAGTCCGAGAAAAAAATGTTGGTATAGAGGCCCCTTAAGAGGAAAAATTACTTTTGAATAATTAAGTAATACATGTAAACATCATGTTATAACGATAATCTTTAAATCTAACCTGTTGCCGTTTGCAAACCAATTATTTCGAGACCTGCAAAATGTGTGTCGACAGTAGCTGAAAAATTTGATACTCCTAAAACCATTTTTCCCGTAGAACCCAACGATACTATTAGTCTTGGACCGATTCGTTTCATTTTATCAACAATTTGCCGTACTATTCGTATTGATGGCATAACAACACTAATCTAGAATACAATAATAATAATAAAATGTTTAATTTTTATAAATATATATATATATTTAATCTAGAAAAACTTAACATATTATTACATTATGAGAAGGTATGGTTGGTTCATTATACTCTGACCAGTCTTTTGGTAAAATAATAGTAACCGGAATATCATGAACACAAAACTGTTTACTAGACACTTGAGATTCCTAAAATAAAAATAAAAATTGTTAATATTAATCAAATTTGTATTCATTGTCGGTTTACCAGTTCCAATTCAATTGTTAAACATGGTGATAGTTTATCGGTCAATTTCATCTTGAGTGTTTTTAAATTTGTTTGTTTTGCAGAACTCAGTGAAGATGCAAGCATATCTAATATACAAAAAATCAACAGTATTAAGTTATTAATTATCATTAAACATGTTTATCAGTAATACATACCAATTGGTAAACTGAAAAAAATTTCATTAGATTCCGTCTCACCGATCATATCAAAATCTTTAAAAAACGATTGTTGGTCCAACACAGACCAAACACTGATTTGATTACTGTTTGATTCATTTAAAGCGATTAAGTATAATTTAGTAGAACTCAGTCTTAAAACTACACTTTTACATAATTTGGATAAAATAATTACAATACCTAAATTTGAAAAAAAAATGTATACACTGTTTTACATTGTATTATTACATTAAAATATAACTATGTATGAGAATTATATTTTCTATTTACTGTAAAATTGTTTCATAGTCACGGGATCAATAATTTTACCGCGAAACTTCATTACGATATATTTTTATAATATGAAAACAAATTATTAGACAATACAAATGTACTTAAATAAAATGATAAAATTTTATAGAAAAAAAACTTGTAAAAACTAATAAAACGATATGCACTCTAAAGGATTACCTACAAAAATCTAAAAATTTACTATCAAACTCGTTATCAATTTGTAATTTTTTTAAATTCCCGCCAATTGATTGTAAACCTCTCTGCATTGTTACCGTGGTACAAGAATTAATACATTTAAATTGTCTTATCATATCAGCTGTTTTACTTTCGAGTTATAACACTGTTTAGCCCTACCCAATTTACGTTCATTTCAACGAGACCTACAGCAGTTTTCTGAAATATTTAGGTGCTCCGACTGGGCGAGTTACAGAAGTTCGTCATGTCATTTTATAGTCACTAGATTTTACTTGTTTTATAATTTAGATCGAGTACTACATATATCACCTACTGTGACAGCTTTTAATCATGTCGGGCAAAGACAAATTACCAATATTTCCATCCCGTGGGTAAGTAAAAAAACGTTTGATAAGATAGAGCGAATTTGGGCGTTGTCTATAGTAATTGAAACAAACTATTTCATATTATTTTATCGAAACTAGATTAATATAATGAAATTGGATGATATTATATCTATCATGCATGTTATGTTAATAAACATAAAATATTTTATACAAAAATCAATACGAGATTTGTCGCAATATATCTTTTCATGTAATTTTAACTATATTTTAGGGCCCAAACAATGATGAAGGGGCGTCTTATGGGAGCTCAAAAAGGCCATAGTTTGCTAAAGAAAAAAGCCGATGCCTTGCAAATGAGATTCCGTATGATTCTTACCAAAATTATTCAGGTGTGCTGATATGGTCCTCTGTTCATTGCCAATTTTTTAACAAAAGCTTTATTATAAATAATAATTAACAATTACTTTATTTATAGACAAAAACATTAATGGGCGAGGTAATGAAAGAAGCGGCATTCTCTTTGGCCGAAGCAAAATTCACAACTGGTGATTTTAATCAAGTTGTTTTACAGAACGTTACAAAAGCCCAAATAAAAATTCGCACTAAAAAAGATAATGTTGCTGGTAATTAATAAAATATATTTTTATGTTTGATTGCAATCATCATTACTATGTTTAATTTAGGTGTGACATTGCCGGTTTTCGAAAGTTACCAGGATGGTACAGATACTTATGAATTAGCAGGTTTAGCCCGAGGTGGTCAACAGTTGGCAAAACTTAAAAAAAATTATCAAACCGCAATTAAACTTTTGGTTGAATTGGCATCATTGCAAACATCGTTTGTTACATTAGATGATGTTATTAAAATAACAAATAGGAGAGTGAATGCTATTGAACACGGTATGTATTTATAACTATGTACATTTTGTATGTAAATGTTATTTGTGCATTTATAAGTTCAACTAATTGTGAAATAATTAATTTTCTAGTAATCATACCCAGAATCGAAAAAACACTTGCATATATTATTTCTGAACTTGACGAATTAGAGCGAGAAGAATTTTACAGGTATATAATAATTAATATTAGTAAAACTTGTCTTGTACTATGGTTTAAAGTTATTTTTCAGTTCTGTCCCCCCCGATCATACTACCTAACAAAGTTTTACCATCAACCTCCAAGTCCATTATTTAGGTTTAACATTAGACATACGTCTAACCTGGGCCGAATATGTCAAGCAAAAAAGACTTGCTGAACACCAGACATAAATTCTAGGAAAACACTCCAAACTTACCCTAAAAAATAAACTACTTTTATATAAAACTCTTAACACCAATTTGATCTTACGGGATTCAATTATGGAGCGCAACAAAATCTATAAAATACAATCTTTATAATCTATTTCATTACGAATTATTACCAAAATACACTTCTGTTTCAAATCATACTCTACATATAGATTTAAATATACCAATATTCACCGAAGTAGCTTCTTCACTCTACAAATTATTTCGCGCACGCCTGGCAGACCATCCAAATCCTCTAATACTTGCTCTTAATTCAAACATCATCCCAGGTAATCCTCCGAGAAGGCTAAAGAGAAACTGGCGTCAAGACTTAGGTTAAATTAAAAAAAAGTATATATATCAAGTCAAAAGTGTTACTACTGGGTAACTCCTTTTAATCAAATCTCCATGTCAAAAATTAAAAATATTAATCATGCTTATTGTAAAAAAAAAAAACTTAAAGATTGCATGTATTCAAATAAATAAAAAAATTCAATTATTCAATATGTATTATAACTACTTCAATATTTTGGTACATATTGATTTTTGTTATTAAGGTTAAAGAAAATTCAAGATAAGAAGAAAATTGCGAATAAAAAGAAAGAACTGCTTAAGCAAGAAAGAAAGGAAGCCGAATATAGTAACATGTTGGATGAAGGTGATGAAGATTTATTATTTTAATTGAAACACTATTAATGATGTTCTTCTAAAGTAAACGTGAATTAGGCACTGCGAGGACATTAAGTAATATTTCTTCTTATTAAAAACTGGATTTTTATTGTGTTTCATTTTTTTAGTAATTCATATAAAATTAAATTATGGTTTTTATTGTGCACAATACTAAATCATCATTTTCAGTTACCATGTAATATGCCCATTCATCCTCATTAAATGTAGAAAAATAAATTCAACAATTAAAGTAACTAATTTGAAATTGATTTTTAATATACCCAAAAGTATGGCCACTAAATGGTACATTGTTTTGTTGCAAAATAATTTTAAGCAATTTTAGGATATGCAATAGGTGTTTTTTTAGACAATTATTTAATTGGTTAATGTTAAATTAGAATTTATATCTGCCATCGATAAAATATGGTTTAATGTTTAGATATTATTATTTTATTTTTATGTAATAAACATTCCATCATTTATCTAAGTACCAAAAGAATATTGGCGCAAACCGTTAGCGTATAATATGTAATAAAACAAATTATTTTAACATGATTATTGGTTTGATTTTTTTTGTTTTAAATGTTGTGTATTACAACAATATTGCCTACTATCTGAAAAAAATAAATACTTTCATTGCTTTGATAAATTATTTTGTGTGTTATATTATCAAATAAAAATTAATAACTATTATTGTATACTTGAATATAATATTCATACAGATACAAATAACTATATAATATACAGGGTGTCCCAAAATGTTTCATCTGATTTTAGTAAGCTATTCATCTTGAACCTATAGTTGGTGGTAAACAAACTCCCAACCATCTGAAGAGGAGATTCTCAAATGTTTTTCGACTGTTGCCATTAGGTTGTGTTAAGAAACATCTGAGTGGCACAATTTAATCAGATGTTAACGATGGGTATGACATGATATTTAACCTTTGGTCATCTTGACAGTCTGCGATTTTTTTCTTTGGGGGTATAAAAATAACTGGTTGTGTACCTTCCTTTTTAAAAAAAATGTTGATTAACTGAAAAGTTTCAATTCCAACAACTTGATTATGGTCAACATGCTTCAATGGACTTAAGAAGAATTTGACTATTTGTTAGATGTGTGGTATGCAAGTGGATGGTGGGATGGGGTGGCATATTGAATTTCGTAACATAAACCTAATTTTATTACTGGGGTGTGGATTTTTATGTAATAAAAAAGTTTAAATAAATATTAAAATACATGAAATATTTAAAAAAAAAAAAAAAAAACAATTTGTAAATTCAATATCCATTGATGTGTTTTCATTTTTAATCAGAAAGATAAAAAATATCTCTAATAGTTCTTTACTCGGTATTCACTCACGACATACCAAAAACACCCTACACATTCCTTGGTACATATGCTGACGATACCTTAATCTCAGCGACTCACCATGATCCTCCAACTGCCTGTCGGATGATCCAAAGTCACCTAAACATGATCTACTTATGGACAAATCAGTGGAAAATCAAAATTAATGAAAACAAGTCCACACATGTAACTTTCACAATGCGCAAAACTACATGCCCACCTATCACGTTTAACAACCAAATAATTCCCTCATCAAACGAAGTCAAGTATCTAGGGTTAACTTTCGATAAACGCCTTAACTGGTGCTCGCATCTTAAACAAAAACGAAAATCAGTTAACTCTAAACTACATCTCTTCAGACCCCTCTTAAGGTCGAAACTTTCCTTAAATAACAAACTTTCGATATACAAATCAATAATTCGCCCGGCTTGGCTCTACGGAATCCAACTATGGGGGACGGCAAAACCGTCAAACACCAAAACCTTGCAATCTTTTCAATCCATTTGCCTACGTTTAATAACCTCTGCCCCTTGGTATGTAACAAACAAAAACCTTCACAAAGATCTGAACTTACCAACCCTCAACGACTTGGAAAAATCCCATTACAAAAAATTTCATTCAAAACTTCACGTTCATTCCAACCCTTTAATAAAAAATGTATTCTCTGCTTCACTTATCCCTAGAAGGTTAAAAAGGCAATGGCCGAGAGATCTACTCTAAATTTAAATAAAAAAAAAAAAAAATTTAATTAACTAAAAACTTCTCAACTCATGTCAGGTGGCACTGCTGAGAGCCTTCCTATTCTTAATATAAACGTCAAATTAAAAGCTACTACACTTACCAATTATACTCTGTGTATAGATTGTAAATATATATATTTTAAATAAAAAAAAAAAAAAATTTATAAATAAATATTGAATCGAGAAAACGAATTAAAATTTGAAGAACGCCAATTTGACAAAATAAATAAATAAATACGATAATAGTTTTTATAATTTGTAAATCACCATTTTTAACAAGTTTGTTATTATTACACCGAAATCTTAAAGACTTAATATAATTTAATTGCTGCATTTCCTACTATCAATGCCCAACACTCAAAATTATTGTTAAATTTGATGTTTCTAATATTTTATGACTTAAACCAAAAAACAAAAATGTACAGTAATATATGCTAAATGATATTTTAACTAGTTATTTTGCATAATATCAGTAACTTTTGTATTAGGAATTGCAGTGTCTGATTCAAGATTCGAAATAGTGTACTTCATTTTTTGGAAATTGTAAAAATATTTTTGAAATATGTACTCTTGGTAAAATATTTAAAAATATGTAAAATAACAAATTGTTATATTCTTCAGGGTGCTACGAAACGTGCTTATTTTTAATCAGAATTCAATAAAATCATGTATTTACGTAGAAATCAGCGCCCTAAGTCATTACTAATTTATAAAACTTGTAATTACTTAAGTTATGATTTATTTTTATTTTTTTATATCAGATGAACCATTTTTGGACTATAAAATATTTGTGATCCTACATTTGCGCGATACAGCCAATAATTTGATTGTATAAACTGTTTTGCGCTGGCAACTTAAATCTTTCTATGTTTATAGTAGTGTAACCAACTTCAAACACATTAAGACGAAATTTATCTGTGGCGTACTTATTATCTTGATAGCTTTACCCAATAATTAAAAAGTAAATAAGTACTAATAAGTAAATTAACGGATAAATCAAAAAAAAAAACTGAACTTTTACAAATAAATAGCCTAAATTGTAGTTAAGTTAAGAAAAAAATACGAACACTACGACACAGATAAAGTGCGCGATAATTTATTGTGAAATTTCGGTAACTATTATAAATACAGAAGAGTTGAGTTGTGCATCGCGAAACGGTATTTCGTATACATTTTGGTTTTGTCATAAACAAATAATTGTAATAATGATACTGGACTCAATGATACGGACATAGAACTATTGCAATAATCTGACATAGAATTTTAATATTTTCGAGTTGATAGATTACTATTTTTTTTTTTTTTAAACGTTTTCAAAATTGACTATACGCAACCCCTTAAATACGAGCGGTATCGCGTCATTTTAATAATACGAGTGTAGCCCGTAACCTGCCGTAGCAGGTATTCACATTAATATTATTATACAATCCGTTAAGATTCAGTATTAATAACATATTTCTAATAATAATTGCATTTACAAAATTCAAATTCAAAATATATCAAATTGTATTACATATTTTGTTATGCTTTTTGTCTAAATGTTTAAATAAAAAAAAAAAAAAAAAAACTGAGCTAATGGCTAATACTAAATTACAATATACCCAATCTGTTATAAAAATTGAAGATTAACAATTTTACCTTCAGTGGCGTGCTTATGAGGGGAGGTTAGACATGTTACCCTCCGCCCTCCCTTCTACTCATTGGCATAAACATAGAACATTTATGAGTATTTGTTTAGTAATTTAATCTTGAAATGTACATATTTCAGTCGAGTTATAAGGACAAGCTTGATTTGTTAAAAATAAAAATTGACGTGTTTGGATCCGGTTTGAAATCTCACATTGTCGGGTTAGGATAGAAAAATATTCTACGGTTAGTTCATGATTATTATTTAGAAATCCGAGCACTACATTCCCGACTATTGAAAATTCGGGGGCACGCCACTGGTTATCTATAATTAAATTGTACAATAAAAATTCCACCATTTCTTACCGGTATGCCGTCTATTGTATTAGAATCGTGCTGGTAGACCGCATACTGTATATTGGCACCGAAAAATTATTATAATATATTATTATTGTTATTATTATTATAGATAAAACAAAATATTATATGACATTAGATATAAATTAATATTTAATATCGTGATGAGCAATGATGGATATATATTTTTTTTTAATTAACAAATTAACTTAAGTAACTATAGTTTAATTCCGTTGTATAAACTCAACTTTTTACAATTAATTTTCATAAACATCCTAACAACTAACAGGTCAAAGACAATAACTTTTTTTTTTTTTACTTTGAAATTCGACTATGACCTATTCAAATTATATCTATTGTACTACGATTTTTGTCTCAACTTTTGTTAAACGTATAATTTGTATGTAATTGGGCTTGCTTTGTATTTTGTGTAAAATAAAAAATTGTATTGCGAGGAGACGGTTCTACCCGGTTGTGTCAGATAAATTGTACTTGGTTACATCGCAAGACAAAAATACATTAACAAGTAAGTAAATGTTATGAGTTGACATTATATTACGTGAATAATGTTTATGCAAATATAATATTTTATTGTAGGGGTAAAGGGACGAGAAATGTAGCGCGTCAAACGCCAAGACAAAATGTAGTAAAAAAATTGGGCCCAGTCAGGTTTTTTTTTTTTTTTTGCATTTAATAGATGAATTATAATAAACTGGAAGTTTCAATATTGCTGTTCGACCTAGAAAAAACGATTACAGTGCACACGGATTGAAAAGTGCCGGATTATTAAGCGGATTATTCTTCGAAAATTGTTTTTAAAAAAAATACGTGTTACGAGCTTGTAGTAAAATGTTTTTTTTTTTTTTTTATTATTTTTAAAAGTAATTTGCAATCTGTTCTTAACTAGGACAATAAGCAAATGTGCACAGAGTAAATTTAAACATTAGACTTTTGATGGAAGAAGCCATCCATTAATGACACTACCTATTTTGATTTATGTTTTTTGCTTTAATAATATTTTGATTTATAAGTTAAAAAAAAATTTTAAATTTGGGATAAGAGGTCGCGACATCATCTTCGCTTAAGCCATCTTGGGGGATTACCTGGAATGGACAAGATAGAAAGTTTTTTATGAGAGGATTAGAATGGAGAGGTAGCTTGGAGTGAAATCTTTTATAATAGCATTTTTCTTCTTCAACTACTGTAGGTATTTTCAGATCGTTATGGAGAGTAAGGCTGGAAACAAAGGGAGGGGCATTTGATATTTTTCTTAGGGAAATGTTTTGAAAGGCTTGAATTTTTTGTATGTTAGATTTGTTTGCGCTGCCCCAGAGCTGGAGACCATAGGTCCAAATGGGTTTTAGAAGAGTTTTGTAAATTAACAATTTGATTTTGAGGTTAGTGTGTGCATTTCTGTGTAGCAGGGGGTTTAGTGTGCGTAAGCGATTGTTTAACTGTAACCTTTTGGATTTTATGTGAGGAGCCCAAGTTAGGCGACGGTCTAATAGAAGTCCCAGGTATTTAACAGTTTGTGAAGTTGGAATTTGGATTCCAAAAAGACTGACATTAGGACATGATGTCTTTTTTAGAGTGAATGTGGTGTGGAAGGATTTGTCTTGATTGACTTTGAATCTCCAGTTAGTATACCATGTTTCCATGAGATGAAGGTGGTTTTGTAAATTACTAGAAGCTAATGTAGAGTCTGCATTAATGGAGATAATAGCTTTATCATCTGCATAGTCTGCGACTAGCGTATAAGGTGTCGTAGGTTGATCTGATGCGTAAATGTTGTAAAGTATCGGGGAAAGAATACCTCCTTGAGGAACACCCGCTTTTATAGAGGCTATGCTAGAGACAGAGGCGCCATAACAAACTTGAAAGTTGCGATCAGATAAGTATGATTTAATCGGAAGGTAATAGGTAGGGTGTAAAAATGTTTTGAGTTTAAATAGGAGGCCATTACGCCATACCTTATCGAACGCTTGCGAAATGTCAAGGAAGGCACAAGTGCAATATAGTTTTTTCTCCAAGGAATAGGAAATTGCATCAACTACCCTGTGCGCTTGATGGATTGTGGAGTGTGACTAGCGGAAGCCGAATTGATGATCAGGAAGTATTTTATTTTCACTGATAATGGGTAAAATTCGTTTGAGAATTAATTTTTCAAGAATTTTTGCAAAAAACGGGAGTAAACTTATTGGTCTGTAAGACGTTACCAGATCTGGGGGTTTATCGGGCTTCGAAAAAAGGATAATAGATGAGTGTAGTAAAATGTAAATAAAAATTTTACTCATATATTAAGTCTTAACGATGTCAAGATGGATTTATCAAGATGATGATTATTGATAATCTGTGATGAAACTCGGAAAATAAACAATCTCAATTTATAAAATTACGGCCCGATGGTGTTGGGCAGGGGAGGCGATCCACCTGTTTTCTCCCGCCCCTTTATAACTGCCACCTACAACCACTGTCTGCGCGGAATGCTATTACGCGTTTGAATGTGTTTTTCAGTGTACGTCGAAAATTCAGTGATTATAAATGTTGACCACGTAAATTTGGTAAGTGCACTTATGTTCTCGTTATAATAATACCTACCCACCGGCTTTAACGTTATCCGCGAATTAAATACTTGAGTATTCCCGTACACGCTCACCGTATCAACATGCGGCGTTGTGTTCCGAACGTTTTTGGTGCGCGTCCAATTTTTTTTTTTTTTTTTTTTTATATACATTTTTACGACCGGTAGAGGTTATGTAGATGGATAACTATCGCTGTTATGATTTTCAATTATTGTTATTCATTGTTATAAATTTATACATACTCGTATTACTGTGTATAGACATCCTGTACCCAGGATTTTCCAATAGGGTGTGGGGGGAGGCTAAAACATTTAGCAAATTGAAATCATGTATAAAATAATATATAAATATTTTGCATGATGCATATAATTGTGTACCCGGTGCAAAATGTGCAATGATTATTATTATTATTTTATTAGTAATTATATGTATTATATTTTATAGTCATTTTCGTATTTTATAACGGGCAGCGCAAGGAGGCTGAAATGTGGGTGTCTATTAGGGAAGGCACGTGCCCCCCCTGGACAATAATAAAATATGCAAGTTTTTGTGACTAAAGTTTGTATAATATTGTATAAAAGAGCGTGTTGGGTTTTAAAAAATAATTCTATATACCTCTATTTGTATAAATATAAAAAAATAAATTTCGGACTACACCTAGTTTTGGGGAACCCCTTAATTGCGCATTATTGTAAATCCAAACGTAATAGCCAATATAGTTATTAATGATTGATTAATTAATTAATTAATATTGATAATCACTACGAGTTAATTGAACAAGTGCAAACTGTAGCAATTTTAATTAATATATAATTATAAAATGTTAACGGTGTTCCTCGACTATTTACATATATATATATATATATATATATACGAGTATGTGACGTATCTTATGGCATGGCAATAATAGTGGTAAATCAAATCGCTGGTGGGGGGGGGACCACATCCGGTAAAATCGACTTAAAAATCAAAATGTAACCAAAGATCGTACAAGAATATAGTTTACTTTATTACAAAAGTGTAACTGCTATGTATTATTACATATACCTACTTATCTTCTAATTTCTCGTTCAACTATTTAAATTTTAATTCTAATCTCTTAAGGCTCAGCCTATCTGCTAACGGACATATTATATAATTCTTATCTTTAAAACTGATACCCATTTAAATGTATAACTATATAGAATAAAAACCGTTTACATTTTGTAGGGATTATTATATTGGGCTATATGGACTATAACGAGTTGTTAAAACTTAAATGTCGAGTGGGGTATATAATTTCTACTGGCATTTCGACGCTCTATCGCGTAGTATATTTTTTATGTTATTACAACCGTCTATGCATATGCGTATCAATTAGAATATTAAATACAGATTTAGGTAGATACCCAATGTTGTTGTTACAGAATATTTGCACAACAGTTACTATACGTTCAGATTACAACTAATAAGTTATGTAAATAAGTAGGTATCATAATTAACGACATAATTTACATTTTTTTTTTTTAAATAGGTACAAAAAACTTACCGACAACTTTGACGCTTCATTAGCCTTGTTCACATAAAAATATATAATACAATATATTGTAGGTATAGTATGTAAAAACATTAGAAATTACAGATATATATATATATATATATATATATATATATATATAATACAATATATTGTAGGTATAGTATGTAAAAACATTAGAAATTACAGATATATATATATATATATATATATATATATAATATTGATGCAAACATTTTTCGCCATCTTTGTGGGCATACGAATCTTACCGCGTACTTACCAATACGATATTAATAAAGGATGGTATCAGGGGATCAGTAGTGCCGATGTACTATAATTATACCCAGACATGATATAACAAAAATGTGTATGACCCACCCATCTCACAGATCAATAAAGAGGACCTATATTTTTTTTTGTAATTAATTTTATTTATCAAAATCCTCACGGTTTGTGGGTTATGCTATTATAAGGGGTTTTTTTTTTTTTAAGATTTACGGACTAAACAGGTTACACGGGTACAGAGCCCTATTTCTATGGATTCCGTTTAGGTATTCCATTTTTCATTAATGTCTATATATAAAAAATATCGTAAGATAAAGTAAATAAATAATATTTTATAGTTTTAATTTTATTAGCTGATTATAGTACAATGAACGTAAAACAGCTAACCCGTTATAAAAATATAAACGTGAGTGTACGATTTATAACACTGTAAAGCCGTGAGGCGTGTTATTATAATATTAACATGACCGGTTTTGACAACGAGCCATCGAACATCGGAAAATCGTATGCACTAGTGAAATAAAACAAAATAAAATAAATTGTAAACTACAGAGTAAATTATAATATTATAATCCATAAGCTCGGGTCAAGTTAGATGGTTATCCAGAATCGTCTAGTTGTCCCGCACATCATATTTTTTAAATTCAGAGCAAAGTGTGAAATGTATTGGTTTTATTATGTGTGCTTTTTTTTTAAAAAAATTTTCTGTCTAAATCGAATAAAATTTTTTTTTTTTTTTTTTTAAATTCCATATTTCTTTTAAATTTGGCTTTCAATTGACCTTACGCATTAAATATTTCTAGAACCAGCACAAATAGATTTTGTTTGCAGGAGACACGTGACAGAGCCATGTACAATTGAATATGGGAAAAACATTGGACGGTTAAGTCTAAACGTGTAATATTTAATGTATGGCTCTGTGCCTTATATGGCTATTATGACTATATAGACATCGAAAAGCATAATTTCACGGGAAGTCGGAGCCATCTAAACTAAAGCGATAGATTGGTTAATATCATTGGTATTCAATACCGTTTCTCTAGCTCCATAGCCTAATGGCTTTTTAATAAGAACGTACACTCAAGCAGGCAGTTTTTTTTTAAGTTTTTTATCCTCAAATCCTTGCAAAGGAATTCGAGGTAAAAATATTCACTGTTATTCGGATGAACTGCATATATCTTGCCAAAGGCATCAGTTTTTTTTACTCCGTGATAACCTTCGACAGTGATTCCTCGTTTACTTTGTTGGAATATTTTAGTATATTATCCGGTCTGCACATATGTATCGATCGGATTGGAATTGCTTCACTTCATTTCGAGAGTCTAAACTAAATGTAGCTTGACCACCACTTTTGTTTGTATATTTTGTAGAGAAGGATAACCAATTTAGCGTAACGCTTTGGTTATCATGGTAACCAAACTCGCCATTTTATTTTTTATAGTTATTTATACTATTTGATTTCCATGGTAAATCAACAAATGTCTTTCATTCTATCTTGAAATTTGTATCTTTTTATATCATTCATATTTCCGATTTTTCCAATAATTTTCTTTCATACAAACCTTATCCTGACAAATACGAACACAACAAAAAAATCGGTGTCAAAACATATCATCGAAATGGATAACCGCCTTATACTTTAAAGTAGCATACCAACGAAAAATAAAAAAATCGTCCCGGAATACACGATATTTTTTATATTATTGTAATCGTTTGATATTTTATTAAAACTGGAACCACAAACAGTCGTGACCAGATGATTATAGGTTTATGCAGGGAAGCCACAGTAAGTTTTGGGCACCTGAACTAAATATTTTTGCAGGTCCTTATTTTGTCGACGGGCGAAAAAAAAAACAACAAATAAACATACAATTTTTCTTTTTCTTATTACAATATATTTGATCGTAATATATACTCGTATATATATATATATATACGTGGCATTCAATAGTGGAGTAAGTACTGTACACCTCATACACGCGTACACTTAATTTTAGATCATGCAGGTGGTCGACAGCAATTTCGTTGTATTTCGATACATCGAATATGGAAAACAAGTACACACCGTGCACACGAGTGTAATATTAAAGAGTTTAAACGCGAAAATGATCAAGTATTAAAAAATAATCGTGAGAAAAGGTTTAAATGAAAAAAAAATAGTTTGGTAACCGCTGGCATATGTATACAGGAACGATTTATTTTATGTTAAAATAATTGTTGTATGTTCAATAGCCGCCGCCGTGACTCGTAATATTTAATGGTCAGACTCCGAGTCCGTCTGACCCTTGTACCGGTTTTAAAGATTATTATTACGTACTTATTTATATTAACATACTCCATAGAACACGAATAATATTTCTCTTCCCACTTGTAACGTAGAAGTGTTCAAATCGTTGCAGACGAGCCATAAGACGGTTCAGTTCAACATGGTCAGACCTACGGCCATAGTGTTTTTACTATCGTCGGCGACGTTTGTCGCTTGCTCTACAGCAAATGTTTTGTATCCGGTGGAAAGCGAAAGCCGCGAATTACGTACACTGCACGGCTTGTGGAACTTTAAGATATCTCCACCATCCGATCAATCAATTGGGTTCGACAACAAATGGTATGCCGAGAGGTTTGAAACGGTAAGCTAAAAAGAAAAAAAAATATATAATTCATTAATATATTATTTGTACGATTCACCTTTAACGTGGAATATTTTTGAAAAAGTTTAACAAATTATATCTATATATCATGATTAAGAAAAGATTTATGATACTGTAATTAAGTTTTAAAAAATATGCTACAATTAACAATTTTGATTAAAAAAAAAAAAAAAAGAAAAAAATATTTATGGAAATTTATTGAAATGATAAACATAAATGTATATTATATTATAAAATATTGCCCTCATCGTTTTTGAAGAAATTATTACTATATATCATTTTGTTTATTTTTTAATTCGATATATATTTAAAATTCGTATCAAAGATTTTGTTACGCACGGTTTCATTTGATACACTTGAACACATCGTCTTTTCAATAATTAATATAATTCGAATACAATAAAGCAGGGGTGTCCAACCTTTTGGGAAGACACACTGGAGGCCACATTAGACGAGTAATGTCGTCGTGAGCCACACTCATTTGTATAATATTATATTTTATTTATAATTATACAATGGCGAATAGTGAATAGAAGTATTTTTCATTTATTATTTATTTATATTTATTTTAATATCAAGGGAAAAATTACATTTATTTATAACTAAACGAATGTGAACAACTAATGTGAATTTGAAAATTAGTTTTTTTCGCAAAAGTAATAAATCAATATCCGGGAATCGATTGATTTTGTGGCAATCATCAAACAACTTTCAAGATGATTGTCTGAAATAGTGGACCGATCCTTAACTTTTAGTGATTTTCGTTCTTGAAAACAATTGTTCGCAAATATAGGATAGATAATACCGAAAAGCGACGTCATGAATAATACGTGATTACGGAGAACAGGATATATTTATTTGGGTAGATATAATTTATAAAAATTGAATAACGAGACGACTGATTGTATTTTTCGTTTATACAAGTTTAAATTTAAGCGGGGGTCACATTAAAATCTTACTGGGGCCGCGGGCTGGATACCCCTCCAATACAGTATTAGGTATATTTTAATTAATAAAAATTACTAATTAAATAATCACAATTATTATTTTAAATGATTATAGTAGGTATAATGACTATTTTATTTGTACAGTTGGGCGATTATTGGAAAATGCCCGTGCCGTCCAGTTATAATGATGTAACTGCAAATTCAACCATACGAGATTACGTGGGTTGGTCTTGGTATCAGTACGAGTTTTATGTACCGAAAAGATGGTCCGACGATCAGCTCAACGTATTTATACGGTTTGGCAGCGTGCATTTCAAATCGATTGTGGTGCGCACCATATTTTGTAATTATTTTTAATTTAACGAAAACCCACAACTGTCGCGTTTACTGTCTCAGTCCAACAAGGGCTGACCGAGAGCCCGGTCCACAGCCAAATCCCCGTAGGGCTGCTGAGGATTCGCCCTATGATGCTATCCGCACATCCCACCGATGATGGTGCCCCTTTGGGACGCCCACCTGTGGTGGGTGCGGGTAGTGCTAGACCCAAACTCAACCTGTACGGGTGGCGCCTGTTTCCTCGGGTCCTAGCGCCTTCCCGGTGCTGGTGGTCCATATGACGACCCGAGAGTACGTCAGACCGACTTGTCGCTCTGACTTCTGAACCTCGGTGGCTCGTAACTAGTGCCTAGCGCTAATACACGGATCGTCGTTGTAGCCTCGTTGCTTGCAGTGTGCATCAAACCCGGGGTACTCAAATATCTCAGTCCAACACTAACGGGCGATATAGTATAACTAAGATTTTTATTGTAGGTTGATATAAGGATTGACAGCTAACAAAATAACGGGGAAAATATTTTCGAAGGCATCGCGTTGCTTCTTTCTACAATATTGACAAATACAAAAATAGTTATTTTACACAAAAAAAAAAAAAAAAAGAAATATTGGTTTTTGTTTTTAAATGGCCGTACATTTTTCGTATTGTATGTAAATCACGTTGCGTACTCTACGCCTAGTCGATCTTTTTAATACTAAAGCGAACGTGGCTGATAATAAAATATATCTACACTTTACAGGGTGTTTAACGGTAACGTGGTAATTGGGTATGGTGGAAAATAGAAATAATGTCATATTATATTATGTTGTTATTAATACGCCATGTATACCTACTATAGAAGTGTATGGTTGCAGTGGTTAAACGGTCAGTTATGCGTTGATCATGAAGGAGGTCATTTACCGTTTGTTGGTGATGCTTCTCGTCTTCTTAAATACGGCGAATCTAATTTAATCGTCGTCGCTGTAAATAACACATTGAGACCAGATACCATACCACAAGGGTTTATCACGTTCCCGAACAACACTTACAAGTAATAGAAAACGTCATATCCTCTAAAAAGTCCTACAAACAATTTGTATTGTTTATTTAGACGCCTATTTTACAATTGTAAAATAATTTATTAGTATTCAATTTACAGGTATCCAAAAGGATATAGAATATATTCTCACAATTTCGACTATTTCGATTATTCTGGCATAAACCGAGCAGTCCAATTATACACGACACCAAAAGTTTATGTTTGCGACATCACCGTATTGACTAGTTTTGGAAATAATTCAGAAGGTATACAATGCTTTATTGTTATAATCAAATAATACAAATTTAAAAAAATTATACTGAATTAAGTTAAGTGATTCGAATAATTCGAATAAATATTTTATTTATATGAGTTGATACCTGACCTAATATGAGTCCTACACTTATTGAGGTATATTGATATAATATATATTTATTTATTTTTTTTTATTCGTATTTGATCATAACATTTAAAAAAATAATTATTAACTTTTTAAGGAGTCGTTGACTACAAAGTAGATATTTGTGGTAATAATGAATCTGGATGTAATATTACACTTTTGGATGCTAATCGAAATATAGTAGCCAAATCAGACGCGTGCTCCGGACAACTAATTATTCCAAATGCAATCCTTTGGTGGCCATTTATGTCGGGAAAAGAACAAATCGCCTACTTATATACTTTCCAGGTAATACATATGCATATTAAAATATTTATTTATTTATTTATAATTGTCGAACGATTATATCAACTGTGTTATTATATTTTTGACGTCTATTTTTTAGGCGAAAACTAATGATGAAAATACTGATTATTATCGTTTGAAAATTGGAATTCGAACAATTCAATGGACATCAAAAGAATTATTATTAAATAATGAACCGGTTTATTTAAGAGGATTCGGGAAGCACGAAGATTCTATTGTTTGTTTTCATAAATTTAATTATATTGAAACCATAAGTTTAATGGCTTATAATGGCAAAGTGGACTAATATAATTCAAATATAGGCTATATAAATGGTTAGGAAGTATAAAGAATGCTATTCCACATCATGTAAGATTAGATATAATCTTTATCAACAATACAACGGTATATTAAAATAAAATTTAAAAAATACCCTAGAAATACAAAAAATGCCATACAATTATCTTTATATTAGATATATTAAAACAGTAATATACCAGTTAACAACAATATAAGATAGATATGCCAATAGATACTATCCAATAAGTCCAAAACTCGTACTTTTTACCTACATTGGCTATTGAATTGTTTTTTACTTTTGATACTTCAAACATTAAAAGAAACATATTTGAAACGTTTATATTTTATCTTAGATTGAATTATAACCTGTCCAATATGTATATAGCCAGACAAATGCCTAAATATTGTAGATTTTATAGACAAAAAAAAAAATAAAAATTTTAATAGCGATTAAATATGTTGAATAGATACGCGGACGAGGGTATGATGATGCATTAAGTAGCAGAGACTTTTATCTAATTAAATGGTTAGGTGCTAATTCGTTTCGAACATCGCACTACCCATACGCAGAAGAAACATTACAGCAAGCTGATGTAGAAGGTATCTTGGTAATCGTGGAAGCCGCTGCGTGTAGTTTGAGGTATTCTACGTCGATAATATTTGAATACAGTTAATTTATATAATATTAATAATTTAATTACATTAACATTAACTGTTAAAGCATATTCGGATCGAACTTATTGAAATTCCATAAACGTATGATGACGGAAAACGTGAATCGCGACAAAAACCACCCCAGTGTCATTATGTGGTCGATAGCTAATGAGCCCCAGAATAATTTAAATGCATCTATATCGTATTTTAAGTAAGTTGTATTTAAATGAATTAGTATATGTACTATATTTTGTTTTATAAAAATTTACAATTGTATACAATATAATTTAAAACGGCAAGAATTTAAAAAAAAAAATAATAACATTTCTTTCAATTATTTTTAAAGAGAACTTTATCAACATGTACGAAGTATGGATCCATCAAGACCAATTACTTTTGTCAACAGCCAACAGATTCAAAATGCTAAAGCGGTAATATTTATATTCGAAATTAACGGATTATTCATAAATAATAAATATATTTAGATGCTCAATTGACCCATTCGTTGTGTGCTAAATGGGCATATAATATACCAATGCATTTTGATAAAACAAAATACGTTTTAAAAATTATAGATTGAGTTTATGGATATCCTAACGTTAAACCGATACAGCAGTTGGTACAGCGATTCGGGTCATTTAGAACTTATTCAATATCAAATGTTTAACGAGTTAAAAGCATTCACAAAACAATTTAATAAACCCATATTAGTTACAGAATATGGCGCTGGTGCACTATCTGGATTACATTCGGTAAGAACAACACATCTTTACTAGTATTTTAATTATTTTATACAATTAAAAAAATTAAAAGAGTAAATTTAATTTTATTAAATTTTTAAATTTGTTTCTATAATCGTTATGCATAAAATAAAACTTAATCAAAATACAATATTGTTGTGGGTACATGTAATAATAAAATAGAATATGATGTGAAGAAATATAAAATCTCAATATAATCTACTATAACATGTTCTAAAAAAAAAAAACGACAATCACTAACAATACTATAATTTACGTTAAACAGATGTATTACAACAGTATTGAAACTATAAAACTAATGTGCAAATCATTGTTTAATACTAATTATATATGAATTAAGCTACCGGAAACAATGTGGAGCGAAGAATATTATGTTACCATGCTTCAAGAGAATTTCAAAATGTTCGATTCATTGATTGCAAACAATATCCCACTTTTAGGAGAAATGATATGGAATTTTGCAGATTTTAAAACTCCTCAAGGTAAACAAAATTAAAAAAAAAAAAAAAAATTATATTTTAATGTTAGTTATAATCTTTTTTATTTATTTATTTTTTAGAATACATAAGACCTGGTTTGTGTGTGAAAGGTTTGTTTACTAGAGAACGACAACCGAAGTTGGCTGCGTATGCGGTTAAAGAACGTTATCAAAGATTTAATAGTATTTCTGCGATGCAGAATCAATCCTTAAATCGTTACCCGACACCGTGTGTAAAACAAATAGTGTTTGAAGTCTGAAATATTGGTTTTTTTTTTTTTTATTATTATTATAATTTATTTCACTCTAGTAATTTATTAATTAATTATGTTTTATATTATTATATATTAATATTATTGCCTATTGGTGTGGACAAGATGATCTCAATGGGTGACAAATTATTATTTATTACTGTTTAATTTGCAATATCTACATACATAGTATTTCCACCATATCATATGGGTTGTATCACCCATATCATCTAAACATCAATAGTTAACTGATCCTCTTACTTCACCGGTGGCGGAATTTAGGTTTACTGCGGATCGAATGTCAAATCTGAAACAAAAATATATCAATTCTATATTAATTCTAATGATGATTTAAAATGTTTTCTTCGTATTACCCATACACAATAACGTGTTAGAAACAGAAGTTTAATGTATTACTGAAATACTAGAGTGGCTGTAGACGCTATAGTACCTATTTACCAAAATAGATACCTAGGTGTTTTGGAAGGAACTCGTTCCAAAAAAACGGTTCCCTTTTTAAGTAACGGCATAATGGAATGGATTCATTTTTCGATTTCTCAAAAATGTTTTGAAATGCTCTGACACAATATTAATCATAAATCGTTTTTACGGGCCATATAAAAATATCAAACAAATCTATAAGCACAATTTGATTTTTATAAGCATTTGAAGTGCTAAAATAAAATATTTTTTTGGTTAAGCGAAAATGCACGAAAATTTGACATAAGGTGTAAACCTTACTTGTATAAATAGTAAAAAATAGTTAAACGTAATGTAATTATTATTTCATTTTTTTTATAAGAGTTTAAGTGTAAATTTTGCTGAAAATCATAAAATCACGACATTATTTTTCTGCTATTTTTTTTTCTATTGATGTGAATAAAACTTTTTTGGCTCCATACAAATGATCAACAGTTTAAGACGAAAAATTGTAATTTATTTTGTATTTATTTTATAAATACATTTTTCAATTTTAATTTATCTAAACATTTTTAACCAAATTTCGCTCAAAATATTTTATCGTTAGCAATAATTTATAGCATAGTGCGTATGGATATACATACAATTCGCTTAAATACCTTCCCAACATCTTACCTACAAACCCCAGTGGTCCATCCATCGTACGAAATCCGTGCCATGTCAATCAACAAATCGTCATTTGAAAACTGTTTACCATCTGGCCATTTGGAACTTCTGATTAACTATAAGGTAGTAAAAAAAACAACCCCTAGACAGGCGAGAATCCGCACGAATTTGCCCAGTGGTGCAAACTCAATTAAATAGAAGCGACACGTTTTAATGGCTAGTATATAGTCATTTATAATAAGTAGTCGGGTGTGTAACCCGTTTCACGCACGCAAAAACTACTCGAGTTATAAACTTAATTTAAAGAACTGAATTTTTTACGTAAAAAAAAGGTGAACTTGCACTGTACAACGTTGGTTTTAATTTGTATGATACATGTTTACTGCAAAATAAGTTATTTATGTCTGAACAATTTTAAACTACTAGATTTCAAAACAATAATAACTTTTTTTTCTTGATTAAATTTGTGGTATCGACAAAAATTAATACCAACGTTGCACAGTGGCAGTACTCCTTTTTATGGTTAAAATTTGAACTCTTAATTAGTTTTTTAGCTTGAGTAATTTTTGCCCATGCAAAATCATTTTTACAGTCAAATTACGGGGTGGCCCTATTAAACTAAAGAGAGTTTTAAAATAAAATAATTTAAATCATATTAATTGTAGAAAATAATATCAGTTTTGTAATTTATGATAGATAATACAACAAATATTATATGGTCAGTGTACAAAATTGCAACATTTCCTTTTTGGATAAAAAAAAATAGTATATATAAAAATAGATAGATAAAATAGTATCTATGTGTTTGAAATTTCACTATCTTTTAAATTTAGGTGAAAAGGTTATCTAATTAGGTTATCCTATAGGAGTTTACATGTGGCCAACACTCAGTGGCACACACACAAAATTAAACTAGGGTAGTAACTGGCATGTTATTGGCTAGAAATTCTAGAATACCACCCACCCACTAATTCGCTCTCAAAAGCTGACCTGCGGGGCCGATTATAAAAGTAGAATTGACTTAGCTATACCCATTTTATAATTATTAATTTATAAAATTGATTTTTTTTTTATGCTTTTTAACATAATTTATAGGTATTTTTAGACCACCACCGCCACCACAACCCTAGAATGCCTCCCCAATACCCTTAAGCGTGTGTCGCTGTCAAAAATATCGCTAACCGTTTTTTTTTTTTAGCGTTTAAAGTTCAACCTTTAACAAAAATCATAACGGTTTTGCGTAGGTATTTAATTTATATCGATAATTATTTTTGACCTCTGATATTCAAAAATTCAAAATACCAATAAGGTTTATATTTTAAAAAGTTATTTTTACCGATAAAAAGAAAAATACCGAGTGTAATGCCGTTACATTTTACGTAATAGTTCACGTATTTTTACACTTGAGCGAATGGAAATTTTTTGGCCCGATAACAAATAATGAACAATCCACATTTTAAAATACTAGCAAATACGTAATTATAATAAATAGAATTTGCCTATGAATTTAATGTAATCTCGTATTATTGCGATAATCACGGAATCGGTATGTGATCTATTTAAAATATACAGAGCGGTGTAGTTGAAATAGTAAAAAAAATTAGAGGAAAGAAATTTTAGTAATAAAATCCCTTCGGGGGGGAGTGATGTCGATTTTTCGCGCGTCGCGCAGATAATAACGGAAGTACTTAAAACTATGATAAAACTACGTTGATGGTTTATACCGTTATAACTGTTTGCGAGGCTTTTATTTGAAATCCACGCCCATATGCTACGTATAAAGTGTCCTAAAAGTATTTTAATATGTGTACCCACGTGGGCTCAATTTCGTCTGAATAGTTTTTATTTAAATTTGACCAAACAGAATATTTTATCAATTAATTAAAAACAACTTGAGCATACGTATTAACGGGTTCTATTTTTCAAGGCGAGTCGTCGCGGTCCGCGTGTTTCTCTTCATTAGACCATACCTACCGAAAAGTATCGTTTGCACAATAAAAAATAATACGTGTAAATATATATATTATGTGGAGTTATTTCCCCCCCTCCCCCATATATCGTAAGTATATAATTTTTTTTCGGTTTTTTCACATAACCGTACAGCGAGTATATTTTTTGTTTTACCGTCGATTGCAATCAGTCGCAATTAATTCCACTGTTGAAATAATAATATTGTTCAAAACAATTTATTGGAACAATGTCAAACGCATTGTCTATCCGCATAAATATTGCCTATACAGGCAACACTTAAAACTTTGCTCATTACAAATACAAAACGATTTCTTCATGTTATATCATTATAATGGGTGGGTACCTACCTATTTACGATTACAACGATAGTAATAATATTCAGTTTTATATTTTAAAACGCATTTGATTCGTGTTCGCGGTATGTACTATTGTTTATTTTGCGTGTAAAAAAAATAAAAATAGTATTAATAATAATAAAAAAAAAAAAAAACGTAGCGATTTCAAAATACTGATAATACGAGAATACGGGTATATATTACTATCACGCGTTCTGTAATTAAAGGTGCGGTGATCAAAGTGCTAGGTATAGAGATTTATTTGATCGATAGCACGATATATTACGAGAGCCGAACGAGCTTATTTTTATGTTATTAACCGTGGTAATTATGTTTTAATAATTCGTATTAATACGTTCTGTATTGAACAGACGTCCGATAGTGTAGGTTATTTTGCATAAAAATGTTTCGCAAAATATAACTACGACGACGGCGGATGTCTGTCAGACAACGGTCGGACCAGTGGCGCAATTACAACATTTTATTTTTACTCCTACTTATATATAACATGACTAACACTGACAAACCGTTTTTAAACGATACATTTATACTTTGCAGCACAAATTAGAAATTCATGATCTGTAAAAAAAACCCATGGGGGGGATCTATCACTCATATCCTCTCGTACTCCGTAATTAATCCCACGAACAGCACCTATACCTACCTATCGAACATTTTCCGGTAAATATCCGCCGGATGACATATTTCGGATGATTTTTCAGAGGGTGTCCAAAATTTTAGGTTTACAACCTAACCTTACAAACCCGTTTTTAGAATTATATACTGATCAAAAAAATACATTGAACTTACTTTTTTAATTATTAACATTTGCCATTAGTCAACTTATTATTTATCAGTCAAAAAAAGAAACATTGGTCAATTTAAAATTCTTTTTTTGTTTTATGTCGGAGGTGTCCAGGCATGGAGGACACTCCCCCCCCAGAAACACTCCACTGAATAGGAGTGATATTCTAATTTATATTCAAATAAATACGTATCTAAGTAATTTTATTAATATAACTATAATAACAATAACGGACACGTGTAAAAGCGTTTTGGTGTACAAATATTGCCAAGAACGTAAATTGCCAAAAATAGAATCGATATAAACAAAATACGATTCTGAGTGCCGAGCTCGATCTTCGAGTTCAAATTGATAATATAGTGTCAATTTTTAACAAAATAATTTACAAAAATACAATTTTTCGTGATTCTTCCGAGTTTACCGCGTGCACTTTTAATTGTTTGTTTTTGCGACCAGCAAGAATTTATAATGTTTGTTATAATATTTATTATTGCAATAAATAAATAAATTACATCGGTATGTTTTAGTATATACGACAATTAGGAGGAAGATGAAGACTACAAAATAGGTAAACAAATTCTTCAGTTAATGAGGGTTGTCAAGGATGTTGCAAAGCGAGGAGCGGCTTTAATGGAATTGTACAACAAATTGCACACAGCGAAAGAAGCACAAAAACAGTGTAGGCAAAAATACACGGATACAAAAAAATCAACATTAATATATTAAGTAATATACTTAATATATTATACAAATAATAATAATAATTTACATCATTTGATTAATACTTTATAATAAACGATTTAAATAAAATATTTTTATTCGAAAATAAACCGACTTTTAATTCTTGGTAGCGACCTTAAAAATTCAACAAAAAATTATTTAAAAATATTACTTAGCATATTATTTTTTGTTCTAATGAGCATCGCCCTAATTTACACAATTGTTTATTCTTTTAATAATAATATATAGGCGATAAATTACGCCAAACCAAACCAATAAATTTATTATTATAAAATATAATAGTAAAATGTCACATGAAATTTCATTATTTCAAAATTTTAAGAGTACTAGTGTTTTTGTATATCTAACGTCGTTTTAAAAACAATAACCATTTCAACATTTCTAAATGACCTAATTTCAGAAAAGTTTTTTTTTTTTTTTTTTCCATTGACTTTTGTTTATCTTTTATATGATAATTGAACACACGTGTGGTGCCGCCTATACTCGTACATCAAAAAGATCATTAGGTCGTCATTCGATTTTCACAATAGCTTTTCGATATGATTACCGAATACGACTTTTTAAAATCTAGGCACGGTATACTCAATCTGTACTAAACGTATCAATTTATAAAATTACTTTACCGAGATTTTCGGCGACGTTATAACCAGGATACAAAATTTTGGTGAGAGGTGGGGAATTAAATACTTTTTTTGCCTGGGAACCCCCCCCCATAATGTAAGTGTTTCCACTATATGCATATCAATGTAATAATGTTTACGTTAAAATATTTTACATAATAATATATTATCATTCACAGAATCGGGTTAAAATTGAAAAAAAAGACGAGAAAAATTAATGTAAACCAGCGTTTAAATTTTCATTCCGCGAATTTGTATAACAGGTGGTTTTCGAATGAGATTTTATTTAAACCTTCTACCGTCTTTATACCCTATATTATTCAATTCTCTGCTGTAGTGCACCTACTCATTTGAAAGGAAAAATCATTTGTCCATTTTCGTTTTCAAACTGAGCAACCACCAAAGCTTGTTGGCCGATTTGTTTAAGTAAAGTTATCCTAGAATAAAAATATAACTACGCCAAGTTAATGTTTATTTGACAATATAAATGTATTTCAATAACTATGAAAGTTAAAAAATTTCCAGGAAAATAATAACACAAGTTAAAAATTACTGTTATAAAATTGTCCTCTACTAAATTCATAAACGTATTTGTACTCTAATATTATAGACTTTTATAAACTTGCTAAATAAGATTCGTGTTGGATATTCCATTAGGTTTTTGTCGAAAAATAAATCCAAAAAACGCATTTTTTATTTTGGAATTTGTCGTATTTTTTATTTCTTGTATCAAAAGTAACTCAAAAATCAATAAAAATAAAACCAATGTATTGCAAATTTGTTTTCAGTTGTTTTAATTTTTAGAAAACTATCGAGAATTTGGAAAATGTTTTCAAATAAATTAAAATCGGACGAAAAATCCACATTTTTCGAGATACGTTGCGATAACTTTGGTATCTTTTTCTAAATTTGTAAATACAAAAACAAAACTGTTAGTAATTTCAAAACAAATATATCAAGTAAAGTACCGCCGGCCGGTAAAAATATTGAACAGTGTAATAAATTCAAACTTGTGTCGGAGCCAAATCAGCACGGGTAATCATATCTGATTGGCCCTAAATTTCTTGAATTTCATTTTTTTTTTTTTTTCATGTACACACACGTCGATTAAAAAGGACGAGACAGAACATATTTCGAAATTGAAAATGATGGAACACCCTACAGTTAATATATTATAGAAATAAAAAAAAAATGGGGCACACTATGCCCACGCATAAGGGCGTTAATTGTGTGAGGTTCGCCCTTAAATTATCGGAGTCTGCGCACGCCCATGAGCAAAACATACAATCGCGGTGGCGCGGCGTTCACCTCGCGACGAGAACGAATCGCGCATCCGTACGTGCACGCAAATAATAATAAAACATATACGAACAGCGGTCAGCGCGAAACATAATTATTATTTGTTATTATTATTATGATGAATATAATTAACAACGATTGATATATAACATAATATTACGCAACCAACAACAATATTATTATTATAATATTATAATAATTATTTTGCGGGTGCCAAAGTCCGAGGCGGCGGCGACGGCGGCGATGATCCGTCCGTCGGGTCTCCCCGACCGTCCGACGGTGTTTGGACTCGTTCCCGCGGGAAGAACACCGGCTATTATAACACTCGCGACGTTCACGCGCACCGTGCCGAGCACGTGTCGTGGTGGGAGTGTTTACGCTGCGTTCGCGGCACGCACGTCCGACGGGCGGCGACAACGACGTCTCGTACGTCGGTTGGACCCTCAGATAAGATTAACGCATAAAATGTTCGCGGCACGCTGCACGCCGTCGTTCCAACGTCTTCGCCGCCATCAACATCAACATCGTCGCGGTCGTCATCATAGTGTCGGCCTGTCCCGTCGTCCGCGAGTGCCGTTTTATGTCGACCCACGATCAGCGCACGGAACCACGCCAAACGCTCCGGACGCACACGCCATCGGCTCCGCGGCGGGCGTCCGGATGCTGTGCGGACCCGGCCTGGGTCTACCGCGGCCTCACCGTGCTCGACGTGTTCCTGCACGTCTTTGTCGCCTCTACGTTCGTCATCGGCATATGGCGGGCTTCGTACCAACTGTTCATCAACTACTACGAATACGTCAACCCCTGGCTGGCCACCGGTTTGTCCATCGCCATACAATTAGTACGTACCCACCACCTATAATTACCGTTATCAAATTGCTCCTCCGAAATTCAATTTGATTATTCCTCATTATCTTTTTCATTTAAATACGTTTTTACATTGTTACATTGTATTCGTGTAATGGATACTTTTTTAATTTACTATAGTATAATTATAACGTATAATTTCGAAGGCTGAAAAAACAACACATTAATCGTCATACAGGTAGGTAGGTGAATGCATTACCCCTGCCTAATTGATTAATTATAAATGATAATTTAAATATAGACGCTTTATTTAATTGATATTCTCAATCATTATTAATAATTAATTCATCCATTCAATCGGTCTATTTATAATTAACAATTTATTTTTATTTTGTGCTCTAAGTGCATTTGCGTGTCAAGTGCATAATTCGATTGGTGCAACAGATATCTGTATCAAAAGTGAAACTGTTTTTCCATTTTTAAATAATTTTTTAAGGCCATTTTATGCGGTCAGAAGGCAATTTTCGCTATTGTTTAGAGTCATTAAATCCAAATATTAATTGTTACCCGTATAAATAGGAACTATTACTGTGAGCAACCTAACTTATATTACGCCTCGATTACTGGAATGATTGGAATAAAAGAATTTGAGCGTAAAAATAAGTGTCTCGGAGAAGTTGTTTAAGAATTGTGTGATACCAAAATCATCGGTAACAATAGCGTGTACAAGGGGGAAAGCGTTAGGGGTTATATCTCCCCTCCCCCTCCATAGGTCCAAATAGTTTTTGAAATTGGAAAAGGGGTTTCTGAAGCTCATTTATCATTGAATTTTAATAATCCATTTTTTCATTATTCCAATCTTCAGTTTTTTTTTTTGGGGAGGGCATAGCTCTCTCCACTATTCTCGCCTATGCGTTTACATATAGTTCTGGTCTACTTGTAATAATTTAAAAAAAATAGACTGGAAAATGCGTTCTCAACTATATTCGTTATAACGGTATTTTTAATGTCATCCTTATTGTAGTTGTCGGAAAGTTAAATTTGTTCGACAATATTCGAGTGATATACTTAAATATTATGCAATATAACATCCTTAAAAATTTGATACATAATATTATACTATAGTCGATTTCAGTGGCGTAGCCAAGAAAATATTTCGAAAGGGAGGGTACATTTGAAATTCTACTTCCAAATAGGATATTATTTTTATTGGTTAAATTAAATAAACATCGTTTTTAAAAAAATTGATATCGAAGACATCGGGAGAGGTAACTCCCGCCCCTGGATAAGCCATTGATCGTCTCAACAATGTAAAAACTAAAACGATTTATTATTTTAAAATTATAGCTAGGACCCTCTAAAACTGATCTATGATTTCTATATTATTTTATTACCATTATAATGAATTATTTAATATTATATAGATTTACTATTTTATATATAGAGGGTGCATACATCACTGTTGCTACTGCCAAAACTCATCTTAACTTGTAATTCATCGTTAATTTCCAACGAAATAGAAAATATGTTTTGTTGATTGAAATAGCCATAACACATTTATAAGTTATAACAAAATTTATTTTCTCTGTAACGCCAAATGATACCAGTCTCGGCAGTCTCGACCATTTACATTTCGTACACGTGAAACAATTTAAATTTAAATTTTTTTTGTCCGACTTTACAGCACAACTCGGTTTTATTGTATCAAATTATAGTTTGTTGTATACGTTCTTAATTAGTCTGATGATATGGGCAATATTAAAATATTTAATTATGTATACTAATATGTATTAATAGACCTATAATAATAATAATTATTATTATTATTACTATTTTGTTTTGTTCACCCACAGTTATTGTCAATACTCAGCGATCCATTAGTCAAGTACTTCAAACAGAAAAAACATTCAAAAGTCGCATTTTGGTTGGTTTCTAGAGCATACATTTACACGCGGTTCGTGATTGGCATGGTAATGTATGTGTACCAGGAATGGCTGCTCAACTTAACATTGAATCAAATACATATAGCCATCCCGCCCAACATTGTCCTTCTGATCGCCATTGGTATCTTGTGCTCGATTACCAAGCTGGCATTAATAATGGGACCACCTACATTCGGATTCGAATTCGATCCCAAACCCGAAGAAATATTTCAATTCGACAGAATGTTCTGGCCCGAGGTAAAAAGACGTCCATTTATTATTTATTTAAATCGAACTGAATAAATGTATACGTACATATAATATATTGCATCGGTAGTTCGAATTAAATCGAATTGGTCAGTTATTATTACGTATACTACATATATTTTATAAATGTATCATAGATAAACTGATGTTATAATATTTAATTATTGACAAGCATAACATATTATATCAGTATTAATAACATAATTATTGTATATATAGATAAACGTAATTATATATATATATATATATATATATATATTTTTATTTTTTTTTTAATGCATATTATTGTTTAATACACAAATACTGCTGTTCTTATATCGTCAAAAATAAGCGACTGATTATAAACACTTCCAGAACAAAATATTTAGAGTGGTCTTTGGAAAATATTATATTTACCTATCATTCCTAACTGTAATTATGATTTCTAATCTTTAAAAAGGGGCTGCCTATAATTAATATGAATAATATGAATTAATTTACCGGTATTCGAAAATCGTCGAAACCGATCATTTATCAATACCGAGATACCTAATTTTCGAGTTTAAATCCTTTAATATACATTTTCCCGCAAATATTATACAATTATTATCTTCTTTATCAATTATAAAGTGCCTAGATGGAAAATTGGAGACAAAACTAAACGTGGAAATCAATACCATAGATTTCGACACCACAACATCATTCAAAAAATGTTGAACCTCGACTTGCGTTCACTTAGAACCCGTGGGAAGATTGAACGACGGTACCCTCGTAAAATCCGATCCTGGTTACTATAAACCCACGCGCGCTATTCCCCAACCACTATAGATTTAGGAGAAAATAAAACTATGGTCTGATACCCTAGCGTAGGCTTCGGGCGACATTTTCTATTAGCAAATGGCAATTAAGAACGGCTGGAGACGCGTGTAAATATTTCTATGCAGTCCCGACGTGGTGACGGTGGCCTCGTCGTCGCCCCACTCAAATCGGCTGCTGGTATATTCGGATAAAACGGTTAAAATTATGAGATAAGAAAAAAAAAAATCAACCACGACTAAGGTTTTTCGATATTTTTTTTTTAGCCGTACCCGTGCGCCTATACGGTTATGGCCCGTTTACAATACTTACAGGGATAGCAGGAATCCGCAAGGGGGGGGGGCAGGGTGCAAAACCGCATTCCCCGTCATAATTATAAAATCAACGTTTAACACGCGCACGCGATTTACACCGATATAGGGTCCAACGGAACATTGCGATTTGTAATCAACATTTTATAGAGTTGTTTTTAATATATATATATATATATATATATATATTAATGTTATTACTACTATTTATCATACTGATTAGGCGGTAACAATAATATAAAACAGAAAACTTGTAATAATAATAAGGCTATAAGTAGCAATGCCATTTCTCATAAACATTTCCGGTATATGTATATGAGGAATACACACAATAGATACGTACGAACAATATTATTAACCGAGCAAATCAATTCGAAGAAATTATGAAATTGTTATACTAATTGCTGTACAAAATGTTGTTGTATTTATATGTATGTTAAAACGGTATTAAAGTATTACAACGATAATACTGCGGCGTTGTACTCTTTAGCTAGTCGGTTTCTTCTTTATCTGCGTTTAATTAAACACCAAAGAAATAAACAGTGACGTGTAATTGAGACGTTCATCTCGGGGTGAGGGGGAGACAGTAACAATCCCACACGTTAATATATACGTGTACCAAGGCCTTTAAAAAAAAATTATTTAATTTAAACGAAAAACGCTAACGGAATTTCTCGAGCGAAATAAATTTTATATTCTTTACACGTTAGACCGGAGGTTCCCAGAGTTTTCCGGATACGACCAGTATTGGAAAATGTTTACATTTTGGCGACCCGCCGCATATTAATGACCTGTATTTTTTCTACCGAACAAATACTTTTTAATTTGACGATATTTATATCGAAAATACATTTACCGATATCGTATATCGTATATATATAACTGTATTTAAATATTTATTTTAATTAGAAATCACTGTACTTAGTGATTCTTGTTTGTTTGTTTTTTTTTGTTTTTTTTTTTTTTTTTTTATGTAAAAAATTAATAATTCAAATTTAAACGTGAACCACCAAAAGTTCACTCGCAACCAATGGCGCCCGGGACAACGGAGGCAATCGCCCTCACGTGAAAAATACCCTGGGGGCTCAGTCTCCACCGCTAAAATATATAGGTTTCAGTCGTCCCCCATGATTTGTATGTTGAATATTGAAACAAAAATCGAAACAATTGACATTCTGAACAATGAGGAAAAATTATTTAAAACAAAAATTAACTTTTTGACAAATAAATTGGAGCAATATTAAAAAAAAAAAAAAAAAAATGTATTATTTTATAAGATAACTTTTAATATATTTAATTCAATTATTCGCCCTAAAAATATGTATTTCTGAAATCATTTTCAGATTATTAAATTACATTATTTTTGGTAAAAATGCATTACACATAATGTTCAGCCACAACAATTCAAAAATCGTTCCGGCGACCATCCGGTCGCGACCCATTGTTTGAGAACCTCTGCGATAAATCATTTTTGAATGCCATTAATATTATACGGTTGTTTTGAAAATGTTTAAAATAGTAAAACTTCTTTAAAATCGTTACACTACCGAGATGCGATTGGTACACTGTATGTCAGTTCTTTAAGGGACGGCGAATTATACTAATTTTCCCCAATTTTGTAAAAAAAAAAACTTTATAAAGTTTAAGATGAAAATATTTTGTAAACGGGGTTCATTGCGGGCTGCAGGAATTCTCCCTCTTTTCAACGGAAAAATAATCGTCAAAATCAAACGATTCTACTGAGCATGAGAGTATTTCCCGTTAGGCGTATTTTTAAACCGAAAAAATAAACATCTTGTATAGGCAATATCTACGTCCAGTGTTGGACAAATTATATTCTGATTGATGATTGATGATGACACGATAAAAATTTGTAATCGTAATACAAATATAATCGATAATCACAATAAAAGATTATTTTAAATGATTAAAGTAATATATCATGGTAATTAAAGTAATCATGTTATTGATTACGATTACAAAATACATTAATTTGTAACCGCGGTTAATGTACATTCTATTTATTATAGTTATTCATTAAAGTTAGAATATTGTACAACAAAAAAATAATGAGTAAATTTTAACAATAGGAAAACTACAAATTTTGTTTTAGAATTAAAAAAAAAAGAAAACATTTTTTCAATAATAAACTAATTGCAATTTAATGATTAACGATTACCACATGTAATCGTTGTAACTGATTAATTTGAAAGATGATTACGATCAATGTAATAATTTAATAAATTAATCGTAATCGATCGCGTAATTTAATCGTAAATTAATCAATAATTACTCCAGACACCAACTTATGCGATATAGAATGTTCTAGGCTTTTCGATGAAATTTCAACATTGTTCCTATTCTTCGTCTTAACTTCGTTTCGTTGTATTACATTTGTTATTGGTATTATTTATTGATAATTTTATGTAATCCTTTATTTGTAATATTGTAGATATCAAATAAAATAAATTATCGACGTATTTATAGTGCTTATAATTATATAACTATATAATATTTAAATAGTTATGGGACACTCAAATGTATGATTCTGATATAGTTGTATTTAAATTTATATTAGTACCGTCTCTTACACTTATGATATGTATATATCTATAATCCCATTTATAAATCCGGATTTATAATATATGTTCGCGATTAGAATAATAATTCATGAGATAAAACCTAACGTCATATCTCGTAAATAATTTTGTACCACTCACCTGAATACGCACATACTATGATATTTATATATTCCTCCATATAAACAAACAAGTTTTTGGGCATTTTAGACTTGTTCCGATTGAAAACTTAATCGACAGGAAATTTCTTGTAGAATTTCGTATCTACACGGTGCGCAAAGGGGGTAATTTTTTCGAAATTCCTTGTTACTTTTTTTTAATGGCGGGATTACTCCGTGCAGAAAACGGGATAAGCTCCTGTATAACCAACACCGGATTTTAATAATAAAAATGTTTAAAAACAACTAAAAATTTTCATCGAATATTTTTGTTAGGAATTCTTATATTAATTAAATTTCAAGGTATATACCTTTGAAATATTTATTGTCTGTATATAATATAATCTGTATTAATTCGTTTTAATGAAAACTATGATTATATTATAATTAATTTATTATTTTATTGTCGAAATAATTTAAAAATTTTAAATCTTTATAATTTTTATCTATGTGTACTGTTATTACCTATAAGTTTTACACTATTATTTATGCTCTAATTTTGAATATTATAACAATGATATTGTTAATTATACTATGTATACTATAGATGTAGTAGGGTGGATCTTTGGTATATTAGATTAAATAAATTAAAAATTTTGCACATTTCAAAATTTCAAAAAAACCAAAATTAGATTCATACACTACAGAGTTCAAGTATACACATTTTTATTGTATTTTTGGTACTTAAGTATCGATTTATTCGACTTATATTCCGAAATAAATGGATATTTCACATTTTAAAATAGTATAAACAAATACAAATGTATTTACAATTTAAATCTTAAACACTACAAATAAGTTGCTCACAGACGGGAAAAAAAATACACATTATAGAATATTCCTCGACTCGTTCATAATCTAAAATCTATTTTGGGAAAATTTCTATTGGTTTTTTTTTTTTGTCAGTTTTTACCCATTATTAGGAGTAAAGGTACAAGGAATTTCAAAAAATTAACCCCCTCCCCCATAAGACCGGAGCCCTTATGAATTTTTCGATCGGAGCAAGTCTTCGGGTCGAAAACTCAGTTCATAGACAAATAATACTAAAAAAAAAGCACACATTACACAATGTCTCTGAAACGTCCTGAATTCAAGTGTTTGAGCCGAACCCGTTAGGGGTTGATTATTTTTAAAACCATTTCCCGGATTCTCATACGTTACGTATATTATAAATGTAAAAATGTCAAGTTTCCGCGGTTTATAGGGCTCGGCGATAATGCATCTGTTATGTTTTACATTTATATATTATAGGTATATACCTATTAAGTAATATTTATTTGTATATAGAGATGATATATTTAATTCTATAATAATTGTATTGTCGTCTCGCCCCTGCCACCGGTAGAATATATTATGACAATACAATTATTATTATTATTATTATTATTAACCGAACGTCGTCGGACGAAATATCCTGCAGACAATGGCGTCGTCGTCGTCGTCGTCGTCGGTAAAATGGGGAGGCGGAGGCGAGCACAATGTGATCTCCGACCGTCCATAATATCCCGGTCATTATTATCATTATTATTTTATTCGTCGTTCGACATATAAAGTCGCGTGTAGCAAAAATTGTTCCATCCGCCCGTGGCCTGCAGTTGTAGTTGTGTACAGTGTGTGCGACCATGTCGGCGTCAGTTAACGCGCGCGCGACGCTCCGTGTCATACACTGACCGCCTCCGCTGCGGCCGCGTGTTTAACTTACCGACGACGACGACCACAACGGGGACAACCGCCACGCCGTTATTATATCGCAGCGTTCGTACAGGCAACGCACATCGCATCTGACCACTGCGCGCGCCCGTCACGATCATGTCGTGGCCGACCGGTTTTCGCCGTCGCTGAACGTGCTCCTGGTATTGTTGTGCACATCTATTGCTCACTAACAACTGAACCGCCAGCACACTGACCCGTTCAAACTGCCGCAGATCCAATGACGTCGTCCGTGGCGTCAATGCGGAGGAATCTCGGCGACGGGCCCGTCTCTCTGATGGCTCTCGACGCAGCCCTGTCTACGGCCGTCATCACGCCCGTGGTCGTATCCTACTGGAGGATCACGTGGATGCTGATGGACATGTACATAGTGCCCGGGCACAAGGTTTGGAGCATCGCCGCGTCCGTGGTCATCGGGTTCTTCGGACTATTTGTGTTCACGCTCTTCCAGAACCGGCTCAAGAGGTACCTCAAGCCCAGGAAGCACACGGTCATGTACTACGTCATGTCCCGGGGATACACGGCCGCGTTCGCATACTCGTGCGTCAACTCGTGGCGCGGCATCTGGGAAGTCATGGACATGGTGACAGGCACCCAGCCGCCTGTTCTCGCCGCGTCCGTGGCACTGGGCATATGCAGCCTGGCCTTCATGAGGACCCTGCGCAACATCATCGCTCCTCCTATAGCCATACTTACGGACAGCTACGACGGATACTTCGAGGTGCCCACGCTGTTCCGTATCGGAGTCCGTGTGAGATTTCTTCTAACTTACCTATTTCAATGTCTATTTTCGTCTCGTCATGTTGGATAGTTTTTTTCTTCTATACCCGCGAGATTGACGACCGTGGTGTCCGGACCAACACTCCGCGCTATAGTAAATCCATATGTATTTTTGAAAAATGTTTAATATTATTTTGCCATAAACAAATCATTAAAAACCGCGCTTGCAGCAATCGAACGTAACTAAAAATATAATCTATACTAATAAAACAAAGAGTCTGTCTGTCTGTCTGTCTGTCTGTCTGTCTGCTGTCAATAAAAAAAGTGATTCCCCTGGGCATAAAGTTTTAAAATTTTGAAAAAAAAAAATGGTTTTTACCATCTAGTTTCCGGTATTGAAAACCGAATTTTAAAATGGTAATTGGTTTTTTTTTTTTTTTTAATCCATAAATTTTCGGCTATAAAAACCAAAGTAATACGCTTAAAGATCTAAAATGACGGCTCTCTGCGGATAATATAGCAGCTAAATAATATATATTTGGTATATTTGAAGAAAAAAAAATTGTATACGTCTAATATTATCTATTTTAGCGTGCATACCTATAAACATTCCAAGTATATTTTTATTTTTATTTCTCGCAATGTCATTTGGTGAATAATAAAAGTAGAAAAAACAAACAAATTTTACACTCGCCGATAGTAATTTCAATAATGTATATGTACTCCGATTAAAAATATTACATTACTTTATATTTAGATTCTGAGCGTAGCGAAGAATGTATCGGTTTTTCTATGGTGTGTACTTTTTTCCCTCTTATTCTAACAACTTTTCTACTAGAATTAATGCTCCGATGATCATCAACTATGGGGGTGATTTTTGGTAGGAAATTTTATCTGGTCGGTGTATTAGGGAGGTCATTTTTTGATTATCCATTGATATTCAGTGAAAATTAACCGTAGAGAAGCGCAACTTTCACTCTGAATACTTATATTAGCCCTGTTTAAACGTGGTACGATTTACAAAAAAAACATTATGTTGCTTTATGAGTTATATAATATTTATAGCTATTTTTAATTCTCGAGTTTTTTTTAGTTTTAATTTGGTTTTATGTGGATTGCATTCGTTTAGCTCTAAAAAAAATGCTCAAAAATTCGAAACAAAGTTCATCATAAGTTTTTCTTATGGTCATACAAAAAACATTGACAATTCGTAGTTAATATTTTTTATAAGCATTTGAGTTCAGATTTTGACGGAAGTCGTTAAAATCTTGGTATTTTGCATACTTTTCTCCGATTAATGTGGATAAAATTTGTTTGACTCTAACAAAAAAATTAATATTAACCGAACACTGTTCATAATTGTTTTTTGTAATACGCAATGATTTATGGTACAGATATAAACTAAATTACTCTGTAAATTCAACCTTCCCAACTTTTTTGCCGAATACAATGGCCCGCCCATGGTGCGTAATATATCCGTCTTTTACTTCATCATTTATATACGTTTATATTTTTACTTAATTATTATTCTAGGCTATTTCGTTTAAATTTATTAACAAGTACAAAATATATTATACACATGCCCCAAAAATATATAATACATAATTAATATGTATATAGGTGTTTTTTTTGTGTTTTATATTTATTCAAATTAGATCAAATTGGTTTGTTTTTATCTGAATATTACATAACCGGGTAATTATAATGAAATAAAACTAATTACCTATACAAAATTTAATTTTATAAAAAAAAAAAACCAGTATTTAAAAAAATAATAATATTTAATAACCTTGTAACCTTTTATAATCTTTGATAGAGCGTACGATGTGTACTTATTTTCTGTCGAGTCCGTATGAAAGTTACGCGGCGCAAATTCGAAATATATTTTTAAATTTAAGTAAAATACTTATAATAATGTATTTGTACGTTTTTTAAAAAATTGTATTGTTTCCGGGGACATATCAAATTGCTCGGGATTGTTACATTTTATTGGTTATTTAAAAATCCGGCAATGTACCTACCTAAATAAAATGATATAATAGTTTATCTCACAATATAATCATTATTTATTCGATTGACTGTGGTGCATAACACGTATCCTAGCCGTAAATAAATAATTACGTGTTTCTCGGAATACATAATTTAAAAAAAAACTGTGATATTACTTTTAATTAATATGAACACAAACTGTAATGTAAAAGATATAAAGATGTAAAGGTTTTCTTATATCGGTACCCTATACCGTTACGATTCAAAATGTTTAATCATAATTTATAATAATTTTCTTCTCGAGACAACGATTACATTTTGTGAAAATATAAGGTTAATATATTTTACTGGGAGTTTTAAACGATACCAATGCATCAATAGTTCACAAACATTATTTAATCCATTCAGCTAAAGGTGTAAGTTTTAAACAACATGTAGGTACCAAAATATTTTTAAAAAAAAAAACAATTGTACCAGGTTTAAGCTTAAAAAAAATTTTATTTACATGTTTTTGATATATATATATATAAAAAAGGAATATTCCTACCGTTAAACGATTGGACTATATGGTAGGAAAAAAAAAATAATAATTGCCGTAAAGTATATTTTAAAGGTCGTTGAGTCCGTAATACGACATTCATCAGAGTTTATGAATCCCTCGTCTATTAAAAGTCTTTATTGTGTGTTAGTTAGATAGGTATGTATTCGAATATAGATACCATCATTTATCATCCGTTTGCGGAAAGCCAAATTGTTTGTCTTGAGCCAGTTCGAAACCGATTCCGTCCGGACACCGTGTCGCATTGTCATGCTCGAAAACGACGAAAATCCTAATGGTCTTATTAATAATATTGTCGTCGACAATCGTTTATATAACGACGATATACCTACACTTAAGCAAAGGCCAATCGAATCGCAACTCGAGTTCGTTGCAAACTTCCTAAATTCAAATTTTTGTATAGATATCCGTACGTCTGTATATGTTAATAGATTATTTTCGATTCCCAGTGTATAGCGATGAAGTTTTATTAAGACGTAATTTTTCATATTTTTTGTTACGGAAAACACTTTTTGGGCTTATTAAGAACTCTACGATATTTGTTCATATTGTACGATGCGGATTTTTTGGCCGGCTGTACTTTATACAGACAAATGTTCTAGAGGTTTTTTTTTTTTTAAAAATTAAAGAACACCTTACACGACTATTCATATCAACGCCTAGTATGCATTTTGATTCATTCGAGTAAACTAATTATCTTATAATTTACTAGGCGTTGATATGAATAGATATCGAATAGCTATTTAATGAGCTATTGAATTAAAATCGTGTATAGTGTCAAATATTATGTTAAATTGTTAAATGTATCAATACAGACTGACTAATATTAATCAATTTCCCTAATTGTTATAGTAAAAATAACATAAATAATAATTGTAATAATATATAACAATCGAATGTAAATGCGATAATAATCGTTATAATACAAATTTAAATACAATTGTTGTTATATGATTACAGGACGGTACTGGATCGTGGCTGTACGTTTTGGACAGTTTTTTCAGCGTTTGTATTATCGGCTCGTTGGTGGTCATCGTTTGGCGGGGTGTTTGGAGCTTGATCGACCAATATTTGTACCCGGATGATGCGTATACGACAGCGGTTTTATCTTTGGTAACGAATATTTATAATATATATAATTTTTTTTTTTTCTCACAATTTACCTACGAAATTATTATTCCCTTGTGCAGTCTCGGTCCCCGGGCTAGGTGAATTATTTAGAAACATGTAAAAGTTACAGTTTTACGACACGTCGGAAATATCTTTCCCGAGACCGGTTTGTCCAAGACGGTTTTATTTTTTAAAATTTTGTTTAAATTTGTATTTAATGTAACCTTGCATGGCTTTTAACAACGTATAACGTGTAACTGCTACGTTTCGGGCGTTAGCAACAGTATATAATAATAATAATACGTAAGACGTAACCTCTTTTATTATTCGATTTTTCTACGTTGGTTCGCGTAATAAATTTGTATTCGACCAATTTCAAGGTAACACTTAATGTTATTTAGTATAATAACCGATGAAATTGTTTTTCGGTTTTAATAAATATATATTAAT
Organism: Tuberolachnus salignus; assembly: GCA_956483605.1. Taxonomy (NCBI): domain Eukaryota; kingdom Metazoa; phylum Arthropoda; class Insecta; order Hemiptera; family Aphididae; genus Tuberolachnus; species Tuberolachnus salignus. Next base: position 16,219,535 of record OY101429.1, read on the forward strand.
CGATCAATAATGCAGTTTAATCGTGATATTTACGTTCCGTTTTGTTAATCGAAATCTTTAAAACTAATGTAGAAATAATATCGAGTAAATAATATACCTTACCTATACCTGCGCACACTACAAAATCAGAGTTTGATTAAAAACAAAAAACAAATTAATAAATAAAATACAAATATGATACATCGATAAGGGGAAATGAGGCAAAAACTATCTGCTAAAATGTTAGCGATTCTATTTAAATGTATAACGCGCTCAGTCCAATGTCTAATATTTACGAATCGTGTCTGTTTTGATTGAAAAAAATACGACTTCTATTACTTTACGTATACATAAAATGTATAATTTTCAATGTTTTTTTTCTAGATATATTTCCGATACAATAAAATATTTATAACGATCAGATAATAGCTAATAATTCTGTAGGCATTGTACGAAATAGTAACAAATTTTAACTATATTCGAAAATAATATAAAACAATTAAATTTTTGTTAAGAATTTTCGATAAACATGTAAAAGTGCCTCGCAAATAATCGTACAATTATAAGTCGATTAAAAAAAAAAAAAGTATAAAAAAAAATGTATATTTTATAACCGTGGCCCGATTATTATTAAACTGTTTAATGCAGTGTACACCGTATCTCTTTTACAGTTTTTAAATCTATTTTAATTATAATCAACATTTTTTTTTTTTTTCTGATTAAAACATTGTAACATACATACCGAGCGAGGACCACCACTGACTCCCGAACAGGAAGTGTAATTATACATATAGAGAGGGTGCGCGCGTAAAGAAATATAAAATGGCCTATGCGCGCGTATATAATATTACGTTTGTTAGCGTTTTGTACCCTTCGACCGAAGACAACACTTATTTAATGAAAAAATTGACTATAGTTTATTTTAAATGTTTTATTAATTGGTCTTTTCCGTACGTAGTATTATTCGGATTGACCGCCGCCGCCGTCATAGTTTGTTTTTTATTAAACGTTTTTTTTTTTTCTTTTTTTTTTTGAGCCACCGCACACGCATTTTTCTTATATTCGCCGTATTGTATAATATATACCTATTCATAATATGACTGCGGCGAATTTAACAAAAAAATAAATCATCGTACCGGACGATCAAACATTTTTTTTTTTTTTTTAGCAGCGCCCTGAAACGAGATTTAGTTATTTTTGTTAATAACGCGCGTATAACAAAAATCGACCGTTAAACAAAAATCGTTCTTTTTGAGAAATAGGTTTTTAAAAGTAGAATATCAAGATCTATTGATCAGTTTATAATGTTTATAATCAGTTCTAGAATGTTTTAATAAATTCTAAACATAAGGCCATTCTACAGTTTTGTACAGATTGAAGATAATATATTTTATTTTATACGAACCCAAGTCCAATTACGATCGTAAAAAAATTAAAAAAAAAAAAAAAGAGCAGGTAGAAATGTTAAATATTGAGCGAACGAGTTGCAGATGTGTGCTTATCTTTTTTTTTTATTAAAAACTTCACGGAAGGTTTCCGGTAGCATTCCAGATTTAGTCGGTGTATTGAGCTGCCTTTTTTTTATTTTGTAAATCCTCAAAACGAATAAATTGAAAAATATTTATACTTAAAAATTCATAAATATTTTAAAGATGCACTTGTCGATGATAATCAATATTGATTGATCGATGTGCGTTTTTTTTCCCCGGAAAACACTTTTTTAGATACTCAATAGAAAAATAATCAAAAGTTTCATTTAACACCAATAGATAATTGAACACAGATAAGATGGTAAAAAAAGAATCTTTTTTTTTAAATTTCCCCTTATTGGAAACCGCGAAAAGCTGAAACAAATATAAATAGAAGACATTCTTCAAGCAAACATCAAAATGTTGAACTCATCTCAAAATTATTTTTCGACTGCTATGATTATGCCCATCACTTCGATGTAAAAAATTATATCTTAACCTAAACTATATACCCATCCCTATCCCTTTATCGATTCCCACAACGATTTTTTAAATTGTCTCCGAACATTCGTTCGCTAAAATACGGTTTTACATAATTCTTCATTATTGTACTAAAATAAAAAAAATTATTTTATCACTTATGTATATAAATGAAATGTTTCCTATTGAGGTCCTCGTAGCTTCGGCCACTTTCACTTTCATACTTAATTATAACATATACAATATTTTCCACACAAGTGATATTTTTGACACAATAACTCGCGAAAATAATAATCAAAACACAATATCTTTATTGACTTTATTATGTTTGTACGTATAGGTTATAGGGTATAGTGTTGTACTAACGGCTTTTGCGTTACAACCCGCTATAAAGAAATTGGTTAACTATCTAAGCGGTTTTAAACGAATATTGGCTGTAGATGTATATTTGCTGTTTTCGTTTTTTGGCGCAGTAAACGTATGGAGAGGCATATGGATTTTGTTGGACGAATACTTCATACCAGGTTAGATATGAATACAATGTTAATATACTAAATATTAAAATGTCTACATGCGTTATTATTTATTATATCATCAACGTAATAGTTCATGCAAATTGCACAGACTACACGGCGCTGTAGGTTTTAAATTGTACGTCTAAATGTACACTGTTCAATATTGGTGCGACTATAGCACGGTACATAGTTTAATTACACGTATAATATTACAATTATTATTAGTTTTAGTACGAAACATACCACACGACACTGTCGAAATCGAATGTTTTCGGACATAATATTATCTTAAAATAGCAGTACGTCGTTTGGCTTCAGATATATTTTGGTGAACTAAACAAATTATATTTCTATACGTTTATTTTTAATAGGTGTTCTCAAATTAGCATAATTAAATTTTATTATTATTTTTTTTTTTTATGAAAAGAAATAATTTTCCATTTATAATAGGTTTTTTAATTTCATACGAAATCCATAAATTTAAATTATTAAACAACAAAAAACACAATCGTTACCTTTGGTAGATGTTTATTTTGTATAGATAATTATTTATAATTTAGAATCATATAATACTCGAAGTATGCTCATAAATTATAATTTATTTTCCAGAAACCCCAGTGACCAGTTATTGGATTTCTCACGTTGCGTGTTTCGTGTTTCTCGTCTTAATGAACTCGTCCAACTCAATATTGGTACGAGGAGTTTACATAGATGCCGAAGAAGACGGCACGCAGTGTGTCGATTTCCCGTGTTATTATGTGCGACTTTTAGTTCAAGTAAGTAATACGATATTACTGTTATTTATTGTACATAAGATCGTCATATAACGTTGGACAATTTACGCTACACACGTAATACTAAAATATATATAGAATTAGTATCATTATTAAATAATAAAAAGTTTTTAATATTTTTCCCTCTGGCTGTGCACATGATTACGAAGACTTGCTCCAATCGAACACATCGTACGGGAATTATCGGTAGCGTTTTGGTTAGGTGCATTTGAGGTTATTTCTTTTGTATCTGGGTGTGTTTGAAATTTCATAGTAATTTTTAATTTTTTTTTTTTTCTATCTATGTGGACACAATTATTTTGGCCCCGTAAAAAATACTAGAAAAATTGATGCGAAAAACAAACATTTGCTAATAAATTCTGAAATGTACGCATTATAAAATATCATACTTTTAAAATTCGTACACGAATTTCGGATCGGCTGAAAATGTGTAAAATAATTTTTACCTACTATATATTAGTATAATACCTATCGAACTAATTACAAAACATAAACATTTTTTTTTTTTTTCGTTACGTGATTTTTTTTTTACATATCACCTTTGAATTAACATATTATTAATCGACGCGTACAATATAATTTAAAACGAATAACATTATTTTAGCTAATAATGGCTAGTTATTATGTTATACCGTAACATGTTATGAAATAAATAAATATATCTATATGAACTACGACTTGAGATCGTTTACCTTGACATTATACAACAATGTAAACGTACTCGTATGTGTACCATCATTATTATATTAATCGAACAAATAAATCGAAATTTAATGAATATAGAATTAAACTTATAGGTACCCGATTGCAGTGTGCTCTAGACAGTATAATGAGTGTAATTTAATAAAACAATTATTGCATTTTTAATCTGTAATCAACTGCAGTATTGTTCCATCGATAGAGATGCGTGCAATTCGACGGAGCGAATAATTTGAATGGAATTTGGGTAAAGGAGTAGATATAAATATTTAACGGCACAAAGGTTATTTTACATTTTCTTACATTGTTGTTTAAAAATGTATTAAAAAACTAAGAACCCGTTACAAATACGAAAAAATTAAGTACACCGCGAGTAATGTTTTTCATTGGGGATTTTAATCCCTGCTATAACCAATTTCGTTCGACATTCTATACGTTCTATAACGATCTGTTCTGATAATCCATCCCCGTATTCACGCGCGTACTGATTCTATTTTTCTTCTTCTATATTTTAGAAGAGAAAGCGAAGGAAACAGATACGCATCGACGAAGAAGAAAAAGAAATGATACAGATTAAAACTGGGATAGGCGAGCAAACGGAGGATCCGAACGAGATAATTTTACTTACAAACGATAATAATCGAGTTACCATATTAGACGAAACGGAAGAACAGAATAAAAAATTAAACAACACCGCTAAAATAGTTTGACATTGTGATATAACTATACGATTACTTATCACATAATTATAGGTTTGTATTTTTGGATCTTATATAAAAGGTATATATGTCGTTTACAAAACATTCCGAATCCTTATATTTGTGTTCGTTTAAGTTACGAACATTATTATTATTTTTTTTGTTTTGTTTTCTATTGATATAATATTAATTAGTTAGGTATTTTTATGTATATATTATATAATACAATTTAGCCTGTTTCATTAAGCTTTCATTTTTTTATTATTGTGAAATGTCACGAAGCTCATTTAGATGTCGTGTAAATTATATAATATTTATTAATATTATATTATATTAATATATACTATCGACATTCGATAATCTGTTTTTTTTTTTTTTTTTATTAAAAGTTAAGAGATCAACAATGGTTATTAGCCTGCTTAGACTAAGAGTGTATGTAGTAAGAGCTAAAAAACATGAATTACAATTATTTACATTTTTTTGCTTAAATTTATGTTATGGAAAAACTGGAGTATTACAACTGTATTATCTTCATTAAAAGCTTATTGGAGTGAGGTTGAGTCGGAGAAGAATTTTCGTATTTCATGGTAATTTGGGCATTTGGTCATGATGTGATCGATAGATAAATATACTTTACATGTGTCACATGTTGGGGCCGGCTCTTTGGTGATGAGGAAGGATTGGGTTAGATGGATGTGTCCTATTCTGATCCGAGTGATTATTACCTCATCTCTTCTCTTCTTTTGAGGTTTAGGGGGAGGTTCCATTTTTGGATAGAGGATTTAATGGTTCGAAGCTTGTTTGAAAAAGGAAAAATGGTCAAGTATTTCTGTCATGCTTCTGCAGTCTTAAGATCAATAATTTTGAGTGTCTCTGAGAATGTGGTTAGGATTAATTTTAAGGCATTTTGAAGTATGGAGGCTTCGTTTGCGACTTTAATAATACGTTTTCTAAATAGTACAGTTCAATTTATGATAACCATGTTATATTATATTCGTAGTCGATAAAATAATATTAAGAGTATTTAGTTTATACTAAACGATATTAGTTATTGTTAAACGTGTATCTTTTGCAATTTTGTAAACAAAAAAAATTTCATTCAAATATAATATATTGTATAGGTACAATACAATTATGACATTTGATTTTTAAAACGTGCAATTTACTTAGAGATACATTTAAAACTTAAAAATTAACTATTTTATACCTGTGTTAATAAATAATTGTATACTTACCTATTTATAATTACCTAATATAATTATATAGAATTTCATTCATAAGAAAATTTTGTTTTGGCCTATATTCATTTTTGAGTTTAATTATTACCTAATATTTTTTTGTTTAGATATATTTGTAAGTTTTTCTTTAAACCAAAATAAAGTGGGTAGGCACCTATTCATGTTTATGTTGATTTTTTTATACGAGCCAATAATTATTTTTACGTATTTTTATAATAATTGATTTGTTCTTTATTTTTCTTTGCTCTGTAAGTCGGGTTTACAGAGGGTGTGCAACATAAATAATTAGCCGTTTGCTAAAACAACGATAACTGCAAATTAACGCAGAAATGACTGACGTCAAAAATCCATATTTTACCAGGTAGGTTAGGTACATTTATTAAAGTTATACATTTTTAACAAAATGTTTATAAAGCGCTTTCGAGAAATTGTTATGTTAATAACAATTAATAAATAATTATTTTTTATTTTAATTATTAAACGATAAAGGAGATTATATATGTTTAAAAATAAATAAAACTAAAATATTTAAAACTCATTGTGTGTTTAATATAGACAAATAATAAGATAATATTAAGGTTAGAATATTGTCAATGTGTTATTATTATTAGTTATTGAGTATTGAATGTATATTATAAAATTAAATATTTATAAGCTATTTTGTACTTTGTACTATTTAGTATAAGAAGGCACTATACACAAGCAAACACATATTTAAACATTTGGTAAGGTAAAGTTTTTAATCAAAAAATTATTGTATTCGGTTCACGAACACTTTTGATTTGATTTTTTTTTTTTGTCAGTCGAAAATACAGATTTATACGATTCGATCTAGTAATTATATTTTGTATAACTATTTGGGTAGGCACCTCCAGATATTCGCGATTTCAATCCGTTTAAATCATCGGCATCCGGGGTATAATAACAATGGTGCATATTATTATTTTACTTCATGCGAGGTTAATTTAAATAGGAAATAAAAAAATATATAGGATGTTGCATAAATTATACTTCCAGCCAGTCTGTTCCTCGACGTCCGTTTTGATGTTGGGTTGTTAACTCTCGGGAAGGTCCCACAGACTTGTTATTAGGAGGGACAATTATTAAAGAACAATAGCTGTGCGCAAACGAATTATTCGCGTTGTAATATAAATTGTTTCGCGTCATTAAAATATTAATCAACGATATAAATACGATAAACAGATATTAGATATGGGTACAGTATTATTCGATACAGGAATGCATAATATATATTACCTATTATAAAGACGAAGTCTTAAAAATAATATGTTCCCGTAGAACCTACCTGTAATCCTAATAAAATGAAATGGAAAATCGAAGTACATATAACACATATTATTAATAATTCACAACGGTTACATATTATAGGTGCCAACGACTATCGTCCATTTACAGGGGCGGAAGATCGACCAATTACTGGTTATTATCGAGTGCTTACGATGAATAATATCACCAAAATTATGTACTAAGTATTCCGGATTGTTCATTATATTATTATTATTACTAATTTTAAAATTCACTTGTTACTTGTATATCGCGTGAAACATATTGTATTATAACAAGCGACCGGTAATTATGTCGTTATGTGTCATATGAACAGGGCCGTATTCAGACAGGTTTTCTCTAGTCATTTGTCCAGGGCCTGGCTTTAAGCCTACTTTTAAGGGGCCCGGGCATACAAAACAAATTAAAAGTTCTGACGATCCCCGGCTGGAGCTTAGGTAACAATAAGATAAAACATATTAAAACAGCACGGTTACAAATTATTAATGATGTCAAACCCATTAAATTATTAGTTATCGTGTATAATTAGATATTTTCCTTAGAAAATCAGGCCTACCCTAAGAAAAATAAAGGGGCCCGGAGGATTTTGTTTGCCCGGGGCCCACCGAGCTGAGTACGACGCTGCATATGGTGGCATGTCGCCAGCCTTACATACCCATATGCCCATATATAATCTTAATATAATGTCACTAAGACCACTGTAGGAAACGTGTATTTTATAAAAAACAAAAAAAATAATTTTATATGATAAAATGCGTTATTAAATAAAACACGTTTTTCATTGTACACAATTTTGAGCTCATTGTGTAAGGAATTAGTATGTAAACAATCATTTATAATCAATGACTCATTTATAACTTAAGCAATAGAATTGTGTTGTTCGATAAATATCGATTCGCCATAGATCAGTGGTGTGTTGAACTATGTTTACCGAAAGAGCCACATTTTTGTTTTATACTACTCACCCCACTCACCCCTTATTTCAATACACCTACCAAAACCCATGTATAATATACGTATATTGCTATGATTATTATTAATATTAATATTAGTATACATAGTACTTATTTGATTTGGGAGTGGTATGACTGAATTTTTTTGAGAGGGGTTATTATATTATGGTTATTTAGAAACTAGCAGTTGAATCTTGAATTCTAGACCATCAGTTATACGAATATCATATCTTGTATCTAACATGTCCCGTCTTACTTTTGCGTTATGTAAAATGTGAACAACATACGAAATCGAAAATTTAGTACCAGGCGCCAGACGGTGAGTATAGAAGCCGACCAACAGCCGTCCGGTACGCAACAGGTGGCCTAACAGCTACCACTGAACTGTCGTCCGAGCGTATTTTATCGACGTCTACTTCGGGTCTCCTGGTATGCAATGTTCGGAAATTCCTTAAAACTAAGAAAACTACAAGGAATTTTATAAAACAAGGTTACCGAGATACACTTGATCCAAATGTCAGAAGGGAAAGATTTTTATATAAAGTGATCTTAACAGACCTATATATACTATTCAACATCCCATCCGCGTAAGATCGTTTTATAAAATTCATTGTATTTTTCTTAGTTTTAAGGAATTTTCGAAAATTGCATACCAGGAGACCAGAAGCAGACAGCCGTCAACCGGCATCTACACGCACCGTCTGAACTCCAAAGCAAAATCTTTTATCATCCTTGGATATTCATATATTTTTTTTAAAAGATTGACAACTCTGTGGTTGTAGTCACGGTTTAAGATATACCTAACCGTGGTTTTTATTAACTGCACGAATCAGGCAGGACAACAAATGAACGTAACGGAACTGCGAACAATTTTCCATCCTTTCGGATCGGGAATGCGGGGGACACCGGAAAATCGTAAAACGTTGCAAAATATTCGTAGGGGAAGGGAAATTCGTCAAGTTATGCGACAAAAAAAACGTGGCAGAAGAGGGGCAAGGAATAAAATCGAAAGCAGCCGTAATAGCTCATGTTACGCTGGTACTTTTTTTAATTATATGGGTAATTTGGTAGGGATTAGGACTGAAAACGCTATTACCGGAGATCTAATCTAGAGAGGCCGCGTAAGTATGACCATTGATTGTAGAATATATTAAAAAATATTATAGAATATATTTTAAAATCGATTGTATGACGTTTAAACATATTAACACAGATAACAAATATTATAAACCTACTTTAATTATAATGATTATATGCCCGACTCAAATTGTAATACAATAATATTATAACAATATAACCCATTAAATCCTTTCATTAAATATGTATAAATTTTCAAATAGTCGATCGAATACATATTTAGATAAACTTTAAGTGACCTAAACCTTTTTCATTACGTGTAGTAATCCACGCGTATTATTTATTAAAAAGGATTGTCCATCTACGAACGCACGAGCGATTAAAAATTATACCTAAAACGTAGCAATTTCTTCGAATTTGTAATGTTCATAATTATATTTTCCGCGGTTTGTATTTATATTATTACCATTTGCCATCACCAGGCCTTGCCCGGGTCAAGTTTATTGGTTATACAGAATCGTCTTGCTGTCGAAAATCTTTATTGGTTTCACTATGGTGTATGCTTTTTTTAAAAAAAAAGATTTCTGTCTAAATCTAACTAAATGTTTTTTTTTAATTCCATATTACTTTTAAATTTTAAGTTACAATTGGCCTTACGCATTAAATATTTCTGGAACCAGCACAAATAGATTTTGTGATAGAGCAACGTACGATTGAGCTTGGACAACCATCCTAAGGTCTAAAGCTGCAACATTTAATGTTTAGCTTTGTGCCTTATTTACGGTCATTGAAAAGCATAATTGTACGGGAAGTTAAAATCGACAAAGTTGTATTGGTTGGTATCATTGGTATTCTAGGGATCAATACGATTTCCCAGCAACAGCCATTCAGGATCGTACACTCAAGCGGTTTTTTAAAGATTTTATTACTCGATTTCTTGCAAAGGACATCAGACCTTAGTCACGTGGAACAACATATTTAAGTAAAAACATTAACTGTTATTCGGATAAACTGCATATATCTTGCCAAAGGCATCAGTTTTTTTTACTCCGGGATAACCTTCGACGGTGATTCCTCGTTTTCTTTGTTGGAATATTGTAGTAGATTGTCCGGTCTACATATGTATCGAACGGATTGAAATTGCTTCACTTCATTTCGAGAGTCTAAACTAAATGTAGCTTGATCACTACTTTTGTTTGTATATTTTGTGGAGGAGGATAACCGATTTAGCGTAACACTTTGGTTATCATGGTAACCAAACTCGCCGTTTTATTTTTTATAGTTATTTATACTATTTGGTTTCCATGGTAAATCAACAAATGTCTTTCATTCTATCTTGAAATTTGTATCTTTTTATATCATTCAAATTTCCGACTTTTCCAAGAATTTTCTTTCATACAAATCTTATCCTGACAAATACGAACACAACAAAAAATAAAAACAGCCAAATCGTTCGAGCCGTTCTCAAGTGATGATCTTACATACATGCGGCAATTGATTTTTATATATATAGACTAGCCAGAGCTACTTTTTTGTTAGCTCAGTTTTTAGTATTTTTTTAATTAATTTTTCTTTAGAAAGCTTAAAAAGTATAAGGTTAAGTCCACACAAAAGTATGATAATATATTCCGCACAATATTGAATGAAAAAAAAAATTAAAATATAAATACGGGTGTTTCCTTGTTTTCGCCCCGTACCTATCCCAGTCAACAGTTGTTGCCCGGTAATTTATTTTTAAAAAAAGTACATCCTTGCCCGTGATATCTTTAAGACATTTAATTATTTTTAACTTCTTTATTTTTTAAAGCAAAATATATACTAAGAAAAATGTTTTTACTATTATTTAACTGATTGTTTAATTATTTATTTTACGTTTATTATTATTTATTTAAAGTTGATAAAACTTCAGGATATATAATATTTTTTGTTATTGATTTTTTATTTGGATTCAGTAAATATTGATTTTTTAAATTTCACTAGGCATTGAAAGACCCACATACAACTGGCCATGTGAAAAACAATCAGATCGCAAATCAATTCCTACATATTTAAATGTTTGTCCCTGTGATTAACTGTCATTGCATAAGAGCTTAACTGGGAATTACAAACGTCTATATTGTTATGTCAAGTCTGTAGGAATCATAAGAATTCGGGGTATAAGAGCAATCTTCCCCATAGCATACCCTGTAATAATAATGGCCTCAATAATATTGTTATGCATCGATTTTATCTAGTACGATTACATAAATTAGGTGGGTTGAGGTTTCGTAATAAAATTACAGGAGTGCAAACTTTTAGTTCTAAATAATGAGGAGGGAACCCCTTTTATGGGTTAAAGGAATTAAGAAATTGTTGCGGGAAGTGTACAGTATCTTAAGTATTAACAACCGTGTTGATGGATCTATAAACTTTAACTTCATGTAATTTTTTTAATATGATATTATTAGTAGTATGAAAAGGACAGTTCTGCAGCCCCCTCACCCTTCCCTCCTTATCACTAGACCACGCCCATCCTTATAGAGATAAGGTTAGGTTAACCTCTTATCACTGAACCGAATCGACGGTATATCTTATCTCTAAATCCGTTATCTGTTATATGCTTACCACTCCATAACCCAAGGTCGTCCACGTAGTTGACCTATATTACCCCCACTCTTTATATTATCATTATGTTCTTATCAGCTCACGCTCTTATCATTATGTTATTAAGACCAGGTATTATGCTGCTGAAAGAACGAAGTGATGAGGTTAGTTCTGATATATCGAGGTATATGTTGTAGATTTCGTTGTTTTGACGGTGCGATATTTCGGGTATGTGGTTATTGGAATTTCTGAATATAATGAAGTGAGATCAAAAAAATATAATTAAATGATATGAGATCTAAGGAGGGGTCATTATTTTCATTTTGTAGGATAATCTTTGCCTGTTCGACTTGATCATCCAGATTATCGGTGTTTCTGGTTAAGGAATTATATCTAGATCTAATTTTCAAGCAGGGATGGTTTGATCTGCTACAGTTTCCTATAGAGTGAGGCTGAAGACGGGAGTTGGGGAAAATGGATTCGAGGGCAGCTCTTTTGAGATTATCCGAATTATCCGGAGTTTCCATTATCTCAGTGTGGGTATCATTCGGAGTTGGTTGCAAATTGACTGACATATCAGGGGTAGAGGTACTAGCATTAATATTTTTGCACGAGGAGGAAAGCTGTCCAGTTTGTTTAAATAGGAAACAAAGGTAAATGTATCATCAGTGATGAAAATACGATATGAAGTGTTATCCATAGAAACTGATTGTTCTGGGGAGTTTCAAATAATCGTCTGAATTAATAAATAATTGTCTTCAAAAACTTGTAATGTGCGAGAACTGCTCGAGCTGAAAACCGGCCTTTAATGCCGTAATAGATGATGTAATTTGGACATTGAGATTTTTGAGTGCTTCAATAATAGTATTGTTTGGAATAGTGGAATATACATTAGACAAAATAATACGCTTGGATTGGTTTATCAATTTACGTATCGGGATTTTTAAATTATCTATAAATTGCTTGATTATTAATAATGTCGTGGACAGTTTGATCAAGAATATACAGAGTTTATTATTAGATATGCGAGAGGTAGAATTAATGTTAAATGCTTTAGTAATTTGGCTCAGTGCAACAATGCATTGAATTTGATTAATACCATCTATTAAATTAAATACTATGGCTTGGATCATTCTGGGAAATGCAGAATTGGCTGTTATTTCGGTGAAACTATTTGCTTGCGAATTTTCTTTGGGGTTACTGAAGTGACAAAAGATTCATTGATGAGATAAGCAGTAGATTGATATTGAGGTGAGATTGTCGTGGATTTATCCTCGAGTGCGTATTGTTTGATGGAAGCTAATTTAATTTTCGCCAAAAGATACTTTGGTAGAATCGTGGGAAGTAGAAAACGTAGTTAAACGCGTATCTAACGACGAGTTGATCATTATGAATAATCACTGTTTTTGATTTGCGAATAAATTAATTTGGATTACAATTAAACGTATTTATATAGAAATAAGACATATTACCAATTAAGTCAGCGTTGAGTCACTTCTATCGGGAGATTAGAATGCGGACAAGATAAGGCTACACACGTGCCTCTCGGACAGGAGTCAAACACGAACTAAATTGAAATTTATAATACATTTATATTTTTAACTCATAAAAACGATATTCTTACAAAATTGTTCTTCTCCCGTAAATATCTCATATTATTTCAAAATAATGATTCAAATAATACAAAAAGGATAGCTTTAGTGATTTAAAATATTAATCTACAATTTTTAGATAATCATATTAAAATGTTGTTACAAAAAATATTACTATTAAATTTGTAATAAAACTAAAATTATAATTATTTAGATAACTAATACATAACTTATGTCATTTTTCAATAAATTTACAAAATTGTGATACACAAATAACCATAATTAAGATACATAAATAACCATAATTATAAAACAATAGTAATGCTGCAGATGGCAATATGCGATAGTGTACAGCACAAGTGAAAAACGTTGTGCTTTATTTCGGTTTCACAATTAAAATTTAAAACCCATTAATTTGTGAAACATAAACAAAGGTATACATATTTCACGGCTTAAGTTTCATGCCTTTCCTCTGTCTTCTTTAGATGATATTAAAATACATAGAGGTAGGTAGGTTAGGTTAGATTAGGTTCTTACTACTGTTTCACCTCTAAAATTTAAAATTAACTTAAATAGTGAAATTTCAACAGCGCTCCAAATTTCATGATAACTAGCTGGTTTCCTTTTACTTCATCTAACGGTGAAATTGAAAAATGCAAGTGTCTGTCAGTGTTTCTAATTTAAAATTTAAAATAACATTAAATTGTGAAACAACAACAAATGCTCACATTTTTCATTATTTTTCTTTAAATATATTTCCATAAACAACTGTTTACTATCGAATAACCTGACTGTAATTATTACATGTAATAATAATGCAATCAATTTATATTCCAACAATATTCTTTTTTCATACACATTCCATAACATTTCTAAATAATGATTAACAGAATCTTAAATTTATTATTTTAGTTATATAAGATAAAAATTAGCAATTAGTATCTTATTACTAAATTTTACAATTTTTAACAATAATAAATTGATATTACAGTATAAAAAGAGATTTGTATTGTACTACTTATGAAGTTTTTACAAATCGACAAAAAAAAAACTTGTCAGTTATTGTTTCACATTAGCTCGGGAAACAGTAAAAAACTATGACACATATTTCACAGCTAGTCTCATATATTTTCCCTCTATATATTTCTGTAGTTTATTAAAATGTTGTTTTACTGTCAAAGGATTATAAGTATACATTAAATAATATATGGTTATAATAATATGATAATATATATGGAGTATAATAACAACTCATATAAATAAATAATCGTGATGTTACATACCCCAATCCTTGAGATCATACCAAACACAATCTAAACATATAATTTCTTATTAGAACCAGAATCAAACTGAATTAATTAATAGTAGAAAAATTATAATGGTAATAAAATATATTTTATTGAAACCAAACCATACTTTTAATAAATTAAATTATTTAAAGGTCAAAAAGTAAAATAGTGTATTATTCAGAAAGACAATCAAATTAACCTATTATTATCTAAATATTGTCACGTTAGAACAAGTTTTTCTACTAAATGTGGAGACAGCATTTACCTTCTGACTGTCACCTTATATCCATATTTGGTGAATATAAGTTCACTGCATGTTGCTAAAATACCCAATTCTCATTTTGGTGTTGCTCATCATAAAAGTATTGATTTCCACTAGTTCGTATTTTGAACTCAACTGATCACTTGAATTGGATCAATAATCAAACAGTGTGTAACTTAACTAATATCTAACAAACAACCATTTGTATACAAATATTTAGGGTAGCCAATATAAATGTGGTAATAATCTGCCCGAGTACAGCAATAATATGACCAATAGAATAATTAATATACAACCAGTTCATGTAATAAATACGAGGCGTATTCGAAAAGTAAGGGCTGTTTCGTCATAAAAAAAATTATAATCATATGAAATAAGTTTTATTAGCACATTTAGTTTACTACAAATCTACTTCACTTTTCCACATAATCGCCGTTCACTTCTAAGCATTTTTCGTACTGCTGCACCAGCTTCTTTAACCTCTCTGCTTAGAAGCTCACCACCAGTTGAACCAGTTTTCAACAGTGTTCTTAATTTCCTTGTGTTTTCAAAGTGTTGTCCACCGAGCCATTTTTTAAAATGTAAGATAAGGAAGTAATCACTGAATGCAAGGTCGGGACTGCACGGTGGGTGGTTAAAAAGTTTGCAACGTAAATCTTGAATTTTCTCTTGGGTCTTGGCTGCAGTGTGAAGACGTACATTGTCATTAAGGAGCATTACACAGGATGTCAGTTTACCAAGTCGTTGATTTTGGATTGAACGTCTTAGATTATTGAGAGTTTCACAATACACATCAGCTGTAATTGTTGTCCCACGTTCCATAAAATCAACCAAAAGAACACATTATTCATCCCAAAAAACAGTAACCATCATTTTTCAACTCGTGTAAGGAGTTTGCTTAAATTTGTTTTGTTTCTGGATTGATATAGGATATCTATGTCTCATCACTGGTAACAATGTGAGAAAATAAATCATCTCCATCTTGTCGGTAACGGCTCAAAACTCTCATCCATTGGACATTCTTTGCTCTTTATGCTGGTCGGTAAGCATTTTTAGTACCCTTCTTGCACACAATTTGTGGTATCGAAGTTTTTCTATGACAATTGTGTAGATAGTAGTGTGTCCAAAATGAAAAAATTCATCAGCCAGGGCACTAAGCGTCAACTGACGATCAGATCGCAGTTTTTGGTCCACCAGAGAAACAATTTTATCGGTATGCATACTGGGCCTACCACTCCGCTCTTCGTCATGAACATTTGTTCGTCCAGTTTTAAAATCACGACACCATTGTCTAACCTTTCCTTCACTCATTACAGTAGGTCCATAAACTAGGCATAACTCTTGATAAATTTCAGCAGCTGAAGATCCCTTTGCATACAAAAATCTTATTACAGTACGAACTTCATAGCTGGCGAGAGCAACAATTATCGCGGACATTGTTTACTATACCCACAGATAGACAAATGATTACTGAATCAAAACAATACCTGAAATAGTTGCACGAGTAATACACAAGTTTAAACGTGTTACGATTTTGAAATATAAGCAAACGGCCCTTAATTTTGAATACGCCTCGTATAAATATAAATGGTAATATTATAATATACTAATTGTTATTTATTACATGATTATGGTAAATGGTACATAATTAAATCTGTTTGACTATAGTTTATATAATGTTTAATAACTACTAGCAATGAAGGTGTGGTAATAAAAACCTGTATGTAGACTGTGGCAGACGAAGCACATACCACTGTGGTTAACGATAAAAACACTATGCTGTCCTTTTGTAGCTGACAGCTGAACGAGTAGCCTCTGGGCCCGTTTTGATCCAACAATCGCCCAATCTGGTTTGTAAATAATTATTATGATTTAGTTATTTATCATCTGTTCTATTGAACGTTGTCAATATATTATTAGCTGGTCGACCAAACTTTTAACGAGTTTTGTTCACCGTCCTTCACTTGCATAATTCTTGCTTATTAATTTATCTACGCGTTTTGCGTTTTTGATTAATCCCAAATGAATCGGGTAGCTAAAATCCTACTGTAGCCTATCGATGTTGTGACCAAGCGTCTTGGACCCAATTTGGCTAACATGGTTTTTAGATAACTCATTGGCCGGTAGTTTCTTATCATCGTGAGTGTGTAACCATGTTGATCTGATGTTTTAATCGTTTGTTCAGATTGGCGGCAATAAACTGTATTCAAAAAAATTAGTGATTGATTGCCTGACGCTCTCCAGTGACAAAATGCCGTTCTACAGCACCCTGGCGTACAAATTCCATCCAACAACCGTCCGCTCATATATACCTGGTACATTGTATCAGTTTTCAGTTGTCAATAAAACGTGACGTACCCCTGAAAGTCGAAAAAAAATAATGTACAGAAGAGTGTGGGTGTTGTATCCGCCGGCAAGGTAGAATTGACAGTTCTCCTATTTGGGGATTATTAGTGAAATTCACTACAAAAATCCAAAATTAGTGTCAGGAGTTCAGATAGTGCCCCCCCACCACCTAACAACCCCCTGTTACCCAATACTGTTCGCCGTCCGACTGCGATATATCTCGGTCTTCAGCCGAAAATCCGTCGAAATATATGCAATTTTTTTAAATTATCATTTTAAACTGCGATTAAGGGATGTGGGTACAATAGATATATATTGTTAGTAATTGCTTTTTATGATATAATATTTAATGAATATTCTGCTAATTAGTAGCATCGACGACGACGTTCGATTAGTTTTCGTACTAGGTTTGGCACACAAATAATAATTTCGAAAAAGATTATTTAAAAAATGAACAACGGCATCAATATGGTTTTGATTCATTTATGCCATTTGGGGTGAAGTGCCAAGAGTGTGTCCAAAGAGTGGTCCCTTAAAATCTATTTCGATTTTATAAATCGCGGTATCAGTGATCGCAGTGGACACTATTGCAATATATTTTTACGTTTTATTATAAATAGTTTTATGTGCTATTACGTAATTTATATTATTAATGAGTTCCTTTCGTCGAGCTTGTACAGAGAGCACGGCTAATTCGGCTTTTGTTTTGCAATTTAAATTGATTGCGGTACCCCTCTCTTAAAATCAAAATATTTGACAAGTGTGAATCCAAATGTCTATATACTTCACACGCTCATTAATCGAGCCTATTAATTATTATTACGCTAATTAAACAAAAGTGTTAACAGGGTCAAGTGGACCTGAAAAAAAGGACGACGAACCTTGGTAAGACGCAATATGTGATTATATAGATAATTATATTACATTTATAAATATAAATGAGATATGGTAAGCGATGAGGTTACACTATTATTAATTAAGAAATTGCGTATGGGCAATTTAAAATGAATGATTGAAAATATGAAAATTGATCTACTAAAATATCCTCGAAATAGTCATATAAAATGGTTCCCGGATCTCTATCATAAGTATTTTAACAAAAAAGTAAAAAATTAATTAATTAATAAAAATATATAATTCATCATACTTATATATTTTTTATATTTATTTATTTATTTTTGTTATATTATTAAGTGTTAATCTCAAAAACAATTTTGTTTTTTTTGTTTTTCACACAGGTATTTCTTGTGTAATCGTGACATTTTTTTAAAAACACGTTCGCGTAAAACAGAAAGAAAATACACTTTAAAATGATTTTAGCATTTTTACTCAGTATGGTAATAAAAGAGAATAACATAATCTAAGGGATGGCATATTGTTTTTCAATTTCCTTGAATGAGACTGTAGATATTCAAGGTAAAGAGTGGCCTTTATTTTACAATAAAAAAAAAACCAGCAATTCTAATTAATATTTAACTAAACGGATATGACATTCTCATTTTATTGATAAAGTTGTATTCTCTAATTTTTATCATAGGTATACGTTAAATCATAAATACCTATCTATCTACTGCTTTCGAGATAAAACAATTTCCTGACACGTTATTGTGTTTTAATGTAAGCACTGATAATCAGGGCCGGATTTAGGGGGGCCTCGGAGCACGGGCCCCCTCACAAAATTCAATTTATGAAAGAAAAAATGGTCACGCAATAAATAAAACGGGGGCCACCGCAGGATATAGGCCCCGGGACTCGGTATTTAGGAATACGGAATATTCAGCCCAGCCTTTGATATATGTGAAATCATATTTTTATGTATTTAAAGTTGGGTAGATATACTTCCGTATATAGATTGTTGGTGGGATATAGTTCAAAAAACAAAATCTAGTTTATTTAAGAGCATAAAAACAAAAATTCTATTGAAAGGGGGGGTTTATTTTAAATGGCTTAGCCCTCCAGATGCCCGCTATTTGCGCCTAAGTGTACTATATTATAATTTATGATACATATTTGAAAGCATTTGTCAAATTGTATGGTATTACGACATTCTTACAATAAAAAAAATCGGGAAAATAATTAATATTGTTATTATTACTATTATTATTATTATTATTATTATTATTAGGTAATGGCATTATGTGCTATACAAATCGAGATGTTTATTTATTTTTTTTCGGGCGCCGAATTTCAAACATGCATTGAGAAATTCGCGAATGCTCAAGGCGAGTTGAAAAATTAACATGGTAAACACATCTGCCGTCGCTTAATATAGAACACTTATCAAAAATAGAAACGGTATAAATAAAAATATCGAGACGAGGTTTGATAGAGACTTAGTCTGTGTTTTGGCATACACCATGGCACATCAAGAGGCAGGTCATTCGTACGTCTCGGTCGATTTCGAAGTATTCGGAAAAGTACAAGGTAATAATTATTATTATAGCGGTCGTCAATCCGCACACCTATATATTTACGATTTTTAATATTCATTTGTTTTCACCCTTCCATCCCCCCCCACCCGCAATAGTTTTATTTACGATATTATTAAATTGTACGGTTAACAAATATTAAAAACTTATAGGCACACGACTAAAGCGGGCGGATTCGTTTAATATTACTACTGTTTGTGCATACCTCTTCTATAATACGCAATATTATGTCGGACGGACGGATAAACATTAAACAATTATGTCTACCTCTCCATCCGTAGGGTCACGGCTGAATCGATCGTCGAAAGCGTAACTCGATCATTAGGAGAACATAATTCGCAGACGGCACGACGTAAATATATATTTTTAAACGTTATTTATAGTTCACACACTGCGGCGTAGGCCGGGTAGACAATATTAAAAAAAAGAATAATAAAAAAAAAAAAAAAAAAATGTCATAACTATATAAATTGAGATGTATATAATATTTCAACTGTACCCGTCAAGTTATTATTATTTTTTTTAATTTCCACCGTCGTCGCCGCCGCGTCGGCTAAACCGCAGCAGCAGTGCAGATTTTCGCTTAAATAATATATACTTAATCGTTGTTAAAAAAAACAACCACGCCAATATAACAATAATCTAATACGAATCGAATAATTTGCTTAACCTATTTTTCGCTTGGCCGATACAGGCACCTCTTATATATTAATATAATTGTACGTTCGAATACAAAACGTCATTAAGAACCGTGGCCGGGGGACAGCCTATATTTATTCGCATATATTCGTCAAGTGGAAGTGGTATGTTTTACAAACAATATTATCTATTGCAAAATTTTATAAATAGAATGTTCCTACTGAATAATTTTATATCGTAATTAATAAGTTAGGTTTTTTCTATCAAATACGAATTTAAACATGTTAATATTTAATAGTACGATATAGAGCACGGAGCAGAATAGACAACTAATTACCATTACGCGTTATGACAAAATAAAAAAGTATACTTAGATATAGGTTTTGCGAAAATGGCCAAAATTGGTGTAAAATTCTTCTACGATTTACATAAAATACATTACAAATTTAAACACTTACAATTGACCGCGAGTATTCAAATTATCCTTGACGTGTCATACTATATTTGGATCTAACTGTTACCACTTATGTCTAGACGGTTCCAAACCTTAGAAAAATCTTTTTTTTGAAAAAATAGTAAATTTTAATTACGAGGGGCAGGTGCGCACAAAATTTTATTTAAATATTTTTAAAATATTGGAAAAGTAAACCAAGTCGTTGTCAATCAAACGTCCTGTCGAGGTTTATCAAAATGGAAAATTAAATTGATCATTGCATTACAATTTTAATAGAACGGTTAGAAACATTAGACAAAATACATACAAAATACAAGACAGAATGAGGGCTCAAGTAGTCCCCTATTATAGCGGATATTATTATTATTATTTTAGTTCCAGTTTAAAAATCTTCAAAATTAAGAAAATATTTGCCCCCCCCCCTACCATGTTTAAACTGACAAAAGTTTACGGTTTTTTTTTTAAATATTCCATACAAGGTCATACATTTAAATACAATTAATTTTTGGGGTGAGTTTGGGGGGTAAGGCATAATTGTGATCTATTATTTATCTCAATGTTCTATGTATTCTTATCTTTTTCTTTTTACAATTTGTTTAAGTTTCACATTCATAGAGCGAGTACAGCCACACACAGTTTTTTTTTTAGAAGAAACATACAATGCTTAGTGTATTTTTTATTTGAGACTTAAGTGTATAAATAAACATTTAAAACTATACAATTAATTACCTTCAAATCTGCGAAACGAAAAAAAAAACAACAATGAATATTATTTGGCATTATTTCACATTCAAATGTGTACATTGCCAAATCTCAACAATAGGTACATTCTTAAAGGTTGGAACTACCTACTGTAACTTTCAAAATATGAATTTAAAAAAAATTAAAACAAATTATGCTTGAGGGTTTTAAGCATGATTATTAAAATCTCTGCTAACACTAAAAGTTGCAGGTAATTATAATTTGTAACTAACATGCAAATATTAGTATATTCACAAATAATAGTATTTACTGAAAATGAACAATGGTGTATTTACAATTATTTTTAATTAAGTTAAAACATAAAAGTACAAGAATTTAGGTTTCAAAAACAGATATTAATGGTTAAAGAAGACAAAAAATAAATTAAATTAATTACATTTATTTTTAATTTGTATTATATAACCGTTATTTTATTAAAGGTGTATACTTTACAAAATACTGCAGAGACCAAAGTTTGGAGCTGGACATTGTTGGATGGGTCAAGAATAGTAAACGAGGCACGATCATGGGAAAAATGCAAGGGCCAAAAGCAAATGTTGAAGAAATGTAAGTTAGTGTAACAATTAAATGTATAGAGATGGTGTACAAATGTAAATAAGCATAAAAGCTGTTAATAATAAAAATCAATATGAACTCATATAAAAATGTAAAAGGGTTGATATTCTTTGTGAATACCGTGAGTAACAAATAATCATTGCAAAACTATTATCAATCTTAATAATGGCTGAATACAAATTTTTAATAATTTTTACTGCCCTACTGTTTTACAAAAAATTATCATCATACAACTAATAGTTCTGCGTTATGCTCAGAATCTAAAATCTGATTCACTAAAATATTTCGGGTAGGTATTTAATTAAATGTAAGCACATATGTTCAAAACATTAATATTTTGTATATAACATGAATCTTATTATTGTTTATCTTAGCAAATAACCTAATTTCAATATTTAACACAGTAATGAATTTTATTATATATTAAACATTTGCTTATTACACATAATAATCATAAATTTACTGCATTAGTTTGACAGAGCCTACATTGCCCATAAAAAATTGGGTTATACCATCATGTTTGTGCACTATATAATACATAATTATAGTTACATATCCCATGAACATAGTTCTTAAAGAAATATGTTAATGCAAATAATATTCTAATTTTTGTATTACAGGATTGGATGGCTGTCTAATGAAGGAAGTCCTGGAAGTAAAATTGAACGGTGTGATCTTATGAACTTTGAATATTTGGCAAGAAAAGAGTTTAATGGATTTAGCATACGATTTTAAATATCATTAAAAATTATTTGATTTAAATGAGTATTGGAATACACGAGGGAAATATCTAAGAGCTTAAAATAATTGAAATGAAAAAAAAGACATGTACATATTGTTAAAACTTTTATATATTATTTATTGTTTTTTAAATTGATAGTAGCTAAATGACAATTACATAGGTATTTATCTTAACAATTATATTTTATATATGTAAACAAATTGCATATATATTGTAATGTATTAGAAAAATAAATAAAATAAACTATTGGTAAACCAGTAGAACTATACAAAAATTATAATAAGTATTTAAAAATACACGTCTTAAAGTCTAAGAATTACATAGTTAAAAAATATTTACAATTCTTTATTTTTCTATGTTATTTATGTCCTTGAATAGTATAAAAATGAAATATAACATGTGCTGTTCTAAGCAATAAACTTATTAGCATTATTTTTTTTTTTATTATTTTTCTTTGAAGAAAATGAACATGAAAAAACCTGAAAGTTAAAAAAAAATAGCTTTAAAATAGTTTAATGATGTATAGCACCTTGAGAATTTTCTTACTTAACACTAATCTTGTAAATCCCATAAATGAACACCTTATGATACCACATCGA
This sequence comes from Tuberolachnus salignus, assembly GCA_956483605.1. Taxonomy (NCBI): domain Eukaryota; kingdom Metazoa; phylum Arthropoda; class Insecta; order Hemiptera; family Aphididae; genus Tuberolachnus; species Tuberolachnus salignus. The sequence continues at coordinate 16,242,994 of OY101429.1, forward strand.
GGAGTGCACGGCGGTCAGTTTTATAGACAGTAAAAGACATTATTGTATGATCCTCTTGTATTTTATTCAAACACAGTTAATGAGTCCACATAATGAAATTGTATTATTATATAGTAGTTACAAATTTTGATCAGTTAGATCCTCAAAGTTATAAGAACAAATTTGTTGACGTGTATCTGCTGCCAACACTGTTTTTCTATAAATCTTAACCAAAGGAAATTTACCCTCTCTTCCAATGAATCTAACACAGAATCTTCTAGATCCTAAAAAGTATTTTTTATTAAATTTAAATAATATCTTAAATAATTATACATTGATAAAATTGTCCTTGGATTCCATCAGAAGTAAATTTTCTACCATCTTTATGCCAAGAACACACAGTTAGTTGTATATGTTGAATCTGTTGAATATGAAAGTTTTAACCTTAAAAAACCAGTACTAACATTCCACAACCATAACTAAGGACTATATTCTGACCCACAAGTCATGAGAAGTTTGTTATCAGAAGACCACAAAAGGTTACCAACTCCATATGAATGTGACCATCTAAAGTGATTGATTGCTCAGTTAATGTTTCCTAAAATCAAAATTGTATGAAAATGAAACTAATTGTATTAAAATTTATTTACGATTGACATACCGGATCTACATCATATATAATAATGGATACATCTTTTGAGCCAGATGCTAGTTTTTTTTCCATCAGGTGAGAACTGACAGAACCATACTTTATCACAATGCTCAGTCAGTATTTAGACGGTTTCACTTGGAAATTATTCTCTGCAGTAAGAACAATTTTTCTTTTGTACATAATTTATGAGTTTTTATATTTTAATTATTACTTATAGTGAACACTTATGGTCAGTAAGTGAGGATACATTTTCAACAGAATCATCAAACATTGTATTATGGAATAAACTTTGGTTTCTCTGCAATTCTACTGCTCTTTAAATCTTGTGTAACCTTAAATAAATGTTAAAATTTTTAATAAAATATAACCAATTATCGTAAGACGACGCGACACCAAATATAGAACGCTCTAGAAATAGTGTTGCGCACCGTATCGCCGTTGCGGCGGGCTACCGTAGCCACACCAACCACTTCGCTGTTTGGATGATCGGTCTGCAATGTTTGGATTTCGTCCGGGAGCGCATTTTATTATCTCACAAGCGGTTCTATTGTCAACATAAACCCAAGTATGCCGCCGTCATTGTCGGACGCACCGCCGTAGTAATGGGTGCGCCTATTCAGCAACATATTACTATTTAAAGTTCCTGTTTATTTTTACATATGCACCAATGAATAAATGAGATAATAAAATACATTTTCTTTAATCATTCTTATATAGTTTTTACTTTTTATGTCATTAAACATAACACCGTCATATTTCCACTGCTCAAACACCGCCGTTGTTCACTCTTATCGGTAGTATTTAAAACTGTTTTCTATACAGACTAAAAGACTATAAGATATCTTAGTCAGTGGTTTTTTCTATGCAACGAAATTGATAATCTTTGTCAGCTGCATATCCAGAGATTTTTTCATATATATTGTTCAACGTTCCAGAACCCGCCTAACTTTTATTTAAAACCACCATGTGCTAGACTGTTCTTCTTTATTCTTCTATTTGTAGCAGTCATGACTGATGTCGGTTCAAATGAAAAAAAAAGTTCTCGTTTTTGTGATGATTTTACTACTAATAATATTGTGCAAGAGTCTTACCCCGTAAAACAACGGAATTTGTGTGGTGTTCTCTGCTATTTTATGAATGGAAATAATGTGCAAATAATCTTATTTCTAAATCGGTCAGTCGGTTTTAAAATTATAACAGGTTATAATTTGGAATTATAATGACGTTTTGCGCCCGCACGCGCAATTAACGATGACGAGGATACCGGTCGCGGCAGTCAAAAATCGTAATACTGCCGGTTATGTTGTTGAGGAACGGACCGCCGCTGTGGACTACAACGATGTGCCGCTAGAACCGAGAAGGCTACAGTTATAACTAAGGAACCAAATTTTCACAATATAAAAACGAGAACTTTGACTGTGCAATATCGTGATTATTTTTTTCAATTTGTAACCGACAACAGTGGAGGATCAGTGAAAACAATAAGAACTTTATACGTATTAATGATATCATAGAAATTAAAAAAGATATTGCACAGTCAATGTTCTCGTCTTTCGTTGGTGAAAATTCGGTTGAATAATCAGCACTACAGTCCGAGTGGTTCTTGCCCTCGCGAAATGATTTTTACCAACAAATTTACAGAGGTGTGACGCGTCTTCTTAATAATCAAAAATATATTATTTGAATGAAAATGTCTATACATTGGTAACAAATGATTCCCTTTATTCATACAGGATATTGAATGTAGAAATAAATTAGCGAGGATATATGTAAAAGGTTGAGTTTAACAAAAATAGTTAATACATGAATTTTTCACCTATGTTACTATATTTGTTGGACCATGGGTTTGCACCAATCACTATTGTATAATTTAGAATTTAGAATGATAAAAATCCAATTATTATAATATTATAATTGCAAATGTTTGAACAAAAGATGTTTGTGACTCAATCAGGTTAAAACAGCATTTTTATGAAATTTGGTATATAGTTACTTTAAATCCTAGTATAGGACATTGGCTAATTTTTATTTAGATATGAACCCTTAACGAGTGGCTCACATGGGGTGAATGGTATTTTTGGTACAAAAATCTAATTATTTTTGTTGATTTATTAGTTGCCTAGATCATCCAGATGAAATTAAATAAAATTTAACCAAACAAAAAAATAAAGAATAAGGTACTCTGTAGAAATGCTGATGCTGTAACAGTTGTTGCAAGGACCAAGCTTAACCAGGTGCGAGTATAAAAAATAAAAATTAGCATTTAGCATCTAATCACTCAATCTAGAACAATGATAATTTTTCTTTTGGCTAAATGGCTTTTGCTTGAGCGAGTATTAGTAGGCCAGGTTCTTTTTTGATGAATAGGGGTTATGAAAGGTAACCTATTTACCTCTTAAATACTCTGTTGAGAAGGTATTATAAACGATTTTGGGGACAATATCTTAAACAGTCACACATTTAGGCAAATTTATAGTACAGTTTTGATAAATCTTTGCACTTTGATATTCAGAACAAGAGTTTAGGTCGCTGTCAATTTTTTATCTAAACATTTATAACTCCTTAAAGTGTAGCTCATACTTGATTTTTAATATTTTTAAATTTTGTTGATTTATTTCTGGGTTTCCTTGGAGACATAAATGAGATATAAACAGTTTTTATTATTTGATAATAGCTTTGCTCATTAAAATGGGAAAATAATTGGCACAGGCAATGCTACGCAGGACAGTTAGTGCATTGTTATATTTCATATATAATCGATAAAAAATCATGTTAAATATAATGAAATTTAAAAAATAATAAATTAGACTGCCCTATTTTTCAAGAAGATAACATCATATAACTAATAGTTCCTCGTTATGCTCAGAATCTATAATCTGATTCACTAAAATATTTCGGGTAGGTATTTAATTAAATGTAAGCACATATGTTCAAAACATTAATATTTTGTATATAACATGAATCTTATTATTGTTTATCTTAGCAAATAACCTAATTTCCATATTTAACACAGTAGTGAATTTTATTATATATTAAACATTTGCTTATTACACATAATAATCATAAACTTACTGCATTAGTTTGACAGAGCCTACATTGCCCATACAAAATTGGGTTAAACCATCATGTTTGTGCACTATATAATACATAATAATAGTTACATATCCCATGAACATAGTTCTTAAAGAAATATGTTAATGCAAATAATATTCTAATTTTTGTATTACAGGATTGGATGGCTGTCTAATGAAGGAAGTCCTGGAAGCAAAATTGAACGGTGTGATCTTATGAACTTTGAATATTTGGCATGAAAAGAGTTTAATGGGTATAGCAAACAATTTTAAATATCCTTAAAAAGTATTTGATTTATATGAGAATTGGAATACATGAGTGAAAAATCTATGACCTTAAACTAATTGAAAAAACAAAAAAAAACAAAACATGTACACATTGTTAAAACTTTTATATATTATTTATTGTTTTTTTAAATCGATAGTAGCTCAATGACAATTGCATAGGTATTTATCTTAACAATTACATTTTATATATGTAAATTAAATTGCATAAATATTGTAATGTATTAGAAAATGAATAAAATAAACTATTGGTAAAACAATCTATTAACTAAACAAAAATTATAATAAGTATTTGAAAATACATGTCTTAAAGACTAAGACTTTCACAGTTAAAAAATATATACAATTATTTTTTTTTTCTATGTTATTTATGTCCTTGAATAGTATAAAAATGAAATATAACATGTGTTGTTCCAAACAATAAACTTTTTAGCGTTATAGGTTTTATAAACTTGTCTTTGAAGAAAATGAACATGAAAAAACCAGTAAGTTAAAAAAAAAAAATAGCTTTAAAATAGTTTAATAATGGCAAAACAAATTATACATTATTTGTTTTCAAATAGTCTCAATATTTTTTATTTTTTATTTTACAGTTTTGGAAGGTGACCCAGAATTGCTGTTTAAATCTGTGTAAAAAAAAAAAATTGTTTAAATTTGAATAAATGCAGTATTTTGATTTTAGTAACAGGTTCTGTGTTTAAATTTAAGTGTGTGAAGGTATTAATCCAAATATTCTTTCAAAAAAAAAAAAAAAAAACAGTATCTTTGTAGTTTTTTGAGATCTATTTGGTTTAAGTAATGGAAAAAATGATGAAAAACCACAATTCTTAATATTTTCTCTTTTATAAATAAAGTACTAATAAATAATTCATTCATGTTAAATTTTTTCAAATTCCATAATTTTGACAAGCAAACATTAATAGTCATAATAACCTAATGTATTAAAAAGTATTAACACATAGTAGTTAATAAATTAATATGTTAAAAATAATGATGTATTTTCAGATACAATATTATATAATCTATAATAATGAATCACAATATATTTAGTAAAATTATTATAAATACATATTAATAAAAGGTTTCCTATTAACAACTAAATTCTTATCATACAACATATACAAAATATTATTTAATTGTGATTACTATAAAAAGTTTATTAGTAAATTGGTCGATTCATAAATCTATTTTCTATAACAGCAAATTTTGATTTTAACTACAATCCGAATCAAAATAAACATTATACTACATTATTTATTATATATTTTTTTATAAAAACTATAATGAAATTATTTTAAGGATATAAAATAAAAAGATACAATGATTACTGTATAGTAAACATAAACTATTTATCAAATATTTAACTTAATGACAAACAATGTTAACTCTGCACTCATTATAGTATATTTAAATAATTTCTAAACCATTATACTTTCAAAATTATTTTAACAATTGTTCGTTTTAAAACTTGATACAAAATTGATTAAATCTGAAGTTTCAATAAATGTATGTAATTTGAATAAAATAAAATATAATAAAATTAATTATCATCTAATTAATTATAATTAACAATGTTTTAAAAAATCTATATAGTAAGTTTTTATTTAAACGAAGTAGGTATTTATAATAATTTTAATATATAAAGTGATTTTTAAAAAAATATATAATTATATATGTCTAATTATTTTGGAATACCATAAACAATAATAATAATATAAAACAATAAGTAAATGTATTAATATTGTAGGTACTCAAAATCTCTATAAATTTTTATGCATTAATGCCGTATTTTAGAATAATAGTTTATAATATGAAAAAAAAAGTTATTTAATTATTTAAAGGCAATAAGAAGTTTGATGAAGAAATCTTAATCAAATAGTCATAAAATATTTAAATGAAGTTTTGAGAATCAGTTTTCTTTGTTAAATTAATAATGGTTTGTATATATGGTTATATAAAAAAAATGAAATTTAAATGGCATATTATAAATGCTTTGTTCACTTAATTCATTACTTTATTTAATTAAAGTTTTATATATGATTGTAGTTTAAATTATATTTGAAAAGTAAAAACATTTATTTCATCATAAAATAACTATCCTATATATATAATAGTTATATTTTTGGATAAAATATCATGTAAGTTGAATACAATTGGTCGTGGAAAACAAAAATTGGGTTTAAATATATACCATTGACTAGTTTAACCATTGGTTTTAATTTTAACAAATTAAGTCAATTAGCGAAGTAAATCATCAATGAAAAACTTACCACTATTAGTTTTTTGTTTGCGGTACTTTGCGGCAGGACCCCAAATACGAACAGTGCAATCATCAGAAACTGAAGCAAGCATCTGATGATAAACAGGGTTCCAACTAACACAAGTCACTGCTCTTGTATGGCCAGCCAATGTTGCTATAGGCAGTTCACGTTTAATATGCCATACATAAACTTTGTTATCTATAAAAAAAAATTATAAACACAATAATTTTATTGTTACTTTATTTTTGAAAAGTTTTATTTTCAAACCTTCACTTCCACTAGCTATAAAATCATGATTCACTCCACCAAAACAACTGTGTATTGAAAAATGGCCCTGTGTAACACCTTGGAATTTTCTTACTAAACACTTATCTTGTAAATCCCATAAATGAACACCTTGTGACACAACATTGAGGAGTGCAAGGCGGTCAGTTTTATCGACAGTGAAAGACATTATAGGATGATCCTCTTGTATCCTATTTAAACACAATTTATGAGTCCAAACAATGAAATTGTATTATTAGATTGTACTTACAAATTTTGATCAGTTAGATCCTCAAAGTTATAAGAACGAATTCGTTGACGTGTATCTGCTGCTAACACTGTTTTTCCATCAGATCTACACCAAAGGCAATTTACCCTAAGACCTTCCCATGAATCTAACACAGAACCTTCTAGATCCTAAAAAGTATTTATTATTAAATTAAAATAATATTTTAAATAATTACACATTTATATTTACACATTGATAAAATTGTCCTCGGATTCCACCACAAACAAATTTTCTACCGTCTTTATGCCAAGAACACGCAGTTAACGAATCATCTGTTGAATGTGAAAGTTTTAACCTCAAAACACCAGTACTAACATTCCACACCCATAAGTCAGGACTATCTTCTGGCCCACAAGCCATAAGAAGTTCGCCATCTGGAGACCACGAAAGGTAACTAACTCCATATGAATGGCCATCTAAAGTGATTGATTGCTCAACAGTTAATGTTTCCTAAAATCATAATTGTATGAAAATGAAACTAATTGTATTAAAATTTATTTACGATTGACATACCGGGTCAACATCATATATAATAATGGATGCATCTTTTGAGCCAGTTGCTAGTTTTTTTCCATTAGGTGAGAACCGACAGAACCATACTTCATCACAATGCTCAGTTAGTATTTGGACGGTTTCACTTGGAAATTGTTCTCTGCAGTAAGAACAATTTTTTTTTTTTTTTGTACATATTTTAAGAGTTTTTATATTTTAACTATTACTTACAGTGAACACTTATGGTCAATAAGTAAGGATTCACATTCAATGGAATCATCAAATATTGTATTATGGAATAAACATTGGTTTCTCTGCAATTCTACGGCTTGAGTTAAAAGCATATGTAACCTAAAATAATTGTTACAATTTTTTAGTAAAACTAAAACTAGTTATCTTAAGAGGACACTACACGTGAAATATATTTAATGCTCTAGAGATAGGGTTGTGTGCATTATCTCCACTGCGGCACTGACCGTAGCCATACCAACTACTTTTCTGTTTTGACAATTGATTTGTTGTATTCAGGTTTTGTGCATTCTAATGAAACTTTGCACTTTGATATCAAAACAAAAGAGTAGATCTGCTGTCAATTTGTTCTAAAAATTTAACTCATAAAAGTGTAGCCCGTCCTTGATTTTTAATATTTTTAAACTTGTTGGTTTAATTCCTTTGTTTCCTTAGAGACACAAATTAAATATTAAACAATTTTTATTATTTGAAAATATCTTTGCTTATTTTAATGGGAAAATAAATTGGCACAGGTAATGCTAGGCGGGATAGCTAGTGCATTTATATATTTCAACGATGAAAATATTTAATCAATAATAAATCATTTTAAGTATAGTGAAATTTAAAAAATAATAATTTACCTTTTAGGCGGTAACATAATATGAGGTGGCAAAAACTGTTGAATCATATCCATAAGCAGTGTTCTAGATTTGAGTCCTTTTCCTTCCCAATTTGCTCGTTTCATTAATTCGTCGCGTCCACTACACATCATGTAACTAAAAAACAAATAAATAAAACGTATACGTATCCATAATAACAATAGTTTAAACTTGAAATAATTAACACAGTATTTTGTTTGTCTGGTGTTAACCGACAGCAATGGAGGATCTTTATCAACATAAATACTTTACTGCTGCCATTATGTATTCATAAAGTACTTACCTACTAAGGATATGAACTTTATCAATGTTATGTTGTAAAGGTGTCAGCTCATTACGTAACACGTGTAATGCATCTAAAACTTTACCATCCTCTAAATATTCCAAGTATTTTTGTTCAAAGATTAAAAATTTCATATCCTATTAAAAATAAACAATATAATCAAAATCAAAATCATAGAATTCATGATCATGATTTTGATGAGAGAATATAACTTTAAAACATCTTATCAAATTTCTAAGAATACAATAAATAAACAATATAAATGTAATATTGTTTCTTTAAATTTAAAAAATATATATGCAAATTTAATTTAATTTAATTTAATTTAAAAAAAAAAAAAAAAAAAAAAAAAAAAAAAAAAAAAAAAAAAACACTTACTAAAAAATACTGACATGTATTTCCTACCAAGGTTTGGAGTTCATTCAAATCTGCACTAACCTAAAATATTATATGTTATGGTAAAGACCTTATATATAAACAAATGTTTGAAAATTATATATAAAAACTATGATTCATACTTTATGCCATTCGCCGTCCATTATATGATGCCGAAATTGTGTGGCAGCAGGATGTTCTAGACGACACCCTGATTCTTGCATCAACACTTCAGCCGTTTCACTAAAATTAAATAAATACTAATTAGTAAAGGAATAAAATTGTAATTCTTATATATTTTAATAACTACTATTGATTCAGAATAAGAATACGTGAAAGCCCAATGTTATCAAACTACTAAGTGGTACTAGAGTTCTACTTTCTGATAACTTCTAAATCAACATTATTAAAACAGTATATGACACTAGTAGATGTTTAGGCTATTTTATCCCAGATATGCAGCAGACTTGGCTATAAACTTTTTCCAAATTTTGTATAGAAATTCATTAATTTTGATTAGTTTTTTTTAAAATTAAGTTAAAAGTTTTAAAAAGTTCAAACTCTAAAATTCAGTTATTACTGGACAACAGGTTACTTTTTTTAAAATAAAATTATGATGCAATTTTAAACAAGACAATATATTAACATGTAATAAATAATCATTAAACATTAATATATTGAGAATATTGAGATATAAAAAAATAATCTATTATGATTAAAAAGGTACAAAGTCTAGGTTTATATCAGTTTTTAAACTACTGTTATATTACTTAACCTGAGGGTTATTTTCCTAATATAAAAAACTTATAAAAACATTTATGAATAAGGTACTTTTTCATTTTGGAAATTCATAGGTTTGTCAAACTCCGAAGACCTCAGTCTCCAGGTAGAGTTGTAGCCTGAAGGATGTTTGTATCGTCTCAGGTATTTAGGCGAGCATAAACATTGTGCCACTGAAGTACCTAGTAAGCATTTAGTTGGACCCTTTGTTAATAGATGTTGTTGTTGGGAACAGTACAACACATAAAAAAATCTTTGTTACAAAACAACCAAAACCTTAAGAAACATAGAACTACATGACTTCAAGAAAGAAACATAGAATGTGTACATATTGTATAACCAATATGTTAAATAGATGTTGAATTTAGTTAGTGATAACATCACTGACAAACGTCAACAAATTTAAGTCATTTAAATTTATTGGCTAAGCAACATAGAAATCTAAAGTAGAATAATTGGGTTTTATAACTGTTGTGTCCCAACAGAAGATAAAGATGAAAAGACGAAAAAATTAATATTCTTACCAACTGGAAACATTATACAATACCGAGAAACAATTTTAAAATTGTGCTAGGAGACCTTAATACAAGAATGAGTAAGAAACTGATGGACTATAAAGTCTCCTTGAAACCACAAATGATAACAAAATTCCACTGGTTTCATTCACAATGTCTAGGGGGTATGCACATAAGCAGCATATGTTTCCCACACAAACAAACATGGATATCTTCGAGAGGTACACTAAATACCAGAGAGATAATGTCATAATTGAGTCCAAAAGAGTAGAAGTGAAGATTAAAGAATTAACTAACTTGGAAATACAACATCAAAACATTTATAGAGAATACCACCACAAATAAGTATTAAATAAAAACATGGTAACTGCAATACCAAAAAATAAAAAAAAAAAAATTAAAAACTAAACTAAACTAATGGAATACGTAGATGATATCGTAATATTGGCCTAATCGGTTGAAGATCTCCAGGTAATATCCATAAAAAAACATGACAGCAAAGAATGGATCTAAATGTAAATAGTAGGTTTGAAATTCATGATAAGAAAAAAACCATAAAACATAAATCCATCTATTTTAGACTAGACTGTCTAAGATAAGATGGGTGGATAGAGTTCAAAAAGATTTAAATATGTTGCTGATAGAGATAGTGGTTAATGGTGAAGGGCCTAAATTAAGCCAAAAATAAAAGAAAAAATATACAATTCTGTAAGCTATTTTAAAAATATATAAGTACAAAAATACCAAATATATATAACAAATCCAAAATATTGTTAGAGATCAAATAAGTTTTGCAAAATTTAATTAAAATCAACGATTCAACAAAATAAAATTGATACCTAATTATGTTTAAGAGAACACCAAACATCATGTTTACCTTTTGTAAAATTAACTGTTGACCTATTATCAAATTTGATTATTATGTTACGGTTAAGTGATGTTTGACACCTTCTTGACTTTGTCTTCACATTCCAAAAATTTAATTTACACCTAGACATGTCTTACTGTGAACCACTATAAAGCAGGTAATCATAGAAATTAGTCTTATAATGACTACAGACAATAATAAGGTACTAATACAAGTGACATAACATTAAAAAAAGCTATACACGACATACTTTATCGGTGGTAAGTTGGGACAGTGATTCAGTTTAAATTGAAAATTGTATTCAAATAATTTTATTCAACATATATGAAAAAAAAGTTGGCAAATTTTTGTTATACATTTTGTCAATATTTCAACTTTGAAAAAATGTATGGAACTGAACATGACAATTTGGTTTCAAATACTACCTAATAAAAAAATATTCAAAATCTATTGGAAATTGTGATACATTTAGAAAATAAAAATATAAGTATTCGGTGAACTCTAGATCGCTGATATCATTTCTTAGAAAATTACAACAAAAACCAAAATTGATTACCCAAAAATAGGTGTTCAATAAATTTTTCCAGATTTTCGTTGGGTTTTTTTTTCCGCAATTAAGAAAACTACACAGGAATTTAAAAAAAAATCTTAGGTGCAACTTCTAGATCTAAAACGATACCAGAAACCTTACATGATACTTTTATGTTAGTAAGTCTCTAGAAACTCACTTGAGCCCAATAAGCTTTAAGTGTTGGCCAATAAGCCTAACAATTTCTTGGCTTGACCTTCCCTTGATATTACAACCGTTGCTTTGTTCCTGTCCGTCGCCATTGCCAGTTGCAGAACCATTAACGGTTGAACTGGACGATGGTTGATCCACTGATCCATTGTGTTGCAAACAGCCATTGGTCGGCTGCAACATAGTTTCTTCCGTGTCCAAGTGCCTTTTCTTACGCGGTGGTGGAACAAGCCCACCGTCATCCGAATCGCCACTCGAGGCCAGTCTTGCTACGCGACGGCTGGATTTAAACGCTTTTCCCACCTCTACGAAAATCTATTATTGGACTACGACACATCAAATCTAAAATAATGAATGCATCGATAAAGATAATATAATAACATTATTATGTTGATCTCTTGTTTCTTTTTATCCTTTTCTTTTTTTATTATTGCATTTTTCCCCTCAACAGCTGTGCGAGATAAACATACGCACACACACGAGCATCAACGCACACACATACCCACCTTTGTTATGTTTTGGATTTCTCCGTCCTTGACAAATCGTTGAATCACTATAGGGTAATAACAGTAACAAATGCAAACTATAAACTATTCGATCGGTGAACAATTAGGCCTTATTTTTAAAAAATACGATTAACCGACTAACTTTGTCTATTCGCTATAAAATGGAATAGTAAAAATAAAGCGTAGGAATAATTTAATAACTATAATAGCAAATGGAAAAGTTTAATCAGATGACGGTAGACGAAGAATAACAAGTCGTTTGGAGAAAATAATAATATAATCCACCGATGAACGATTTGTTTAACCTCAAAATGTTTTGATTATTATTATTAGTTGATAAGAATAATAATCAAAATTTTACATTTTATCATTAATATATATATATATGTTATCATTTTAGTAATACGAATAAATCCGATGGTTTTATATTACATCCGATTACGGTATGTATATTAATTTATAAATAATAATTAATAAATATGTATGTTTTACCTATGTAGAACAGAAGATCAATAAGTAAATTGAAAAGTTGTTGTCTGCAACTCGTAAGTAAGTTACTTCACTCGAAAAATGTGTAATAATACCAAAGAAGAAGATATTGTGGAAAAATGGGGCTTGCCATTGAAAGAACTATATACATTGGCTCTAAAGTTTTTCAAAGGTAGGTCGATATTTTGGATATAAAAGTTTTTCGATTGGCAAGAATATGTGCATCAAAATAAATCAATTAATCCTACTGTTCTTAATTACTTGTGCTTCAAAACTTATGTAAACGGAGATAGTCCTTTCAGACATTTTATTGCCCCATATGTATTATACGTATTATTTCACTCCTCGGTTTTACTAATCTTAAATATGGAATAAACCCACATTATTTCCATTAATTATTATTTGAATATTTTGCTACTAAAGACTACATTTTACTTTACTCTAAATAGGTGCATATTGTGTGGGACCGATAAATAGTACCCTTTTATTGGTAGACCTTAGACTCAAGACTACTGTTAATATAATATAAGTTATAATTAATAATAAGGTATAATTTACAACTTTTTTAAACTATTTTGTTTTATAAATAAACTATAGTTAAATCTAGAATGTTTTAACAGATATTGACTTTATGATATTATATTGTTTTATAGAAAAAGAAGGTAAAGCTATACACTTTACTTATGATGATAAGTTAAAACTTGTTGCATATACACGTCAAGTTTGCCATGGAAAATTAGATGAATCAAAACTACCACCTTTGGGAGTATTTGATGTTATTGGTAGAGACAGAAGGTAAATTATACCTTTTTAATACCTAGTTTCCTACCTATAATTATGTTTACCTATTATTCTTTAAATTGTGTAGGTTAGCTTGGCAAGCGCTAGGTGATATGTCAACTGAAAACTCAATGGTGAATTTTGTTAAATTGGTTAATAAAGAATGCACTTTATTCAAACATACTGTCGAAGCATATAAAGCTGATTTGATTGAACAAAAGCGGATAACGTAAATATCTGAATCATTTATTTTTTTTTTTGTATCAAACTACCATACATAAATGAGAAATAAAATTAAAATACAAATAAAAACAAGTAGATACATGATGAATAACTCAAAGTAGTCAGTTAACTATTTTAGGATTAAATATGAGTATTATTTTAATATTTGGTTTAATGGGTAATTATACTTTGTCCTTCCAGTATTTGAATACTTCAATTGCATCCTTGGTTGCTGTTTTGAGGTTTGTAACAGTGCATGTTTTTGTAGGGCAGTTTGGACATGACAGTAGGTGGTACATAGTTTATTTGTCTCCGATTTCGCATTTAGTGTCTTCCTGCAGATCCTACATCCTTAGATTGTTATTTGATCTTCCAATTCCCACTCTTAGCATGTTGAGTGTTCTCCATGTTGGCCATTCGAGGTCATGTTCCGCTGGAAAGTATTTTGCTAGTTAAATCTGGTTAGGTTAGGTCAATATGACCTACGCCAAGTTTCCAGTTGTATATATGGGCTTTGGTAGGATATCTGTACACTTCAAAAAACTATTTCTTGATTTTAATTTTGATCTATGTGATTCCTTGCCGTATAGAATATGTCGTTTATCCGTTTTCAGTTTAGTGCTTTTTAAGTCTATAGAGATTGTACGTCAGATATTTGGAGGTGCGATTCCTGCTTTTGGGAAATTTTTTTGGAGTGGTGTGTTTTTTAAGCATCCGGTTATTAGCCGGCAGGATTTATTTAGTACCATATCAACCTGTTTTGTGTAGGTTGATCTGCACCACACAGGACTTGCGTATTCTTCTACGGAAAAGCATAGCGCTAGTGCAGACAAGTATATGGGCATTTGCTCCCCAAGTTGATCTTGTAAGTTTTCTAAGTATGCTGTTCCTTGCACTAATTTTTTCCTTTACGTATTCACAATGTTTCTTATATATGAGAGATCTATTTAGGGTGAGGAGTGTGATCGAGTTTAATTCCTTTACATGTTATATTTATTTTCCGGATGGCTAGTTTGTTGCGGAAATAGTTTGAATCATAATAATCACCCATTGTTTGTAAAGACATTTTAGTACTTTTTCTACCTACTCGAAACTATCTCCTAGAGTTGTAATGGTTGGTTAGATTCTATCATTGGCATAGATGAAGTGTCTGATGCCTGAGTGGGATTGTATAGGCTGGTCGTTGGTATATACCTTTGAAGTGGGTAGGTACCAAGATGCTTCCTGAACCATTAAATCATAATTGAACAGCAGTATATTACAATAAAGGCCAGAAAAAGAAATGCAATTTTTACTTATCCAGTAAAATATTAAAACAGATTGTGTAAAGTAAAAATTTGCATAAAGACAACTTCTTGTTTGGTCTAGTAATATCACTAATATTATACACCAGTAAACCAGTAATCATTCACTTTCTTATTAACCTGTTATTATAGTTTTTATATCAACTTAGGTTTATGTTTTAAAAGAATTGAAAATTAATTCATATTAATGATGACAAATTAATTGTATGAAAAATGTTAACTACAATTTTCAACCATAATTTTTATTTTCATGTTTGCGTAATAATCAATTATATACACAAATGTACTTCAATTTATTAACTAAAATATTTTGGTTTTCTAAAATTATTGTATAAGTTAGAAATCTGCTTAAAATAAATTGTTTTTGATACACTATAAAAGTGGTGCAGTGATATTCTGTTTTTAAGACATTTTAATTATTCTAATAATAATACATACAACAATGAATATATTTATAAAATGTTTTAGTGAAGAAAATATGAAAAAAGAGCAAGAAGAACTAGAAAAACAGCTTGCATCAATGGAATTAAAACAAAAAGAGGAGGAAGAAAGATGTAGACAAGAAAATACCAAGTAATTTAAATATACCTTTTTGGTAGTTATTTGTATGTATAACTCCCATTATAAAGACTTATACTTTACATGAATAAAATCATTGTGTGTTCTATTAATTATTCAAATTGGTACATATTATATGTATGATTACATTTTAGGCAACTCGTTCAAGAAGCATTGAATAAACAAACTTATAGCCAATTCGTAACTTATGCCCAGAATCAGTTCCCAAACAATCCGGATGAAGTTAGTTTTCAATTTATTATGTATCAATCTTTTTATCATTAGCTTTTAGAAGTTATATTTTAAATTTATAAATAATAGGAATTTCAAATTATATAACAATATTATTTACAGCAAGCTGTACTTGTAAGGCAACTACAGGAACAGCATTATCATCAATATATGCAACAATTGCAACAAAACTATGAACCTGGTAAAGAGTTGGATATAGCCTCAAACTTAGTACCCGGCTCTGATGATAACAGTGTAACTGAGCATGAGGGTGGTTGTAATGAGGAATGTGAAAATGATGGTTGTAATAATTCTGGAGAATGTAAATTGCTTGCTTCTAGGTACAAAATAATGTAATACGTATAAAAACCATTTTTATCATAGGTTCTGTTCAAACATTATATCCTGCCTCGATGTGGACAAGAAAAGACATTGACGAATTTAAAGCAAATTTAGTACGTGAGGGTGGAGATTTAGTTATTAAAGTCAATCATGGAGAAACAGTTACTGTAAGTATTTTTTAATTAAAAACAAATCTATGTAATATATAAAAGAAGAAACTCTCTCACTGACCTGATAATGCACAGCCCATCAGCTAAGTTTAGAAACTTGAAATTTTGCACAGGTGTTAATTTTACCCTGTAGGTAACCACTAAGGAATGATTTTTCAAAATTCAATCTCTTAATGGATTAAAGAGGGGTGTATGAAGAAAAATTAAAATTATGTTGAATAACTCAAAACGTCATGTAATGAATCTATCAAATAAATAAACACATTTTTGGTCAGTTTCAGAAATTCAATCCCTCAGGGGTTGAAAAGGAATGCCAAAGTTAGTAAATTTTGGTAAACAGATTTTGGTTTTGTAAATAGTTGTTAGTTATAGGGGAGTGTGTTATTTCATGGCCTGTTTTTTTATGTAACTTCATTGTTCCAAATCAAATTATGGATTGCTTTGGTGACACAGATGTCATATAAAAATAGAAAATTACCCGTGTTGCTAAGGGTAATAACAATAAAAAAAAAAAAGAATAATAATAATAGAAAAACGTATTAACTCTATTTGATTTTATTTCCATAGTAGTACAACTATAGTTATTATTAAATAAATTTAAAAATTGTGTGTTCCATATAATTTATAGAATATATGTGTAATATCAACTTAAATTGATACAGAAAAATTCTAAAAAATTTATATCGAGAACACATATATCTAATTTTAATATTTCACGCATATTAAAATGTTTAATGGCAAAGAAAATTAATGTACCATATGAAATATTACAAATTTTACTAAAATTACAGTTCACATGAATTCATTAGAATATTTATTAGACATACTAAAGGTAATAATATAGTTTTTTTGTGCATAATAATAAAACATAAATCAATGCAAAATTATGGAAATTATTCAGTTTTCATAATTTTTATTGTTTAATAAAATAAAAATAAATTTTGTATGAAATGTTACTTAAAAACTAAAACGATATAATTAAATCACAACATGTTTATATGTTACATTCAACATTTCAATTACAAAAATTATAATTTATACATTTCCAATATATATTTGTAGGTTAGAATTCCTACAGCTGAAGGTGGCAATTGTGTATTTTGGGAATTTGCAACTGATGGTCATGATATAGGTTTCGGTGTTTACTTTGAATGGGTCAAATCTAGTACTAGTCAAGTTTCTGTGCATGTTTCTGAAAGTGAAGAGGATGATTGTGATGAATTGGAAGACGATGACGATGGTAATATAAATCAAGGTATAATTATTAAATATGTATTTTGAATTCATAATTTAAATGCATTATAAAATTAAAAATCATTAGCAAATAGAATGATCAATAAAAATATCCAATTACTTTAGTGTGATGTCACAATTTCAGTTACATTTTTTATTAGTACAATTTTGTTATCTAATACATTAAAAATGTTTTTGGAACTACTAGTTTTGTACAGTAGGAATATTATTATTATAACAATCAACAAGCATTGCACATTGTGAAAACTACTACAAATGTTTAAAATATGTCTTAACTCTTCTTAATAGACATCTAAGCAGATTAAAAATAACTATTATTATTTAAGATAAAATGGTTAACTGTTTTTTTATATTTAATACTGTCCATTAATAGACTGATATTTAAATACTAATTTCAGAAATATTTTTGAGTTCTGTTTATTTTTGTACTCAAAAAAAAAATATTTTATATATACTTGTATACGGGGAAATAAAAAACAAAATAAAATTATTAAAATTAAATACTATTTTATTTTATCTACTCTGTACTACTGGATAAAATATTTTGATGAACATCTCTTGTCCATGTTCTGTTTTTATTATAGTATCTTTATATCATTTCTTCAGCAAATATACCATTTCTAAATTGTCTAGGTATCAGAAGAATAAATAAATGTATATTTATATTATTATCATGCTGGTTATTATTAGATTTACTTCAACAATTGGATGCAAGAGGTGTTACTATTCAAGAATTAAAAAAGTCAAATGAGTTGAATAGACCACCATTGTCAATAATTATTCCTGTATATAGAAGAGATTGCCACAAGGAAGTATATGCTGGAAGTCACTTGTATCCTGGCGAAGGAGTTTATCTACTTAAATTTGATAACTCCTATAGTTTGTGGAGATCAAAAACACTTTATTATAGAATTTATTACTCACAATAATTTATTATTATTTATAACTAACAACAAAATATGTTGTTTTTAGGTTTTAAACTTATTTTAATATTTTTTTTTCCTTGCATATTTTAATTTATGCGTGTCGCATGAAAAAAAAAAAAATTAATTATGGCTCCATATAAAAATATATTTTACATTTATTTATTTTCTTGAGTATTAATAGTCAAACAATTTTTGTTATTTTACATATATTAGTAAAAAAAATGAGACTGCAATATTTTGGCATGTTCAATACATTTAATTATTTGTCATTTACTATTATTAATTTATTGCTTTGCTTTTCAAATATATAAAATATTATACATAGTTTATATAGCTTATATTAAAGGTTGTAGACCGTGCATTATTATTGTTAGTATTGAATTTAATATGCCTTTATTTAGTCATAAACATGAGAACAGTATTTTTAATCTCATTACAATAGTTAATATTTGTTTTGGATATAAATATTATTCTAAACCAATATAATACTGTATGTAAAAATTATGTGTGATTTTTTTGAACTATATTAATAATTAAATGTATCGAATATTTATTCATATATTATACAGTAAACTAGAACTAAAAATATATAGGTTTTTTTTATTTACCTATACTAATTGAGTGAAAAATAGAAATGATCAGTTAAATATTAATTATCATGTATATCAAAACATCCTAATTTGTTTTCCTAAATAGTTTAAAATATTGTTAGTAAATTATAATGTTAAATATACATATGATATATTGTTTTAAAAATTACCAATGATAATATTTCTATTATTCTTAATGTTAATGAATTTGATATATTCTATATATGAATAAGAATATGTTAGGTTAGGTGGGGACTTAAAACCCCCTATATGTTTAAGAATTTTTTGTTTAGTATTTATAAGTTTTACATTACTATTAGACAATCTTGGCCAATAGCATTACATTAAATAAATGTATTATTCATTAATTACTAATTTAAACTTTAAAAAAACAATTATATTATTAGTGTACTGATTTATTGTAACTATTTAAAGTAAAAACTTGAATTTACTTTTTAATATTCACTACAAAAAAAAATTAAGATAAATATAAAATATTTATTATTTATTTTTTTTTTTAATAGTAATTGTACGCAAATTGTAAATCATATACTACATAAACAAAATAAAAAAACTACCTATCAACCAAGTGAAAGTATATTTTTTTTTATTTGTGCAATTAAATAAACATATTGTTATATTGCTACTTTATCATAATTCCTAACATAATATTCATCTGGAAGTTGGATATTAGATAAATAAAAAATAAAAAGTTTTATGTATTATTAATATTATTATCAAATTAATATTATAAAATGTAAAAATGTGTACGAAATTAAACCAATAGTCGTTCAATTTCAGTCTGAATTTGTAGGATTTGTGGTCGTATTTGTGAACCTTCATCAGTAGTAATAGAACATGCTATGACTGGTCTTGAAACACCACATGCTCGTCCTAATGCTATAAAATACAAATATACATTAGGTATCATATACGTTTACATTATTAAACTAAAAAACAAACCTTGTTTGGATCTAATAAAAACATAAGGGACATTTTTGTCCTCACATAAAAGTGGCAAGTGTAATAGTATTTCTAAAGGTTCTGCGTCTGCAGCACATACTATAAATTCTGATATACCTCTATTTAAAGTTTTAGTAGCTAAAAAAAATTAATAGCTAATTAGAACCCAATGCAATAAAAATGGTCAAGTTATGATTGGTATTTACCTTCATTTGCTCCTTTGCGTAATTGTTTATAGTTCATAGCTTGTTGAACTAAGTTTAAAATCTTGGTTGTTAATTGTTGATCAGCTAGAGGATAAGCCTTTGGGTTTACATCTAAAGTGATATTTTGGTCGTCCATACTAAAATAAAACACATCTTATTGTTAATTATTATTATATATTTACTATACCTAATAATAACCAAAACCTGAAATTGTTTAGCAACTCTATAGATAGTATTTAGGTTTACTTACCTAATTAAAAAACTTATTTGCATAGGCTCTTCCTAATAAATCTTTATACCAATTTGATACAATTTCAGTAAAATCATATAATAGTTATCATAAAATACCAGTTTTAAAACGAAACCTTCAAAGTTAAAGGTCCTTAATTAAGCATAGGTAGCATTGAAATTTAAACGATAAAAGTTTGTTTACAATAGTAAGTGCCTAACAAAATTACTTTTTAAATAACCGTACATAATGATGACTATATAAACAACTACTACAAAATGTAAAGTAATATTTTTTTTCAACTGTATAGAAACAACACTAAATAGATAAACTAAAAAATCATTTGTTGGATTTTTTATGTGGCGACATTTTAACGTGAATTTGTTTGTTTTAAGTTTATTCTGCGTAGTGGTAAAAATAAATTATTTACTCTTTATAAAAGCGATAATGAATTAAATGTCAGAATATTAATACTATCAAAATTCGTTTGAATTTTTTTTGTATTTTTCTAATCAATTGAAATAAGATACGTGAAAACATTAACCGAGGCCTTAGGTCTACACCTACAAAAACAAAATTTAAATTTGTATTTACAAATACCTATCTAAAATTTGTACATTAAATCGTAAATGAAAATGAAGAGAGGAGCATTGTGTAGTACGAGAAAGTACAGTATTATAATATAGGATCGACACGTGTGTTTTCTCATTACTAAGCGATTACACGTGTAAATTAATATTTCAGATTTTATACGAGTTCAATTCATTCTTTCTAGACAAATGATCAAAGAAATGTGATAAATATATACTTACTTCGATTATTTACTTAAAGAACGGCGCATAAAATGTTTGGAACGGTCAACAGACAATTCAAGTGCCGAACGTAAATTACTAGTTTGAAATATTTGTTTATGAGAAAATGTGAGGTTTTGTTTATAATTGTATATCTTAATATTCCTTGTCCAGTGATATACAATAATATCATTTATACCGTCATGTTGATGGTACTGAATAATGTTTATACCGCGGTTTGAGATATTTTAAATCGTGGTTCAGAGTATTTGGTTACATAGCTGATAATATATGATTGATAGATACGATATCAATACGAATTCTATTCTTTTAAATTATTATTTTAACTTTTTCATTGATAATGTTTTTTTTTTTCAATACGGTCAGACAGTCGTCAAGAATATAATCGAACCCATTAAACTCGTATATGGTTGAACGTTAAACAATAATTTTGGGTAAATGACAAATTTAAAAAAAAAAGTCATGCATTAGACTAGTATTTAATCAACACTAATACATAAAACTAAATTAATAATTAAAATTATTTTATTTTAGGCTACTCACTACAAATATTCATTAATACCTATTTGATGTTTTTTAAGGTATTTACAGATAATAT
Source organism: Tuberolachnus salignus (assembly GCA_956483605.1). Lineage (NCBI taxonomy): Eukaryota > Metazoa > Arthropoda > Insecta > Hemiptera > Aphididae > Tuberolachnus > Tuberolachnus salignus. Next base: position 16,264,917 of record OY101429.1, read on the forward strand.
TGAGAATGCATTATCTAACACTGTTTCCAATCTTCCAAATTATATATGCTTTGGATGACTTTACTTTGATTTCAAAGACAGCTAGTAATAATTCTCCATGCAAAAGTTGTAAATCATTAGTTGAATTATTTGAGAAGGTATTAATTTCTAAAAATAATTGTTTTATGTATATGGAGCATTTATCAATAATTTTCAATTAAATATTTCTGGGAAACTATATATATTTTAACACACTAATAGTGCTAAATTTTTTAGGGCCTTGACAGAACAAAGAATCACTTAAGTGGTGAAAATACAGCTTCAGAAGAGAGATTTGTGGAAATTTATAATTCTTTATTTACTGATACTTCTCAGAATCAAGATACAGTAAATAATTTGGTCTATAATTAGGTATACATGTACATATTAATAGATAGTCATAGTATTTATTTTTTATAGTGCTTTCATTTATTAAATGAATACAAACATCACTTGAAAGAATGGTGGTCCGATGTTCTTCGAGGAGATTTAAACCAGTGGCTTTGTATAGACAAATTAAAGCTGTGTTGCCCGCCAAAACATTATGGTCCTAATTGTTTACCGTGTAAAGGTTATCTAAATGTTTGTAATTCACATGGTACTTGTAAGGTAGTATAAACATATAAAGTCTCAATATTTAATAAGTATATGCTTTTTAAATTTATTATTGCATAGGGTGATGGAACTCGAAAAGGCAATGGATTATGCAAATGCCATAAGGGTTATGATGGTGAAAACTGTGATCGATGTGCACACAATTATTTTATCGTAAAAAAACATGAAACTTTTACTTGTGAACAATGTCATATATCATGCAAAAAAGGATGCACATTTTCTGGACCAAAAGGTTATACCTATTTATAGTTTGTTTTTATCAGGGCTCAGAACTAGGTACATTTGCATATTTCTTAGGAAGGTGCATATTCAAAATCTGATTCCGTACAAATTTGTTTCTTGATACAATTGATATACAAAAGTGTATGTTGCATATTTAACTAAATTTATGTGATTTTGCATATTTATAAATTTTAAACATTAAAGTATATGGTATCTACCATACAAACAATTTGTAATAAAAAAATAACATTTTTTTTTTTTGTAATAAGTCTGCATTTTTTGAAGTTTATTCACATATAAATACATATTTTATAAAAAAAAAATTGCATATTTTAGGTTTTTAAAATATCAATGTAGTTCAGGTAAATATAATAATATGATTCAATATTTGCTGTATTTGAACTATTTTATATTTAGGAGCTCTATGGATAATGCTTCAAAATCTACAATGAAAAAATATAAAAATACATTACACATTTATTAATAATTATTTTTTTATTTAAAATAATAATATTTTAATTTAAACAAAACAAACAATTTGTAATAAAAAAATAACATTTTTTTTTTTTGTAATAAGTTTGCATTTTTTGAAGTTTATTCCCATATAAATACATATTTTATAAAAAAAAAATTGCATATTTTAAGTTTTTCAAACATAACACAAATAATAACAACAAAATTATAAAAATATAATTTGTTTGAAAAAATATTTTGTATAATTTGTATTCTAATATTTATTTTCTTAAAACTAATATTTAGTCAATAAATTTACATTATAAAACGATATTGTAAACATTTAAAGGTATTTAAAAAAAAAAAAAAACTGGTAGTTACTTACATCTAATGTCTACATTTAAATTTATTAAATAAAAATAATAAAAATGAATTCCTAATATTAATAGTTATGTAATAATTTTACTGACCATGTATCTCTGATTCTTCATAGTTCTTTTTCGTCTTTCCTCAATTTTTTTTAATCATTCCTCGGTTCTCTTTTCTTTATTCATTATTTTTAAATCAATCCCCAAAATGGCTCCAAGGCGGCCTTTTTGTCTATTAATATTAGAAATTCTCTATCTTATTTTATTTGTATAGTATCAAAAGCATCAGCTTGAACAATATCAAATAAATCATCTAATATCAAGGTATTATCTTAATTTTTTTGAAATTGTGTGCCTGTTTTTCTGTACTGCAACTTTTGCAAATTCCTTTTCCTACCTATTTAAAAATATATAAAATTTTGAGTGTAGGAATGATGCTATTAATTTTACTTAATTGAGTGTTCTTTTGTCTCAAAAATACACTTTTTAGGTTGATAAAAATGCTCCAATTTTTTCATGCCATACCTTAAAAGATGCAGATTATTCATTTGATATCTGAACAATTTTTTAAAATTTCCAACTGTTATTCTAAAAAATTTTAAAAAATCTATAACAAATGTCGATACTGTTTAATTTTGTTATTTTCTGGTTTAGCTTGGCTATAAGGGAAAAACTAGGTCTAATACTTTTTTATTTCCTATGACCTTTATTTAATGCAATATTATTATGATATAGTATTAATAACTATTAACTGACAAATTAAGTCGAGGTTAGGTTAGGTTAGGTTAATAAGTAAATAAATAAATAAATAGAACAAATTTAGAATATAAATAGACACAATAAGATAAAAAAGATACTATATTTTTCTGAGGTATTAGGGGGATGTTAATTGTTGATGTCTAACGAGTCCAACATCTTAATTTGGTTTTTGGATTGCGATGATTTACTATTGCTTTCAGTTTATAAACTAAATTATCCTATATCTCTCATACCTTCCATACTTACAACAATGGCCTATCCATGGTGGGTAGTATCTCCAGCTTTTTTAAATTTTGATTTCAATAACAAATCAACTTAATAATATATATTCATATTTCACATTGTAGGTTGCAATGAGTGTAATGATGGATGGATGTACATGGGTAATGGTAAAGGTTGTGTTGATGTTAATGAATGTTTAGAACAAGATGTTTGCACCTCACAACAGTTTTGTGTTAATAATGAAGGTTTTTATACTTGTTTAAGTAAGTGCCAAAATGTAGACTGATTAATTTAATGTTTAATTTAATATAATATATTGTGTTAAATTAAATTTGTTTTAAGATTGTGATCAATCATGTAAAGACTGTTACGGCGATGGAAATGACATGTGTTATAATTGTGCACCAGGTTATACCATGAAAAATAAAATATGCATAGGTATCTTTATATAATTAATATATTTTTTTTTATCTCTATAGAACTAGGTATTTTATGATAATAGATATTAATTCTTTATGGTTATGCATGTGTAAAAATTATTATGGCATGTTAAAATGCATGTTTGCATACTCAAATTATTTAGTAATTGTTGTTTTGCAAGATGTTTATAATGAAGATATTGTTGTGATATAATAAATGACCATTTATTATATTGAAGGGAATACTGAGTAAGTAATGTCTTTTTAAATATATATATATATGTATTTATAGATTAACATTTTATTATCAAACATTACACTCTATTAGAAGGAGAGAATCGTCAGTTAAAATGATCATTAAACAAAATACATTACAGAACTTTATGTTATCTCAGATTTTAAGTAGCACCTCACCGATATGCATTAAATCAAGAAAACCACTCTGAGTAACTGCTGAACACCTTATACAAAGTTTAATGCAACCGAAGAATGGCATATCTCATTCAACAACTCGGCAACCTAATTAGAGATTCCACTCAATCATTGGCAGGATACTACCTCACCAAGAATGGTTAACTTTAAACCGAACTCAAAACAGGTTACAGAAGACATGGATTTTTATGCATTGGTGAAACCTTGAGACAGACCTGAATGCAATTGTGATGTCAAAAGCCAGGCAGTGGAACTAGATTGCCCAAGAAGAAGATTTCACAGAGGAATGATGGACATTATGGAGTTAACCACAGAAGCCTTAGAATGGATTTTTAACTTAGATATTATTTTATAACTACATTATATATAAATATGACATATTTTGGTGTTATATTATTTTATATTTATTTATTTCTTTAATAATAATTTACTTTTATGAAATTATGTTCATCATATTGTTAGATTTGAATGTATATAGATACCTAAATCACATTTTTACGGCATGGCATGGACAGCAAGTAATAGTATCCAAAATATCTTTAATGGACAGTTAACCACCATCAACCAACGTCACCTGTTTTTTAATCATATTAGTTTGCATACACAGCTAGTAATTTTTTCTATGCAATTCAGTAAAAATTTAAATATATTTTGTTATTTGCTGATGCCAGATTTGGTTATTATAGTAAGTTTATAAAACAAAGATGAAAAAAATGTTGATAAAATATTTTAAAATTTCAGTAGACGTTAAAAATTTAAAATATTGCACCACATCATTTTTTTTTTTCTAGACATTAGCTATTTTGGCATTGCATTTTATTATATCTTATAATTTTATTATTATCATATATATATATATATATATATATATATATATATACATTTTCAAATTGCAATTGTTAACCTTTACTTATGACCAATATTAACTAACAAATGTATTTAAAATGTGAGTTTTGTGTTTTAGTGAGCACCAAGTGGAAGGATTCAGATCAATCTCGGTATTTAACATATAGTGGTTTAGGAATAGCAACAATAATTATTTTCAGAATGGATACAACTATTGCAAGTGTTGTTGGAGTATTCTTAGCAGTGTATATAATGATGGCTGAATATATTATGAATGAAATGTATAAGTAATGAATTTTAATTTATAATTACTACTTATTACTAATTAATCATTTATGTGTTTTATCAATTTTTACATTCAATATTAAATAGCATAATTACTTCATAGTTCATGCAATTTAAACCATATGAAATATTTTTTAAATGTATACCCTAGATTTATTAATATATTTTAAACTACTAAATATACTATAGTTAGTTTAAAAATGGTTGGCCAATATTTATAAATATATATTCTGTTTCTTAACATTTACTCGATTATAGAAAATTATCAAAGTATTTTTGGAAATTAGTATAATCCAATTTTTAGGTTTCTATTCATGTTACTAGAATATAATATATTATATTAAATTAAATAATTTTAATGTAAATGTATAGTAGTCATATATAAAATATGCCATATAGACTTGTTTTTAAATTTGTTTCTATTTTTAGATTTATAATAAGAAAAAAATTGTAAATTTATTAATGTTCATTTTTTTTTTTTTTTTAATGTAAGAATAAGATGGTAATAACTAATAAGCAATATAATTGATAGAATTATATGAAAATTGGTATGTGGTAAATCAACTATTTATTTGAAAGTTGACAGTGGAATACACTATTAACAATTACTTAAACAGTTGGTAACATTTTCATTAATTATGTAAAAACAACCAAATTGAATATACAATTGATCAATTAATTATTATTTATCATTATTCTAGGTATTCTAAATACAAGTTTAAAATAGATATAAAAAAATCATACTGAAAATTTCAATTTTAATGTTTGTAGTTTATAAATTTATTAATACAAATAAAGAGATTTAAATTACTAATCTTTAAACTTTAATTTGTTAATCATTGTTATTTTATTTTATAGTCCATGCATTCAGCATGGCTTACTCAATCTTCCACATAATCTATATTTTATATACAACCCATCCACAGTATAAAGAATTATTATTTTTATTGCGCCCCAGCAATTCTCATATCAACCTCAATCGTAAGGACATTATACATTGTTTTAAAAAATTGCAATTGAAATTAATCATTTTTTTTTGGGGGGGGGGTTTATTTAATTTACAAAAATGAACAAGTGTATATTTTTATTCACCAAAAATATTAAGGCAATATACCTTTAGGTTTATCAATATAGCCTATTTGAATAAATATTTTGAGATAAATGCTATCATTCGTTGTACTCTGGGCCGGGCGAGGGGAAGCTAGGGCCTCGTGTCTTACGTTCTGGTAATGAGCAAAAAAAAAAGGTCTGCTTGTTTTTATATAAAGTAAAATAATAATGAAAAAAATTTATCTTTCTTTTATTTGGCCAATTATATTACTAAAAAAAAAATCTAACCGGCAGACTGAAGTAAGTTTTGTGACCATATCCCCTATAGTTTCGTCACTGCTTACATGTTTATGTGGAATATCTGGGTATTTGTATTCTATACTATATCCTATCCAGCGAGAGAACGCACGGTTACGGCGCATGCAACTGAGCATGTGTGACGAGTATACAGCGTATGCATTTTTATAGTGATACAATTCTACCGCAAAATAAAATACCATTTAATTTATTTTGCTCACGAACACGCAGCTGAGCAGAACGCACACGCGACATTCACTCCCGCGTTATGCCTAACTTAGTCGTACTAAACTTAACCAAATTTTACGTGTTTAACATCTGTTCCTGCTGTTTTTAAATCCACGTCAGACGCCCAACTCCACCCCTTCGAAGGATAGTCATTATTACTTTTTCCTTTTTACTACGTATTTGCATACTTCAATCTTACGTAATATTGTCATTCCAAGGCACCGTCGTACGGTGACCTTTGGACCTCGATTATATAGCGCATTATCATGCCACGATTGAACACAGAGAGAACCGTTTCTCCAATTAAAATAATTAACAAGCAAACTATAGTCAAAAATAAAATTAATCTACCACCTAATGAGCAAGCTAAAAGGTCTTTATCATCGTCACCCACCACGCATACATCTAGTACTGTAACAAAAAAAACTGTTTATTCTGCCAACCGCTATAACGTACTCGACGATAATGTTGGGGCTGATATCTGCGCCAATAATACTGAATCCATTAGTCAGGCGCCCTTGAATGCTACTACATACACATCAACGAAAGTTATCCTACTGCCACCTATTTTCATTAAAGATGCTCTGGATTTTTAGAGCCTACTTACTGAGATCTCAGCCTTAATTGGGCCCAACAGCTTCGTATGTAAATCTACATCTACCCACCTAAAGGTTCAAGTCGATAAACCTGATGACTAGAAAACTCATTCATTTCCTTACGGACAATGACGCGCAATTCCACACCTACCACCTCCAAACAGAGAAAGAGTACAAAGTAGTCGTGAGGAATCTCCATTCTAGTCTCCTAAATATCCTCGGAAATCGAAGATATTGGCTTTTCGGCTAGACAAGTCACCAACATCAAGCATCACCAAACTAAAACCCCTCTTCCCATATTTTCGTTGAATAATAAAGACATTTTCAACGTCTCAACTCTCCTTCACACGAAAATAAAAATCGAAGAACCTCACAAATGCCGTGACATTCTGCAATGTTTGAACTACCAATCATACGGCCATACCAGAGGATACTGCTCTTATGCCTTTCGATGCGTAAAATGAGGTGAAAACCATAAAACTTCTTTATGTGTAAAATCAAAAGATATTCCTGCTACCTGTGCTTTATCTTGTGGCAACCACCCAGCCAATTACAAAGGCTGCTCGGTTTACAAGGACCTTCAAAATCAACGTCATCATCATGCCACACCTAAAAACTTCAATCAACAACATCAACACCACCAGTCTCCACACAACCATCTTCAGCAAAGCAACTTACAAGAAAACCGTCCTTCACGATATTACGCAAACGTAGTAAGTAACAATACCATCCAAAATAAGCCATCTGATACTCCTAATTCTATCATAGAAAATGACGCTCTTTCTAAGCTTCTTGCTGACTTTAAATCCGTCATTAATCCTCTAATTACCCTCCTTACTACTGTAATTTCTAAGCGCCTCGAAGTTAAAGATGTCTAATACGTTCACTTCTAACTCCCTCCTCATCCTCTCTTGGAACGCGAATGGTCTAAAAAATCATAGGGACAAATTCCTAATTACCCTGCAAGAAAAAAGAATTGACATTGCCTTAATTTCTGACACATTTCACCAATAACAACCTTCTCAACCTTCCAAGCTTTCGCTTATATCATACCAACCACCCTGACGGCACTACTTATGCAGGCGCTGCTATTTATGTCAGATCATCTCTAACAGTATCCCCACTACCTAAGTATCCAACTGATTACATACAGTTAGGTTATGATTTAATAACAGAAGTACTCAACCAGCTTCCTAAGAAAGTTGTCATACTTTTGACTTACATATTTAACTCAATGATCAGATTATCGTACTTTACTTTACTATGAAAGTATTCAACTGTCATACTAATTCTCAAGCCGAAAAAACCTCCCGATTGACCATCATCATATAGACCTCTAAGCCTATTTCCAATATTATCAAAAGTATTTGAAAAAATCTTACTCAAAAGACTTCTAAATATCGCTGAGGAAATAAAAGTTTTACCCGACTCACAATTTAGTTTTCGTAGCAAACACTCTACAATTCACTAAATTCACCGTATAGTAGATAAAATATCTTTCTCCCTAGTGGAAAAACAGTATTGCACAGGTGCTTTCTTGGACGTCTTCCAGGCGTTCAATCGCGTTTGGCATGCAGGTAATTTGTTCAAACAAAAACTCCTTTTATCGTCTAGATCAGGGGTAGCCACTAACCTTAACTTTGGGAGCCGCAAATTTATAAAGCTAATTCGAGACGAGCCACATTGTAAAGCGATGTTTATAAAATGAAGACAAATTTTTCATTTTAAATTAATTTTTATACTACACATATACATATACATTATTATTAACATTATTGTTGTTTTACTTATGAGAAGTGCTTTTTCCAGTGTTCATTTTTTCTGTAAGTTTTTTGAAATCTGACTGGCGCAGTTCACACAAGTTCACTTAAATGTTCATCAATTAGTTCAGACCGATATTTAGATTTAATGAATTTAAGCGTTGAGTACAATGATTCACACACATAAGTCGTACCAAAGATTGAAATAAGTCTCATAGCACACTCTTTTTTTAGTGGGTATTTTTATTCTGGAAAATTTTTTCAAAATTCTATGGTAGAAACATCACTTCGTTTGAGTCCTTTTAGTCCTTTGTCCTCTTGCAGTTCTAGTAGCTCCAACTCTACAGCTGCTGTATCCTTTGTTATTGGCGATGAAACAGGACAGCCATCGCTCACAACATCAAAAAGATTTTCCAGGAATGAAAATAAAGGTTTAAGTAATCTTCTAGATCTTCCACCTATGATAATACACCTATGTCAAGTCTTGACACATACCTCACATATACTATCATACGGCTAGTTGTGGCTTATCTTTAATATCAGTAGACTCGTCCAGTGCAATAAACTCCCCCTCTGTGTAAGGCTTTTTTGCTTTTGCAATATTAAAAGGCAAGATGAAGCCATCTTTGGTTGTTAAATCTGCTTCCTTGGTAAATATTGACATAACTCCTACTCTGACCATAAAGTTTTTCCTAGAGTGATTTCAGTTTGGTTTTCCTTAACTCAGAGCCAACATGAAAATCTTTATTAAAACCATTGTGGTTAGTGTCATGATGGCGTTTTAGATTACTAGCCTTGAACTGTGACAAAGTAACTTGACATAAAAGACACAATGGCTTACCGTTTCTTTCTACAAAAAGGAATTCTTCCTCCCAGTTTGTATTAAAAGCTCTATTCACCTCTTCTTATTTACGCTTCTTAGATAGCATCGTAACTGTTCGGACATTAGGCCACAACTGTATTCAGACTAACATTAACGCGGCGACGCGATAACAGAAATCCTGTTGTTATTGTCGTCGTCGGGCACAGTCCAAACACACCGTGACTATTTTTGGCTACACATACTAAAATCATCGCCGCCGTGCCAATCTATACCTAATAACTACTGTAATAATAACGAAATTGACGGCAAACACTATCTAACGTTTCTAACAGAATTTTATATTTATTAATTTTAGTCTAAATTTGGTTCAAGAGCCGTATGCGGCTCGCGAGCCTCGTTGTAGCCACCTGGTCTAGATACTACCTCATACTTAAATCCTATCTATAGAAGACCAGTTTCTTCTCAGTACGTTACGGCTCATCCTTTTCTTCACCAAAACCAATCAACGTAGGGGTTTTTCAAGGTGCAGTTATCGTTTCGCTTCTGTTTAATATTTTAATTTCCTACTAGCAACCCATGTTGCTTATTATACTCTGTTCAAGTTAAGAGTGCCCAATCGCTCTGACGAAAACTAGTTCTGTTCGCGCATGAGTCTTGCTACGGGGAACACTGTGGTATGCCGATGCGCGTTTATACGTAGTGAGGATAGGATCACAACGTTTTCACGACGCACCGTGGTTGTACTAAATTGAACATTTTTGTTATTATTTCGAGCCGTCCGTTATTTTAATTGTTTTGTATTATTTTTTAATATGGATAATTACAACAACGACGAAGATGAGCCAGGACCATCCCCAGTTAAAAGGAATAAATGTATTATATAATATATAATATGTTACGCGACGGAGAAAATATGTTTTGTTTTTATTACCATGTGTATACACGGCGGCGGTCATACAATGCCCACCAATCACAGAGCGTTTGATCTCGCCCGGGAGGGTCTGACGGTTGTCGGCGGCTCAGTATGCATGCGCGAGTTTGGGCACTCTTAAATTGAACAGAATATAGTCTTGTTGGTGACTTTGCCGACGATAAGGCTCTAATAGCCAATAATCACGATCCAGCCGGTAATTCCTTACACATCCAAGATCACCTTTTCTTCCTTGAAAAATGGTACAAGGAATAGAGTGTAAAAATAAACTAAACCAAATCTATAAATTGCACGTTCACTCTTAGGAACGAAAAATGTCCACTAATTATTCTTAACGAACAAACTAAACGTTTTTTTAGTATTTTTATATAAAATTAAAAAATGTATTAAGTAATTGTTGGTATGTTAAATAATAAATAACTGACAGTTATTTTCCAATTATAAACGGCAACGACATTTAAAACGTTTTCTATCCCTGCAATAAATAGATAGTATATATAGTACATATATAAATACTGACTTTTCTTTTTGGGTTTTACGTTACTGGTGAAATATTTTCATTTTAAAAGAATACAAAACAAATATTATATATAATAATAAAATAATATACTAAATGTTACGAAACTTAAAAATACACAAGCGAACAGGACCAAAGATGAGACAAAAGTCGCTTTGAAAAATGTTCACGATACATACATGGCTATCTGGCCGACACGTGACGGAAGTGGAGTAGAGTAGGAGAAAGGAATGCGCAGCGCCGAACCTGTTTTGGGCGTCTCGCTGGATACGGTAAACGTTCATAACATCACTGATTTTATAATGTGCAGATGACCAGAACTGTACAAATATACACGGCTGGTTGTAGGATACCATGTGTTAAAATAATATTGTGCGAGGATGAGCACGTTGTCGGTTTTTTCCGTTACTGTAATTAGTTACTCATCATCGAATAACCAAAAACCTATAAACTTGTCGACCGCGCATAGAGAGTAAGTAGAGAGTGAATATCGAGCAAAAGCGATAGAAATACAAGATGGAAGGAGAAATGCAACAACTTTTTTTTTTTCCAGTTGTAAGTAGTTATATTTCATTATTATTTACATTTTACATTTATTTAAAAGTTTTATAAAATAAGCAAAAACAAGTTGTTTATTAATATCTTTGACACAATTAGACATCAGTTAGATCAAATAATACCATTATCTTAATAATAAAAATAATTTATTATGATAACGTTCATGGAATATAAATTTGTATGCTATATTATTTCATGATTTTACCAATTTGTATTGTTGTCTCTCTCACACTACGATCAGCGAAGTATGCATTGGTAGGGGATGTGGAATGCGCAGACCTCTAAATAGTTTACAGATCTTTAGGAATAACCGTATAGCACAGTAACGCATTCAGTTGTTATCTATAACTTATTTATAGTTTGATAACATTAAATTTATTTTATCTTCATTTTACTGCCTACAACGCGGGTGTTGGTGTTTAGTCTGCTCAATTCCAAAAATATAAACTGCACAATGGCGATGTAAGTAATTTTAATTATATTAATTTGTATTATCTTACAAATGCTTTGTTAAATTATTTACCGCGTAGGCTTGTTTTACATGGAAACGTATCCTTAACTCTTCGTTAGGCACGTGGTCTACAGTTGTAGACTAGTGACTAATATTGACAGTTTTTCCATATACTAATGTACTATAGAAACCTAACCTTTTTTTTATAGAAACTTAATTTATCAAAAAAAAAAAAATAAAAAATTATTGAATAAAACTAATGTACTTATTAAAATGATCTACAACTTAACAAGTGTAGATACGTGCCTAACAAAGAATTAATTATATATTCACAAATATAAATATTGTATACATAATACAATATACCTAAAATCTGTATACATATTATAATCGTATACATCTTAGTTCATTTTCTGTCAATCAAAATGAGTGGAAGAGATCGTGATAAGTATTGGTCACACCCATCAGGACTCCAAAAATAGATTAAAATACTTGCCAAAGAATTCTTGAGCAAACAAGATGCTTTCCTAAATTGTATGATTGTCCCGGGTAAACAGCCTCAACAAATGCTAACAAATAATTCAACTTCGTTGAGTATTTCAGAAAAAATAAAAGAACATGAACGTCTACACGGTTCTTTATCAGAAACCATGAAAATATCGCCATCACCACATAATTAAATTTAACTATCTCAAGCACCGGAAAAAGAAAATCACTTATAAACAAGTGAAAATAAAATATATTTTCCAGTAGACATTTCTGATGTATTTCTGAAATTCAACTCTGGCAGTACTGATTTGAAAGATCCGGCAAACTGGATAGATGATTCAAGCGATAAATTCAAATTGGACCAGTTAGAGTTAACAGTATTAATATTATCATTAATATTAATTAACAGTATTATCATGCATGTTATTAATATTATTATATTAATATTTGCATATTATTCATAACACTCCAAGAAAGTCACTGATTGCCAAATAGACAATGTTTGGTTTATTGACAATCTAAAAATCTTACTTTTTGTTATTATTGTAAATTATTTCCAAGTTCAGATCTTTGCCGAGCCAATTAGCTATTAATTACACAAATTACTGGAAACACATGACTGATAATTTAAAATTTCATGAACATTCTGGCCAATATGGCCACATATAATTGCTCCTCAAAAATGGATGGCATTGAAAATTAGAATTTAAAAATCTCAAATGATTAATAAGATACAGCCAACAGCTATAGAGAAGAAAATGAAACATTGGAAAGATGTAATGATTCTTATAATTTCAGATTTACACTATATAGCTAAGCAATGGTTCGTTTAGACCTGCGGGCCGCTTTGTCATTATATACGGCCTGCGATCACATTTGAAATATAGCATGTCTTTTCTATTTTGATAAAATTAGAATTGCTATAAGCCATCGCTATCGAAACCATTGGGAAATATGCGATAAGATAAATTAAATAACCTACCTACTTATAAATGTTGGCTGTTGCCTGTTAGTTCGTTATCGATTGCAGACAAGCATAATACTCGTTTATGTGTTAAAGTTACAATTTCACATATTTTCTTCTATTTATATAATATGTCAGTAGGTAAAAAATGTAAAATCTCTGATAAAAGTTGTTTTTCAAGAAAATAGATCTAATAATTATTTTTTTTATTTGATTAAAAGAAAAAGCTGTATATTTTATTTATCATAAATTTGTTTAAAGAAAAGTACAATAAAGTTGAACTTTCAATTTTTTATTCAAAGTTTATTGACATGAAGATATATTCTAATCTTTGAAACAATGCATTAAGAATGTCTCTTTTTGGTAGTACTTATACTTGTGAGCATATTTTTTCACCAATGAAAATTGTCAAATCGAAAACTAGAGCTCGGTCAACTTATTCACTTAGAAAACTCTCTGAGGATTGCATTGTCTCAGATCTAACCGAATATAGAAAATTAGTTAGTGAAAAACAATGTCAGTCATCACACTATAAATAAATATATTTTTTAATAATAATAATAGTTTGTATTTAAAAATTATAATAATAAAACTGAATTTTTGTATAAAATATATGTTTTTGCTATGAATGCGGCCCGCAAGTTTTGTAGAAAATAATATGTGGCTTGCTGTATAAATGGTTGAAGACCCCCTCTCTAAAACAGGGAGTTTAGAGGATCTACAGATGTTATGTATAAAAAAAAAAACTGATAATTCCTTGTACTATTTGATATGTTAAGTAAATATGACCCTGTTCTTATCGGACATGACATACAAAATGATTTAATCGAAGTAATGGCAAAAGATATTCATAAAACAATCATAAAGAAAATAAAATTGGCTAAATATTACCCAATAATAGTAGATTGCGTTTCGGATACAAGTCATCAAGAGCTATTGACAATTATTATTAGAGTTATAGATATGGATATGGAAAATTAATCAATAAAACTCCGAATACAAGAATTTTTTTAGATTTTAAAAAAATTCATGATAAACTGGTCTATACTTATTGGGCCTTTTAGTACAAAAGTTGAAAGTATATAATATTAGTCTAAGTGATCGCCGAGGACAAGGTTATGATAACGAGGCTAAATGGTTAGAGAATACAAAAGTGTCCAATCACGAATACTCAACCAAAATTCCAGAACTCTTTTTATGCCATGTAAGATCATTGATTTAATCTGGTTCTCGGAGATACAGTTAAAAGTTCTGTTAGAGCTCTGCATTTTTTTGGTGTTGTTGAAAGATTACACATTATTTTCAACATCAATGGGAAGATGGAATATATTTTCAAAACAATGCCGTAAGTGGACAGTAAAAAAATGGTCAGAAACAAGATGGGAAAACAGATATGACAGTATAAATGCAATAAAGTTTCAAGTCAAAGAAATTATTGATGTATTTGATGAAATATCAGAAACAACACGTGGATCCACTTGTTAAAAGTAAAACAAATTCATTAATTGTTGAGAAGAGTATTTTAAAATTTCTTATGAATTTGTGTATTTGCTATGCGGTATTATGTGAAGTTAACATAATACCACGTAATAGTTTACAAGCCTAGATGTAAACTTGCATATTTTTCAAAATATTTCTAAATCGACTTATCAATTTTTTAAAAAAAATTTATAGAAACCGAATTTAACACAGCTAAATTGGAAGTTAAATTACAACAGATTTAGAAGTTGTCAAATAAATGTGAAATACCTAGATATAGAAAAAAAAAAAAAAAGGTTACGAAGGCAATGTATTACAAGATCTTGAAGAAGATTTTAGATGTTCTTAATTTATAGTGTTAATGGATGGTGCTATTAGATCAATCACTTGTCAGTTTGAACAAAATCCATAATTTAATGACATTTAGGTTTTTTATTTTATTTTGGATTGGGCAACTTAGTTTTGGAGCCACAAGAACAACTAAATACAAATTGTATGAACTTGTCATTATATCTACAATCAAGAGATTAAAAAGATATTTGTGCCTATGATTCAATTGAAACTTTTGATTTACCAAAACATAGTTGAAAAAATCATTAATTCATTAAATACTCCTATTGGAGTACTTAATTTTATAAAAAAAAATGAGCAATGGAGTTTTTCCAAATTTTGCCGTGGTTATTCTATTCCAATAACTTAAGCTAGTGCCGCATGCAGCTTGTTAAAGTTAAAATTTATTTGAGAAGTACTATGTCGTAAATGTCTTTCTGGCTTGGCTTTATTAGCTATAGAAAAAGAAATATCTGCAAATTTAAATTATACAAATCATTGAAGATTTTGCAGCAGACAAATATAGAAAAATTAAATTTAAGTTATATAATATAGATTTTTTTTTTATTTTATCGAAGAATTAAATAAAAACTATGATAAACATAATTTAAACTCGTATCGACTTTTTATATATAAATTTAAAATGTATTTAATTTAGTATAATTAAAATATTATACTATTAAATAACTAATTAGTTATTACAAATAATATAATACATTATTTTACTATAACAATAAATACTAATTATATAATTAGGGTCTCACGAAACCTAATGCCACTGTTTGTACTAGACCGTCATAACTTTTATATCAATATTTTTCATATAATAATTAATATTAATGTATTATAATATATTGATAAATTCTCTGTCGTAAGCCTTTTTTGAGTATATAATCAATAATTACTAACATTACATTCAACATAGCCTTTTTACTATCTAATTGTGATACTAAATTCAAAAGTTGATGCATTTAAGTTAATATTAAAATTATTTAATGCCATATAGAAATCTATTTTGAATTAAAGAAATGGATATTTATACAAATAATTATATATCAATCATGCATCCATATTCATAAAATATTGATAAATATATATCTAACTTTGATATTTTCTAAAACGACATAGCGATAAATCGATTTTAATAACAATTAACACACCCCACGTATATATCATGACATGCTGAATTGTGAGTGGCTCCCCTGTAACACCGCCCGCACATTCGTGCAGCAGACACCGTGAACGATGTGCGCGTGAGCAAAAATAAAATCGATTGCTTTCTCGAGTAATACGTCTAAACTTTTGTCCATCAGCCGTGACCTAGTTATGGGATAAAACTTATAAAAACTAATTTGAATTTTTTATTACGTCTACTTGAGGTCGGCCACGCCACTTATTCGGATTATCAATTCGAAAATTTCTTTTTAAGGTATATCATCAACACTTAGAAATTTTATAAATTTCACAATTTTTAAACCAAGATTGAACAAATTAGGGTCCGAAATTTAAAATAATGCATGCGCCGCCGTTTTCATGTACGCGTCGCGCTGAATTCCAATAAGTTTTTAAAAGTCTTATCGCATCACTAGGTCTATCGGACTTAACGGACAAAAGATTGGCTTTTTTTAGACGTAAACATTTTTGTTTTGAATCTGCCGAATCTCAGCTAAATAAAATGTATTCAATTTCGTTGCTTAGGTTAATTCATTGTTTGTGAATTGAGTTACTTGTAATCTACAAGGAGAATGGAGAGATTGAATAAAAAACCGTACACTTTTTAATAAAAGATATTTTATATTTTTAGACCTGGCAACACTGATACACGCATTGCGCATTAAACTCAGCCGAGCCGCACACAGACACACACAGTAAGCGAATCAACATAATTCTCATCACAACTTGCCATTGATCGCTTTTACAGTCGTCAAAATTCTTTAATTTGTGTTTTGGAAGTAGGAGCGCTCACTGGCTGAGTACACGAGAATAATATTTTGATAATCATTTTCAAGTTTTTACGATAAAACGGTTCGAGTTTATGGCGACATAACTATTGATTTCCTTTTTTTTTTTTTTTTTTTTTTTACGATTGTGGTGCACCTTTAGTCGGCGGTAGAGTGTGATGTAGTGTCGATACCAAGTCCTTTTACATGAGAATGTCTGCAAACGAAAACGAATCTGTGGACATACATCTTTATGCGAATAGGCGATCTAATTCGGTAAAACATTTTATCCTACCGTTATTATCTATTAATTATTACATTGTTCCTAGGTATCTAATTACTGTTTATTATTTTTCTCATTAAACGGTCATTATCTCATCGTAATACCGATACTTATTTTGTTTTTTTTCATTAATAATGTTTTCTGCAATATAAAATAAATTACTATTCAACTATATATGATATGGTTTTAGAAATGATCTATTTTTATATCTATTGTATACCATATGACCGTCTGGATTTAATTTTACATTGTAATGTTTTTTTTTTTTTTTTTTTTTTTTTTAAAAGGATACTGCTATAATTGGTATATATATTTCTCTACTCGCATCAATGCACTGATTTGTATTGAACTAAATCTAATTTTTGTTAACGTTTATATATAATACAAATAAATAAAAAAAAATATGTTCTCGCCAACTCATACAAAGGTGTTAATCTGAGTTTACGACTGAACCACAATTGGTTGGTTATCTTTTAAACTCGGTTTGTAAATCAACGTTCATATTGGTGAAAACAGCATTTAGCCTGGAGTATTACGTTTTTGTGTGTATTTATGACAAGTTTCGAGGTTGGCGTATATTTTTTATCATCTTTGTTGTTCAATTACCTGATGATGATTTGTTTATTAGTTGTAATTATACATGGCCTATTTAATATACCAGAGTTTTTTCCTACATAATTTGTATTACATATTTCATTTTTTTTTTATATATATATATATATATATATATATATATATATATATATATATGTCAATTTAAATTTTTCTGATCGTCAAATTAAACTCTATATCCCTTTTCTTGTTTTTAAATTTTTACTTGTACTTAACTACTAATCAAAATTGTTTCCTATTGGATATTTAAATGCGGGTTCTTGAGCCTGTTATATAGTTCACAATGAGTAACGGTAGGCACTTAAATGTTAACATAACCACAATACATAAAATAGTAGTAGTAGCGCTTGTGTATTGAAATTAATTGTATATTTTATTCTTCAATTATTTCAATCAGTGCCTGAAGTAAAAGTTCCTTTTATTTTTTCTTGCAGATTGATTGGGAAGACATTAACCGTATGGAAAGACCTAGTCGTGTATTCAGTACTCGTCATAACTTAATGACTCCAGCAGTTGGAGGATGGTCGTCTCATTTAAGTAATTTAAACTAATTCGATTATTGACTGATAATTAGAAAATCTGTTTAATAAATTAATAAATTTAATAAATAGTTTTAGATCCTGTAGAACCATCTGAACAATATCGTAGACCAAGAGATAATCCTTATTATTATGAACCCACTTACACTTCAGCACGAACTGGAGGGAGTAAGTCATTTTCAAATTATTTATTTGTTTTAACTAATGTTGTATAATACGAAGTAGAACAAATTATTGTGCAACAGTAGTTGTATATAGTGAACAGTAGTTCAGCAATATCAAAAACTAATAATAAGAAATAATCTTAAGATAACATAAAAATTAGGCTAGCCTAATTTTAATAAATTTAAAAAATGGAAAAGAACAGGATAAGTATTAGACTAGACAATGGCCATTAACTCGTTGTTGGTGACACTATGAGCATTTCGCTCACATTATTGTTATTTTGGGAACTTTTGGCTTTAAATTATTTTGTTCATATTGATATTCTTAATATGCTCATACGAGTTACTAATGGAAATAATAACAAAAAATATCTAATGTATCCATGTTATTGCCGCTCAAAGTCTGCAGCACCATATTTGTTAGCGTAACTTTTTAAAAATTTTGTTTTTAAATTTCTTACAAGTTTATAATGTTTTTATTATATATTTTTTGAATTATACACTGACAAATTATTAACAAGTTGATTTCAATTTAATTAATTTTTTTCAAAAAAGGTTTTGATTGTTTTTTTTTTAATAAATTGTTTACAAGTTAATGGGATTTACAAGTACCTACAAAATATCTAAATTGAAGTATTTTATGTTATATTATTTGTTTGAAGTATAAATGTTTATAAATAAAGCAATAAAACAGTTTTTATTTCTATCAAGATGATCTTATTTAATATTTGATCGAAACGCTAACACGTCACTAATGATGTGAAAATATTAGGATCGCTGATGATGGGTTAAGGTATGACTTGTAGGCGTAATTTTTGGTCTTTTAATAAAATTTTATTTCATAATATGTGTTGAATTGTTTTTTATATTTGTTTCAAACAATGTATATTTCCTGTATTAAATGGTGTATATAACACTACTTAGTTAATATTTTATTTGGATAAATAATAATAATAATCATCCTCAAAACATGTATTTAGGTTTAATTTAATCAGATAAAATAAAACTTATGTTTAAAATATTTAAATTTTAAATTTACTTTATTTTCTTATAACGACTGAACAACAGAACAAAATACAGCACTTGATAGATTATATATATATTTTTAAAATCAAACGAAATTGGACCTGCTTGTTACGCTATCATTTTTTAAGAATATCATAAAAATTAAACATATATTTATATATGTTACAATGTTGTTAAATGGATTTGCACCATGTGAATTACCAATAGACACAGAATACTAATCAATATTAAAATGCATAGTGCATATGGAATGATTAAAATAATAATATTATAATAAAATTAATTTCACAGTTTAAATGTTCATGTAGGAAAACTGTTTGTTAAAAATTATGTATATTTACTACATGTATATAAAAAGATAAAGACATAAATATTTGTATATAGATTGTAATTACATAGTTTGATTACTAAAATAAAACAATTACTATTCAAATATCTTAATTTTTGAAATATAATTAAAAATTACTGATTTTTATTAGATATAGCAAATGGTGATACTGTAAGAAATAGATCACCTTTTGTTAGATTTACAATTACTGATCCAGAAACTCAACAAATAACAGCTGCTGGACAAATTCCATTGAACAGTCCACCAACAACTACTCAAGCAAACATTATAACTTCTAGTTAGTTCTTATATTTTTTTATTAATATTATGATTATTATTTATTAATTATACATGTATACATAAGATTCCATACAAGATCTTGATTTTAATAAACACTATGCAGATTATTCGGGATTTAATGTTACAGAAATGTTCTCATATAAATATTCAAAATAAAAATATTTTATTAAATAGTATAATCTAAAAATATGTAGGTTTTAAATTTATAGATGCCCTTTTAGGGAGGATTTTTGGTGCCATCTTTTAAAAATCAAATAAAAACCTATTTTTTTTTATGCAAAACTGTCTGATAGTTTTTTGAAATTTTTAAAACCTGTATAGCAAACACATTAATCAACAATGCAACTACGGGGAGTTTTGAAACACCACTCCCCAACATTTACTGTTAATATTAATAGTATCCATCCAGCAGATCTCTAATAATATTTGTTCTGTATTTTATTCATTTTTCACGATTTTTAGTATATCAGAAAACTAAGTGTTCTAAAATGGTTTTTTTTTTCTGTATCTTTCATGTTCAATTTTCTAACTACAAAGTTTTAATGTTATGTGTGTCTTGACTTCTTTAGTGTTTCCAGATACGATAAAAATATTATAAAACTAATTTTTGTCTTATTGTTCAGAATCTAAATTGCTACTTGGTCTAATTTAAAATGTTTTTTATGGCAATGATAAATGTCCCAATTAATTGAGGGGAAATGAATTCATTTCATGTGATTTAATATTAATACTATAAACAGATAAACATTATTTTTAACTTATATTATCTAATTGGTAATATTGTTTTAATACAAATTGCATATTATTGTAGTTTTAAATATAATATCAATATTTAAAAAGCAAAATGGTGTGAACGCCAATTTCCTAATGATTTGGTGAGCCAACAAATTGCCATTTAAGCTTAAACATTTTCAATCACTGTCACTTAAGACAGGTTTAAAATATTTATAGCTTGTAAATAAATGATTTAGTGTTTAAATTGAATCATTTTAATCACATAAAAAAGTACATTTTCTAAAAAAAAAAAATTGTCATTTGCTGCACCTTTCTAGCCATCAGTATAACTGAAAACTAATAAAAATAATTTTAATTGGTATTTGACCACATTCAAATATTTGAAATTAGAATATATAATACGATAATATACTTATATCTTTGTTAAACTTGTTTAAAATCATAAAGTTAAATTAAAATTGTATTTTTAGATGCTGAATTAATAGCTGACGATCCCGTTAATGAAACAAGCGATGACGAATATGTAAACCTTAATATTAGGAGACATAATATTGAACAACATAGACGTTATATGGAACATTATAATGCAATGTCACAATCTCCGCAATCGTTAAGAAACTCAAGATCTGGAAGACGAACTAGGAGATATACAGAACATCCTTTTTATATCAGAAATAATTTAGATAGTCCATCTAATAATAGATCTCATAGTAGACGTGTTCGTTTCTCTTCAACACATCGTGGTTTTAATGATCAGGTAAGTGATTTTATATTTTACATTTTTAACATCTAAGTCAATCTAAAATACCTGTAGCTGAATTCTATGTAAATTAACTATATCATAAATTATTGTACCAAATGGTTAATTTTGTTTAAAATGAAATAGTACAAATTAATATTATGATTTATTTTTCATAACTGTATATTATTATGTTGAGTGCAGACTGTTGTCATTTAGGCTGCAACCCATCTTATTATCATATACTCAAATAAAATAAAGAGGAACATTCATAACATTTACAAAAAGAAATAATAAAATTAGATACTTTTAATAATTATTCATTAGTAAAATAACATAAAATATTTTATTATATTTATAATAATTTAATTAAAATTCCCAGTCCCCATGGATGTAGGAAATTACTTGGGGTGAATAGTAAATACACATATTACCTTAACTATAAAGTAACATAGATGTGTTTACTAAATTACTTTGTATATATGTTACTGTTGAAAATAATATTTATCCAATTAAAGCTAATTGTATTAGTAAATGTTACAGAATAATAGTCTAATTACAATTATTTTGTTTTGTATGTGCGTATGTATACTTATATTGTATCAATTTATTTTATATTTAGGCACATGATAGACCCATAACTCCAGAACAAGAACTTCCTCCAGAAGTACTTGAAAACAATGAACCAATAAGTCATTTTGAAGAAATCTTGTAAGCAACTGAAATTATTGATTTGGTTTTTAAAACTGGAATTGATCGACAAATACATTTATTTTTATGTACCTATAGTCTTGGTCAAGAGAGTATTTCAAGTGTATCATCTCGCAATGATGTAGATTCTGGTGATGAAAGAAGGTCTACACAATTTTCACCTTCCGAAAACCAAAGTTCCCAGATTTCTAATGCAGATGAAGACAATGGAGATGCCTCTTTAGATATATCTAATGAAACTCCAAGAACAAGAGTTGTGCCATTTATCATGTCGCCTTTACCAATGCCTTTATCTTATAGGTCACAGATAGAGCCACCTGATTCTTTGGATACACCATCGACAAGTACAAACGTTAATATATCTGCAGCATTGCAATTTGAAAATACAGATGATCTGACGGCTGTTGGTGATCTTGTGTAAGTTATTTTTATTATTTATTACAACTTAAATGTATGTTTATAAATTAATTCTAGTCATTACTTAAATGTAACTAATCACTATTGATACAGTGTCCTGCTAATTTTAACTATCAGTTAAGCCTTCGTATGGTTTAAGGTAGTGAAGACTTTAGTAACAAGTTCAAAACAAATCATTATGTACTGCTACTACTAACCATCAGTTAGTCACTAACGTAACTAACCCCCTCCAAAAAGAAAAAAAACACCATAACTTGCGTTGGTTGTTTTATTTATATTAACTGATAATAAAATAAATTTACTTTTTTAACTCGTGTCATCAATCTCATAAGGTCTATTGCTAAATAAGCTAGCACAAACAAAGCAATTGCTATTAAATGGAGGCTAGATTTAGTATATCAGGACATTATAATAACAAAATATTTAAATTCTGGTTGCTATACCTTATTCCATTTAAGATTGAACTGCTTTCACGCACGCAGTCTGAACTGGTGATCACTGTTTGACCCCCCCCCCCAGGTGATGGCTATATATCCTGTAATTTGCCAGCAGTCATTGGCTGGTGTTGCTGATGTGCATACAGAGAATCATACAAATTTCGGTGTTTTACGCGATTAATAATACAACACATATTTTCATCATTAATCAGATTAGAATATATGCATATACACCAACATAATATATAATAAATTATATTCTATTTCTTACATATCAAATTAAATTAGAAAGCATCCATATACAATATGTGTACAATACACATTTTATAAAAGTTACACATCATTATAATAATAATAAAAATGTCTGGAGACTGGCTTTCAGCTTGTTGATCCATGGTAATTAAACAATAACAAAATTAACAAACAAATAAAGATATTAAATAAATAAAAATAAATAATAATAATAATAATTGGTGTTTTTACTCGAAAACCTCAGCTTCTACTCAGTTTGCATTAGCATGTTTTTGCTATATCGCCTGTTAAATAGACAGAGAAAGCAAGTGCTGTTGGTGGCGTCGTTTTAATAACATTAACTAATTATTGTCAATTACAAAATAAATAATGTGAAAATGGTAAAAATATTATGATTTTACAATTAAAAATAAAAATAAAATAATTTTATGAAGAAAAAAAAGTATTTATAATATATATATATACCTAGTATTTAAATATAAATACACATTTTTGAATTTACTTTCATAAATTATAAGTATAGAGAATATTAAGTTTAGTTTAATATATTGTTTTCCTTTTTAAATTATTAACCCCTCCCAAAAAAAAATGTTAACAAAACGTTATTACACTAAACACTCAACAAAAATCTTTAATAAACAGAAGCTTATAACATATAATAAAAGCAATTATTTAAAGCACATATTTAAGTTATAATTATACAATTATCAAAATTAATAATAATACAAATAAATAATTCGCAAAAGAATATTATTATAATATGAAAAAAAATATGGCGTAAATTGTAAGAGTAAATATATACACATGAGTGAGAGGTGTGTTAATACAGCTGCAGTTTCGTGGCGGTTGACACAAATGCTCGCATTGATACCCGTTCTGTGGTAGGGAAGCACGAATGAGACGTTTTTTAGTTGGCCAACTGGTTCATTCTTTAATGGAATAGGGTATAATTGTATATGCTAAGTTAGCAGAGATTTTAGTAGTACATTGTAACGTAACAACAGCTTTAAAAATTCACAACATTAAAACAATATTTCTACATTTATTAATTTATTTTTTATTAGTTTTTTACAATAATAATAAATAAATATTAAAAATGGCATGTTCTTAGTATCTTTGTTTATATGTGTTTTGCTAATAGTGCCATTTCAGAATTTCCGCATTGATGCATCTAGCATATGTTTAAAGATGTTTTAGGCTAGCATCTTTAGAGGGTACATAAATTCACAAAAATATCCAATTATTTAATAAACTGATTAATCAATGTTAATATACGTTAATGCAGCGATTGATCTAAATTTATATTTTATTCAATCATTTTTTTTTTCTTTTTTTTTTAATTGCAAATCATATTTTATATATTTTTTCAATAAATAAGAATTTTTTTTATACATATATTTTAAGTATTGTACAATTTAACATTTTTTTTATTAAATTTTTTCAGAAACCCTTTATTACAGTCATATAATGATTATACTGAATCCCGCACTTATATGTTATTACGTTCTGGTATGCGTAGTAATAATGCAATTAGAACACCTGATTCAGATATTAATACAGTAAACGATACAGCTATTGAAACAGTCGATAATGATGAACTCATTGAAAATGAAACAGTTGATCAGAATAATGACGATAATCAAAATAATGACGATAATCAAAACATAATCTTGAGACCCCCTCCCTGGCTTCTAGCCCAAGGAGATGAACAGTAAGTTTATATATTTATACATTTAAAGTTGTTAAAATAAAGAAATTAAATACTACATTAGTAGGTAAATCTGTAGACATAACTCATATTATAGAAAATGCAGTATATGTCTAATATTAGGAATTTTTTTGTATTTTTAATAGAATAATTTTTTATACTGTAATAATTAAAATAAAAATATAATAATACATTTTCTTTTATAACTTATAGAGCTGGGGTTACTGAGGAAACAGCAACAGTGCAACATGTTGAAGAACATCCAGAATCTTATGAGGAACTCAATGATCAGTTAACTCGTTTATTTGAGTGTCCAGTATGTTTTGAACATATTGCTCCTCCAATTTTGCAGTGCTTATTTGGCCATTTAATTTGTAATAAATGTGTAGTCAGGTGTGATAATTGCCCAACTTGTAGAAATCCTTTTAACACAAAACGTAACTTATACATGGAAAAAGTAAATTGAATTATTTTAATTATATTGAAATTACATTAAGTTATATAAATATAATATTTGTATTATTTTTAAGGTTGGTTATTTAATAAAGTTTCCTTGTAAAAATGCATTAACTGGATGCAAGCAGCAGTTATTCCTTAGTCAACAAGAATCACACGAACAAGAATGTTGTTATAAACATTACCAGTGTTTTTTTAATAATTGCAATTGGAAAGGATATTATCCAGAAATGCATGTACACATGGCTAATAATCATAGCAGTTGTATTTTGAAGGGACCAGACAAGGTACAGTATAAAAAATAACTATTGAGAAAAATTATACTTACAATATTATGGTAATTATTAACCACTAATTTTATTTTTTAGAATTTTGAAATTTTGTTGCCTAATAGTAATCAAACATACAAGTGGTTTTTAATAGCTCATAATGAATATTTTGCAGTTATTGCTCAAGTATCTGTACCACCTAAATTTTTAAAAATGTAAGGTTTTCATTTATATACTGAACAAATACACACTATTAAACTTTATTTATGAAATAAATAATTTATACAACTACAAATATGTCAATTAACAAAATTATTATTTTGATAATTTATAGTTGTTGATTAGTTGTTTTTTTTTTTTTTTTTTTAGTCAGGTGACATATCTTGGGCCAGATGTTAAGGCAAAACTATATAAATTTACATTGAATTTAACTCAGCCAAAAGCTCGCAACGGTGCACAACAAGACATAAGATATTCACGGACAACTCTTCCATATTCAGATATATGTAATATATCAAAAACCAATATGTTAAATAGAGATATATTTTACTTGAGTGATATGCTTGAACGGTTTACAAAAAGAAAACAATCCCGTCTGCCAGTCAATTTGAAAGTGGAGCCAATTTCTAGTTTGTAAAGACTAATTTGACAATAATCTTATGGATACAAAAAAAAAAAAAGTGTACAAATATCCCTCTCCCCAACCCATTATAATATGAAATTATCATTATCTAGTTCATATTTTTTAGGAGTATACCTTGTAATGCCTTATGCTTATAAAATATATTATTAATCTTTTAAATACTTATCATAATAGTTTACAATAATTTAATCGTTTGATTATCTTCTATTCTATATTTATTCAGTATTTTTATTGTTTTGTGTTAATTAATTCAGATTTATATTAATCAAATATGCTTGGTATTTAGAATAATAGGCATTTA
This sequence comes from Tuberolachnus salignus, assembly GCA_956483605.1. Classification (NCBI taxonomy): domain Eukaryota; kingdom Metazoa; phylum Arthropoda; class Insecta; order Hemiptera; family Aphididae; genus Tuberolachnus; species Tuberolachnus salignus. The sequence continues at coordinate 16,291,889 of OY101429.1, forward strand.
AAGTATTATTATATTAATAGTGATGCTATATTATATCTTATTTAATATTATTATTTTGTTCTAAATTAAGAGAAAAAAATCTTCAATTTGAACTATATATAACTTATAAGTTATTTATTCAAAATTTAAAGAAAAAAATGTATTCTAATAAATTAGTGAATTAGAACTATCTTAGTGAATACGGTTTGTTTCTGTAATAATTACTTTTTATTAATATACATATTTAATAGATACTACATTTAATTTTGGTTGTCTAGTGAAAATAAAATTATTATTCCAAAACAATGGTTATTTATTTTAATCGTTTTTCTGTTTAATATTGAACAATTTGTGCTTATGTCCGCAAATATTTTATAACGACAAATTGTTAACCTTGATAACAATTGCATTGTGTGCCCAACAAGACAACTAATTTATTTAGTAATATTACGAGTAATATTCTTGTATATAGACATTTGTAATCTAAAAATATGATTTTTAGTTACTACATAATTACAAACGGCTACATGAAAAAATAGGAGGTAATTTACTATCAAAGAAAAAACTTGTTTAATAATAGTATATAATTTCAAATTCAATAATTATAAGGTACCTAATTTAGTAAACAACTTAAATTATAATACTGTGGATTATAATTGACAATGTGGTTTTGTAATAGAGAATTGAATAGTAATAAAGGTTTTTTTTTTTTTTTTGAATACATTTTCATCAGAAATCTTGCTCCAATCATCATAGCTAAATGTGCACAGTCCGATTTCAGAGTGAGCCTGAGATAATTTGTGTAAAATATACTTACATAGACAATGTAAGTATATTTAGAATAAGTACATTTTTCAATTGAGATTATCACAAACCTAGTAAATAAAAAATTTTTTATTTTAATGTCAACACATATAATACATTTATTTAATAATAATAAAAAAATACCTATTTTAGGTTTATACACTGCACTGTGAAACATAAAGACATTAAAACACCTAACTATAAGACAGTATTGGTTATCGTTGGTTATTCAAAGTTGGGAGGGTTGAAAAAGTATAATTTTGCACAGACAAAAAATACTATATAGTAGTAAGGTAGACTTCTATGACTGGCAGACACTGAAGGAATCGTATATATCATGATATTTCGCGTATACTATTTTCCAATTTTTCTAGTTAAACTTCAATTTTATTGATAGAAAAAAATGCTCGGAAATTTGCCACAAGGTCAACCATAAGTTGTATTTAATGGTAAAAAAAAAAAAAAAATGAGTTGCACGTTAGCGTAATAATATTTTTTTTATAATGTTATTTAAAGTTCATATTTTGGAATTATACAAATCACTGCATTTCGTGGTACCTATACTATGTGGATAAAACTTTTTTGGCTCCATAAAAATGATCAACAATTTGAAACGAAAAACATGGACAATTGTAGTTTATTTTTTAGTTACAAATTAGTACAATTCTCAATTTAAATTTATCAAAACATTTTTAACCGATTTTCGTTCATAATCGTTGTTCGTTAGCAATTATTTCTGGTTGCGGCGTACCTTCCCAACGTCCCACCGTGAGCACTATCCTTCCTTTAATTTTTTAATATTGTTTATTATTTGATCACACGGGTAAAAACCTCATAAACAAATTTTGCTATGAAAAATTAAAATTTGAATTTTAACATTCAAATAATAGTGAAGACGACTACGTACTGTATAATAAAATATAATAGGTATTAATATGTAGTGGGTATTGTAGTAACCAGTAGGTCTTTCATTTCAATACCTACGCGCTTTGCTTTGATACCAAAATAAATTAATGATACCTCCCTCTTGGCTCAACAACTAACCTATTAAGTATATATATAATCTACTTTGGCGTTATTGATTATTGTCAGTTAGAATCCGGATGTCCTACGACACAGAATATTATGTCTGCCGTTTACACTGCAGGCTATACTGATGGAAGTACCATCAAATCGCACGAGGATTGTATATAGGATGGAAATGTTTCGAGAAAAAAAAACACGGTGTTAGTAGCAGTCGCAACAAATATAACAATATATAGATACGTAGCCAAATTTACAACGATCAGAGAATTTTAGTAGTGTTGGGGGAAGTAACGGTGCAGTACGTCGGTTCAACTTGCAACAGTAGTTAATAAACGCAAGGTGCATCATAGGTATCTCGATATAGATTATAATATTGTTATAACTAAAATTATTACCTATACGGTTGTGTTATTATTGTCCGTCGAGATAAAAATGTATTAAATTGTTTAAGATGTATTTTTTTCATGGCAAAATGTAATAGCGCCTGTGTGTTGCGTGCATAGGTTCTAGACGTTCTGGTATCAGGCGATTGATAGACCACTGCGGGCTATTTATACGATATTTGTACAAACATAATAATAATAATAATATAATTAATATGGAATTTGCATTAGGTAAAACTATATAATATTATTGCCAATTTCGTAGCGGTTTAATATTAGTTGGCGGTGACGAAGGTTATCCCCACGTACTGATCTAAGAGTCGCGATGGAATTCTCTGCACTGGTTGCCTATAGGTATCAATAACAATCCAAACTTCAAAATACCCCTAAGTAATGCCTAAGCTTACTTAGCTTATAACTACTTGTAACGTTTTAAGAATTAATTTATGGTCGGCGTTTAAACATTTCAAACGGTTTTTTGTCGACGAGATCGTCGGGTATATTTAAATCAAATTATATACCGTAGGCGTGCCTACTAAGTACCTACCTCTATGTACTCGTATGTTATAAATATTAATTATTGAGCATGAGCGTATATTACATTTTATCGATTAGGCAGATAGTTATAGACAAGTAGGTACCGATATCTGGGGTACGTTTATACCACCGTGCGTATTTATTAATAATTTATTAAAATAATATTGAACCAGGTACTATATGACGATTGAAGATATTATGAACATTACCGCTATTCCGAATCCAAATAATAATATATATTATCAAATAATCCATCGGATAATTCTTTAGATATTGTATAATATAAATAAAATCGTACATTTCACGGGATGATGTTTGGGGAATTTATTTTACACATAAGTCATAATAATTATATATATATAATTTTTTACGAGTAAAAGTACCTATCTATTTAAAACAGGTGTGATATAGTTCAGTTATGGTTCAATACTTGACTTGAAGAAAAAAGTAGAAGAGGGGGGGAGAGTGTGGGGACTTTGATAAAAAATTAGTTTAAAAAGCGAAAAAATTCAAAATAACAAGTTTCTAATTTAATTTTATTAAATAATAAAAACACAATAGGAAGTCTCCTAATAAATAACTATAATTAGGAGTTTTTGGTGATTCCTATTGGGAGTTCTGGCGTTTCGGAAATAATCTCAATATATATTATTATTATAGATAATATACCTGTAATTGGTATATATTGTACAATAAAATTGTATTTCAATATTTTCTAGGTAAATAAGGTAATTTAATAAAAATAAAAATAGGAACTCGTTTTGAATTTATTTGCTTTTTTTCGTTTTTTAAACTTAATTTTCTCTATTATTTGACAAATATTCACAGTTTATACTCCATTTCCCATCATTAAAACCCAGGCGGACATATCAGCTACAACTTCGGAATTATTTTCGTGCATCATAATAATATACCTTTCCGAAATCGTCTAATTTTAAGCTATGATTCGATATCCATCATGACTCGTTAAGAGGATGTGACACCACCCGTGTTTAAGGGATTTCGTATAGGCAATTTTGAAACAAAAAAAAAAATGGTAATTTATCAACTTTAAATTATTGAAATTCGCTATCAAATATTTAATGTACGTTAGTTTAGTGTAGTTCCGTGTCATTATCAGAAGTATTGTTTTTTCTTTTTTTTTTTCTATAATCGTGATGAAAAATCAAATGTATACGAAAAACTGTTCGGCGCGTAACAACTTATACTTTCTTTCCGTATTCATAGTGGAACCACCCGAATTTCACAGCACATTTTCAAATAACCATCTGTAGTGTTTCCGATAACATAAATACAATAAAAGTTATCGGTTTGAAAACGTTATTTTGGTTTTTTAATTTACTTATAAAAAATATTGGGTGGTGCTATCAAAAAAAAAAATATTGAAAAAGGGCACTTTACGGCATAAGATAAAGCGTACTTCTGAATACGCTGTACAATTTTGGTAACTGATTGTCCCGCGAGAAACAATTTTTAAAATCGAATTACGATCACTTGAAGAAAAAAAGTTCTGTGTCATATTAATACACCCCGCCACCGGCATTTCGCTATGATTATTTTTATATATTTTTTAACTGTCCTATTACACTCACGACGGACGCAATTGTACTGAACACACAGCCCTCCCCGAAGTCGGGCGAAAATTAACAGTTTTTCGTATTTAAAGAATTTTAGAAAATTTGTATTATATTATAGTTAGGTTAGTTACAAATCTCGGAAATATTTTGTTAAAAATTAGTCGAGGTAATGAATCGGTACCGTCCCCCTCGCCCAAGTCAAGCACTGGCTCAAGTTACAATATTAATATTTAGGGTGTCCGGCGAAGATTTACTCGTCGCGATATCTCTCGAGATAATGAAACTAATGATTTGATTTTTTTTTTTTTTTATAGTTCAGAGAAAAATAGTGTCGTATTAATATATAATAGCGTTGTGATATAACAATATAAATAGTACATACTTTGATAAACAAAACCTATAGGAAAACGAGATGGGATTATATTTCGAAACACTACTATATGATATTAAACTATACATTATATATTGTTTTAAAAAAAAGTTATTAAAATGAATACAATATTATTTTCTGGGAGAGTAACTGAACACTATATGAAACTCTGGATGTTTAAATTTTTCGGAAATAATAATGTAAACGGTTATTTAAGCCAATACATACAAATTTAATGTAAAACGTGATTATTGTCTCGGGGGATATCGCAAAATGAGTCAATTTCCGCGAGACACCCTGTATATAGTTAGGTTCAAATATTCCGCAGAGTAAATCCCAGCCGCGACGTTAGGGGAAATATAGCGGGGTAACTACACACATATACGTACATATATAAGTAATACGTAATAAGTAATAATATACTGGAACATATTATTACTTATTATTACAGGTACCTATCGTCGGTATACATCCACGGGACGAGAAACACAAAAACACGAAAAAAAAAAAAAAAAAAAAAAAATTTATACATTTATATATATATACAGCCGCGATATATTTCCATTACAGGCTGGTCTCGAAAGTGACGGCCGACGAGGGGTTGCGTGCGGCGGCGGCGGCGGCGGCGGCGGTGGCGGTGGCGGTGGCGGATTCCGCGGCTGCGGCGCGTACGTTGTTATTGCCCATGTGGTCGACGGACAGCTCGAACATCGGGCACCTGATGGCCTCCTCGTAGCTGGGCGGATACGCGTACGGCGCGGACTCGATGTACCGGATCAGGCTGGACGGCACGTAATTTGGCGAGCACGTCCGGAATATGGTCATGGTTTGCGCCGGGTCGAACACGTCGTACGGGTACGGCGACTGGCAGTCGATGAAATACGCCGGCGGTGCCGGGTCCATGAGCATCGCCTCCGAGTAGCTGGGTATCATGCGCACGTGTCCAAACAGCTTGATCACCTGCATTCATTCAAGTGCACCAGTATAATATAATCAGCACGTATTATTTAATATATAATATAACTGCAGTATATATTATATATATATGTATAACAATCGCATTAATGAAAAACAAAATACGGAATACCTCATCTAAACGTATGTACAGGGGGTTAAAGTGGAATGGGGGGGGGGCTCAAGAGGTCTCGGTCTCCTTATCTCTGACCGCGATTATTAAGAAGAGTGTTCCATTAACATCTTCTTCAGACGTAGTTAAGTACGCCGGAATCCTTTAAATTGAATCGAAATTGATTTTTACACGGTTCAAAAATAATTATTTATTTTTAAAATATATTTTTCAGCTTGATCGTTGATAAAAAATATTATTACCGTGGCAAAAATTACACAATAGTATTATATAAATGCTCAAACAACTGATAATATCGACGCTATAGTGAAATCACGAGAGGCAGTAATCGGTGTTTTCATTATTCAAACATTAAAAATAAAAAAATTACTATTATGTACCTACCTACAATGAAGTCCTAAAAGAAATATAATTAACGTTACTGGTATTATATTTAAAAATGGAATGTTAATTTTAGAGCGAAGCGAGAAAATATTTTTATGGTTCGACAGATTAATGAATAATCTGAATCCTTAATGATTTGTTGTTCGGGACAACCACTGCATGGAATACTAAAAATAAAATAGGGGTCATAGTACCCTTTGCCATTTTACGCTACTTTAAGCCCAGTGGCATATACGTGATTTTTGAAAGGGGGAGGGATCAATAAGACGGTACCAAAGGGGGATGAGGGGTGGTAGCACCCTCCAAGGACAAATTCTCACCGTCTCTTCATATAATTCGGCGACTCTTACTATTTTTTTGCACTAATTATCCAGGTTTTCATTCTTTATGGATTTTTTTCAATTGATCTATTATCAGTTCCAAACTACAAACATTATCTGTGTTTGTACGTCAAACAGTTTTTTTCTCGATATTTTAAACTTTAACATCAATATATATATGAGGAGTATGTGAAATATAACAAATGTCCAGGTATATTTCGCTTAAAAATTAAAATATCTAGGAAAAAACCGTTGATGTTAAAGTACCATTAAATTTGTTAATACAGGTACATAAATTCACACTAGTATTTAAACTAACAGCATACAATTGATCACTAGCTGAACGCAAGTTTGCTATGTGGTGCGCTTGTAAGGTGGATACAGCACATGCACCCTCCACGTAATTTTAATTAAATTTACCATTGAATCATATATTTTGAATTGTTACAATATCTGCGATTAAAAAAAAAAAGTGACGGTGATTAAAACTCCCACATATCCTGCTGTGTATATGCCCCCGGATATATATATATATATATATATATATATAAGTATGCAGTAAAAATAAATTTAAAAATATGTACACCAAGAAAAAAATAAAACGAAGCCTGGAGTATTATATTGTACTCACATAACTAAATGTTAAATACACTGAAAATACAACCGGTTTCGATTTAAAAAAAAATCATCGTCAAGTAATGGAACAGCAAAGGCGGAAAAATAATACGCGACTGAATATCAAATCAAAATGAGGAATAAACGAAGAAAATTAGATTTAGGAGCAGCTTTATTTAATTTTATTTCAGAGATATATGCTCTTTTTATGTAGTTTCTTAAGTTTCTTTAACTCTATAATTATAACTTGATTAAGTATTAAGATGGTCATAATATACGGGGTTTGTATAGCGCGGTGGTTTTTAACATATCGAAAGAATTTAGCATAAAATTACTTACATGTTTGTTTCATGTACACTTTGTGTAAGTTAAGGTTTTTTTTTTTTTTTTTTTTTTTTTTTTTAAAATTGTATTATTGTAAAAAAATCCAACAGGTGTATACTAAATTATATGTGTAATATATAGGTACCTTAAAATGTGCGTGTGATGTAATAGAATTGACATAAAACCTGTAGGGCCACGATAACAACAGGAATGAACATATCCAGTAGGTCATGGTATTTATGAACCGCGGAAACTGTCCGGCGTGTATGAAAGCTTCGAATTCAACACCCGGCAGGTCCATACCTTCTCTCTTTTCCATATGGTCGTCCACTGATTCGAGCGCCGAAAAGAACTCGTTGCGAATGCTTTCATATTCTTCAGCATGCCGCGGTCTAGCGAAAGCGAATCCTGTGTCGTATAAAGAATAAGTGGGTGGGTATATATATACATTATTAAGATCGTTTATTTTTTTTTTTTATATTTGTATACTTGTGAGCGAAAAGTGCATGCTGGGGTTAAAATTACCAATTTTTACACAAGGAGTATATTAATTTAATTAGGAGAGAAGGGATGGCATAGGATCTATGTCATAGATTTAAAAAGTTGTGTTTATAATCTAAAAAATATCGGTATGGGATACTATTTTTAAAATTTGTCTGTACACCGGCCAAGATGTTTTAAAATGTATTTTACTTTATTAACCACATAATAAATATGCAAAAAATGTAAATGTTGTGTCGGCTGTTCGATTACATAGGTACCGCTTACCTTTGCTAAACTCAATTTTCACCAGCGGACTCTTTTGGCGAAACACGAGATAATCAGATATGTCGGTACATCCGAAATTTCGGTAATCGAACGCTACCTTAGACACGTGCATGTTCACTCTGGACGCTGGTCTCGGATTTCGCCTCGGTGACTTTGGTTCAACAAAATGGTAACACGACGCTTGCCACCTATACAATAAAAAAAAAAAACAAAAATACGATTATGAAATACTTATATTATATACGTTGTTATCAAAATTATAGCCGTTTTTTTTTTTACGTAATATTATTATGTATACTAATATAATAACACGTGAATATACGCGTATATACATACCACACTTGTGGTTCAGTTCTTTTGAGGCGAACGATGTACTCGGAAACTTCTGAGATTGGCATGAGATCTGGTTCTGCCAGATCCAGTATAATCTCGCTGTACCGACATTCTACGATATACAATATGTATATAAATAGACATCCTACGATGCAGTAAATGTATTCAAACCAATTGTTTTTCGATAAACCAATCTAGAAATGTATAAAAATAATTGTACGAGTTAGTTTAAACGTTATACCTAAACACGAATTACAAAAGTTTAAAAAAAAATTATCAAAGTAGCCTCGTTTTACGGTATTTTTCCTGATAGGTAAATATTTTTTTGCTGATTAAAATACTAGACAATATGTATTACACTAGGTAATCGATTTATATATCTGTAAAAAGGGACTTGACTCGGGAGGGGTACATACGTTTGAGTTTGAATTTTAAAAATGCAAATTTAAGACAATTTTCTCATTTATAATTTGTGTTTAAAAATATTTTAGGCATCATAGATTTCCGTAACGGCGGGCTATTATAATATAACCGATTTAAGAAGTGTATTTACGTACATTAGACGGATCTCGAAGTACTCCAAGTATGAATACAAGAATGATTATTGTTAGAACAAAACATTTCCATGTTTCCCTCCAACGAAATGCATCTTTTAGTCTAGTGTCTTGAACAGATTTCTGGAAATAAAAATCACAATTATTGTTGAAAAAAAAAAAAAAATAGATTTGAACTTTAACTTGTTTTTTTTTTTATAAACAAGTCAGAAAACATTAACGGACTTGTCGATTTCGTTCAAAATAAACGGGTTTTGTCTGAGCGAAATGCCTGCTATAATTTTAGATTTCATGCATAGTGTACTATAACTACAATAACTATACTATAAATGCATTATGGTAAATTATTTATAAGAACTTAATAAATGCATAACTTTAATTTATTATTTCGCATCGTACTCCTCATTCTGACATTGGCCACATACACATATATCAATATCACTGAGTTTTTGTACTATAATATATTATCTATTATGGATTATAGACTATCTAAATACGGTGAATTAGGGAACTTATGCTTAAATAAAGAGACAATCGATTTATTATTAGCTTTTATGATATTTCATATAAATATACGTATAGTAAATCTATGGGTTTTTTTTTCAGAATAAGCAAAACCCCTGTATACTCTACTATACTATATTAATAATAGACCGATATAATCATTTTTCGGTTTTTATATCGCACTATATGAAACACGCCAATTTTAACTGGACCAAACCCAGAGTCATCTTTGCAAAAGTCACGATTTCAAACAGTTAAAAAATACCTAATAGCGCAACCGGAAAAAAATTGACAGGTTAGAGAAATTTCTCTCAACTACATACATTTGAAATCTATACATTTTTCACTTTAAAAGAAGTCAATTTTCCGTAAATTAATAATACGACGATTGATAAACATTTTATTACGCAGGTGGTATTATAATATGTTTTAACGCGGTACAGTATATGGTAAACCACCTACCATAACTTAATTACATAATTATACCCGACGGCTAATAATAATAATACTAATAATAATATATTATAAAATAAAGGTATGCAATTTAAAATTAGCATACACTTAAAAAGTAGTTGTCGGATATATTACGGGGACGGAGGGGATTATGACACTCTTAACCCCATGGCTACGCCACTGGGTTGAACCTAGTTTAATTAAATTCCTTGCGTATAGTTCCAATACGATCTATATTAGTAGATTAATAAATCTATACAGTCTGCTTAAAAATGTTGTCACCATATAATAAAATAGGCAGTATTTACATTGTAATATTATAAAGTCGGTTATTATTCAAAAAACGAATTGTAAACGGATACGCGTAAAACAATATGAATCGAGCGAACCAGAATTAAAAAATATATACATAATACTGAAACAATTTTTGAACCGTAGGGACTAAACATATATTTAAAAATTTAATTTAATTTAATCACTCAACAATTATTTTAATAATTTTTTTTTTTTTTAGTGAATGCCAGTACATTCCTGTACATAAAATTAATGAACACCGTATAAAATCACTTTTTATTTTAATATTATTACGATTTATTTGTCAATTATTGACAACAAATTTATTTTAATAGATTTTAGATACTGAGTGAAGTAAGGAACGTATTTGTTTTACTATGATATTATTTATTTTTGATTCCGTCTGTGAACAAGTTTTCTACCAGAATCTTTGTCCAATCAAAAAACGACAAAAGAGCCTTTTTTGTTGCATTTTGGATCTAGATTGATTCATCGTGAAGGTCAATTGTTTATTTCCTTTGTAGTTTCTTTAATAATGGAGGAAAAACGGGAATCTTTATTACGCAATAACGGTTTTCTGTTGTGTAGTTTCGATTTTGTTTTTTGTTGTAATTTAGTTTAAAATAATTGTAGAAACTTGATATTTTCACAGAATACGTATTCTAGACGTGGTTTTCAAAACATTCTGACAATTTTTGAGCGGTTTATTGCCATTTTAAATTTTCGAGTATTTTTAGCTTTTATTTGGTTTAATGTGGATTAAATTTTTTAGGCTTTTCAGGCACACAGGTTCATCATGAGTTTTTCTATTGACTATATAAAAACAATGAAAATCTAAAGTCACATTATTTTAATAACATTTTCATATGCGTTTGAAGTTTAGATTTTGACGGAAACCATAAAGATCAGAATATTTCAAAACATTAACCGAATTCCGCTCAGAATGGTTTTTCGTTACCAATGATTCAACGTTTCGTTCAGATGTAAATTTAATTCTCCTCTATATCCTACCTTATCAGTGGCCTACTTACTATGACACTATTCACTATGAATATTTGATATTTTTTAAAGTTTTTAATTTATATTTAATTGATTGTGTAAAAAAAATTATTCCATTCTCCCTATATACAACAGAAAGGTTTATAAGGGGAATAATGTTTTAGACGCCTGTGCGTTTTATCAATCGGGGCGTATTCCCTGGGAAATTTTTTTCAGCGCCCCCCATCCCGTATCGAGATGTATAATCTTATACAGTGGCGCAATTAGGATTTTTTCGAGAAGGATTTTTTTGTTTTTGTCCGCATAACACACACCCCGACTTCTATTACTTATTTCTGTGTACGCTGGTGTCCGCATCGGCGTATAAATACAAATCGCATATAATTTATGCAATTGTTAAATGTTGAGGCATGACTATTTTTGTATATATACATATATTCAATTTCCATAAATACGGTTCCTGTGGGGGGGGGGGGTGTTTTGGGTGTCCGAACAGTTGTACCACTGATCCTATAACCTATATAGGAACATATAATAGTATATGTATATATTCTGGGATTGGCCTATTAGACGAAACCGCCTGTTTACGTATATTACATCGCCCATAGGGTTAGGTCAATGTAAAATAACCAGCCAATGCTTATTATTGTCATTACTACCGCCTACACGATAGAAAATAATAATAATAATAATAATAATAATAGGACAAATCGGATAATCTAAGGGATAGATAATTCCTGTACGAGAGACTCGGCGTCTACAAGCTGTGCGACCGTATTATTATTACGTACAGCAGCAAGGAGCGCGCCTATTTTTGCATAAAAAAACTAATCGATATTTAATTTATCGGACGAGGGATGATAGCGTTAAGCTTTTACACCTCCGCCTCCACCTCACTCCCGCCCGCCGTCATCTCCTCTCTATCTCTCTGCCGCTCTCTCACTCACACACTCTGTCGCTCTCTCTCACTCTCTCACTCTCTCTTACAGGTGCGCGAGCGGCGCGCGCAGCGTACACGACAATTTCGACGATAATATATTTTCGGAATGGAATAAAAAAATAAAATTAATATTATATTATTATAATAAAATTAGCGACGTTATTGTAGGGGGGGAGGGGAAAGAACTACAAAATTGTACGTACAAAATACAAGAAAAAGTCAATAAATTATAATATTAATAATACAATATTAATGTATTCGTACGACTTAATATATATATTTTATAATACTCACGGAGATTATTTGATGTTGTTCGGGTATAAATGGCATTATACCCAATAATGTCCCGTAGTAAATCTGGCGGACATACCCTGACGTAAACCCTGTTTTTTTTTTTTTTTCGCGCTCGTATACCGCGGCCGACGACCGACTGCGTACCGACGCGAGTATATATCAAAACGCGAAATATATTTAACAAGAATATTATTCGACTTCGCCGCGTCACGGTGTTATTTTTTTTTTTTTGTTATTTTTTTTTCCCCCCCTTGCACGAATTTGCACGCGAATCCGTCCGTGCGATTCCCGTGGTATTTGTAGAGCGCGGACGACAGGTACCGTATAAATTATTGTTACACTACGGCTCTCGGCTTAGCAATATATCGGCGGATGTGCGGCCGAGCGTTCGCGTCGGGGCGGTTGCGCGTGCAGGCCGCTCGGGGGGTAGTTGGCGCGGGCACACTGCGCGGTGCGACTGAACGGACCGTGCGCGATCGCGAGCTTCGCGTATTGTATTTTAGAAGCTCGCGACCACGCCCTTGTCCCGGCCGCGGTTTTTATCGACGGCTGCCCGACGTCGACGGTTCTCTTCGATTCGCTTACGCGTAGATACCGCTATACCTACCGTCATATATTACTATGACCCCTAATTATTATAACCCACTGGCGGCAGTGACGTTAACAATAATTGTCGTTGGACACGACACATAACAATATCGTTTAAAAAAAAAATATTATTACGTTATCTAGACCTATGCGCCCGAGTAGGTAAACACGCGATCGTCGTGTTTATCACCCTGAACGGCCCAAAATCAATATTTATTATAATGAATAATAACCTTATTTAGTTACTCATTCGTGAAATTGGTTTATTATTTCGACCGCGTTACAAGGCGATTCCCATTGTCGTTGATTACAGGCACAATATTCTCAATGTTAGATGAACATAGTCTACGAATTATTATTCATGATTATTATAGCGTGCTTTCCGTTTGGAAATTCCCGGGCACGCCACCGAGCAAAAATATTCTCTTTGCGAACATGGATTTAAAAATATCGCCATTTGCTATTTGAAAATAAAAATTTGATACGATATATAGGTACTCTCTAAGGTATCACTAACCTAATCACTTGACCAGGGGCTCCGGACCCCTTCCGAAATGTCTTTAATATTTTCAAAATTATTATTTATTTTTACATCAATCTAAATATTTTCAATCATAAATTAGTTTATTACTGTTTAAATTAATTTATTGTTTTATGTCATACCAAATGTCAAGACTTAAATTCGGTATTGACTAAAACTACAATATAAATGTTTTGAACCTCTACCGAAAATAATTTCTGGATACCGACTTGCCTATATTTATGTATTCCGTGCATCCTTAGACTTATGTTCATGTCCCAGAGTATAAATATCAGACGAAGGCGATAAAATTCGAAGATGTTAAAACGTTGACATAAAAATGCTCGTAGTACAACACCCTACGCTCGTATAAGTACACCGTACACACCCGGACGGGTGATATATTTAATTACTATATATATTAATATAATAAACCTTAGCGGGACGCATCGTTAAAAAATTGATTTGTAAATTCCAGACTTAAATCTGGTTGAAATATAATGTCAACTTTATATATATATTAGATTTAATTATAACTTGGTTTGATTCTACAGGTGAATTATTTACAACCATCCGTACGGACATTCATTCGTACAATTTTTTCTACTAATAAAATATAAAAAAAAAAAAAAAAAGAATACGTTTTCTCTCCTCCGCTCGAAAAACAATCTACAAACAAACACGTGGATGTGGGAGAGTTTAACATTGCAAAACAAATATAAATACCAAAGTGCATTCTAAACATACTTAGCACTAGCCAATTATGTCGGTTAGAAATACTCAAGTCCCGATTTATTTCAACCGAGAATGAGTCATCACCCATTTGTTGGTTGATATTAAAACTTTATATTATTAGACAGGTAAAACGAATCTATTTATCTAGTTTCTCTAATGTATCGCATTATATACTTCGTGGTTATCTAACCTACAGATGCATACTGATCCAGTGTGTATGTGTGTGTGTGTGTGTGTGTGGGGGGGAGGGGTGTTTTTATAAGACCAAAACGATAACAATTTGATTACACGCAGTATAATAACGAAACGATCTCTATCCACGTCGACATAATTTTAGAACAATAGTGAAAACTGTGCATGTTGACGATTAATGGAAAAATGTTTATTTAATATCATAAACTCCTAAAACGTTGACGTCTTTGGGCTGTATCCCGAAAGGACTTTTAGACGTCCAGACCCATTTAATTTTTTTTGTTTTTTAGTAAAACGATATAAAATGTTATTAAGTTATTAAATGTTTATTAAGTTGACTGAAAAAAAAAACGTTAGGCTTTTGAACCGATTATTTTCTAGGACACTTGACCGAACGCTCCCCAGCTTCCCCTGTTAATGTTTATTATTTTATTTATCATAGTGCGGTACGTACACACAATGGCGTATTTTGAGGGGATGCATGTTTGGACACATCCACTTATAGAAAAAAAAAATGGCCTAATTGTTTAAATCGTGTCATTACTTATGCCTATTAAAATATTTATATCCAAACTGTAAGTTCAATGTCTTTTTTATCAGTAAATAATTTTAAAAATTGGTTTGTAAGGTACCTAAAATATTGGATACCCCCCAAAAAACATCCAAAATTCGTCACTGCCTACACATATGTAACCATTAATGGTTTAAGGCGGGAATTTTTTCTAGTTTTCTACAAATTCAATGTTTCGGGTACTTAAACCATTTATAACCGTTCAATAAGTTTCATTAAAATAGTTTAACTTGACAACTGAATTCGAATAGTATTCCGAAGAGGGAAATGTGATTAGGTACGTATACGGATTTATACGTATATTAGGTTCATTGTTTTTTTTGTATTATGCATGTAATAAAAATAAATACTTATTTATTTATTAATTATTATCTCAAAACGATAACGGGCCACCCGTAGAACAAGTTCGTTTGGGGCATTGTGGGCCCAGGAGTTCACGATTTACAATATTTATTTATTTAAGCGTGTATTGTAGTTAGAAATCTAGTTTATTATCTAAATTTGTACAATAAAGTTATGGTCGATTAGATAACAGTATTTCTATCATCTGTGATAATAGTTATCATTAAACAATTTTTCTTTTAGAATTTTTAAAGTGTTCCGTATTTTAATGTCCGACGGCAGCAGGTTATAAATATGGGTCTAATTTAATATTGTCTACACTATATTAATTTATTGTTTTGCAAAATTCATTTATTCATTCATGGTTTATACAATTACGTGTCGCTGTTCCAACGATCGTACTGCGAGATATCAAAAACGACACGATGTGTAGACTACTTATCACATAGATAACAGCAAAATACCAATCGGATTCCTACCGGCTCGCTGGCCACTCGCCACCTACAACCGTGCTTATAAATTACAATACTATAATATAACTACACTATTTTTTTCATGCTCGTTACTGGTAAGTTTTCTACAGTAAATATTAAATGGTAATTTTAATCCTAGTTTTCTAAATTAAAAATACGATTATTATGTCTATAGGTACCACTATGTCAGGCGCTGTGAAACGAACTTCAAGTGAAGACGGCCCAGTCGCCAAGAAAGTGAGGATCATAGAACCGGAAACAGCAGAGCAACGTGTACTGGAAATAATAAAAAACTCGGGTAACAAAGGAGTTTCCGACGAAGATCTCATTAAGGCATGCCCTGTTTTGACCATTGAGGAGCGCGTAGACGTGATTAACAAATTGATCCAATCTGATGTCATTACACTGCACAAAGTGAAAGGAGTGCTTCGATACAAGTACAAAGGCCCGAACACTTCCTCGCCTGGGGACGCCAATACTGAAGAACTTGTTGTGTTTAATCTGATACGCGATTCAGGGCGCAAAGGTATATGGATTCGAGATGTACGAATTAAATCTAACTTAGGGCTGCCGCGGTTGAAAAAAATTCTCAAGTCCCTAGAGACGAAAAAGGTCATAAAAGCCGTCAAGTCTGTGGCGGCTAGCAGGAAAATAGTCTACATGCTTTTTGATCTGGAACCAGATAGCTCTATCACAGGTGGTGCTTGGTATTCAAATCAGGAATTTGAATCAGAGTTTATTGAAATACTTACTAAACATAGTTACAAGTTCCTAGAAGCTAAAAAATCAAAATCCCAAAAAAACACCACCATACGTAGCCCACTGGTTAAGTATAATACTTCTTATGCTACCGCTGACCGGGTTTTAGAATTCATATCAAAAACCGGCATCAGTAAAGTAAGACTCTCCGTGGAAGACATAATATCTATATTAGATCTATTAGTATATGATGGGTTAGCAGCAAAACGTGTAAACGCCGAAGGAAAGATCGAATATCGTTCTACTAAATCATTACTGAAGAGAAATGTTGTGAGCTTTTTACCTTGCGGTAGCTGTCCAGTTATTAAACGGTGCTCAGATAGTAATCAATTAAATTGTTTAAACTGTAAGCACATGAAAATTTGGACAACAGTTTAACATTTTATTTGTTGATTTTTATTTTGTTTTACAATTCCTTAATACCTTGTGTATATTGTTACTTAATTTGTTATTATTAATGATGTTTTAATGTTTTTTGTTTTTTTAATAATAATCAAACTAATTTTTTTTAAACAATTTGATTTTAATTAGTACCAAAATCTGATAATCAATTCATGGTGTTTAACCTGAATAATATGTTTTTATTATTATCTAATTAATATTTTTGAAATATGATATTTGCAAATAATTATTATAAAAATTGTATAAATATAAAAAAATAGGGTTATTAAATAAAGTAGGTAATAAAATTATATATATATATAAAAAAAAAAAAAAAAAAATAAGTAAAAATAATGTAAAATGGTTATCTATAAACAATATATAAATGTACTTAATTAAGGTTTAACTATATGTAGCCAATATATCATAGATAATAGAGAATCTTCTTCCTGCAGAATATTAAATCTAAAATAATATATATGTTGACTGTTAAAAAATTGTTCTAAACTTATATATTTTGTAACTTTCATGTATGGACAAAAACCAATAAAGTAATGTACAATTAAGTTCTTAGTAGACTTTATGTTCCAGTTAGTCCGAATAGCATTAATTTATTTAACTTTACAAATTTTGTACATTTTTTTTACTAATTTTTAAAAATGATTTGTAAGTCTATAACTGAATACTAGGAAGCTGAATTCTCTAAATAAAATATGCCGAATGGTGATTTCCTTTCCTACTTTTTAGCAATTCAAATATCGACTGTTAAATTCTATGTTTCTCAATTGGTCATACTGTATTTTATCACGACCAAGTTACCATTGTTTTTGTTTACTTCTAATCGTCAGTCAGTTATGGAATGTAATATTATTTTATTTTAAATTGCTTTTTGTAGATTTAGTTTTTATTTTTTTTTTGTATACTGTTGAATGATTAATACATTTGTTTTAAATTTAATATCATAACGTTTCCGAGTACAACAAAATAAGGATGGCAATTTCAAAAATATATCTTCCATTAGTTATATTTTCAACAATATTCATTCAAGGTGGGTATTATGGGGAGTGGCCCTGTGGTATTTTTTCTGTCGTAATATTTAATTGATTCTTTAAAGAGAATATCAAAACTATTTTTATTCATCATTATTTTATAGCTCAATCATTATTACTATGCTACCAATGTGTTTCAACACATCCCGGTTGTGGCTCACCGTTCAAGTGGTTGTGGTATAAAACAGTATCATGTCCCGAAGAAGATGATATATGCGTAAAAGTCATCGAGAAAATTGGAGGTAATTATTAATTTTTCGAAAATAATCATAATTGTATTTTTTGTATTAGTAACTTATACATTTTAAAAACAACTGTACCTATTTTACCTATAAACATTTGTATATACATAATATATATTACTTCATGCTATTTAAAGTATGAATGCATTAAACATGTTCTTATAAAGAATTTGTCTAGGTATGTATTATTAATAATATCTATATTTAAGAACGTATGTGTCGTGGCAATGCAAAACAGTTTGTATATAGGGTAAAGTTTTGACGGCGAATGTTTGACAATTTATGTATATTTAAAAAAAAATTAAAATTTAATAAATAATAATATTCGTAAAATATAGTTTAACCGCGCTACCACGTAGAGAAGTGAAGACACTCCCATAAAATGTATGCACAACTTTTGAAGGTAGTAAATACTCATTAAGTTTATAATAAATCCACTAGGTAGAGCCACCATAACCGAAAGCCTACTATATTATATTATATTATACCTATTATGTAACATATTATATTTGATATTTATTGAAGGAAACAAATATCTTTGATACACAATTTTGTCATTTTTCTATGATTCTTTTTTCTTATTTCTCTGCTTAACCGTCCATTCAAGACAAACATTAACATCAAAAGCTCTCTCAATTAGTTTTAATTTTTTAAGTCTTTGGTAATTAAGTCAATCAATCAGGTTCGGGTCATCTTAAGGGTTTTGTTTTATTTATTTTATTGACTAATACAAGGTCTTAATTATTATATCTATAATTATGATTTAAATTTATGTGTATGTTTTGTTATGTGTAAGACTCAGAACTTAATGCACTAATAAGTACTCGAATATGTTTTAAAAAACAGCACAATATGCGGTAAAAACTTGGAAAATATGGAATTTTTTGAATAAAAACTAATTTAAAACTATAGAATGGCCAGTGAGAGAACGTTGCTCGTTGACGCATCCAAATGAATGAGCTCCGCGGTTTAATGCCCACATTCATGGTCCCACTCACTACGCGGCGACAAGTGACTAATTCCACCGCCGAGTGGTTTGTACACAGCGTCTCAAATAGTACACAATGAAAATAATAACATCGGGTGACTGTCGAACCTTTAATGTACCTATACAACAATGCAAATTATATGTATGGAATATAAATATTTTATATATGCATTTATCTATTAATTCCAACATAAATTTGTAATCGTTTCTCGTAAAATACGGAGAACCACTATAATACACGCTGTATACAACTGTGACATAGTCAATTGCCAATGGCAACGGCGGCCACGTTCGTGCAGGTTTAGTGGCGGGAATGTGTGAAAACTGAAGTATTTTGGTTGTCGCCCAGTAGCATTGTCTTACTGGCTGTACTATAGAATCATATTAGAAAAAAAGTTACCTTCCATCAATTGTTAAATTTTTAAAATTAAAATAACCATGATATTAGATTTATTTATTACATGGTAATAATCTATCGTACTTAATGTCGTGGTAAATTTAAATAAATAAATGTATATGTACCGGTCCATGGTCACTATTATGAGTTCTCAGTAATACAGAGATTTTATTATTGTATTATTATTGTATTATAGTGCATTGAGTGCAATAAACAAAATAGCCATTGATGAATTAGTTTTGTCAACCGTATAAAATATAGAAATTTTGTTGTCATACATCTAATTTTTTCTTGTTAAATCCATAAAATATGTATTTATAAGTTCTTAAACTTAAAATAAGCAAATTTGAACAAAAAATAACTAAATTTCCAAAATTATGCAGTACAAAAGTTTTTATTTTAAATACTAATAATATAGATCAAATTTTTATTGGACCAGAACCTTAATATGCACTGTCTAAACAAATATGTAAATGCCTAAAGTTCTTGGTTATATATAATTAATACAATTATTTATTTTATATATTTTAGCTGAAGAACGTATTACGCGTGATTGTTTGAGTTCATTAAAAGGTTTTCGAACAGATATTCCATCAGACAAGTATGAGGGATGTAGACCAAATTCTGTAGATGTTAAACTGGGAAACTATGTCAATAATTCTATACCTGAATTGGATATTAAAAGGTATATATTTGCATAAAAATAAACTAAATATTTGATTTAAATCTTTTTAAATTTACAGAGACTACTATGATTCAACTACATGGTGCTTTTGTTATTTTGACCATTGGTGTAATTCAGCTAATTTATCAACATCTTCCAATTTGCTTATTGTTTTGATAAGTATATATTTTTTTATTAGACATATTGATCAATGATTTGTTTTTTATAAACATTAATTTACTGTTAATTATTAGATCTGAAAAAAAAAAATATATATATATTTAGATTATATTATCTTTTAATAAGAAAATATTGTTGACAATGATATTTTATATTATATAATAATATGAAGTTAAAATAACTATTTTTTTTTTTAATATTTAACTGTTAATTAGAACAGACATATCATTGAATACATTATATATTGTTTAATAATTTTAATTATAACACCTTTACCAATTAGGCGTTACTATTGTCCGTCCATTAAGTTAATGATATTTTAATGTAATTAATGTAAAGTATCAAACATATCAATTTGGTGTATGTCTTGAGAGGACTCCATACCAGCATTTAACGTCTCTGTCTATCTTACAGATAACTTACAAAAAAAAAAAACATGCTTACGTAGATTACATAGAACTCTTTTAGTTTTTAGAGTAAAAGCTCCTATTATAAAATAAAGAGTATTATAAATACGATGCGTTTCATTTTTTTTTTAAGTTATTTTTTTGAAAAGTTACTGTCATTTGAAAAATAGTCGTTATTCATCAACAATGTATATTGAATGTTATATTTAGAACAATGGAAAAAAAACATATCTTCTTGCCTCCTCTGTTATACCGTCTTCTTTTAATTTTTTAATATGTGCTTTTGCTTTTACTCTAAATCCAAATATTGAGTTTTGTGTAGTCTGCATAAGCACGGTTTTGCTATGTTGCCTGTTGGATAGATAGATGGTAAATGACTGCATGGCATCCTCTTAATATGTTTGGTATTTCATGTTATATCTTTGATTTAATAAGAGGCTGTCACATTTGTATTTGTTGCGTGTAATATTTTCCACATAATTCCAATATATAATTATTAATAATTCTCATTTAAGTTAACCCTCTGATTATTAATATTTCATTATGTAATTTGCCCAAACAAAAATAATTTAACGTGTACTTTTGTTTCAAATACACATTTATAATCAATAATTTCCTTCAAAATACAACCGGATGTGACAGTCTCTTAATATACAGTAGAATTTCCATCATTTGAACTACAAAATATATAAATACTCATTAAATATTAAATAGATAATAAATATATAGATATTGAAGTGTAAAATTGATTGGTAACTACTAGTATCGGCTTACACTATATATATTTTGTATGCAAAGTTTTAACGACAACAACATAAACATAAATCTTATGTTATCTTTAGGTTACATTAAATAAATCGTAAAATGATTCACAAAATGTGCAATTAAAATATTAGTGAAATTTACAAAATAAAGAACAACATTATCATATTTATATAATAGTGTAATGGAAAACAATATTTTATAGATTTTGTATATTTTTCTTCATGTAAATATAATAATATTTTTCTTCTTAATTTTGTATATTTCGTTAATGTTTAAATTTTATATTTTATTAATCATTTAACAGTGTATTTAATGTAACCTGATGACGGTGTAAGCCTAAACTAGTACCCCAATTAATTAGATATAATAATTTATTTTCTGTTTCTTTAATTTTATAATATTGAGGTTCTACTGTATATTATTTCTTAGTGAGACTGTTTTTAATTATTAAATTATAATTAGGATAATTCTTTATATTTATTAAAGTCTGTCCATTTTATATCACTTGAATTTTGTAAAAAAACAAATAATGATTTGTACTTATTTTCTGAAATAAATTTTTTATATTCATAAATGAATAGTATTTAAATATATTTTATCTATATGGAAGTATTAATTTAGATCAGGGTTTAGCAACATATGCGGGGTTTACTACCCGCATAAAAATTGTGTGTTGCCCACAAGTAAAATGTATAATTTGTATGAAAGTTTAAATAGACATTATGTATAAAAGTTTTATATATAATTAAGCACAATCAATTAATTTACTAAAAAAATGTTGACTGTGTTTGGAATCGTATATATATTTGTGAGCAAACTTTCGTTAATGAAACATTAAAAAAGTAAATATATATAAGTTAGTGCTATTCAAACTCAAAAATCCCATTAACTTTTAATTTATACTTTTTTTAATATAATTTTGACATGTCGTTACTATTAAAACTTTGTTTGTATATATTTCATTTAATGTACTTAATAACTATAAACTTAAATAATCTACATTTTATATAACTACATTTTTTGTTTAAAAGAAAATAAAGTATGTTCAAGTTGTGGTCTGTGAACAAATTTAATTTAATCGTTTGGCCCTTGAATCAAAAAGATTGCTGACCTCTGATTTAGATTATAACATACTGTGAAAATCAATTAAAATGGAGTCGGTTATAAATAAGCCATATATTGGACAATTCGTTCTATCAATAATATTTTAGGTATTGACCGAATCTCTATCTTCTGTATCTTCTGTATCTTCTGATTATCGTTTGTTTAGATTTAAATTATAATTAATTGTATTATTATATTTACCTATCATAGTTTAACTTTGAATTTAATATTAGGTATTTGTATCTTGTGATTTTGTGAATTTATTGTATTATAATTCCATATTCCCTCGATACATGTTCTAAGAAATTTCTACTGCATTTTAATAAATTTTGGTTATTATGTTTACTATTATAACAATATTGTTAGATGACACATAAATGTATTTCGAATACACAGCATTTAACAATACAGTAGTGTTAAGCATAATTGTTTTTTTTGTTGAAGGAAGTTGGTCATTCAGATATTCAGATATTGACCCGGTTTGCGTCGTCGCTACTAAAATAACAAAACTGATTCTCCGGGTCTCTTGACTAGCCATCATGGCTAATTAATGCGCAGGTTTCATTATTGTTTGTTTATGAGTTGTAGACTTATCAGTTAAATTTAACTAGTATACATTTACTAGTCATTGTTTAAATATTCTATACCTTGATTGAATGTACATAGGTACCTCCTAATTAATTGTTTTAAAATTGAGTACATTTACTCTATACTGTGCTAGTGTAGAAGTTTCAAATTTCCCTGATTAATGAGGTGTATATACATTATACAAGATGAAAAAAAAAAAAATAATAATAATTGGATTTGCACGGACAACAGTATAAAACAAAATATGTTTTAATAAATAACGAATGGACGTTCACACAGGATATTCCACTGTATTTTTATTAAATATAAAATTAAATCACAGAAGGTTTAATTTTCATATTACATACATTTTTATTTAATTATTGAAAAACGTTAAAATTATAAACAAATAACAATGATTAGAAAAGTGCATATACAAGTAAACACAACTTTATAATTGGTCATTTATCAGTTCAACAGTTTGAAATATTTGAAATTGGAAACAATTAGTAAATGTATTTCTATGGGGTAGTAATTATGGGTTTCCTATATGGAAAAAAACATAAATTGAATATTTTAAACATTATAATAATGCATTTTAGAATCTAACGTTGTAAATAAATGTACCTTAACCACGATAAATTAAATCGTACGTATTTAAAAAAGCATAATTTTTGTCCCCCCCCCCGCATTTATATTATACAAAAATACTACCATCTATCCTAATATTGTAACGTGATAATATTACTCAACCTCGAAAAAAAAAAACATTGATTAAAGTAAATACCTACCTAGGCAGGTACACAGTTTAACGACCATATATTATTATTATCGCATCGTTATTTATGCTAAACCGGCACAAATATTTATTTTATATTAATCAAATCAGAAATCTACACACTACTGCACCCCACCACACCTACCTATTAAATTATCACAATAACAACAATACAATTTGAATTCTAAACGGACCCATTGGTTTTTTTTACTATGATGTGTGCGTTTGTTTCATATGTATTTTTCGTGTCTGTAAATGACTTTTCGCGATCAGAATCGATCTTATCGCATCGATTAACCTAACTTTATAGGAACTTTCTTGTACCGTTTTCGATTTTCCTTGTAATATCGATTCGGTTTTTGTTGTAATTCAGCGGAAAACAATTTTCCGATATGCAACGCTACAAATTGTCTCCGGCACATGCCAAAACTTTGGTTCATTTTAGATAGCCGATTTTTCGGTTTGTTGCAATAATATTAGGCGCACGAGACAAATTCAAAATAATATTCGTCGGGCAAAATATTACTATGCGCACCTGGGTATATTTTATTAAATAATATATTTTTCAATCAAATACGTTTGTTAATTGTATAGATTATACTTATACATACAATATACCAGCGCTGCGGCATTTTTTTCGAGAGCCTATCACTATCATTCCCCCGTTATTTATTTGTGAATACGCCACTGGTGTCCGCACTGTCCGGCGACTGAAAAACGCATAGTCAGAAATCTCACATGAGCAATTTATTTAATTGTAAAATGTTGAGGCACAATTATTTTTGAATATTTGCTTAGCTTATAACCTATACTTAGGCCCTGATTTAGATGAGTGCCTTGGTGACTGGTTACCTGGCCTTATTTTTCAGAGGCCTCGTTTTGATTCATTATATCCATTACATTTTATAGACCAATGCCGATTTAGGACATAACATTTTTGTGTCGATTAAAATATTAATTTAAAACAAAAAATATCTATTAAAAGTGATAACTTAAGAGCGTTAAAGCGTTTTGGTATTTGTTATATTACCTTTGATCATATAAAGCACGATTAATACTGTTCTTAATATTGTGATACAAACCATAAATATTTATCATTGATAAGAAATGCTCAACTAATCCTGTACTTCATAATATGCCTGTAAAAATGTGTCTGTTGTGACTTGGTAGGTTGTTTAACAACTCTAAAAAAAAAAATCCATGTTTTTAAAAGTTACAGTAAAGTTTTTGAATGAAATTCCTTTCTTTTTTTTTTTAAATGGGGATGGCAGCCTCTTGAAGATAAAAGTTCCCAGCCTCAAAATCTATAAATCAGGCCCTGCATATATATATATATATCTGTCTACTCCGATGCAACCGCGTCGGTATTATAAACTATAAACGATAAATGTTAACTTTTATACGTAAATAAAAATTGTAAAAATATAAATGTTTCAATATAGGTATTTGAACGCGAATCGTTATTAATTGTATCTACATAGTGCATTTGAAATTTTTAAATTTCCGTAGGTAAAATACCTACACAAAACGATGACGAATAAATAATATATAAACGCGAATTTGGTGATTTATTATTGTTCTAGCTTTGTAATATTATTGATATGTAGGTTATCGTTATTGTTAGGCGTTATCGGAAAATCGTATCTAACAAAAAAAAAAAAAAAAAAAATAATAACAACGCAAAACGAATTTCCGAGTAATTTATTTACAATTATTTATAATAAAAATGCCAAAAATATAGTCAGGTTATAATATTTAATACATTATGATACACCGTAAAATATATTAAATTATATGAAACCGATAATACAACACATAAGCAGGGCCTCTCTCTGCGTATCTTTTAACCTTCGAAGTGTATGCACAACGAAACCGATTGTAATTGTAACTATTATTTATGTCCCCTCGCCGGCACATTTGTTTGCACAAATGTTCGCACGAACGCCTCCTTATCCCCCGGCACATATGCACAACCGCCGCCGATGCACACGTAAATTCCGTATACACTTATACATATACATTGTATATGTGTATAACACGCGTGTACATATTTATTGTATATGTATATTGTATACGTGCGTGCGGGCCACGCAGTGGTGTGTCGTCAGTGTAGTAGTAGTTATAATTATTAATTGCGTATATCAGATATAAGAAATTCGGTAATCGACAATGTGTCTGTATAGCGTGCGCTCGCAATGGATACGGCGGCCACTTGTAAGTATTACGTGACGAAATTGCTCGGCATCAGTCCCCCGAAACCGAATTGCGTGTACGACGTACGGTCCGGCAATGTCCGCAATCGCGAACAAAAATCGCTGTTTCGCGTTTTTTACCGTTCCAACGGCAGGCGCCGCAAGCACCGGCACAGGACCGGCAACGCGCAGGAGTCGTACGTGCCGTCCGCGAACGCGGACGAGGCCGGCGCCAAAATAAGCGACGGCCGGCACGTGCTCGAGGAGGACACGGTCGAAGACATCGAGAAAAAATTCCAAGGTTTCCGGAACGTGTTCGAGAAGTGCAAGGTGAAAAAAAAGAAACCGCGACTGTTCAACGTCAGCTCGGGGTTGCGTTTCACGCTCGTCGCCAACTCCATGCTGATAGACAGTCAGAAAAAAGCAAACGAAGCGGCTAACAACAAAGCCCAGGGAGATGCGATTGCCGAGAACGACGCCGAGGACGGAGACGACGACGACGACGACGAGGTGGATGACGAGGACGAAGAGGATGAGGACGACGAGGAAAATCGTGGCGATAACAATGACGACGACGATGACGAGGAGGATAAAGCCAACGCTCGAATTACAGAAATCGAAAATAATTTGAACGCCGAGGCGAAATCGGAGTCGATATGTCCAAAGGACGTTGCGGACAAGGTGAATTCTTGGATAGACAGTTCCGTAAAACAGACCGACACTGATCGATATTCCGAAGAGGAAACCCTGTTTGTCGACGAAGAGGTAAATTCTTGATTCATGCTTTAGATTTTTAGGAATTAAACCAAGCTTTACTGTTACTAATATAATATTAAATACTAATTCAAATATATTGAAATACGTAGGAATAACATTTTTGTTCTTTTCAATTAGGCTCAATGGTTTTAGTATGTATTTTTGATTGAGCGATTTGATATGGGAATTATACCGTTTCAGTTAAAGTATAATATGTTTTAATACGGGAACGTTCGAAACTTTTTCTATTGCCTATTTAAATTTAAATTCGATAAAATAATAACGAAACCAGAACACGTATAATATTTTTAGTTGTAAATCGGATAACAAAAATTATATTTATACATTTTATTACGCATAGTCCGTACAATAAATTACTAGAAGTCTGGGGGGTGAAAAGTTATTCTAAAAGTCAATAATTCAAATTTTACATTTCGCTTTTAGATGTATACTACCACTATATATATAATACCCGTTTGATATATTAATTCGTTTTAAACACAAATTTATTATATTTAATATACATTCTATTTTAATTTTAATCAAATATAGGAATAAAAGCCTTTGTGCCCTTTGTAGTCTTCCGCTAAAACGGGTTAGTGTCCGACTATATAATACAGTTTTCGATTTAATTAGATACATACGCATATCTATCGAGTTTCGGGTACGTATACGAAATTTCAGGAAAATTTTGTTTTCATAGATCAACTTAACATAATAAAAATACAAGTAATGAAATTCATAACAACCTTAACCCCCTACACCCTAGCGTGTTTGAGTAAGTACGTAATTTTATAATTATTTGAGACAATTTTTTTTAAATTTGTTTTTAATTCTTTTGTTTGAATTAACGGCGTTTTTGCAATGGTCACAATTACGTTTCCTAATTGTTGTATGCAGCACAACAATATTAACCGTGCTAATATTTCAACGTTTCCCGATTATTATTACTATACTGCGGTCGGTACGGAAAATTATGGTTTTTCAAATGGATACCAGTTACACCACTAACGGTATCGTTCATACCGAGTCGGAAATTGATTTAACAATAATTATTTATTGAATTTATCGGTTGATATTTCAAAGATTAAGTACCTTATTAGGCTGTTTATGACAATCGAGTTTATTAACGTGTTAGGCGATACTTAAATTAAACAAAGGGAGGGGAGGCGTTTATTATAGTCGAGTTATGAGAAAATCAAAAAATTCAAACAAATATCTAACGCACGAATAATAATACTCGTACGTTTGATAATAAACTCGTTATAAAATAATCACGGCGGGCGGAGTTGAGAAAGAATAGTAATAATGATTTAATATTTTTTACGATTATATATATATATATATTATTATTATTTTCTTTTTATGATTGATCGAAATTGCATTTCAAATTTTTTTTTTTTTTTATCTCGAATCCGTATTCCGCACACTAGGTGCAATAATAATAATAATACGGTCACGTGGTATTCGTCATGATATACATTTTTTTGATTTAGGTTACCCCATATCGATTGTATTACTATTATTATTAACGTACCAATGTAATAATATTTTTCAACTGTGTATTACCCATCGCGTTCCCCGGTGTTCAAATATTTTAATGAATCGCGTTACACGTAAACGCAGCGTACAACAATTATTACATTAAACCAGTGTTTCCCAAACCGGCGGGGAGCGAAAAATTAACAACGACCGGTTCCATTGTATGGCTAAACGACCAAACACTCCGTGTCATACCCGGGGGTACATTACTTGTATTTTATAGTTAATTTGATAAAGTATAGAAAAGAAGTTATCAATTTTTTTTTTTTTTTTTGGGGAGGGTGCGTGAGATTTTTCAAAAATCTACAAAAAGAATAAAACAAGTTTGGGAATCACTGTATCAAACTGAAAATAATCCAAAAGCAAGCTCACCACGTCGCGTAGTCGTGTTAAATTGGCATACGCGGCAACGAATCGTTTGAATTTGGTCTTGCGGGGCTCGCTAGGCTGTCTATTTCCACTAATTTCTCGTTTTCTTTTGCCGTCCGAAAAATGATCGATGGATTTCTTATAACAATAATAATAACAATAATAATAATAATAATAATAAAGAACATAACTAAGAAACTAAGAAATAATTTGATTGGCGGCCGAGGCCAAAGTTTTTACGACCTCTTTAGAAAAAATATAAGTATTAAACAACATTTTTAATAAAATCATATTTATAAAAAATAGTCAATTTGTTTGATAATATTTCGTTATATTACATATATACAGTCAGTGGCATAATTGTGGGTATGTGGAGGAGAGGGGGGGAAAGATGGAGCACTGGTCACCCCCCTGATATTTTTGCGGGTGACAAAGGTATAATTTCCCCCCTCACCAGGTATGACAAGAGTACAAGAAATCTCTGAATCTTCTAAAATATAGAATTAATGAAATAAATGAATTACTTTTTATGTTCATATAAGATAAAAATAATGTTTTCCTAAAATTATTTCATAAAAGTTTGAAATTTTTTCTATATATTTCGCGTTTTTCCTGTTTTATAACATGTTGACGTCTTGTCAACATTATCGCATTATCCGGGATATAAAAAAAAAACCAACATTAAAAACAATATACATATTTTTTAAGCTTTGTTTAACTAAGTGATTGAGTGATTAAAAATTAGTCTTTCATTATTTTGTATATATATATATATATAGAATATAAATTTATGTACACACAGGCCCTCGCGGTTTCGTTTTTGGTGAATAAATTATATTTGTCTACCCCTCCTCCCCACCCCCTAGTTGTTTACCAAGTAACGTCACGGTTTTTTAGGTCGTTTCTTACCTCCCCCCACCCCGAATATAATGACCCCGTGCCCTCCTCGTCTGTGTACGTATATTGTACGTGTGTTAAAAAAAGAAAAAGAAAGAAAAAAAAAAACATATCGTCGTCGTGTGGGAGCGGGTGTGGGAGCGGGCGTGTGTGTGTGTGGGGTGGGTCGAGATACAGACTCGCCGTGTATAGAGCGGCCGGTGTTATTGCGGCTGATCATTGTCCGCGATGGTCTGCGCGCGTTTGCCGCCGCCGGGCGCGGAGTATTATCGACCCACACGGATGCCCACACTTGGCGCTTGATAGAAACGGCGAACGGGGCGGGCCGGGGCGCGCGGGCGCTAGCGTTCTCTCGGAATGAAGCGTCTCGGCGGCCGACACTGACGTTTTACTATAATATACCGGCGGCGTGGTTTTTAATTTTAATTATTATTTTTTCTTTTTCTTTCTTTCTTTCTTCCTTTCTTTCTTCCTTTCTTTTGGGCCGCCGCCGCCGTGAAGATATGGCCCGGATTTAAACGCCCCGAAAAAAAAAAAAAAAAAAATGACTAATACATTTTTTTCTTTTTTAAATTTATCGTTTTATTAGTCTAATAAATACTAATCAATTATTAGGTAATCGAGTTATAATTTCTATTTTATTAAAAAAAAAAAAAAAAACTTAAAGTTACAAATTTTGTGACTTGTGACCAGCCGGCGATGGTGTTGATTCCTCAATCAGGAGGAGGAGGAGGAGGGCCCGGCTGTATTTTACTGATTATTTTTTTTTTTAATCCATTTATATGTTTTTCTCTTGGAATATGTTGCCGAATGGAAAATTGTTTTTCAGCCGCAAATTTAATGTTACACATTTTATAGAGTAAAATTGTCGCATCTGTTGTAAATACGTCCCTTCCAGTTTCATTTACGTAGCCACCCAAGCGCGAATTTAAGTAGATTCTTTTGGTTTAGGCATTTACACGAACAAACGAAATAAACGAAATATAAACGCTACTGACCGATTAATAATTATTTGTAATTTGCCGAGACCCCGGCAACCATAAATTGAAAATAAAATACACGTTTTATCGCAATTATAGAACGATTTGTAAGGAAAATCCCGAAAAACGTGGATAATATATTGAATTGGCTAAAATTACGTACAAATACTATATATTCTACTCGTATGTTGCACAAATATGCTTTAAAACGAATAAAATGACCGACAAATGCAAAATAAAAGTTTTACCTTTGAAGTGTCTGTTACACTGAAACCAATTATGTACATGAAAAGCATTGTCTAAGATCATCCAAAAAAAATATGCATTTTGCAATACGATGAACGAAAATTTATTCTCGCCGGTGGCGTGTCCGGGGCAGTAGCACATAACTTACGAGGTGCTTGGAAGGAAAAAAAAAAGGCCCGCGAGCCCTAAATTTTCACAAAAAACCCTTCCCCTCTCGTCTTCTCAAATAATAAAATAAAAATTGTTTTAATGCAGGCGACGCATGTACGGTCATTTTTTTTTTTTTTTTTTTTTAACAAACTCGAATCCTAATTGTTCGACAGTATTATTAAAATCGTTTTTATCGAATTGTCAATATGAAAATATTTTTCGTCTCTTGCACTCGTCGGCCCGTGGCCTTGCGCCCATCGTGCCACCCCACTGTTACGTCACTGGCCCGGGGGCGGAAGGGCAACAGTTATATTACGTTGATTTAAAAATACGACGTTTACCGGTATTTTTTAGTAATTTTTAATCGCGATTATTATTATTCGGGTACTATACATGCCCTCCCGTTGAAAATTCACGGGCACGCCACTGATTCCCGCTGCTTGGGTATATTTAAAACAGTTTCTGATACAGACTTAAATTTTTTTTTTTTGTCGGAGGGGTAAAATCGTTTACAATAGCGAAACCGAGTAAGTATTTAACGATAAACCCGCGTATATAGGAATACCGTAGAAATGAAAAATATACTATATGAAAATAAACTGTTTAGTGTTCACTGCTCACGGCCAGTACTACAAGTAATAACAATTTTTGATAAAAAAAAAAAAAAACCTAACACAATTTTTCACTAATTTGAACATGTTTTTCGCATTTAAGGTCTTTTCCTTTTTTTATAATGCCCATGTATTGTTTCCACATATAAAATAATTATTTTTTTAATGCACAATTACAATTGTGTAAAATATTGTATAACATAACGATACTATTCCCTATGAGTAAATGTATTAAGATTTTCAATTATTGAAAATAATTTATTTTGTTTCACAATTATTAGTCGAATTGTAATGATTAAACGACAATAAATATTAATAAAATGTGTTGATACCTATCGAGATCGTCATGGTTTTCTTGTCGGGCAACAATTATAATTTATGATTAATAAAAAAAACATAATTTTAAGGTATAATCGATGTAAAATCAATATTTTTCGAAATATTTCAGACTTCAAACACTAAATTATATACCAACGACGCAAAGATGTTTTTGAAATTTAGCTAATTGAGCTATCACGACAACTATACGCGTATACGAATAATCCCAGAAGCGTTGCTTGTGCTATAGTCCGATACTTAAACGCATAAACACACAAAATCGAAGGAAATTAAAATTTATTTTATATAAAAAATAAAAAGTATAAATATAATATGTTACAATATATGATTTTCAAATATTTCAGTAAATTCACGATAATATAGGGTATTCGTATTGTGTTATAGTTGAGTCAATGTAAAACAAGTGTTTTCGGTTTAAAAGCAAACATGAAAAAACATTTATTATTAAAAAAACCGCTTGCGAAATGTGAATAATCTTTTAGATTTTAAACGAAACAGTATCTACAATTTATAGTAGCCCAAAATTTTCATGAAGATTGTAGAATGGTTATAAACGGCGATTTTAGACATTTTATGTGTTGGAGATTAAAAATATGCATTTAGAAAAATCATGAAATTGACAGCAACCACTTTTTTATTTTTTAACATAAAAATTACATTATATATATTTAATCAAATTATTATAATATTTTTAAGAAAATACTCTGTAGATTTTGTATAATAATAATTATAATAATAATAAAATCTCTCTCGGAAAGATCGATTTTAACGGCATGCAATTTTTTACTTTTATTTTCGTATCGTAAATTTAATTATAACATCATAAGCGTGTAAAACTCTCGTTCTAGTTGTCTGTAAACCGCGATAATCCACCCTAATCTATCTAAAAATGATTGTAGAATTTATTTATTCGATATATGCGATTGGTAGGTCGGTGTTATTGGTTTGTTACTATTATTTTTAGTACGAGGCGTCGTTGGTTATAATTAAGAATATTTATTTTAATTTATAGAATGTAAATTTTAACGGAAATTAAAAAGTAACACGATACCGTCAATATATATATATTGTCATGATAAAAATAAGGCATTCATTTAAAAAGAATTAAATTTTTTAAAGTTATAAAAAACTACACCTATAATGCACATGTAATATTCCGAAAATGTTTAAAACGCGTATTTAATATCGCGTTATAAATGTTGAAATGCTAAACACCACTAAAAATATAAAGGCGGAACGAGCGAAAAGTGGAATGTAATGTTGTGAATTGAAAATGCACCGTATGAAATATATTATATCTTTCTCGTTATTCGCTATATTTTAAGTTTTGAAATTAAAAATCATTATTTAATTATTGTAAAAACTGCACCTATGTATAGTAGAGGAAGGATTTATTATTTTTTCTGTAAACATTCGATAGTTTATTCGAATAGATAAACTCGTAATTATTTACACGTTTTAATACTATTTCTATTTTATAATTAGCCTAACGAAAAATGTACGCGGTTTTACGTATAGGTAGTGAATTTTGTACTATAGCTATTAGAATTAAAATTAATAATTACAACGCAATTATATCATAGCCAGGGTATTTTTTTTATGAAGTATAAAATATATGTATACGTATGTATACTGTAATATTGTAAAAAGAACACGGGGGACCAAATGAAAAAAAAAAAAAAAAAAAAAAAATGGTATAATGTAAAACAAAAAGGACGACGAGGGATTATCTCTCGTAATAATCTCTATTGTATACCTACCTATATACGTTTTCCGTACAATACGTCTACGTCATGCTCATTTTAAGTAGATATTCCTTCGTGTTTATCATTTAGTTTTATAATAAAATAAATTAAAATACATCCGTACGAGTATTATCGAGTTAATCCTTCAGATATTATATTCTAATTTGTTACAATATAATATACGCGTTGTATATTTTTTTAATATTAATATTGGCCAACCATAAAGTTATACATTGTTTACTTGATTTTAATTCGTATTCCGCAGGTCACACCAACGATTACAATACGATACGAATTTACATTTATTTGTGCCGTTGTACATATAATTCCAAAAATAAAAAATACGCGTTGGCTATACAATACAACTATGGTAACCGTGGTAATATGTAATATATTATGTTGCATTAAGTTTATACTGCAAAATGTCCGATGATGTACGTAAAAGTTCTATGCATTCGGGCGTAAACTTTGGTTTTTTTTTTTTTTTTTTTAACCGTTGAAATGTATGAACGGTTACAATTGTATCGTCGGTTATTTTTTAGAATAAATAATTACGTATTATTAATAACCGGTCAATATTTTTTTTTTCGATTAGTTAATAAAAACGTCTGTACGGCTATAAACTATTAGTAGTATTAAATAATATTAATAATACATATCAATTTAACCCGTTTAACACAATTTAGATATCTATACTCTTAACATTAATGGAGTTTTCCCCTCGATGTTCCAAAAGTCGATCGTATTAATGCGTTAACGCCAAATCGTATTTCGTTCTAGTAACATAAATAACTAATAACCCGACTAAAAATGTAACAGTAGACTAGTGGAAAAGTCTTGTCGGCGGGTTAGGTTAGGTTAGGTTTCATTGAAATGTTTTTAAATTTTACAAAATCGGAGAAAACGTGGAAAACCGCCACTGATGCCGCCCGGTAAACGATATTTTAGTTTCGACAAACAGATTTTATAATATACGCGCAGACATTTGCAACTCGTTCTATAACTCGGGTTTAAAATACGAGTATAATATACCGTTTGGAGGGTATTTGTTTTATTAAATCTAAACGGAGTGGTTGATTTGCACTATTCAACCCCGTTTACCGAATAGTCCCGTCGTGGTTACCGACGGTTATTTTTTATTTTCAGTTGTTCCTCATGGCACATTACGACGTGACTTGGTTTAAATTCCGTTTTACACCCGTTTCGATTGCTTTTGAATATATTCTTCTCCAGCACGGTGTTTTTTGGCGAATCAATACCCCATTCTGTCATTATTGTTCGGAAACTGTCGGGAAAGCGCAATGTAATCGAATCGGTTATTTTGAAAACGAGCCATCGTAAGCCATTCAATTAAAATCTTACAAGAACTACGAAAAAACGTAATTTCTCCGGAAAATTTAAACGATTATCAGATGCATTTGAAAAGTTAATTTGAATGATCTGTGGTATTTAAAATGTATACGTCATGAGTATACTACCCTATAAGTACAGTTGACAGTGTTGACTTTTGTTCATTATTTATACGTTTAGAATATCAAAACTTATATATTATAAATAGACGGCAGTGCTTATAATTTAAGGCTTCCTGCACACTCAGTGAAATTTTCCTCAAAAAGACCTAGACGCTTATAAAAAAATCGAGGTACGTTCTGTGGTTCGATTTTAAAAATGTAATGGTTTTAAACGTATGAGTCTATAAACAAATTTACTTTGCGCCGCATCGCAAATTTTCATTAAATTATTTACCATTGAAAATTGACAGTATAGTGTAGATTTGTCAATTTCCAAACGTTTAACTCTCGTGAATAATTTGATAAAAATGAAAAAGCGCTCGATGCAAAGTAAACTTGTTTATGAATTCAAACATATTGTCGGTTTTTTTTTAAAATCAAACTACTGTAAGTATTGAGATTTTTGTCGGGCGTGTAGCTACTTTACGTCCGGGAATACCGTAAAAACGGCCGTACCCTTCTTAAATGATTATCGGACAGTCGTCTTATCAATAGAAGGCGATAAAAAATAATTGTCAATTTTCACGAAATCGGAGAGAATGCGGAAAATCGTGTGCACGAGGAGGGGCCTTTACGAGTGGAATCCCATCGACATTATTGTTAGAACTACGACGTATGTTATTAATTTTCTCGTGGCGATTTGTTTGAGGTACGCGCGTTTTTACAATTGGATTGCGCGTGACGGCGGACATGGTGTACGTACGGCAAATATCCCGGCCGTTTGTCACGCGTAGCGCCATCTCTGTGCGTGTGCCGTTTGTCGACCGAAAGTCGCTGACGGCGGCGGGCGGTGTCGGCGGTGCTGCAGTGGTGGCGGCGGTGGCGGCGGTGGCGGCGGCGGCGGCGGCGGCGGCGGCGGCGGCGGCGGGTCGTTGCCGGAAAATCGATTTGGCTCTCGCCCGTGCACGGGAATCGCGCGCGCCGCGTAAAACCATCCACACGGTTTTCACCGCGCGCGCCGCCACATTATCATATAGTACGCGTATACGAGGCCCTGCCGCTGCGCGCCACCGAACCGTACCGACCAAAGACAGCGGGGGTGTTTCCCCGAAAAGTCTCCTCGAGCCCATAGTGTCGTAAGTTCGTCACGGAGCAACAAGCCCCGCGGTTCCGCGTCCGTTTACGGTAATAATTTTAGTCGCTAATTTTTGTAATAATTATTTTTTTTTTCCCCCCACCCACGACGAACACGGTTTCTATTTATACGCGTTTTCCAGGCGCGCTCAATAATAAAATACTATTTTTTTTTTTTTTTTTTTTTTTTACTATTCCCCGCCGCCTGGCGCCGCCCCCCTCGTAGTCGTTAACATCAAATCGAATTTTCTTCCGCGTGTGTATTTTAAACAGTGCAGTGTAATCGCCCGACGGAGTACGACCGCCAGCACCGCCGCAGCCGCCGACGCCGCCCAGCTGCCGCCACTGCCGGGCGATCATCGTCACGAAGGCAGTCATTGTCAACGCCAACATCGCGCACGGCCAGTAAGTCCTATATAGTATATTGCCTTATTACTAATTTTGTTGTTGTTGTTGTTAGTAGTTACAATTTACAATTCTCTCAGTATCGCGTTTGTCGGCTAGCGATTTACGCGCAGGGGGTGTCAACTCGTCGCGTTATAACTCTGTAGGTACGCGGCCGGAATCGAGCTCGTCGCGTGGGCCCGCGTGTATACGGGCGGCGTGCGCCCGCTCGGGCACACTATTGATTGTGTCACCGCGGTGCAGCAGGGCCCCTCGCGGTACACAATACTATATATGCGCGCACCGCAATTCTTACTATAATAATAATAATAATAATAATAATAATAATAATATTACAGTACCGCCCACGGTAGACGGCGGCGGCGGCGGCGGCGGCGGCGACGTGTGTTCGTAGTACGTGTACGCGGTGTCACGGTTGTGACAGCGGCGTTTATTGTACCGTTTCGAACGTGGCGACGACGCGCGGTGGCGGCGGGCGGTTTATGCCCAGCAAGAAAAATAAAAATAAAAACCGTCCCACCCTCCCGCCGTCGCCGTGTGTGCGTGCGCGCGTGTGTGTTTTTGTGGGTATGTGGGTACAACACCTGTCTTGTTGAAAAAAAAAAATAATATCAGTATGCACGGAGATTCTTTAAAACAATCCGGCACGACGGAAATGTTATACAGGGTGTTTAGTTTGAACGTTCCAATATAAGACTTTTTCTTTTTTTATTAAAAAAATGTGCTTTTACAAAAGACACTCGCGCCATATTGTTATGAGCAAAGAGTCCACGGGTTCAAAACGGGTTTCCTAGAGAAATACGCGCAAGACACTCGACACAAACCCTAAGGGAGGAACCGAACAGATCGGTTTTGGTTGTTGTTTCGAGAAAAAAAAAAAAAAAAAATCGTTATAGGTTTTCGACATTTTCGCACAAATTATCGATTTTTCCACAGGGCGATCACAGTTCGTACGACCTTACTCGATTTCCTTTTTTATCGGGCGCTATTATGCGTTAAGTCTCTTATTGTCGCCAAACGGAAAATCGTACCAATCGTACGGGAGACGCGCTCTGTTTTTACGTTTCTCTCGGTCAATTATAAAAATATGGCAACTGAAATTCTCCGGTTTAATACGATCGTATGTTTTGGTTTTTTTTTTCCGAACGCGAAAACTGCAAGTGTTATTTAAAATCGTCGAAATCATAATTTTTTTTTTTTTCAATATTCTTAATACACAATTTTTATGTATCTCGCCGATTTTGTTTTCAACCGTTCGTAATATTCCGAGAGTAACGGACTGGGAAATTCGAAAAATCCAAAGTACCACCCGCAGTGTTCAATAATATTACATATTTATAAAGTTGTTAAATGAAACTTTTTGAGCGTGTTAACTGCGTCAAACAGTGTTTTCTTAGGAAGAACACCGCCAAACAACAACTATAACGATTTATATCCTCTACCGACCAGAATTGATGATGACAAATGTTTAAATAATTTTTTTTATCCGAGTGTATATCGATTTTAAATCGATTACGTATAACATATTGTTATTTGTTGGTCAATCAGCTTTCTGTATGACTATAAATCGACAATACAATCGAAACTATTGATTATTATTACTTTCTAATCTAAAACTAATAAAATGTATTCTGATTTTTATTCGAAATCTTTCCAATAATATTTATTCAGTATTTAAGGTTTCGAATTAATATTTATTTTCGTATAAGAAAAATTACGTAAATAAGCAATATTGTTACACGTATAAACGTAACAATAATTTTTTTTATACAAATCTATTTCACTGCAGTAACTTAAACCGTTTTTATTTCAACGTTTTTGTATCATTTTTTAGTTGACGCGTTGATAATTATTGCGGAAATATAAATATTTTACACGGAACAAAATAAATAATAACCTACATAATATTATCAATATGTTGTAACTGTACGGTCGATTTTATTACTTATCAAATACTTGCCTACCCTTAATGTTTGACAAGATAAAATTATACACTTCGTAGTTTAATTTCTTGAGTTAGATAAAGAATGAGTTTGAATATTCAAAACGCTGTCGTCCGAGTTTAAAGGGACAAATTAACAGGAAATCACAATTTAATAATAATGCTGTTCTTGAGTTTGAGTCTACTCTTTGAGTTTCACTTTAAAGAAGCTAATAGAATTATCATTTCCGCGTTAAATTTAATCACGTCCGAGATCCGCTTACATGGATAGGTACGAAAATTGCTTTTCGAATGGTTTTTAACACCGTTGTTAATTGAAATAATAAACTAATTATTTTTAAACGCGTACGTTTTCATTTACCGCAGATTTACGTATACAGACGATAAATCGAATCTTTAAAACTGTCTTATTATAATTTGAAAAAGGGATTGCTTATTTACAGAAGTGTTTGTACTAAATTATTTCATCCGATTACCATCCGAACAACATTTTGATTTTTAATATTTAGTTCGGGAAACGCGCATGCAT
Source organism: Tuberolachnus salignus (assembly GCA_956483605.1). Lineage (NCBI taxonomy): Eukaryota > Metazoa > Arthropoda > Insecta > Hemiptera > Aphididae > Tuberolachnus > Tuberolachnus salignus. The sequence goes on from OY101429.1 coordinate 16,331,424, forward strand.
TTTTATATATTTTTTTGTCGAAGGACGTTTCGGAAATCTTTTTCTGGATATTTCTATACATTTTTAAACGTGGAATACTGTTTGTTCAAAAAGGTTTTGATTTTCGTATTTTATGTAATTTATGTATTCGTATACCTACGTAGTATGCGAGGGCTGCAATAAAGATTAACATTTGTCACATAAATATTGTGGTGTTCGTAAAATCATAAACAGCAAAGTTTTACTTAATTGCATTTGTATACTATGTATAATATATAATAAACTTTTATGTAATATAAAAACATTTTAGCTATTAAAACTTAATTAAAACGTTATTAAGTGCCTACTTCATATTTTAAGCGTTAGTCTTATCACAGCGTGTATTAATTGTCATTAGGAAATGCGCGTATATAATAATGGTTAATTTTATCGTATTTTATTATGTTCATTTTACTAGTAAGGCATACAACTTTTGATTTTTCATTAACGCTCTGTAGTTAATTATACATTTTCAAAAAAAAAAAAAAATAAAAAATCCTAACGCATATCCTAACAGTTCTAATTAATATTTTATTATTAATTTTTTATAAATTATATACGATATAATTAAAAAATATGGTAAAGTCCATAATTATCGTATCACGAAACATAACACATAATATACGTAAATGCGCGTTGCAGACACTCGTGGGCCATCGACTATTCTCGCACCATCAGTCAGTGGCGGTGGACATATTTTAAACCCTAAGCAAATTATTAAAAAAAAAAAAAAAAAACCATCCGAAATTACCACCTCGCTTCCCATCCTACTCGTTCGTGTATTTTTTTTAGGGCTAAGCATTAGGGTAACGCCGTCCATCATCTCGCCCCTGCCATCAGTCAGTGTCGGTTCGTACAGGATTCGGTTCATCGTCCGTTCCTCGTTCTGATTTTGTACGATATGCAGAAAATTCCGCTAGCATTACTTGTCGCCATATAAACGGGTCGTTGGAAGACGAGAGAAAATAATTATTGCCGTACATCCATACGGCAAGAAAAGGTCAGTTCGATGTAATAATTAAAAATTACAATTACAAAAATTAACAATACGATAGCGATATTAGAAATATTAATTAGCGAATCGTACAATACGAAATTATTGTATTCATAAAAATTATCTTGACATTTTTCGAAAATATTGAAATAAAACGTTATTTTTTTTTTACGAAAACATAAAAATTAAATTAAAACACGTATATCCGTAGTATTTGTCCCTGTAAGTCGTATATATATTTATATATATAAAAAAACCCAAATACAATTTGATCGTCTTGGTTATCTCACTGTAATTAATAAATATTGTACGTAATACTCGTATTCGTGTAGTTTGCGTTGTGCGTTTAGTGGCCCGATTTCCGGGTGCCCTTTAAAATAAAATAAAAAAAAATATTTATTTAATTTGCGGCCAAAAAAACCGGGCGACCGAAACGCAAACAAATATCGTATGCGAAGCAGGCGGACAAAATGCGGCCCGATTGCCGAACGCTTCGCACCCCCTGCCGCCAAATCGCGAGCTCGTCGCGTCACGTCTGCCCGGCGTTGAAAAGTAATAAAAACGCGCGCGGCCAATCCCGCCGTCGTAACAAACCAACGAAATTTCACCCCGACGGAATATGCCGCCGCCGCGTGTATAGCCCCTGCGAAACGAATTCGTTCGTTCACGCGTGTACGTTGAATGTGGAAAAAAAAAAAAAAAAAAAAAAAATTAACGCATTCGTGTTCGCGATTATTGTTTGTTCGCGCGTTAATTTACAATGGAGTTTATACACGTGTCATCGACTTTGCGCGGCGTAGCATTATGAAAATATCGCAATTACGGTTCAGGGATTCGCTCTTCGGGCAAATTATAGACGTCGGGCTAGTTGGATATCTATATAGTGTTTTACGATCGTAATGATAGAGAGCCGTGGGCGTCCCCCATTGATGATAGGGCAAATATTTATGACCGAAAAAAAAAAAAAGAAAAAAAAAAGGCATACGCGATATTCGTCAATACGTTTTTATAGACTACAAGTTCGTATTATTTTCTTGTAAACGAGGCGAGTGCCCCGTATTTGTCCTTCCAGTCAAACGCGAACGACAACAATATTAACTTTATATTATGATAATTATAAGCTTTTCGAAATTCGACTAAACGGCGGATACGTCGGAAAGCCGTTGGATATTGTTTAGATTCCATTGGATAATGGAACGTAATCATATATCGGTGCATTTTTCAAGTTTCAAAACCAAAACCATTAAATTATCGATAGAGAAAATATTAAGTTTGATGAATCTACAGAAAACAACCGTGACAATTATATAATAATTCGGCACTGTCACCGGAACTGCAAATTTCGATCCAAAACCAGCAAGGAAAAATGTTTACAAAAACTGCATAGGCGATACAATTGTCCTAATGAAGACGTTTACAAAAATCGATCCTTCATCAAACCATTTTTTGAAAATCATATACAAGTTTTATTTAAATTTTCATAACACATATGAATACTAAACTACGTTAGCTATATTAAATACGATTTATATTCCGTGTCTCAGTTTCTTTTTAAGTACGAGTACTGACATTTATTTATTTTATAATAATTTATATCCATCGTGAAAACATACTATTAGTCGGCGGTACTTGGCTACATATTTTAACTCGATTTATTCGAGTCGGCTCGTAGTTTAAGAAAATATTTTCTTGTCGCCCAGTGAAAATGTCTCAACAAATATACTGAATCATACGATTGCAACCTTTTCCCCTACATTATAAAATATGTTATCGAGCCTTGATAGGCAAATGGACGTTTAATTTAATATCCGATGAATTTCAATGCATTTTTTTTTTAACTTCCTGTGTTCTGATCTGAAATCAGTGCAAATAAAAAAAAAAATGTACAACTATTTCCGCTCTATACTCTGTTGCTTACGCTACTCGACCATGTCGCTTACGTCATTTACGCTGTCAACAAATTTAACTCATGGCGCCTATGCTGGTACTTTTAGAACCAAACTAAGACATTTCTAATGAAGTAATCGATTTCACCTTTTCATCGTTGATCGAGTTGATTATGCCGAATTTTTTGATATCAAAAGATCATTTTGGCCAAAAGTGTCGATCACTGGTCGACCAGGCTATTAAGGCGCGATATAGCCACTTCAAATTTTGCGCCTTAGCTACATAGTCGACACATTCATTTATGGATCTATAATATGTGGATATAGTCGTATTCGCGAATAAATATTCGAATACATATAAAGAACAGTATTCCGAATATGTATTTGCATACTTAACAACAATAGTATTTTCGAAATATTCGGAATATTTTAGAAATTTTAAATATTTTATATTGAATATATTTCGTTAATTTGGTTTTAATATTATTTCGATTTAATTTTAAGGAATATTTAAGTAGACCATCAAAGCAGACTCACGTTTATCATAGACCTTGAATAGTTTTAGACATGCTTTATATTAAATGTACTAACAGTAGATATTTTTTTAGTAGACTAATTGGAAGTAGATCCACTACTATTAGATCTCATTAGCTAAAACCAAAAAAAAAAAAATAAAATACAAATATTGCATTACGCTCAATTTTTCTTATGATGAATCTTTTGTCAAATTGTCGCGCATTTTAAAATTTGCATAACATTCGATTAATTATCATAATGAGTCAAGTTCTCAGTTTGTTTTGAATGGCGTTTATTTCTGTTTTACGTGTTCAAAATCCGTTCAGTAGTTATTGCGTGATGCGCGCACATACACGAAACTATATAGTTATATAATGTATGTATAATATGTATTTAGGAGATTTATATTTAAATAAATAAATGTTCGATTGTATAGACTGTATAATTTGATTTTATTAGTAACCGCTCTTGTATTTAGATAAGTGATAAATTGATGTTCTTACTCTGAAATATTGAGCAGTAGCAACAAAAATTAAATTAAAATTAAATAGCCTCTGTATTTTAGTTTGCGAATACATTTTAATTAGATTAAAAGGTTCGATATATCGCTGTTCGCATGTCCATGCAATAACTACTGTATAGTAGTTACATTTCCTTTAGATTTCCTACTATTTCCGTGATTTTCAAATTTCAATCAAATGATTTTTTTTTTCGCCGAACGACAACGACGTCGTTATAATCTATTACGTTGTTGTCTTTAATTACAATAACGAGTACAAGGTTCTGAAACCATTTGGAAAGGTATTTTTATTTTTTTTTTCTTCTGTTCTTGAACAAATTTCACGATTACACAATAAATAATACAGTTTGATACAGTTGAAGAATACTATATTCGGGATATTACCCACGTCTGCGTGTATACAATACCGCTGTACATGAAATCAATCGGACACAAATGTAAACATTTTCGAATATTCGAATAAATTATTGTTTCCGGTCGAATACAATAATATTTTGGCTAAATAAATATACGATATATTGTATAGAGCGTAATATAATGTTACTCATTATTGAATTGTACTCGAATTTCAAACGAATCGGATTTCTATCGCGACCGTATGAATATATTATTATACGGATAATTACGGAATTCGAATTACTGTACGCAGTAAATATTGGGCCGCGTTAATTGCCCAAAATGCGTTTATGGAAGTGCTTCGATCGAAATTTCGTCTCGTAAATTATTACACGTAATGAACTGAGAGCCCGACACTTGATTATTGAATCATATTACGATCCCTTGGAAAAGTTAACCTAGAAATTAATGGGGTCCAAATGTTCTCGTGCGACTCAACGAGAGCATAATTCAAGCGCGAAACAATTTCTTTTTCTTTTTCTTATGTACTTATGTTGTTTAGAACTACATAATATATATATATATATATATAGGCTATGATTTTAAAGAGAACATATATAGTCGGTATAAATTATTTAAAATTGAATTTTTGCCAACAGTTTTAGTAAAATAAAATGTTAAAAACCGCGCAATAAATTATTATATTTTAACATAGTAATAATACACACATAATACAAATAATATTAAGTGGATTCGAAACGGAACAGAGGGGTTGGGGGGATTCCCTAAATGTTCATTGTCTACGACATACGCGGGGAATATTTGCCGGGCATAAGTTACCACTTTTTCGGCATTCAGTCGTTAATTTCCAAAAAAAGGTGTGCAAGTCATATCACGAAACTAAGAGCCTCGGTTCGTGATAATATAAGAACGATGTTCTTATATTGTTATAACGCGAGTCGATGAAAAACTACGATGAGTTTAGAAAAGGCACAGGGCTGAAGGAAATGGAAGAATCAAATCCGATACGGGCCCAAGGAATTTCGTGTCTAAAGTGTAAACTAATTTAACCCAACCACGAGGGGTTTATATAACGCAGAAAATTATCCCGGTGACAATTTTTTCCGAAAACATTGATTATGTGGATGCGTTAATCTGAAATTGAGACACCGTCGGAACGCTTGCTAATAAATAAATACAATTTTTAGACAAATATCCTCTATTCGAATATGTATTTAATGAGGCTGGGGTTCTTATTTGAAAAATCCAAGTGTATACATATATTTAAGATATAATCGGTAGGAGTGGAAATTAGTAAATATTCTTGAAATAAAGCTTAAACAAAATTTCATAGTTAATGATTGCAAAAAAATAAAAAATAAATAAATAATCGAATTTTTTCCATATAGAATCTACCCAAAATTGTTTTTTTTTTCAAAATTCTAACCTTATTTTCGGTGCAAACACGGGTTCCAAGTGTATAACTAAAGTGTCGACGAGTATGGACAATGCAGGAAAATAAAACGGTAAAAATTTGTTCCGAAAACATCTTCATTTGCTGATAAATACGATAAAGTATCTTAAAAATTTAAAATTAGTGCCCCGTGATAAGAACGAGAAATTAACCAATGAGAAAAACGTCGTATTAGGCCATTGTTCGAGTGCCGAAAACGCGGTGTAATATTTTTTTATCGGGTCGTTCGATTTTTGCCGTTTATTTTAGAGGGGAGGTGTATAAAAAGTCGCGTTTGCCAAAACCGTCGTACTACGCAATACCCTAAGTACGTATATCTATGATTTTTTTTTTTGGACATACGATTTTGTATAATATCGTTATATCTCCGTTTGTACATTTCGATGGGGCACAGTCTTCGTCAATACTTTCCCGATTTCTGTCTATGTTTTATGCCCGCGTCTTAAATGAGGCGGCGGCGGCGGGCTGCGGACAATATTATAACACGCTGTGTGCACTCTCCGGAAAAAAAAAAAAAAAAACTTGCGGCCCCTCAAATCAATAATATAATAATAAATTATTTTATCTTGTACACTGAAAAACGGTTATCGTTAATAATACGTAGATAGGTAGGTATGGGTGATTTTTTTTTTCGCAGAGGATTCCGAGTAAATTTGATCTGCGTTGTTTTTTATCCCGATCGTTATACCTCCGTTTGAGATTATATGTTTCAATCGGTCTTGGGACTGTTTTAATATTTTCACCTCTACTCCCTTCAAGGCTTAAATTATGACTCTGGATTTTCTCGATTTGCAACGTCTAAAAACAGATATAATAATATGTTTATGACCTCCATTGTTCTATAACATCGTAAACGGTATTAATATTGCGCAAATCAACGTTTTTATTCGAATCGATGTTTGGAATGATTGTATGGGGAGGGGATGAGGAATCGTATTTGAAAAAAAACGTTTGCACATTTATGCACAGTAGGAGCGAAAACTTGAAAATAGTCTCGGAGGAATAAGCTTAATAAAATCCTTCGAGAATATCGCTGGATTACGATAAAATAACCACTCAGTATATTGTAAACGGATTTTCTAGTCTACCCATAGAATCTACTCAATTTCTTTTCGTTTTTTTTTTTTTTTTTTTCAAATAATTATAGCGTACCTATTACTCGTGTATAATATTATATTCATCCGTTTTATTCCGAATATAAATACATAAGGCTAACTGGCCGGGAATATTTTATAACGTTTCCTGTGCACTGCGCCCCGAGTGACGACGGTGCTTAAAAAATTATAATTTCAGCTTGACCTACATAAATACGGCAATGAGACTTTTTTTTTCTTCTTCTTTTTTTTTTTTTTTGTCTTAACCAACGTCACAATAATGTACACTTCTATATATAAACATATACAACGTAGATAAAAAAAAAAAAAAAAAAAAAAACATTTTCGAAAACACTATATATACATATCGTTGTAATAACAATTGCAATAGTAATATTGTAGCGTTCGATCGATAACGATTATATCTGTATTTTATACACGATCGATTTGTACAATTTTTTTTTTATTTTCTTCTCTTTTCAGGATGTCGATCGTCATCAGTGCGGCCGAAATCGCCAACAAAGTACTACTTCCCGTGTGAACGGCGACTCGTCCGACGACGACGACGACGCCTCAACGGCATTCGCACTGGTAAGTCATTGCTACGTCCGCCGGCCCGTGTTTGTGCCGGCACGATAAAAAAAAAAATGTAAAAAAAAAATTACTATACGCGATTTTGTACCAGATTTTTGTTGGCGATCCCGCCGTCCGTTATTGTACTGTTAAAAAAAAAAAAAAAATACTAGCTGAATACACTTTAGGGCGCGTTTCGACGACTATTTGACGGTGGCCCGATTAGATTAGTTCCTTACGTGACCTTTGGGCTATTAGCGATTATTATTCCCGAACGAAAGTCCGTCTCCGGAGTGCCGTCTAGAGGCGCGTCAAGGGTTTTGATGACGTATATATATTTTAAAAACACGAGTTTTTTTTTTAATAATATTTTTTCAAAATAGCATATCAAAGGTTTAGAAAAAAAAAAAAATAAATAATGACGTAAAGAAAGATAGAAGAGACGTATTTAACATTTAAAGAGCATACCCTTGTAACTTTTTCTTTTATACAAAGTCGACTTTTCTCCGATCGTACGAATGTAAAGTAAATATACTACAAACAGTATAATAAATTGTTACTTTTGCCATTTAAACGGCGACGCATGAATAATAATATTTTTGAGTTATATTAAAAAAAAAAAAAAAAAATGTCCTTTGTTATTTCAAAAAATTAAGCTGTTGTTCTGTAATCACTATAATCGTATTTTTCTCAATTTATTTTTGATGAGTTTGTATAATAATTTTGAATTGTAAATGATTCAAATAAAATAATACTTATATACTGAGCACAGTTATCTTAAATTATATTCAAAAAAACACACATGTTAAGTATCATAAAATAGACTTTGATTTAAAGAATTTTCAAGACTTTTTTCGTTATTCTAACTGTGTTTTTCGTGTTTCGAATTTCATAAACTCGTATTGTAAACGTTCAAAGTAAAACAATATTAAGAAATGTAGAAATACACGAAGATTTGTTCTTTGTTTAGAATATTCTGAATAAATTGCTCTAAGAGTACAAAAATATTCAACTATTCTATTTAAACGTTCTACGATATTCTATTATAATAGAATGCATTTATGTTATGGAGTTTTAGATTATTGAAATTATCGCGTTCATTAAATGAATGCCAATTAATTCATTTTTTTTTTTTTATACATTTCTCAAGAGTACTATAAAATATTGTTCATGCGTACTGATACGTTATAAAACCTTGTATTTCCTTTTTTTTTTTTGTTATTCTTAGTCTTTAGAAAATAGGAAATATAACGTAGGCAGTAGAGTGTTAAGTCCGAATCGGACTTTGTTTTATTATCGACGCGAGATATTATTTTCGACTGAATCGTTTCCGGCCATGTCAACGTCTACATTTCTATTAGAGTGTTTCGGACAGTCTATAATATTGTTTAATAACCTCCCGTCGGTTACAGTTAAGTGTGTCCGTAAGTTGAACTTGTTGGTTCGTGTTCGAATTCGTATTACATTTCACGTGTACGAGGTTATCGGACAAGTCTAGCACGATAGTTATACATACAGGGTGATTATTTCCTCACGAACAAACGGATATTTACAAAAAGTGGCGAAACTAGGTAAGAAACTAGCGAGGGAGAAATAATTTATTCGCCAAAATCAAAAACACGAGGGGCGGTGTAAATATATTTGTATTCTATGTATACAAAATAATTAAAGATTAATTTTTTAATGATTAGTATTCTTAGTTTTGTTTTTCAGATAATGCGTTAACGTTAACAGTACGTCAACATATTATAAAACAGGGAAAACGCAAAATATAGAAACTTTTATAAAACAATTTGAGAGAAAAATATTTTTATCTTATGAATACAAAAAGTGATTATTTTTTTATTTTAGACGATTCAGAGATTTATAATATTGTCATACCTGAGGGGCAGGGAGCGGCAAAATGATACCCACAAATATTTTTTTGGGAGGGTAAGCTCCCCCTTGCCTCCCACAATTACGCCATTGTCTACAAATGTTTTGATTACACTTACCTTTTGATTTTGCCGGTTATTTTATTTATGTTTTTTTATAATCGTTACCTACAAAAAATTATTTAACGATCTTGTTACGTAAATATATTTTTGAAATTTCTCCATAAACAAGACTAATATCGGACAAAATGTAAACTATTACCGTTTATGAGATATAACGGTTTAAAATTTAGGCCGAAATAGTGTGACGGAATGGTAATACATTTCTTATCTGTGTTTCGATACTTATAAATAAAATGTTTAAAAAAAAAAAAAAAACCACCCTGTATACTATAATTCTGAATGCAACTTACCCCTCGAAATTGGATTATATTCGTTTGTGTGTGTAAAACAAATATCATAGAACAATGGTCTATTTGATTGTCGTTTGGAATGGGTCGTTGTCGTCAAATTTATCGTACGGAAATAACGACCGTATACTAAATTTATGGTATTTTTTATTATATATTTTTTTAAGATTGTAAATCGCATTGTTTTTTTTTTTTTTTTTTTGGCAAAGCACTCAAATTGATCAATACAATCTATTTTTAGTCGTGATAAATTGTTTTTTCGTTGTTACTCCGCGACTTTTCCGTATAATTATTACATTTTCTAATCTTTTAACGCGTTCAATTTAGTTTCCATTTTAATGTTTTATACATTTTTGTTTGTTTGATCAATGTTACGTATTTGAACTAGAAAACTATATGTATATAGCAATATATATTATAAATAAGGTAGTGAGTTGAGGTCATACATTTTAAATGCTTTGCTACGTTTTCACAAAGGTAATTTTTTTTTTTTTTTGTCAATTCTGTCATTGCGAAGTAATTCTGTCATTTGCCGAGTATTTTATACATATTTAATTAATAAATAAACTCGAGGATTGAGTATAGGTTATTCATATTTTATATAATATACAATATTGTATAAATACCACAAATAAATGTTTGTTTTCTTTAAAATTTATCTCAAAATGTGTCAACTATTCCTACCCACGATTTATTTTATTGAACAATTGGACATTTAGCGTTTTTATTTATTAAAAATTAAATAATATTTTTTAAATGTATATATACTCTAGAATGACTATATAAAATATAAATATACTTCATTGTTTTCAAGACTTTCAAAATCACCTGAACTTTCCGAAAACTCTGTTTCTTTCACTAAAATTACATACGATTTTGACTCATATTTATTTTTTGTTTTTAATCTCATAGCTCTTATTTTTTTTTATGCGTTAATGTCATATCAACTCCTAGATTGCAACCGGGACGACCTTGGGTTGTCTTTGTGAGATTAAAAATTCTTTATCGGAACACGTTGTTAACACGTCTAAAGCGTTCATATGCGCTATGTCGAATAATTTTTCTAAATTTTGCTCATAATTTCTTTTCTTTGTTTTTATAAGTTTCAAATTCACAATTCTTACTTTTTTCGAGATTTTTCCATACATCATATATTTTTTTTAATTTCTTCACGCAGTCTACCTTGTACTTTGTTGGTATTCTGGATTTTTTTAAAAAAATTAGACTTCTCTCTATTATTAAAATGGCACTTTCAGATAATGTCAGTTTCACAAATTGTATTTTAAAGAATAAAATCCTTAAACAGACCACCTATATGGCATTTAATTGATTATAGAAAAATAGAAATACTGATCATTGAACGTATAGTATTGCACAATAGACTTCAACGTCGTCATTAAATATCTATTACACTGGGTATAAAAATTGGAGATAAATAATTTATCTATAATAATTATTATCCATCATAATATGATAATATCAAAAAAGAAATATTATTATACCTGGAACCTAGCAGATAATTTATGAATTATGAAATATAAAACGATGTCTAGGTAGAAGACGACCATGTTTATTTGTATTTTGTTTTATTATTAACCGTTAGTAAAGTATAACAAAATACCTATAAATTGGACAATTTTAATGAAATTGATTTTTTAATAAAAAATAATAGACTTACGGTAAATTATATAAATATCTATTTTAAAGGCAATGTTTTTTTCTACAGTTAAGATTCTATCGGTTTTTAGACTAAATTTATTATTTTTAAACTTAAAATGGAATAATTACAAAACAATCCCTTTTAATCAAATTTCAACCCCTTTACAGAGGGGAAGAGGATGAGCAATAACGACAAAAATAAACCAAAATAACTCTTTTATAACAATGAAAAATTGAGGGGGGTTTTTCTCAAAAAATACCTTTTTTTTTTTTGGTAAAAATAAAGACCAGCCTAATATATATATATATAATTATAACATGGCATTTTTCAAAAATAAATCACAAACAGTTATTATTTAAATTAATCTATAACAATAACGCAAATTTTTAAATATGTTAAATAGGTATTGACTAAATTTAAGATTATAACTTAGAGATTTAAACTTTTAAGTTTTTGGGGGTTTAGTCGGTAAACTGTCGGTAATTTTAATCATGAAATTTCCCTTTACAAAATTATATATTTTATACGAAAAAAAATGATAAAGAATATCCTACTAGTTGTATACAATTATTTAAAATATACAAAATACATTTTATTAAAGAATTGCTTTACTGTATCTACCTATATTTTTAGTTTTCTTCTTAATTCACTGTCCTTAGAGAAGCTTTGTGTTTCCTACAGAAACCTCACATTATTCTCAAATAAGTATTCATTTATTCTCTTTTCTTACAAAAAAAAAAAAAAGAAACTACTGTATATTATTTTACCTACCTATTTGTTAATTTTGTTTTAGAATATTAAAACATTTATACGCAATGTATTTGTATGTATAAAATAGTAATTTAAAACCGACAATTGAACACTTTAGACAATTGAACCATTTTGCTATACCAATAATATAATATATGAGCAACGTGTGAAGTGTGATATTTAACATATCACAATAGACCTTGCAAATGCACATAATGTTATTGATGGGAATGAATAGATGGACGAGTGGAGTATAGATGATAGAATATGGAATGGGTTTGTATGGGCGGTTTTTCCGGTAGTCGATAAGACGAGAGAGAACAGACTGAGGCGATTCCTGACACGTGATGAGAAGTGATGGGTCTGCAGAGGCTGTAAGAATAGTTTTATAAATGATTGTGGCTGGAAGAGGAAAACCGAAAAGGAAATTGTCTGACACGATTGACAGTGTGATATGCTGAATAACTGCCGGGTTGAGTTTAAATGATGTGTGGAGACCGAGTCTAGAGGAGATTTATATAGGACCACAATGGCGGCCTATCATTTATCAGAAAGACGCGCGCTCCAATACGAGAAGTTTAGCAAAATCCAATGATTTTAAATGTTTACTCGAAAAATAGTAAAAAAAAAAAAAAAATACGTTTGTTATTTTAATTTTTTATTTTGGTCTCTATACGTATATATATTATAATTAGCCGGTTGATCATTAACGATAGAAACAACCGATTATTGTCCCGTCTTGTCGCGAACCGATATTTTTTTTCCAAGCCATTAATAGGCTTTAAGCAACTTTTCCACCTATCCCTGTCTAGGGAATCGTCCAGTCCTGCTCATCGACCGCTCTTGTGTTCACCGTCACTCTGTCGTTGTCGACGACTTCTTCCGCCGCGTCCAGATATATATATTCCATCGCCGCATATTTTACGGGCCCGCCACACACGCGTCCGGCCTTTTGACGTATAAAATATTTTTATCGCCCGGATTTATTATACCACCGCTCCGGATCTCGTAGTTCTCATTCTCTCGCAGTCATTATCGGCGTGGTATTACGTTTTATATTCCGCAATAACGTTTTATTGTTTTTTTCGTTATTATTTATTTAACGGGGCAAATATTATATTATATTGTTCGACTTTACAGCGCACGCGGGGCGGGCGATTAATACATCATACACAATATACCACCGACTAAATATTATCGTCACCGATGTGCCGCCGAGTCGGATTGTCCCCTTTCGCGTCGCACGGCCCCGCCGTTCCCGCGGTACAAACCCTTAAACCGTGTACCCTTTTACGCGGCATAAATATTATACGGTATAAAAATGATTAAAAAAAAAAAAAAAAAAAAAATATATATATATATATACACAGTATATTATACCGCTTGACCTTAATCCCGGTTTATTCACGTGCGCGCGATTATACGCAAGCGTAGCGTACCTACGCAATACGCGCAGAATGAGAGACGCGCGCGCGCGTATTATCCCGTCATCCGCAATAGTTTTGATCGTTGTACAAGTTGACGGTATTTTTATCGCGTTGTTAATATTACATTTATCATTATTAATATTACTATTATTATTTCCTTCTCCACCTGGCACCCATCTCCTACATATTATAATTATTATTGCTTATAGTGGTTATAATCGCGATAAAAAAAATAAAAAATATTATATTTATAACGGACGTTACCGTGATATTATCGTCGGCCCGCAATACGGAACAACAATAGCAATACATTCAAAATATATTACACTTCGAACATTTTTGGAACGCAATCTAAAAACAAAAACGAAAAAACCTAATGTTAAGTTTGGGGGGGGGCGGCTTAATGAAACTATAGATAATATATACGATGTTAGGTAACGTGGGTTTATCGTTATTTGTCGTCCGTTTATATAATTCGCTCAAAGGAATAAAATATTATTATTATTTTTTTTTTAAATATGTTGAATATTTCAATACTTTCGACAAAATGTACGTTAAAAATATTCAGAATATTTAAAAAGTATTTGGATTACTACCCGTGTCTGAATTTTTGTTTTCAAACAACGTCTCTATAATCACAATTATTATTCCGTTTCTCGGAGATTTTATTTCGGGGTCGTACGCCATATTATCTTGTCGTTGGTTTTTTATTTTATTTTTTAATAGTCAGTTTTTGCATAGGTTAACTGTAATAATAAATATGTTAATATGCGATTTCCCATTTAAAGTAGATATTTAAATACACAATATTATTCGTGCAAGCAATAGTATTTTATTTTTTTTAAATTACATACCTATGCATATATTATGCACAATCAGAGTTGTTGTTATGATATTATATAATAAAATTACAAGTATACAATTCCCTATACTATTGTATATTAAATCAGTTGTAAATTTATTCACCACGAATATTATTGTGGAAAAAAAAACAAACTATTTTATTAATATTCGCATAAATTATAATATCAAGATGGAAAACGAAATAGGTATACCTCTAAGTTTAATAATTTTTAAACTTTATGTTTAATGCCTAATAAAAAATAATTGTTAACATGTAATTATAATATATGTTAAAAGTATATATTAGTTATATTAACGAATAAATAATAAATAATAATGTTTTTAAGTATATAAGGTATCGCGAGAATCGAGTTGACTTAGGAAGTATCGAATTCTAAATTTAAAAATTAATTATTCGATATATAAGTGTAAAAAAAAAAAATAGATACATGAACAATTATGTATTATAATATATCTATATATAAGTATTTATTTTTTATTTTTTATTTTCATTTTTTAAATACAATAACGATTGATTTTAAATGCAAATAACATTTTTTTTAAACATAACTTTACTTTCTGAAACGAAAAAATTAAATATTATAAAACCGTTAATGTTTGTGTATGAATACTTGCATTTCATTTTTTTTTTTTTTTATATATTTTAAAAGTAATTTCTTTTTGATCGCGTTTCAAATAGGTTTCAGAATATTTTATTATAACATAAGTATGAAAAAGTACCTATATTATTGATAGTATTTTTTTGTCTGATATATTTGTACCGATAAGAAAATATCAAGTGTAGTAGTATACGTATTTCGTTCAGACTTAAAAATAAAAAATTAATGCCTCTCCAGTAAAGAAAATAAAAGGTACAAAACTCGAAAATGATTGAAATAAGAGAGAAAAAAAAAATTTTATTTGAATAGTAACGAAACAGTTAAATATGCGAATTCGAAGTAAATAAAAACAAAAATGTCCACATTTATTATCAACTATATATATATATATATATATATATATTGCAATAATATTATAGCTATATTTTTGAACTGATTTATACGTTCGGTGTAATAGGTAGTGGGGTTTTTTTCTTTTTTTATCGGGAACGGTACTGGGACCACACCTCGGCCGGGTCGTATTACACAATTCCTACGAGATATAGAAGGTGGTACAGACAAAAGGGATCCTCGCCTCTACATATATATAGTCTCTCTCTCTCTAATTAAATATGCAAAAAGCTCGGTCGTACGTAATAATAATGAGAATGGGGTTGGGTCGAGTGGCCTTGTACGTATGTGTATGTGTGTGTGTGTGTATACGCGTCATCTGTCCTAAAAGAACTATCCTGTTTATTCATTAACACACAATGGCTGTACAGTACGAATTGTTTGCAATATTCGTCCGGCCACTTTATAAATTCATTAAAAATCCTTTATATATATATATATATATATATATATATTAAGTATACTACGGACGTAGTGTACTGTCTTTATCTTAAGTACCTATATAGTATATGTATACTAGCTGCCTTCACCCGGCCTTGCTCGGGTCAAGTCCATTTGGTTATCCAGAATCGTCTAACTGTCCCGCATATCATCTTTTTAAAATTCAGAACGTACTGTGAAATGAATGTATTGGTTTTATTGTGATGTGTGCTTTTTTTTTAAATTCGTTTTTCTGTCTAAATCTAATTAAACGTTTTTTATTATTATTTTTTTTTTTAATTCCATATTACTTTTAAATTTTAAGTTTCAATACATTTTGTTTGCATGACACACGTACAATTGAATATGGGAACAACATTGGACGGTTAAGTCTAAACCTGCAAGTTTAATGTATGACCCTGTTCCTTATTTATAGTCATCGAAAAGCATAATTTTACGGGAAGTCGGAGCCGTCTAAACTAAAATGATAGATTGGTCGGTATCATTGGTATTTGAACAATTAAGACCGTTTCTCTAGCTCCACAGCCATTAAAGATCGTACACTCAAGCAGTCAATTTTTTAAAGATTTTATTCCTCGAGTCCTTGCAAAGGAATTTGATCACGTGGAGCTACATTCTAAAGTAAAAACATTCACTGTTATACGGATGAACTACATATATCCTGCCAATGACATACGTTTTTTTTATTCCGGTATAACACTCGACGGTGGTTTCTCGTTTTCTTTGTTGGAATATTTTAGTAGATTATCCATCGGTCTGCATATGTATTGACCGGATTGAAATTATTTTACTTTATTTCGAGAATTTAAACTAAATGTAGCTAGATTACATTATTGTTCGTGTATTTTGTGGGGGAGGATTACTGATTTAGCGTAACCAAACTCGCCGTTTTATTCTGTATACTATTTGGTTTCCATGGTAATCATCAAATTTTACCGTTTTTTTAATTTTATCCGTATCACCTAACCACGATAACAAAATGATTTGATCGACCGTTGTACTAAAAATACCAATAACCCTGTGTCAGCCTCCTTTGCAAAACCTACAGGTCCAATTGTGAATATAAACTATCCAGCGACCCATTTAAACACGCACAAACAATCCCATCAAAATCAGTCAAGTCGTTTAGGAGGAGTTCAGTTACATACACACTGACAGAAGAAATATATATTGTATGAGTTAGATATACTGCAATTTGTTTAGTCAATTTATTGGAAAAAAAAAACGAAATCAGTCTCAATATAATATACATAAACCCCCCCCCCTAGTATATATATATTTTTTAAATCTGTCGACATTATTTTAACGTAAAAATATCAAATTATATATATATACTTAAACTCGTAATATAATAATGGACACACCTAGTTGTAAATTTATATACCTAGAATTAAATATACTATTTAAAAACTGGCGTTTGAACGTATAATATACACCTATATAATACGAGTAGGAGGTAAATGTTGATTGAAAAATCAATAGAAATAACTTTATCCCGTTTCCCCCAAATAATGAATTTCACTATTGAAATCTGTCGCAGTGCCATTGATTTTAGACCACGTGTTGATTGGATGAGTTTCGCCGCGATAGCGTTCGAACAAATGCATTCGGATTGACGTGTTCGATATGAATATATTGTGACTGAATACAATGGACGATTTATAATTATATATATTTATAGTTTCTACATTGGTACCTATCAAATCATGATTATACAATCGCAAAGGAAAACCGAATTTATTTTGTTATATTTCGGTTCGCTCTAATTGAAAATAGTTTTTGCAATATTGACGGAAGTTATAAAATGAAATGTTATTTGTTTTGGAACAGTAACAATCTATAGTTACAGTATTATAGTATTATTATATCTTATTTATATCTTAAAGTTATACGTATTACATATTTTTGTATGTACTAGGATCATTTTTTAAATTATAATTAATTCGCATTTAGCGAACGTTTTCAACGTTCCTAAACCGCGGTATCGGTGTAAAAACGTGATGTTTGAAATAAATAGCCAAAGAGCTTGTATACTTAAATGAGACATTGATATGGGGGCGTTAAAATGAAAAAAAAAAAATAAAAAAAAAATAGAAACTGCATAATTTTACCATGATTCAGGTTAAATATTATAAAATTATCAAACGGCGCTTAGAGTATGCAATTTTATTACAGCGGTGTATACAAGCACGATAATGATAAAATGTTGTTGGCGATATTTCGATAAAATAATATTCTTCGTGATAAACGGTATTATCGACTACGGATTTGAATAGATGGACGGCCAAAGTGTTAAGATCTTTGATGATAAAACATGAACAAACTAAACAGATTTAATCAATTAGGTGAACTCGTATTTTTTTGCGGAACTAAAAATTACGTATATTATAATAATGTCAGACAGACATATTAAAATATGTAGGTCAATGGTTAAACGTGACGGTAGAAGAAATTAAAGTGCGTATGCATGCTCGCGTCAGTGTACTATCTGCGTGAAATTGAAAATTATAACGCAAATCAAATTGTTTCGGCAGTGTTTTCAGAGATAATTAAAAACCGTTGTATGCGATATAATTATTTTAAACTTTATCGGTATACAGTATATATATATATATACATAAATCATAAGGTGTAAGTAAAAACTAATATTCGCATAGAAAACCGACGGAATATTAATTTTAATTAAATCGGTAAACCGTGGTATATCCATGCGTACAAATACGCATTATGGCTTGAGTTTAAGTTCAAAATAATCGATATTTACGGTACAATAACTCGAGTTATTATTGATTAAAATTATTCAAAGAAAATAAATAAGTTGTTAAAAGATTAATACTAATATGTATATGTACTAGATATTAATTAGATAATATATATATATGATTTACACTGCAGAGCAATTGACGATCTAGTTTTACAAAGATCTCGAGTATATTATTAAAAATACATTATATATGATATATTACGGAACGAGTTTTAATGTGTTTATTGTTATTTTTAACGTATTGCATTATTTTGTTACCAGGAGGATCAACTAGTCAGAGTGTTGGAAAAAAATACCGAGCTAACCATCCAAAATACAGATCTACACAAACAAGTATTGCAACTTCAACATGTGAGCGAACCTAGAATACATAATAATAATATCACACTAATATATATATATACATTTTATAAAACACTTAATTTTATTTGAAACTATATTTGGCTAGAATATAAAATATTTTTTCGAAATTAAAATCACTGTGTGGTTTACGATGTTTTGCAGGCCGCGAGAACTTTACAACAGGTCTGTACACACCCTCACACAATCATACACACGCATATTATACACCCTACAACTACACATACAAATATGCCCGTAAAACAATTGTTGTTTTTTTCCATTAGTCAAAACGGACAACTAGTTTATCCGTGTTTAATGCATCCCCGTCAAATACCTATACTCGAATATAGTTGTATAGATTTTGATATTAGTAAACCGCCGGCGAAAATAAATCGTTTGAATGCAGTCCGCATACCCGTTAAAAAATGTTTTCCACAGATACTATTAGTCGTTTATTTCAAACGAATCTTTTTTACATTTTTTTTTTTTTTTTACTCTATACTTGCGCTACGAAATTATTTTATTGATCGTAATTAATTCTGTCGGTATAGGTGAAAAAGGGCTCCGGGCTGAACTCTTCAGTATCAGCCCGGGCGAATGCCGATCAAGAAATCGATGAGATCCTCAAGGTGAGAATGAACGAACGCATTGATCGAATGTGTCTATCTGTGGATAGTTTGATATATGAACATAATTATTGTCAACGCACGTTTTGTTAATTTATACCGCTCTATTGTAGTTGATGCAAGATGCAAGCGACAAAAAGAGAGCGTTGGAAAAAGAACACAAAGAATGCGTTATTCAGCTTCAAGATAAACAGCGCGAATTGCAGAATAGATTGTCGAACATCAGCTATGCAGAGAAGACCAGGCTGTGCGAACACATCGAATCATTACAAGTAAATAATAATCACCTAAAATCATATAACCGTATCAATTGTCTAATGCATACCGAATTGCGTGATTTATATTAATATTTTGCCGGTGTTTGATTTTAGTCTAAGGTTCGAGAGCTGGAAAAAAAGATGGAGCTGGAGAACGTCAAACAGGAGGAGTTACAGTTGGAATTGGAACATCACAAAAGGTCGTCGATGCGATCGTCGTACAAGCCTACTGATATGGCGTTAAACTCGCCCGCAGAGTCAACTTCGTCTAGCGGAGATCTAAGTAAATTTTTGTTGAACACGACATTCGAATTTATTTAGTTGATATCGAAAATACGAAAACGATATATCATATTATTTTCGCATTAAATGTATTTGCATTACGTTAAAAACGTGTACTTAATAAAAATTACCGTTTTACAGGGTCGAATCATTCTTTGAACCATTCTTCTCTGCCCACATCGTTAGAGCACATGTATTCCAACGATCAACTGAGGCAACACAGACTGCAATCCGCTGGTACGTGAAGATTATTATTATTTTTATTTTTTCATTCGAGAATAACGTTATGATATTTAATGATAAATAGGAGACGTGATGGAAACGATGAGCGCGAACAGAACGAGTATGGCGAGTACGAGTAGAGTGTCGGCTTTACCGTCGGAAATCGATCGTATAATGGCGAAAATCGATCAAGACAATCGAGTGTTGGCCGAACTCGACAAGACAAGATCCACTATAGGTGAGAATAATAACGGATTTCAATAAAGTCAATTTTATAATGTAAATATGAAAAGAAAAAAAGAAAAATACAGGATGTTTAATATATATATATATTTATCAATATGCAAACTCGTTGTTGAAATATTACCTTTGCATTCGTCGTTAATCGTTAATTTATATACAAAGTAAAAAAAAAAAATTGCATATTTAATACGGGTCAAATATAATTATATTATATATTGAACACCCTGAATGCATATACATATAAATAAAAAAAAAAAAAAAAACAGTTGCCGGGGGTCCTGGGCAAACAGCACCGCTGCATAAAGTCAAAATAAAAAGTGATAAAACGGATTCAAACACGGCACCGCTTCGGTCGTGCTTAAAAAAACGCAGTAAGTCGTGGACACATACACATACAAAAAAAAAAAAGTGCCTTACTTATATAGTTCGAAGAGTAGTTTTTTAGATTGTTCAATTTAAATTGAATGTCAATCAATACACGAATAAATAAACGACAATTATCTTTCTTACGTACAATAAACGATTTGTCAAATTTCATTCAATATTATTATTATGTTATTTAGATTATTTTATTATTATTAGCACTTACGCTTTTACATTTACATTTATAAATATTTATATATTTTATTTGAATATCTCTATTTAATATTTATATATTTTTTATTTTAATTATATAGAAAAAAAAAAAAAAAAAATTTGATACATAATCATATAGCACATATATTATATTTTATAGTTAGAATCGAAGTATTTACCGCGTAGGTATTTGCATCACGTGCATTATGGTTACCATTTTGTAGGCGTATGCGTATTTTACTGAACACATTTTCAAGAAAAAAAAAAAAAAAAAATTTGATCCATGTGCTTAGACATTCCTGCTATAGAAATGTATTTTTTTTTTTTACGCGTTCTGCGCGCACCGATTTTGACCAAACCACGATAGTTATGCATTATAAAAAATATATTCGATTTTCGAGTAATAATACGTATATTATTATTACAACGCCATATGCACGCGGGTTTGGTCAACTCCGGAATCAATACACAAATATCGTTAAGTCGTACATTGTTTAAATAACGTATAATATTTGTTTTTATATATTAACATCCGCGTCTCGTTGCGTCTCAGTGGCGTGGTGAGTACTATTATTTTAAACACCGAGATGAATATTACGAAAACTACTGATAATCACCCGGATCGCTTCACATTCCCCGTTTTGCATTACCACTAGAGAATGTCGTTACTAGACCACCGTTCGCCACGCCACTGGATGTGTTCGTCCAGTGTATATCAGTTTGATTCGCAACCGTCTCGATCGGTTTGTTCGCTATAATTTCAAAACAGTTGTTTAGTTATTTTTCTATTTAACTACTTAATTTTTCTACTTGGATATATTATCTACACTTGTATATACGCTATCTACAAAGATAATACGATCGTTACGTCAAATTCAATATAAAGTAATATATCATGTCAAAGTAAGTCTTTTGATATTTAACCGGCCCGTTTTAGGTTTGCCGACTGCCGGCATACTGCAGCAGGCGTCCGCCGCGTGTTCGATTCAAGAGCCGAATTATGCCCTGCCTCTCGCACCGCAACACAATATGAATTATCCGTACACAGAGGTATGTATCTAAGGATCTTTTGCAGTAGACGTTCTTGATTATTTGTAATAAATAGAGACGGGACGTTGATGGACTCGTAAAGTATCACAAAAAAAACCATACTCCCCCCCCCCAAAAAAAAGAGGCATTAATGATCTAAAATCTATTAAAAAATGTATCGATATTAATTGTTCACAAAAAATATTAGAGCAATTAAGTGTTATGTATTGAATCGTATGTATAGAAATTAACACGCGTTGATCAATTAAAACATATTTAAATCGTTTCCATCATTCCCCTTGTCTGGTACAAAACCGAATTGTTTTTAAAAATGTACACATTTTCTTTGAAATATAAAATGACCCCCAAAAAAAAAATATAAAAAAAAAATATGCAATACATAATTTATACATATTCCGATGGTTTTAATTTATGTATATTCCGAAACGCGAAACCACTTTTTAGTCGAGTACAGCGTTGTATACAGGATTATAAAGGGCGAGGGGAAAAAATGCAAGAGTCATCAACGTCTTATTATCTCTCTAATAGTATCGCTTTATTTTACTATTTGTGTTAAGCTTTATCGAGTGGTTCCCAGTCATCTCACACAGACATATCAACCCTTATCCATCGGCACATCGATGTTGCCAAACATAGGACCGTTGACCACTACGACTCCAGCTCTAGAAACAGTGTTATTGGCCCCCGGACAACAGTCCAGACTCCAACCCAAAGGTCGGATTATGCCCGCGATTCCCGGCATGATTAACGCTCAACAGGATATCGATTGTGAGTAAACCCGTATATATATATATATATATTATTACACTTTGTATTATTATCCAATATTTGTATAATTTCAGACCAAAATAACATTATCAATGACGCGTTGGGATTGAGCATGGACTCGACCAAACGTCTCGGCGAAAGACGAACACCGGATATGTTGGACATACCCGGAAAAGGACAGTGTTACGTTTATTGTGCGAGGTGAACGGGAATAAACGCAATATTCGCACGATGCATTTTGCTTAAATAACAATCGTAATAATAATACTGTTGTAGGTATACGTACGATCCGTTCTACTGTTCGCCCAATGAAAATTTCGAAGAAGAACTGCCGATTACGGCCGGCGATTATATTTTAGTGTGGGGCGGTAAAGACGAGGTATGTTCTGCAACGTTAACAATCGTACCTGTTTAAAACGAACCGTATAATATTGCTCGAGTTCGAATTTAGCATAGGTTATGGCTTGCTATCATGGTTGTTTTATTTTATTTTTCGGTCGAAAAATGGATGTTTGATCCTATTTTTCTCGTCAAATTCAAACAAATAATTTTTTTTTTTTTTTTTTTTTTGTAATTCTGTAAAACGATCGCATTTATAGGACGGATTTTTCGACGGTGAACTATTAGACGGAAGACGCGGTTTGGTGCCTTCTAATTACGTTCAACAGCTATACGGCAGAGATCTAGAAGATTTTTATCAATCTATAGTGGTCAGACTGAGGGAATGCGACGATAGCGCAACAACAACCGTTCCTTCGAACATAGAATACATGCTTCCAGGTGAAGATAAATATTAATATTTTGTCCGTCGAAATAAATTGCTAGAAAATTAAATACATTTGTTTCGAACGCAAACAGACGAACAGGTGAAAAGACTGGCTCAACAAGAATACAACAATATGTTAGAAGAACTACAGGAAGACGATAACGTGGACGACGATGGTGAGATTTTAAAACGACATAATATTTACTCGTATGATATATTCAGTTGATCAGCTTCTTATTTATAAAAACATTCTCATATTTGAACTATACATTCAATACATTCGGAAAGACATATTTGTGTATGTTAGTCATAAAGGTGTGATTTGCTTAGTATGGTAATATATACCTTCTAATAAGTACATGTGGAACATTAAATAACAAGTATCATATTATTTGTAGAAATGTAGGAATTTGGAACTTTATCAATTTTATTCGAGTTTTGGACGGGGGAATAATACACTCTAGAAGATATAATATTATATTATACTAGATACAAAAATTAGAGCTTTTTAGATATTTAAACGACGTGTGGGTAATATATATATTATTGTAACGTTAAAAATAATACTGAAAATGTAACCGTGCGTTGAAACCGAAAAAATAAATTCATTTAAAAATTCCGTAAATATTAGATAGTTGTATAGATAGGAAGAGTGTATATAATCGTATACATATTGTTGATAAAATAAAAACGATTTGTTTTTTTTTGTTTTTATACGATTATATGACGATAATCACAAAGCAACCGACATGACGATAAATTATTATGTATAGCGGTGTTACGATTTTGAAATCGTGTTAGTTCCATTATTATACCTGTATTATTTATTTATGATGGCGGCTGATGAATATTCTAGACTAGTGCACGTAGAACTAGCGTAGAGTAATAGCGTCTTGTTTTTTTGGGGGGGATTGGGGATTGTTTTTTCTGGGGCATCGTCACTGTTAGACATGTTCTTCTCGCTGCTAGTACCGGCGCCCAAGCAGCTGACTTTGGAAAGACAGTTGAACAAAAGCGTGCTAATCGGATGGAACGCGCCTTCGCCCGAGGAAGGCTGTCTGCCGGAATCGTATCACGTGTACGTGGACGGTAATTTGAAAACGACCATAAAGGCTACGGAACGGACAAGGGCTTTGGTCGAAGGAGTAGACTCAAACAAAGTAAGCAAAACGCGACGCCTTAATTGTCTATTACAAAAAATTAAAAAAAAAAAAAAAAAAAAACCCGAAATACAATATATTAGACATAGACATGCGCACGGGGGGAGGGGAGGACTTCGTGGTAGACTCAATTTTTACCGCTGAACCAGTTATGTTATCATGGTGCAGTTATCAACGTTACTTTATCTCACGGTTGTATTGATAACATATTATAAAGTAAAATACGAAATTAGTTAATTTACGATCTATATTTTTATTTTTATATATATACGTAAGTTGTATTTTTGGCGTTTATTAAATTAAACTAACCCATCATTTAATAAACGTATTGGTCCTCCCCACTCCGCGAATGAAATCCGCGCACGGCTATGATATTAGGTATTTAAATTATCGTGTTTTATTTTTTTATTTCAATTCGTTAAAAACTTTAATAACGAACAAACGAAAACGTATATACACTGCGCGTGTTTTATCGGAGGACACTCATTGTTCCAACGTTGAGGGTCCACGTTATTCTGTTTGTTATAATTAGTCAAAACCATTGCGACGAAAGGGGTTTGCGGAAACTAGCTGTGACTAGTTAAAACCAGTTTCGACGGATTTCGGGTTTTAACTGTAACATTTTTGTTTTTTTCTTTTCTTTACAATCCGAAAATTGGTTAAATGATTATTGACGTCTCTATCCATTTTTCCCTATCTTCCATCGCTTGCTTCAAAAATGGTGTTCTAGGCCTTACCCTTCCTGGTTTGCCTTCTATTTTCCCTCTATTGTTGCGGTTATCCAAGGACTATTTCTTATTAAGTTACTATTCCTTATTTCCAATCCAGGCGTATTCCATATTGATTGTTGATAATTCATTCTCCTAAAAACCTCCAACATATTTTACCTTTTCTGTTCGTGAAATTTTCAACGTTTTTCTCCAACACCATATTTCAAAAGGTTCTTTTTTTTGGGCTTTCTCGGCCTTCAGTATACTCCAAGTGTACGCTCCACATAGAGCTACGCACCACACAAAACTTTTTTACTAGCGTTTTTCTGGTATCTCTAGACTTACTGCGTACGAATTAAAACGATTTCTAACTGTAACATATATAAATATACATATATATTATTATCGTACGTTTGACGGTTTTACAGCCGCACAGAATCAGCGTACGGTCGGTGACGGCCAACAGGAGAACGTCACGGGACGCGGCTTGCACCATGGTCATCGGCAAGGAAAAGGAATTGCCTTTGCGACCGTCGCACGTAAAGGCCAGTCAAGTGACGTCCACGTCGGCCGTTATATCTTGGCTGCCGAGCAATAGTAATTTTCAACACGTGGTGTGCGTGAACAACGTCGAGCTGAGGACCGTCAAGCCGGGCGTATACAAACACACGATTACGGGTGAGAACAATTTAATCGGGTGGTTTTTTTTTTTGTTTAACGTAGACATCACGGAACACGCATATGTTTTGTTATTTTAACCGATTTTTTTTTTTATTATTTATTTATTTATTTATTTATATAGACAGGTAGATAACATATAACCCATTCGATCATAAAACAAATTGTACTATAATAATAATAATAATTATTCGTTATTGCGAGGGTCGTGTCAGAATAACGTGCTAGTATTTATTATAATATATTAATATCATTATTGTAAAAAAAAAAAAACAAAACAAATACACGTTGGCATGCGTCGGTTTATAATAATACTATATACGTACATATAGATACACGTTGACTAACCACGTACGATTATTATTATTTTAACCCGAAAATAAAAACACCGTATCGTGTTTAATACCCGCCCCCCCCCTGCCAGGGTTGGGCATTATATACAATACAAGCATATATTAAATACGTATCTTAGACGGTGTTGGGACGTAGGATAAGTGATATTTATACGCACAAAGATATGAGATAGTCGCTCCTAAATCATGTAGATATACAGATAAAGATAACGAATATTATCAGCGGTCGAGTGGAATTTGTAAATATTATTATTTTCAAAAATATTTATTTATTTTTCAATTGTCTCTATTGTTGTTGTCGTCGTTAAGAACACTGTAGTTGAATAAAAAGGAACATTTTTTTTTTTTTTTGTTTGTTTATTTTATATACATAATTACTGAACAAAAATGATTATAGTTTTTGTTCAGATAGATATCAAAACGTTCATCTGGACAAGATAAAATATTAAAAAAAAAAAAATATTATCTAGACAAGCCTCAACACTAATCTTAGATACGTATTGTATAATCGATATAATTATTTTGTTATATGCATCCGAGCATTTCATAACATTTTAATGAATGAAAGATACTCGATACATTAAAGAGGTATAGGCGCAGTGCCGCAACAATCTGGGGGTACTGGCGATTATTCTATTACGAAACTCTAACTATATTTATTAGTACTCTATAGATAAATAATACAGATCCATACACTCGGTAATTGGGAATCAGTCGGTATCAACACAACATTGATATATATATATATATATATATTTATTTGTTTTAAATAAATTGAATCGTTTCAAAATAATATTTATCCGCGTGTTATTACAAAATAGTAATCGTAACATAAATATTTAAATACGAATAAATATTTATTGATTAAACATTTAGCTGTTAAATTATATTTTCAAAATATTTCGATGGTTTTTACTACCTCTTAGTTACTTGTATGTTTTGCTGTTTGGCTACATAAATCATTTAAGTACGTTTAGGAAGCCATATATATCATAACCTAGCCGTCATATATAATATATAGGCAAAAATATTACAATTTATAGAATAGGTCATTTGAATTTTCGAGTAAATTTGATTAATTATACAATATTAATTTCACAAGTTACGTACCAATACGTACGTAAAATTGTTATAATGAATTTTAATGTATCGAGTATTTAGTATTTAAATACATCAAATGTATTGCAATTCGTGTAAAATAAATATCTACAATATCTTGTATTTGGATACTGAATATCAATGTGTCTTGTACCTTGTATCTAGTTACTCGTTTTAAAGGATCTTGCCCATCCCTGGTTGTACCTACGAACATCATACCATCTACTTATAATATTTATTTTTAACTGAGTAAAACAGTAATAATTATAGCCTGCAATTTATTTAGAATTAACGTTGTAGTTTCATAGTCCGATATATAGAATAAATCAAACATTTTAATGTTTGAGTATTTCATTGGTAAATTGTACAAGTTACGAACACACCTATTACCATGTAAAAAAGTCATATTGTTCTTGATTAGTAATTTGTACTATTATACATATATAATATAGACGTTATATAAATAATATACGATGCAGTGTTTGGAACGCAGTTACTGAGGCTCTCTCAAACTCGGTCGAAATCTCATTTAATTTCGAAAATATCTTAAACGATAGTTTTTTAATTACTATAGTTCACGATAGTTTTTATAAAATATCGTCGCGGATTTTATTCAACATTATTCTCGTCACTTTGATTTTCCATCGGTTGACGCAGATTATTTTTAACAGAAACAAAATCAAAATAAGTTTAGTCGTCCGCGTACGACACAAATTCGATTGCATAGTACAAAACGGTTTATTAATATTTGTTTTTACCTACGCCATTCCGAGCTCGTTTAGGAAATTTCAATGCGTCCATTCCAAACACTGGCTTACCTCTAAATATCCTACGTGCATGTCATACGATAACAAAGTTATTATAACAATGCAACTTAATCGTTATAAATTAATAATACGTATGAACTTAAAAGTTACGACTTAAAAATTTACGTACAAAATAAAAAAAGAACGAATTGACAATTTAAATAGCATTACATGGGTTGCGGTTTATGGGTTTGAAAAGGATTTGTATTCTGTTATCATAAAAATTACACTGAAATCTATAAAATTATCTTAACTAAAAACTGAAGAAAAATAGATAGGCCATATTTCGCGCCACGGGTAGCCCATTGTTGTAGTTAGGTTGTTGGAAATCAGGATTTATAGGATTTGTATAGGTACTGTATGCAACGATAAATAATTGCAAACGAAAAACATTTTTGAGCGGAGTAGTTTATTGGTCGTGTTTTTTCTCTTGTCACCAAGATAATCTGGAAAACGACAAAAATAAAACCGATATATCGATAAAAAGAAATTTTTGAGAAATATTTTCAATTAAACTATCCGCATATTTAAGGGTATGCCATGAAAAATCGGAGCAATTTCACTAACCGAAAAAAGTGTAACTAATTTAGCTTTTTCGCTACACTCGGAATATTGAAAAAAAAAAAAAAATGATTTTTTATTATTAATAAAATAATGAAAAACGATAAATAAATGTAGAATACGTGTATCAATTATAATTATGCGATCGGTTGAATTTAGTTAACTGAATATAATTTTTGAATTGTTAAAATAAATAATTTAATATAAATATATATATATATATATTTGAGTATATTATTAGTTCGTGGGTTCTGTCTATAGGTCTGGTGCCCAATACTCTGTACAGGGTAACGGTTAGTGCTAAGACGTTACGCGCACCGACGTTCGACCAAAAAAGGACTTCTAGCTCTATGGAAAAATTTTCAACGCACATAAATTTTAAAACGCTGCCTAAAGGTAAACAATTATTTTTACATTCCATTTAACAGCCGAACATGAGATTTAAAATCACTGCTATGTTATATTCATACATTGTAACATTTTTTTTGTCATTATATGAAACCATTTTGTTGGCTTTGCAAAATCGAAAGCTAACCGAATCGGTGCAGATATCAACATTACTTTATCCTACTGCGATATATTGTTTTATAATCATACAACATTACAATACGATAAATATTTATGTAAAAATATTAATAATTAATTGC
The DNA here is from genome assembly GCA_956483605.1 of Tuberolachnus salignus. Lineage (NCBI taxonomy): Eukaryota > Metazoa > Arthropoda > Insecta > Hemiptera > Aphididae > Tuberolachnus > Tuberolachnus salignus. Next base: position 16,361,159 of record OY101429.1, read on the forward strand.
ATAATTTTAATTCTTTGCTTGTTTTCTTTTTGTGTATCGTGCTTGCATGTTTGCATACAGGCTGCAAAGGTAGATAATACATATTATACGATTTTTATATTATTAATAATACCTACCGTGATATATTGTATATGTTTTATTTTATGAGAAACAATATTGCGGACAGTTTAATGATGATTATGTTTTCTAAATAATAAATTATAATTATCACGATACCGATTTCACATTCGATTGCGTTTTCCTCGTTAAATTGTCTGCATATTTTATTATTATTACTGTTATTATTTATTTTTAATATAGTTATTATATTTTATGGCAACTCGTGTAATTAATTCTTTAGGACTTCCAGATCCACCTTCGGAAGTACAAGTAGAATCAGGACCGCAAGACGGAACCCTATTGGTGACGTGGCTGCCAGTGACGACAACTCTTAGCGACCCGTCCAACCGCGGCCATATAACCGGCTATGCCGTGTACGCGGACGGCAAAAAAGTATCAGACATTGACAGTCCTACCGGTTAGATTTGTATTATTATTCGTGATATTTTTTTATTTAAAATATTTTTATTTTTTTTTTTTTTTGTATCGTGCATAAATCGCGCAGGCGTGGATCTAGAGGGGATCGCTTTTTGGACAGGCCGACGACAGTAGGATTGTAGGAATATCGGCCCGTCGTTAAACGCGCAATTTCAATTATTTAAACGATTACGTTTATTATCTAATAATAGTGTTCTATACAGCGAAATGTAATATTAATTGTTGGAAAAACGAGGTATTTCATCGTGGTATTAATAAATTAATTTTCTGTGTTGAGACATTGTAGTATACTTATTGTATATTGTTTTGATGTTTAATTTATTTACAATCATTTATTTCTCGATTAAAAAAAAAAAAATCATAAAATTATAACTAGATTAACTAGTAGTAAAGAATACGAATAAACTATATTAAAAAATATTTGCGGAATTATAAGAATATAGCAAACGAACCATACACATTGACTGTTGAGTAAATTTCTAGACAAATTTAATTTACAGCGAGGTTGTTGGTCGAGCAGTGAAACAAACGAATTGAACTCGAAAAACGAAAAATGAATAGAAATTAAGAAACGTTGGAAATATATATTTGTATTAATTCGTTATACGTTACACACGGTTCGCAGGTGATCACGCTTTGATTGATATCACTCAACTGCTCAGTCTCAATCCTCGACAAGTGACCGTGCGCACGAAATCTCGGGACAATCAGTCTACCGATAGCAATCCGGTGTTGATACCCGGCGCAAAAAATAAACCGACTCATCATCATCATCATCACCATCACAAAGTAAATATTTTAATCGTTCATCGACGAAATAAACGTAGAAAAACGGGTTTAACGATACATATATATATATACACACGTGTGTATCTAGTCCTATTATTTTGTAATTTATCAGTCTTTCGTATTATTTCCATTAAAAGCTTTTGGACGTTATGCATTTTTCAGCAAGAGGAAACGGAGAAACGGATAAAGTACGGATCGGCCATGCCGAGTCACATGAGACCGCAGCGCAACGCTTACGGGCAGGTGATCGTCGACACGGAAACGGAAAATCTCAGCGATAAAGAAATATTTCCGGGGCAGATAAGCATACCGTCGATAGGTACGTGTGTTCGGTTAGGTATACCGGCGGTAAACCGTCGTTTATAGTTTAACTTCAAATTCGTACGTTTCGGACAGAAGTGACGAAAGATTTCGCCAACGAGAGTAACTATAGCGAAGAAGAATTCACGGAGAACGGCAGGGGGGCCAGGCGCGCACCCTCGGCGCATCCTCACAGGCCCGCGGCGCCTACTCCGAGGTCAAAACCACCGCACCATCCGCGCCATCATTATGACGACAGGTTGTTTTTCTACATTTTCTTATTTTTTTTTTTTTTTCTATCGATTATCGTGAGTACGTTTATTCCGTGCGCGCAGGGAGCAGTATTTCCAAAACGAGAAACAAACCGAGGCCAGACTGATGAAACACATGCCCGGCGTGGTAGAACAACGACCATACAGGGCCCCAAAGAGTTCGGACCCCAGACAGTCGGGTTTTCAAAAACCGTCCAGAGACAAGCGGGCGAGATGGGTCGTGGCCATTTACGATTACGATCCTTCGACCATGTCCCCGAACCCGGACGTTTGCGACGAAGAATTACCGTTCAAAGAGGGCGAACACATAAAGGTATTACTGTTTTAACAGCGTAACGAATTGCGTGGACAATGTATTCCTAAGTATATATGTTTTTTTACGGTTTATATATAGATATACGGAGATAAGGACGGAGACGGTTTTTATTGGGGCGAAAGTAGAGGGCGGTCCGGCTACGTTCCTCATAATATGGTCATGGAATTGTCCGATGTGCAAAAGGTATGGGATACATAATTTTTTATTTATATTAAACTAGCTGACCCGACACAGACGTTGTCCTCCAGTCCAAATTTCAATAAATTATCTTTGTGAATTCGTCAAAAGTTTTTGGAAATGTGTAAACAAAGTAAAAAAAAGGACGATGAAATGTTAGATTCCTAACATCGTCTACCGATATACGTTTTTTTTTTAAACGAGCCAAATGTGTTTAGACGTTATCGAGTAGTGCACTTACCAACGAACAGCATTTAATTGCATTTTTTTGTAAATAGATTGGGTGGGATTGTTTTCGATTGTTGTGTATATACTACGACCGGATATCGGATACTTGTAGTAGAAAATAGACAGAACAGACGACATACTCGAGATATTTCTACAGTGGCGTCAGTTCATTTTTGAACAGTACATATTATAAAAATTATTTTAGACATTTTTTTGTGGATATTTGAAAAATATATCAAAAATGATTTTAAAAAATAATACAAATTTTGTATTATATTGTTCCAATTTATTTGTCAGTATTTGTCAAAAAGTTTGTATTAATAATTTTATATGTTTTTAAAATCATTTGTCAGTGTTGTTTACAAATTTACAATGTCAACGATTATCTGAATGTTTCGAATTTTGTTCCGATATATTCAACATAAAAATTATAGACGGAGGACGAATAAAACATATATATTTTGGCAGCGGGAGTATTAGTCCTTAGGTTATTTTTCCCGTGGGGGCGATTGCCCCCGTTGTTCCAGCGCCCCTGTACTTCTAATAATAAAGTAATAATCCGAAAACGGGAAATCGTGCCGGACTTAAAATAGTCGTCGTATACGTGTCTATGTTGACATTTGTTAAATACGTATTTACAAATGTAAACTATACTTAGGAAACAATACAAAATACACATTATTATCGTATTACATATATATATATTGCTAAAGATTATATATTATAATTTATAAATTCAACTGGGGAAATGTCAGATTACGATAGTAGTTATGTTAAATATCCACCGCGCCTATGTTCCCCGAGGTCAGACTGTGTTATATAAATGAAAAAAAAAAAAAATGTAAAACCTACAATTATTTACATATATATATATATAGAATCAGGATACAAGAGGTCGAAAAGAGGTGGATCGTTGGATCGATCCGTACTCGGGCCCCGTGAAAAAAATGTCGGCCTTATACGATTACGATCCGACGGAAAATTCGCCAAATGTGGACGGAGACGTGAGTAAAAAAATTACTCCGAGTACTATTTTATTTTATTTACGATTTATTTATTTTTTTTTCGTTCGGCGCTTCCGTTTTATTATAGCAAGTAGAATTGCACTTCAAAATGGGCCAGACCATATTCATATACGGCGAAATGGACGACGACGGGTTTTACAGGGGCGAGTGCAACGGTGTCCGGGGCCTCGTGCCGTCCAACTTTCTGGTGGAAGCGACCGCGGATTACGGGTCCGAGGACAACGCCGCCGGGCCGTCGCAACCCAAAGGCCAGCGGCAGCCGCAACAGCAGCAGCAGCAGCAGCAACAGCAGCAGCAGCAGCAGCAGCAGCAGCAACAGCAGCAGCAGCAGCAGCAGCAGCCGCAACAGCAGCAGCAACAACAACAGCAGCAGCCACAGCAGCAGCAACAGCAGCAACAGCCGCAACACGGCCAACAGCAGGACATGAGGGGACACGGGCCCGGGGCCCGCGGTCCGCCGCCTCCGCCCCGCGGCATAGATCAGCCGCCCAAACGGAAAGGTACGCAATCCCGGTGATCCGTCGCCCCTGCCCCCGAACACCGTTTTCGTTTACGACGGTGTTCCGCGGTTGTCGGTAACGCGTGCGTATTTAACCGCATCGGAACACACGATGCATTTTACATTTTCGTTATTTCTAACCTAAGGGTTCTCGCGGCGATCGGTTCGTTTTGACTAAAATACACGGGGCCTGATTTACGGGGAGTCGCGGGGTCCGGGCTTGCCCTCGATTATTTAAAATTTGGAGATCCGGTATCTTAAAAGCGTTTTCGCGAACCTTCGTGCGATTTAGTTATATAATATACAACGACAGTGGTAAAGTTGTCGTCGAAAAGACCGCCAGAGGTCCATTGGCAGTGACGGTAAAATCATCGCTAACAAAAATCGACGGTTGGGCGTACCGACTTCGGAATAAATAGATTTTTACCCATTATTTTGTCTATTGAAAAAAAAAAAAAAAAAAAAAAACGATAAAAACATAACGGTAACCACTTATCACATATTAATATAATAATAATAATAATAATAATAATAATAATAAAATAATAATAATAATAATAACCAAGAAATAATTTAATATTGTGCCGACCCGTCGGTGTGGGTAAAAATTTCAAAGTTTGGGGCACCGGGGGAATTACAGACCGATCTCCGGGCGCTATCGCGAACTTCGGCGTAATGGGATTTCGTTTACATCGTTTACGCAAAACGCATTTTAATGTACGACAACGATTAAAATCACGATTGGGAAATAAATACAAATTCAATTTACGCGGGGGCCTCCTGCAAATCAGCGAGGACAATAAAAAAAAAAAAAAAAAGGGGGGCAACCACCGGCCCGGGCCTCCTCCGTGTTCCTAAATCCGGCCCCGGCTATACGCACGTGTTATATTATATTGGCTACGGACCGAGTTCGCATTGCAAATGTCAATAACCGTGACGGTGGGTTATCCGTTATCGTTGTAAAAGTAAAAGTAAAAATAAATATAATATAATAATAATAATAAAAAAAAAAAAAAAAAAATATTTCAAACGATAATAGAAATCGCGTGCTGCTGAAAACGAATCCGCGTGTGCAGAACACAATACACGCGTATTACCGCGCCAACAATAATACGTAATAATATATAACCTAATAATACGCATAATTATATGTAATAATAATAATAATAATTTTGTTAATATTTAGACACCTCGAGATCTATAGGAAAAACATGCATATACACCGTATACACAACAAGAAACGTAAAAATATAGTCCGCGAAATACAATTATTTCGTTTACGAATACACAAACATATTATATTGTTTTATTACCTCCTGAGTTTTTTGGTTTTTTTTTTTTTGTTTTATTATTTTGCCTGATCACTCCAGCCGCTTGTTTTGATTTTTTTTTTTTTTTGTTTTGTCATGTTGTTGTTACCTACCTATATATATATATATATACAAAATATTTTCCAGCCCGGTTTTTGTCACGGAATTTTTTATTTTGTTACCCCGTCGTTGCAATGGCTTTTGAACATTTTTTTTTTTTTTTTTTTCTATTTTTTGCTATCAAAACTCCGATAGCGTTATTGTTTTACCTATACCCACCTACTTATGTATATTATATATTTTTTACGTATTTTATTTTTATTATTATTATTATTATTACGTATTACTTTCAACGTGCGTTCAATCAGTTTTCTACACAATTTAATAATAATAATAATAATAATAATAATATTAAAATAAACTACGTACACGATTATCAGCAGTGCTTGACTCGTGGAAGGGGGGAAAAAAATAACTGTTGAAAAAAAAAAAGAACAGTTGAATAAACGAATTTGTCCTCAGCGTACGGACGATCGGCGCGCCCCGTAGTGTTGCCGTCCGTCGGTTTTTCACCCGATTACATAATTATAGCGATAATAGCTAACGTTTTAAACGTACAAAACATATAATTTATGCACAATACGAATAAATAAAAAAATATGTAGAATACGTAAAGCCTGTTGTTGTCGTTCTATTCAGTGGCGTATTTTGGATGATTGGGAAAAACTTTACAAACCCGTTTTTAGAATTATTTACTGATATATATAAAAAAAAACATTCAACTTACTTTTTTTCAAATCACTTGACAAGTAATTTTATATTTTAAACTCTGGTATATAGTATAACGAATACGTTGAAGATTATTACTTAATACTGAATACTAACGTTTATTTTAAAAAATACCTTTTTATATTATTAACATTTATCATTTCATTATTTATTAGTCAAAAACAGATTTTTTTTTTATTTAAGTCCAGGATGTCCAGACACCCTCACAAAATACGCCACTGGTTTTATTACCCAATGATAATTATTTATTTTTTTTTTTTAACAATACCGGTCGTAAATACATACAATACTCATCTAGGCCAATTTGTTTCCGTATTCTTTAATTATTTGTATTGCATATAAAACATATTTTTTTACTTTTTTTTTATTGTTCTAATAAAATCTCTATTGTACATTAAATCGTATAATATCGAGGAAGACATTTTAACCAAAGTATTAAAAACCTCAAGAAACAATATTTATTTGTGTATGTTTTTTCCTCCCTAAATATTACTTCCGTTAATTGTTTTCTATTGTGTAGTAAATCGTGAGACGGGCATTTATATGCTCTAAAGACCTAATAAATAAACCCTTAAACTATGCTCTAAAAAAAAAAAAAAATGATCTTATAAAACGTATGAAATCGTTGAAATATGCTTTAATAATGTACAAAATTCTAAAATATGCCTTAAAGATGAAAAAATCCTAAAATATGCAAAATAATCTTTCGTTATGAAACAAAATTCGAGACAAACTATAGCAATTTTTTTCGACCAACCAATACGTACAAAATGTCGGTCCTAAACAAAATGTAAAGAGAAGAATATTTCAGAGAGCTAAGCGTAGGTTTTTTCTAAAAAACAACTGATAAACAGAAAAGTTATAGGCCATATTGGTTATTGTTTTTTTTTCTTTTTTTTATATAGATATAAATTTTTTGTATGACAATTTTTTAGAAAAAACGTACAGCCCTCGGAAGTATTCTCTCCTTTAAATTATGTTTTTTTTTTTTTGCTTTCAAACCCTGAGTTTAACATAAACGCCACAATTTACGTTTCAAGTATAACGCAATTTGCTATATTTCCTTTAGATAGACAGAGACGGTAGGTGGTACTCTGTCTCACCCAGGTCAAGCACTGTAACATAGCGTAAATAGGTGGGTATTTCAATATAATTGATTGGTTTTTTATTTTTTTTTTGTGTGTGTTTTGCAGTATGTTAACTTAATCGTCTAATGTAAATATTACGAAGCGTGTAAATTTGATTGTTTTTATCAAAAGCGATCGTATATTGCACGGTTGCACGAACGTGTTGGTATACACACCTAACATAATATTGTGATCGAAGAAGAAAATGGAAGTCAAATTTGAAACTGATTAATCGCTACAAGTTATAAAAGTAACCGAGTTACTGTCCATCCCTTATTTTACCGGGAACAAAACACATAATAATAAGACGACGACAATTTGAGTATATTTTTTTTTTTTTATCGGGTGACCTTTAAACGGAAGCAACAGTCGAAAAAATAATTGTATAATTCCAGGAAAAAAAAATCAATTATGTAAATATATAGTACGTATAGGTGGAGCTACTTTATCTACATAGTAATACTTTTTTTTTTTTTATAAGTTTAATTCACAAAAATGTATATGCGATAAAAAAAATAAAAAAATATATTATATAATCATACCTTTAATTGAAATTTAATTCGCAACACGCGTGCGAATTTCAAAACACTGAAGAAATTATTACGTTTGATTATTAATTGTTTTAGATTTTTTCTTAATTAAAATTAAAATTAGAAGACTATTTTTTGGGCACGTGATTAAAAAATAACATTTACAATGGAATTCTTCTCATTCTTCCGGCATTTAATACGCTCCAGAGTTTTAACGGCCATCACAATTTCTCTCCACTTAATTCGATCCTGAACCATACTCCTCTACGTCGTCCAGAATCCACATTCTTTCACGAAATCCAGCCATCATCTTCCCGAGGTCTCCCCTAACCTACCCTTATATCACAAGTCCATACCATTAAAAATCGTTTGTCCTCGTAAATAAAGTTCGTTTATTCTTCATGCTATATTTTCCCCTTCGCTTTCTTGTCTCATCTTTCGCCTTTTGGACCTCATATTACTCTCAATACTCTTATACTACCGCCCTGCACGCTGCACATTTCTTCACTATTCCATCATCTCTAGCCACTTTTCTTTCGGCCTACCCGTCCCCCAACTTTTATCTACACAATTCCATCCCATCTTTTTTTGACGTGCCCATAGAACCCAAATAAATTATACGAGATACAACAAGATGAAAACAAATTCGTAGCTCCACCTTATAACTTGTGAGTTATCTTTAATCGGTTTATGAATTAAAATAAAAAAAAAAAATGCATGTTATAATATTGATCTCAATGTGTGCTTTAAATGTTTATTATTTTTTGTTTTTGGTTTTTTTTTTTTTTTATTTATTTTTATCTATTCAAAACCGGAATCGGTTTGAATATTTTATATCCATCAGCTACAGTGTACATTGTTGTTGTTTTTATTATTATTATTTATTTATTTTTTTTTTTTTAATGAAACATGCCGATTTTATTCGTTTGAACCGAATACGTTTTTTTTTTGTTTGTTTTTTTCAACGATATGACCCACCTTCAATGTGTTCCAAGCATGTAAACGGTTTTCCCACCGCCACCGCACATCATAATCGCATCGAAAATGGCAACGTAACCACGTGGACAAACTGCAGTTACGTTATCATTTCCGGTGATGATTATGTTGTTTTTGTGAACTATATATATATATATATAATATATATAAAAAAAAAAATATATAATATATATATATATATATATATATATATATACGAAACGCAGATATCGCATGTACTGCGTGTTTCGGTGTTTTTGCCATGGTCAAGAACATAAAAAAAAAAAAAAAAAAAAAAAAAAAAACCGGAGTCATCCGAATATAATTTTTTTTTTTTTTTTTTTTTATTTATATATGTTTCCTGTATGTTTTTTTTTTCTCTATCTTTTTGTTTTTCTATCTTTGTTCTGTTCGCTATAGATGCCTGCCTTCCGCAATACGATTATCACCAGGTGAGTGCGTGTGTGTGCGCTATTAAAATGTCCTAGCTGTGTGTCTTCTTCAAATACGACAATATAATGTTTGTACGACAAAAATACACTTCACACTCTATTATCGCGACCAGACAACAACAACAACAACAACAACAAAAACCACCACCACCACCTCTACAACATTAATATATATATATATATATATATATATATTCACGCACACACAAAAACAATAAAACAAAAAAAAAAAAAAAACATATTCTGCGGCGTGTATAAACTCTACTCTACGCCTCCCAGACGCCGCACCGTATACCTAACGGATATCATATACAGTATTTAATCATCATTATTATATATTTTTTTTTTTTTAAAAATCGTTAAAAATCCGTCGGCAATACCGAAACGACGGGCGTATACACAATAACACACGGTAATGAGCACATAATTATTATCGTATGGTAACGCGGTGCCGTTTTTTTTTTTTTTTTTTCCTATCAATTTCCGGGTTTTCGCGTACCCCTCGGCACGGACCTTGTGAGCGGCCGCCGGGTCGAGCGCATTCAGCGGAAACTGTCTGAAACGGAACTCTGATTAAAACATTTAATAATACCTAACCACACTCGTGTACATGGGCGTCCACGGGCAGGAGCAGGACGGAGCACTTGCCCACCGTCCCTGCAAAATAATACAAACTTATAATTTATACAAATTTATTGGCGATTTTTATATCGAACGCCCGTCCTCCTCCATTGGAATTTCACCAATGGGCGCCCCTGTGTATAGGGACCGCCCCGACGGAAATTTCCATTCTTGGAGCGTCACACGGTGTCTGTGAGTTTGCACAAAAGTTTAAAATTATATAACCGTCCGAAATTTCAATCGTCCGTGTGTTTATCCGACGGTCCGTCTTAGACAGGTTTCGCTTTAATTATCTTTATTATATATATATATATATATATATATATATATATATATATAAATATTTTTTTTTTAATATAAAATAATATTATATATTTTTTTTTTTTTTTTGTGTAATAATAATTGTTTTGTAGATTTTTTTTTTATTATAATTATTTACCGTCTTTGGCGGAAGGGGTTCCACGTCGAAAATCGAAAATGAACTGAGCTAATTACAATAGTTTGACAAATTAGCTTATAGAAATCAAACAATAAATCACAACAAATAAATTAATATTACTGAATCGATAATCGTTTTATGAGAAAAAATCTTTTTATCGTCATTTTAAATAAATAAAATAATTTTCCCAATATCCTATACTTTCAAAATTCTCCACCAAGTATTTCAAGTATTTTTTTTTTCCGTTTTTATGTGTATTTGTTTAACTCTTATGTATTTTCAACGTTTCAACTTATTTTAAATTTATCTAAGTATATAATATGAGTGTGTAAACGAGTATAGATAAAACTTTCACGTTAGATAGAAAGAGGCTTAAGTATCCTGGTATAAAAACAGTATTCTCGCTATTTTCGTTTAATTATATCTCTGTTCAAATAAACGGTAATCTGTAATAATGGCCGTGGAAAAAACTAAAACGGCCAAAAGCGATGTAGACCAAAAAATAAATAACGTTAAAGGCACAATAGGGAATAATATAAATATCCATTTTTTTTCTCAATGGCTATTTTTGATAAAACCTAACATTAACCTAACCTAAACTCATAATAAATATTATTCGCTCATTTTGTTTTCGATATTTTAACGGGAATGGGGGTGAAATACGCTTTTCGCCGATCGTATTTAAAACTCCCTAACATGTACGATTGTGTTCAAAAACATTTTTATTTTCAAATATTCACGTAAATTTCGTTTTACCGAAAAAAAAAGAAAAAGAAAAAAAAGTCATCTGTCTGCGTTTAGAATCATAAAAAGTATTTATTATTATTATGATGTTATTATGTCCGGGGCTTAACGCATGGTGTCGCGGGTTTTTATAGATGTCGGCGGCGGAAGCGAGGGAGAGAGGAGATCCGTACGAGAGGAGAGATGGTAGAGACGGTGTCGGCGGCGGTGTCGGTGGCGTAGGTCAGTCGTCGTCGGCCGGTGCTCAGCAGAGTGCGTCCGGCAAACTGTTCAAAGGCCTGGCGCACGTGGTGCCCGATTTCGGACTGGGCGGCAGACCGCACGACGGTCAACAGGCGCAACAGGGCCAGTCCGGCACCACGTCGAGCTTCATGCAAAAGCTCAACGACCTGACCCATCACAATCCCGTCAACAACGCCGCCGCGCCCAACCAACAGCACCAGCAACAACAACAACAACAACCACCACAACAACAACAGCAGCAGCAGCCCGACCACGGGGTGGACAACATACTGTCCAAGGGCAAAGAACTGATTTTCATGAAGTTCGGCCTGGGCAAATGATGTTTATTGCCGACGACTATTAGCGTAGTAGTATACTATCGTTCACTGCCGATGATTATTATTCAATTACTACTGTGATGATCATCATCGTCCTCCCACTGATGTATATAATTTTTTCGTTTTTTCATTATTATTATTATTATTATAGTAATAAGTTAAGTGCATGCAATAAGAGAGTGGCCACCGGTTGTTTTATCAATGGATACGGGCCGCGGCCATATTGTAGAATTTTTCGTCCAAACATTGTTGTTGGCGTCGACTAAATAATACTTGTCCGCGGTTATCAGTAATGAATAGGCTCTCCGAATGAGATTACATTTAAATAAATATGTTGAGTATTTCAATGTTTAAATAGCAAAAATTAAAATTAAATAGTGTAGGATATTGAAATATTAATCGATATAATATATTATTTGGACGGAATTTTATCATTGATAACGGGAACCGATCAGAAATGGCGGCCACTCTCTTGTTCTCGGTTCTCTAGTAATAAGTATACACACGTCATCATTAGCTCGTTCTTCATTTCCCACATCATAGTTGTATATATACTACTGTTATCAGCTATATATCTATAATAATATACCTGACTAATTGACTATAGAGATAGTCTGTACTACTTTAGGGAAAAAAATAATACGATTGTGGGGATTCTAAGGTTATCATTAAACTCCCCCCACCTCACGTCACTTCCCAAGTCCGTCCTTGTTTCGTAGACATAATATAACGGACTGCGTTTAGAGAGAGAGAATTTTAGCCAACGTATAATGCAAAAGAGACGTTTTCGGTATTTCTTGGAGGAATTGATAATAAGGTTTTTCTACAGAATATTATTGTCATTTAAACTATGGTTTGTTCCATGGACGTCCACAAAACCGAGTCTATCGCAGTCAGTTAGGCAGTATCCTATCGATAGGATTACAATATTATTATTAGAACGGCTAATCGTGAAGTAGTAAATTACCAAGTAAATTTTAATAATAAATAAACTATAAATTTGGACGATATTTTTCGTTTGTCTTTTCGAAATCGCTTTTTTTTTTCTTTTTTTTTTTTTCGAAAACCGCGTTAATAATCTATGGTAAACGTTTTCGAAATATTATAATAGAACTCGATCGCGCGCACTATCTAATATATATTATTATCCTCTTTATTATTGACTTCCATTATATAAATATTAATTAATTACTATTACTATTGTCTAATCCGACACGTACATTTAGCTTTTAACGTTTTTTTTTTTTTTTTGTTGTTTTTGTATATAATTTATAATTGTACAGCTAAACAATATAATAATAATTTTATATTATTATTATTTGTAACAACGTTTCGCTCGGCGTATACGTATTAATCATAACAAATTATAACAATAATAATAATAATAATAGCATAATTTCTCGAAAATTATCATTATTATTATTATTATTCAGTAGAAAATTTCGGTATTAATATATTAATTATATATTGTTATTGTACGATTACGATAGATTATTGTGTATGTTATAAGAAATACTAATACCGTACGCAAGAAAAGTCAAAGGCTGTGATATTATTAGTTTTGATTAACTTATTACGACCGCCTATATATATATATTATACACCACGCACACACCGAGCGTAAAAATCCGCTGAACAGCTGGTGGCTACTATTTGATTGGTGGTTACCACGCTGTCCCTTCCCCCCCCCCGTGATCGTCGCGCAAACCGGTGACGCCGACAACGAATGGCCGCCGATCTCTTTCTCGGGCCGTTCGATTGGAGCGTTCGTGACGTCACCAACCAATCGTGACCGCGTTACGCAATATGACAACAAAAATTATACCATGCAAAACGTCAAAATAATAAATATCAAAAAAAAAAAAAAAAACGCTACGCGTGCGCGTGGGGTGTTATATAGAAAGGTCAAAATATCTCAGAAAAATCATTTTTTTTTTTTTTTTTTTTTTTTAAGAGAAAATATTTACTAGAGATAAACGGCAGTTCGCTTTCGTTGTAATATTATTATAATTATTATTAATACGTGTATATAGGTATTTTAGTACGTCTAATTATATTATCCGATAAATTGCACATAGTCATTGTAATCATTGGGAAAACTATAAGTAGTAAAGTTTATGACCTGGGCGAACTTGCGGGTTTCAAACGGAAAATATAAGTTTTAATTCACGTTGAGAATTTCTTAACAACGCTTGTAGAACTGCAGTTTGATAGAATTATATACACCAAACAATTGAATATTTTAGAGGAATATTTCGCATAATCTTGGTACATTGTATTATGCAATAGTTAAGTATATAATGTTATCCTGAAAATGAATAACGTACGTAATATATCTAAATAAGTGCCTACCAATATTATTATATGTATATTCATTTTAGTGATAAATTTTCTTATTTTTAATTATTAAATCGTGTAAAATTTATATCGTCGTTTCCAACGTATCTATAAGTATAATAATATTCTAATTTGCAAAAAACGAAAAATAAATTTTCGATCGTATAGGTTTTTTTTTTTATTTACCATAATATTTTCTCGGCGTCTTTTTTCTAAACAGTTGTTAATTATCTAACCGACGTTTCTTTTTTATTTTTCCGCGCAAACTTCCGCAGTAAACCGTTCAATAAATACAATATTATAATACGTAACGCGACATCGCTTCGCCACCTCGCAGACCGTCATCTAATCGGATAACACAACAGTAATATAAATCAATATTCCCAGTGGCGTGCCCAGGAAACATTAATGCGCCGACAACCGATTAATAAACCCAAGCTAATTGTAAAACCGGATCCAAAAATTAACGATTTTCATTCAATTAAATATAAATCGAGTATTTTCTCGTAACTCGACCGAATAATTTTTAGAAATTAAATTACTAAATAAATATTCTCATAAACGTCGTATTTTTAAGCTAATAAATGAATGGGGGGGTGGGGTGGATATGAGCCCTAACCGTCACCCGGCTCCTGCGCACGCCATTGAATTTACCGCGTTTCGCGACTGCCAACCATATTATATTTATAATTATAAAATATAAACGTAAATGTTTTTGTTTCTCTCTCTATATTATTGTATACTATATGGTCGCTATCGGTTTTTTTTTTTTTTTTTTTTTTTTTACCGTTTTTCGTCATAATATATAGGTATATGTATATATTTATATTTTCGGAATGGTTGGAAAACATAAAACCGTTCGAAATTCGACTATACATTAAATATTATTATTATAAATCGCTGTATACGACGCGTACAAAACGTTATTATATATACTTACAAATAATATAATATTATTGATAGTAATAGAAAAAAAAAAAAAAAAAAAAACTTGTAAAAACCGACGGATAAACGTAATTTTCTATATATAATATATATTTTTTTCAAACTTTTTTTATATACACACACACACACACACACACAAACGTTTTCTTCTCACATTCCCGTATTAATATTATTATAATAAAATTCTCGTGCACAAAAATAATATATAGAATTACGAATATTATTAAAAAAAAAAAAAAAAATGTATCACACTATATTATATTATTATAATTATTATTATTATTATTATTATTATTTTACTTTGCTACGAATATTATATTACCAGATAACGAAATTTAGAGGTTCGTAACGACTATAATATTATTATATGTTATAGATAAATATAATTATACATAATAATAATATTACAATCTACGTGTACCGGTGTAAATATATAATACATTTATATATATATATATATATATATATATATATATATATATATATATATTTACGTAATAATTCTCACATTATATTATATTATAATTATTTATATACTAATAATTATAGATTTTTACTATAACATGTACCGTAGATAAATTATTACGATCGACAGTTATAAAAAAAAAAAAAAAAAAACAATTACACTTACTATACAATAATATACGGACATTATTACATAATATAATATATTGTTTACTATCATTACTTATATATATATATATATATATATATATATATATATATATATATCTAAAAAATTATAATTATTACAATCGGCGACGTTAAAATATTTTATTAACAATAATCGCAGCTATACGTGTGCAGCCTATATTATATTATGACAATTATTTAATATTGTAATATTATTATAATACGACCGTGTATTGTTATATTATTATACTTTTAAGATCTTTATAACACAATATAACATATAATATACCTACCTATTATTATCTAATATATTATATACATCTAAAATAATATTACTATAATATGCTATCGTTTTATCATTATAATAATATATTATCTATAATATAATACAATATAATATTATGTAATTGATTTGATTAATTATTAAGCGTGTACTCGAAAACAATAAAATAACAATCGAATGCTGTTCATAAAAAAAAAAAAAAAAAAAAATTAATATATAATATTACCTTTCAAACTTTCCACTGTATATACTGTAAAACTTCTCTAAAGCAGAACCTCATCTACCTACCGGAAACGGACGATCCGACTAGTAAAACAAAAACCTCTCCGTATGACCGAAAAATAAAACTATTTTAAATTTTTTTTTTTTATTATTATTTCAAAAGAAAGCGTTTATGTCTTGTAACCGCGAATTCCCGCTACAATCATTGCTGTACAAGATCGATAATAACTGTTCTTCGGCCGCCCACCGGTTCGCTAAATGAACATAAACGTTTTTTGGATGCAATCAATTGGCTTGCAACAATTTGAAATCAAAATGCAATGTATGTATGCATGTATATAATGGTATGTTTGGTGCGCGGTAAAATGGCTGCGTATAAAGTCAACGATTATAACTATTTAATAAGACTTATTGAAATTTGTTTCTAAATCGGTTTTTTATTACATTAACTTACTGTAATACTCATTTCAAACTACGTATACTTTTAATTTTAATAAGGTGTGTGGTCAAAATATTCAAAAAAAATTTAATATAGTTTTGGTGTACTTAGCACAAACTCACTATTTAGACAATTTAGACTTGTATCGTTTTGACCACAACTTAAGTCCATATTATCGAGTTTGATAAAAATATTGACTCATGTTATTCGTTATCTCGATGTAATGAAAATAATTTAAATTGTAATAATTGTAAAGAAGATCTATGTGAATACAGTGAAAGCAGTATTTGTAGCATTAAATTTAAATGCCTTAAAAGTGATTTAACCAAAAAAAAAAATGAAGTTTTTTACAGGCACCATCCGTACAAAGAGTATAAAAACAAATTTCAATACGTTTTATTGCAAAAAATTGAACAGATTAAAATTACACAATGTCGTTCCTCGGTGTGCGAGTATTTAAGTATTGGCAACCGCGAATAAGATATACCCACACGCCCCTGAGAAGCAGTGAAGTACGTGAAAAACGTACAAAAACGCTTGTTTAAAACAAAAAATAAATAAGTGTAGGGTGTAGAGGGGAATTTTATTTATATTAGTACGCAACAATTAACCATTGCTAACGAAAAACGATTGTCATCAAAATTTGAACTATAAACGATTATGAAAAAAAAAATTATTGCATTACGCTAAAAAAATTTACAATTGACTGCAAATTAGATAGGAAATTTCTTATGTCAAATTGTCGAGCATTTTTGAGAAGCCAGACAAATCCACAGAAAACCAAATAAAAACAATTTTCAAAAGTTTCTACGATTATTTTTAATTGAATAACAAAAAAAATCAAAAATAAATCGTTATTGCGTAAATATTCTAGTTTTTCCTCATCATTATATAAACAACTACAAATCAAACTACCTCCTCGATTCACCAACTAGATCTAAAACTATACAAAATAGATCACTTGTCATGTTTTAATTGAAGCAAAATGTCTAATAGGAAAGATAATTACAGACAGAAAATATGAAAAACCAGAATCTAAAGCAATAATAGTAATAATAATTCCATGAAAATTGATATATATTTTTACGCAGTTTTATTTTGAGAAACCATTTTTCGATCTAAAAGCGCTCCTAATTTTATTCAACAAATAATATTTTAATATCTATCGAAACCACAATATTTTACAATTGTTATTTATTTTGTTGTTGCGAATTAATACAATTTTTATTATTTGAATTTATCGAAACAAATGTTCGACCGAGCTGCACTCAGAATCGTATTTTGTTCGCAATGATTTATCGTTGCGTTCAGGACCAAACTATCTAATAATTAACCACCGATTTGTATATCCACCCACAACAGTTTGTCCGTACCATTGGCGTGTGCTTTTCGATTTGAATGAGAGCTAACACGAACTTATTAATATAATATATTTTATAACCATACAAATTTTGACCGTCACAACCGGGATTATTAAAACATTAATTCCACGTTCAAACGATTGTTTGCCAAAACCGAATTTGTGCTAGATCGGAGAAAAAAAAACATTCTACTGATTTCCGCCTATACTGGCAATTTGCCTTTATTGCGGTAGTAAAAATTAATTGTATTTCAAAAAATACCATTTTTTTTCCCCGGTCGACGGGGTCTCCTCACACACTTGCCCCGGCGCGTCAGATTCACGCAGTCGACCGGTACACGTTTAACATATTAAACTACTATTAGCTTTTTTGGATTTTTTGGATTTTTTTGAGTTATACAATAATAGCTATTTTTAAACGTTCGAGTCTTTTTAGCTTTCGTTTTGTTAAGCCACACAAAAACGTTTGAAAACACGATTTTTTTTATTTAATTTTTTTTAAAGCTTTTGAAATTCAGATTTCGACAGAAAACGTAAACATTTTATGGAATTTCGTATACTTTTTTGCCTCAGATTTATGTGAATAACAATTGTTGGCTGCTCTAAATTATAAAAATGCTCTAATAAATTCCGAAACGAAAAACCACGGGCAGTTTAAATTTATTTCATAGTTACATGTGCTAAAAATATAAATTTAAATTTAAAATGATCAAAACATATTTTAACTGAACTCTGAAGCTCAGAATGGTTTTTCGTACGTATATTACATTGTATATAAATTAAATTGCATTAATTTTATACGCTGAAGTTAATGAAGTTAATTCCGGAAGTTTAAAAATCGTAAACCGAATACGTGGTACCTACCGAATATACGAATTTTCGAGTTTATAAAATACCCCGGAGTGGGTCGGTGGTACACAATTTTTAACCACTTATAGAAATATACTAATAATAATTGTATTAGTACTGTTTCGACGTTCGGTATGAATTGCCAAAAAAAAAAAAAGTATTCCGTAACGGGAGTATAAAATGTAATAAATAAGGTTATCATCGCGTGGATAAAAAAAAAAAAATAATAATTTCACAGAGTGTAGTAAAATTAATATTGTTATATTTATATAAATTATTTTTGCAGTTTATTTACACGTTGAGTTTGGCCGCTTTTGTCCGTTGATGCCGACGATGTAAATCGTTGCGAACAAAAAACGATTCCGAGTGACGGTGCTGGTTAACCCCTGGTTAGTGTTAGAAAACGATGACGGGGGTTTTTTTTTTTTTTTTGAATTCAAGCGTTTGTTCTCATTATACAAATGGAAATTTGAAAATGCCGAGACGTCGTATGGGAATACAATTTTAAATCGTATCCAAAATCGGGCGTACGGCCGTCATAATGTTTTTTTTTTTTTTTTCAAAATATTTTCGCTAAAATGTATTCGCGAACCTTTGTGGTGTAGGCGTGTTACAGAAATACGTTTCAAATAACGCCCGCCGACCGAAGTTAATGGTTTGGTGATTTTTTTTTTCCTCCTTTATATTTTAGAGATTAAGGATAAAACAAAACTAAGCATAGCTTATCTTAGCTAAGCACTCGTGACTCGTCGAATATCAAAAAAAAAAAGAAAAAAAAGAGTGTTTGTGGGATGGTTGCGGTGAATAAACCGTATAGTATTAGTATCTTCTACGTACGGCCCGCACACGTCTGTCTTGTGTATTATGTATTATATATTAAATCGTTGTGTATAATACATAAATAATAGTAATAATTTATTATTGCGCAGAATGTCTTCGGTCGATTAATCATGATTATATACGACTATATAATAATATTATGCGGCAACGGCCGGGAACGGTATTCGGACTATTCGCGCAGGCACACGATAATAATAATATTATTATCGTATCGTATTATTCCACACTCCCCCCCCCGTTCCACCATGTACGATGGGCCATCATCATTTACTCGGAAAGTATTAACTTTTTTCCAATTTTTTTTTTTTTTTTTTTTTTTTTTTTTGTTTTCCTCTCGAAAATTTATGCGAATTCAATTGCAAAGCTCTATAAAACGTTACGCCGCCGATATTTGTTGGCGTCCTTATTCGCGACGCCGACTGACCGCCGTACACTTTTGAATTTTTAATACCAACCCATATTACGAATTCCACAAACAGACCAAGTATTAGTATTAGCATTACTATTAGTATTGAAATACATTTTTGTGTTTACATTTTCAATTGTCGTCAACCCGCCGACGATAATATTTCACTTTCGGGCGTGTCGTTTCGTGGACCGTCATTCGTGTGACGGCCAACTCGAAAGTGCCATATTTTTTTCAACGGATTGACGAAAACTACGATTTTAAACACCAACACGTACACATTTAACCAATACTTCGTCCGTTTGTGGAATTTTTAATATTGGTTGCTATTCGAAAATCAAACCTAGGCGGTGAAATAATATGGGCGACATCAAATATTGGCGGTGTAACATTTTAGAGCTACTTGTTTCTTAAATTTTCGAGAGAACAAAAAATGTATATTTTACCAGATAATGAATAGTTTTATAGTAACTGGATCACCCTGTATACATATATATATATATATATATATATATATATATCTTTTTCATCTTCTCCGGTTTTTAAAGGCCATTGGGGCCCATAACCGCAACACAAATTTGCTTCCACCTGTCTCTATCCTGAGCTACTACTTCCATATCTTGTATTCCAAATTCTTCCAAAGTCATTTTTACTTTGTCTATCCATCTTTATTTTGGTCTTCCTAGTGTTCTTTTCCCAAGGGGTTTCCATTTTAATACCGCTTTCATTAGGCTAACCTAACCTCCATACGTGGCCGGCCCATCCGATTCTTCTATATTGTAGCACTGCTACTATGTTCGGTTCATTATATAGTTGTTGTAATTCTATGTTGCTTCTACTTTCATATTGTTATGTGATATTATTTCGTTTTGGCCCATATATATCTTCTTAATATTCGTCTTTCAAAGATCACTATTTTGTCTTCATCTCCTTTGGTCGTTGGCCATGTTTCACAAGCATATAGAAGAACTGGTCTGATAATTACTTTGTATAGGGTAATTTTTGATTTAATTGATACTTATTTTGATTTAAATATGCTCGTTAACCCATAATAGCATGTGTTCGCTGCAATAGTTCTTATATTAATTTCTCCGTGATTATTATTTTTGCTATTTATTGTAACACCCAGATATTTAAAACTATGTACCCTTTCAAACTTAAAATTCTCAACTTCTATATATTCTCCATGATTTTCTCGTCTTGATATTACTATATATTTAGTCTTTGATTCGTTGATTTGTAATCCGATGTCTTTACTGTCTTTTATTAGTTCCTTAGTGCCCAATATTACTTCTTGTTAATTTGATCCTAATATGATAATATCATCTGCATATGCTAAGATTCCGAATTTTCTTGTTTTCCTCCAAGTTTAACCCATCATACTTGCTCTTCGTTTTCTTTACTACCGTTTCTAGTGCTATATTAAAGCACTACATATATATATATATATTAAAAATATATCCGTCCGACGAAGCATCTTCGCGAAACAACGATCGCGGAGAGATTAACGTAAATGTGCGATTTCCCCCCCCCCCCTCATTTGGTTCTACACGAGCGTATCGAAGAAACATAATAATTAACAATGTATAGGCGTGTGCCTATATGGGAATCGACATGCAATTGTTTGGGGCCATTAAAAAAATTAAACTTATAAACAACGTCCGGTTAACTGAAATTGTGGGCCAAGTGCACAATCCTAGTCAGGGCCTAAATCTATTTACATCTACATCCGGGGGACGGACGCAGAAAACAAAAAAATCCGACGTGGTTGGTGTGTGAAAAAAAAAAAAAAGAAATAATATACCGTTAGTTGTGAATAATTATTTATATTTGTGTTAATAAATATAATTATTATAAAACAAATTTAGAAGAGGTTGTGAGACAGAAAAATGATTGAAAATTGAAAATTCAGGAATTTTATAGATAAAATAGAAATGGCGTCCCTAATGCACAAACTAGATCCGAAATGCTTACAGAAAAGGTGCTGCACTTAAAAACCGGAGCAAGTTTTGTGTTAAAAAAGTTAATCACAGACTGAAAAAAAAACACACACACATCATAGTAAAACCAATTCGCTCAGAATCTAAAAGTTAAACAACTCGAGAAGAGCAAAAATATATTGGAAATTATAACCGTGTCGATAGAAAATGCTTATTTATAAGTAAATTTGAAAGTCCTAATTTCGACGCATTGAACCTCGCATTTCCAAAAGCGGCTTTACCAATAATATTCTTTATTGGTTTCTATAATTCATTATATATAAAAAAAAAAAAAAACGGGGTACTTAATATTTATTAGTATTTGTTTTTGGAGTCGCTCTTTTTTTAAATCCATTCGGTACGTTTATTATAATGAATGTTGAGAGTTATTAAAAAAAATAGATTTTACTCGTGGATATTAAACAGAGTAATTTGTCGCCTTGTCAAATAAAATGTTTATTAAGGAAATAAATAATAATATATTATACGTTTAAAATAAAATATAGTAATATTGTTCAATAATCAACGGCGAAACGGCCAAGAGCTGTTAATTGCGTTCGTGCCATTGACAAAATACATTTACCAATATAGGAACGTATAACAATCGACTCGGTTTTAGCTTTCGCCTACACCCACAGAATAACAAAACTCATCGGGTTCGTTTTTATTACATTAATGTCGTATAAATTCGATTGTGAAACGTAAAAGAATATGTCAAACCGTAGCAGACTGTACGGAGCTCCGTTCAGAATCTAAAATTCTATTATAACAGTGGCAATGAAATATAATAATATTGTTAACCAATCATTTATTATTTTTGCCAAAACGATATTGGTAAAAAAAAAAATCATGTTAAATTACAATGGTGGGTATCTATCTATACTGTTATTATAAAACCTGCGGGTTTTATCGAATGAAAATTGTCCGATTTCAGCGTGTGATTAGATTTTAATCTCAGTAGTCAATTACCGATTAACTGGGACGCGTGCACGTGCGGTATAACGGTATAATTATACGAATCACTATAATATTGTTGATAAATTATAAATTATAAATTAATCGAATATACCACGCGATTGTCGTAAATACCGTCAATTTAAGAATTACCGATATATATATATATATATATATATATATATATATTATATTCGTTTTATAATAGTAGATAGTGCGCTTGTTGCACACGACTGCGCGAGTTTTCGCTATAATATATGAAAGGCCATATACAATTAAGTGACAGTGTGCCGCCGCCGCCGCCGCCACCACCGTTGGTCAATAATAAATTTTATTATAAAAAAAAAAAAAAGATAAAAAAAAAAAAAAAAAAAAATGAACGACCGAGTCGATTGCGTCGACCATTACTAAACTACCATCGCACAATGCGCGGCTTTTATTTGCAGATTTTTCATTTATTTACGTAGGTATAATGCGGCGTTATTATTACAGAAGCTCCGGTCGGCGGCAGGCAAATTGATTTCATCACGCAACATAATGCCTAATAATACGATAAAATAATATATTTTCATTTCGATAAAACCTCAAGGGCGTACTATTACGGTATGGTTACAGTAATCCAGATTGCAATAAAGAAAAACAGTGAATAATTACATATGTATCGGTGCGTATACGGTTTTGGAATAACAGGCGGCAAAAAACAACGTAAAAAAAAAAAAAAAAATACGTAGATCGAAAATATTGATGCAATTGTCGTTAAATTATATTAGGCAAGTGATGGCGACAGGCACGCGAATCGCAGGACACGAAAAATTAAATAGATAAGCAACTTCTTTGTTGATATTTTGTACCATGGAAAACGCTCTTGGCGGTTTTGAAAACGGCGGCTGTACACTACGCATTTCGTAACGTTCTTACGTCTGGTTTTCAGATAAATTGTATCGCGTGTAATTGAAATAAATATTTATTAAAACAATACGACTAAACTTGGATCGTAGACGTTGGATTAGAAAATCCGTTATAGAAAAATCGTTACTGTAGAACCGACGATTACTGTAGCCCCGTTTACTGTAAAAATCGTTTTTCCAGTGTTAAACGTACCTGATTTGAATTCAAATACTATCAATGTTCAGAAGAGCGCGTTTATTATAAATCTAATATTATAAAATATGTTGTAAATATTATATGGTGATGTAATCCGATAATTCAATTGGCCATAACCACTAGATCGCTTTGCCCCATTTTTGTTTGCACGCTCAATATATCCGAACAGTCAACTATAATATCGCAGCCTACTGGAACTGTCTTGTCCAATATGCATTAACGAATTGTTGATTCCAATTTAATTCGGACTACGGCTCTCAAAAGGTTACCGAAATTTATTATTTTACATAAAAAACCATTGCATTATTATTATTATTATTGTACTGACATAAACTTAATATTTTTTTTTTATAATAAATATTCGATATATTCAAACTTTTAAACTTTTAATTTCTGTCCCATAAATAATCGTTTCCGGTTGTATGTTAAAATTAAAAATAATTATTCAATACTGACAAACACGATTCAAAATAAATAATCGATAATCGATTATCCAAGACGTGAATATATTACGATCGATCATATAATATGTGATTGTATGGAATTAAAATTTTACAAAACGCACACCAATGGTTTTTTTATTTTTGTTTTATTGTTTTTGGTATGCCTGAGCACAAAAAAAAAATAATAATAATAAATAACTTTCCATTTAATTTTCGAAAGCTTATAGAAACTTTTGAAGTTAGAAAGGAAAGCAAAAAATTAATTCTACGTCGAAACACAAAATTATTTATCACTCGGATAAAAACAAGACTTTTATCCCGTATAAACTTTTTAAAAATGATATTGAATGTTTAATTTTTTTTTTTTTTTTTTTTTGTGAGTAATAGTCTAATCAATTTACATTGTCACTAACTTGAAACAAATCGTAGAAAATAAATGAAAATATTTCAACTTAAAAGTTATTACTATTTGTTCAAATTATAGTTATATTTTAAAAATAAATTGTATTTTAAGTTTTGCCCCTTTCTATTTAAAATGTTTTTTATTATATTTTAACACGGACACAGAATCATATCGCTCTGTATATGTCTGTACAAAGCCCAGTGTGATTATTTTTAACTCAGTACTGTATTATATACCCATCACAAATCGTTCGTAAATTAAAATCGCGTTTGCCGAGTGTCCAACGTGAAAATAGCAACAAAAAAAATATTAATTGATATGTAGAGTTGAATCGGACGTAATAACGACTTAAGCCGAAATAATAACTGATTTTTGTATTTTTTATTTCATATATGATACACAAACCATAACCGACATTTATAGTAAAACGCTAAAATTGTCACAAATTTTGACATTAGTCATATATGATATAATTATTATTTTGTTAACAATGAAAAACTATGAGTGTACTTCAGGTATATTAATTGAAAACGAATTCTAAATAATATCGCGTTACTCTTTTAGATTATAAACGGAATATTGGTTTTTTTTATGATGTGTCTGTAAACAACATTTTTAGAAGAAATTTTGTTTCGATCGTGACAACTTAAGGGGTGGTTTCTGGTAGACAATGTCGTCTAGGTTTTGCATTTTTCGATTTCCATCATATATAGTTGTCTTAATAATGGCAAAACAAAATAAAAAGTCACAGAACACTTATATTAGTGCTTTTTAAACGCGGTGAAATATAATATCAACAAATCATAAACATTATTGGCAAAAAACGAAGTAATCGTTTAAACTGTAAAATATCAAGACATGAGTTGGAAATAAATTAACTAGTATAAATAATAATAAACTATGTACACCTACGTACGATTTGACGTACCGTTGTTATCTCATAGCCAGAAAAAAGTTCATATTTATTTATATATATAAAAAAAATTAATTTAACAGAAAACTACAAAAGTTTTATTAGTTATTTATTTTTTATGTTCACTTATTAGTTTTAATTGTATAAAATCAACTGTACGAACATTTTTTTTTTTTTTATAATTTCAAATAAAATAAACTGTTTTAACCGAGTTAACATTTTTTTTTTTTTTTTTTTGCATTTTAAATTTATCGTCTGTTAACTTTTATCTTTTAACCCAAGGCGTTTCGGTTTATTTAACCGAACTTATAAACAAGTTAATTATTTGTATTTATTTCTTTCCCACTTTTGGAATATTATTAGAATGTTCGCGTTCAATGTGGATCATTCTGCATAGTTTTCGAATGAATTGCGATGGGATAGGAGGAATATAATTGAAATACGCAGAGACCCTTTACTACAGGAGGACGGAATATTATTTTTTTTTTTTTAAAAATGCATAAAATTCCAATAAAATATTTATAAATATATAAATAAACATTGACCGATTGAAAACATTCGCAGTAAACCGAAAAAAATTTAAACGTATGATAATAAAGGATTTCAGCCGATATTTTGTAGGTATAAATTTTTACCGATAAATTTGTCCTTTTATTTTCAATGCGATGTACCGCCCACAAAACCTGGAGGGTAGTGTATACCTGCTATTAATGGGATTAAAATAAAATATCCTGTATCACGTAAAAAATAAAAAAATTGAATTAATCAAGTTGGCAAAAAAATCCGTTTAGACGTAGGTAGTTATAATCGTTTATTTTCGTTTAGGTTTCGATATTCGGTTAAAAACGATAAAATATTACGCACGTACCGTTTAAATATTGTCGGGATTTAAAAAAAAAAAAAAAAAAAAAAAATAAAGGGGAAAAAAACCAAACCTAAACGTTGGTTTAGAAAACTAGTTACTATAAGTCGTATACCACCTGTCAAATGCATTGAAAATGTAACCGAGAAAACGTATTTAATGGAAATAATACGGACACATTTCAATTTTTTGTTGGACTAAAAACAAAATGGATTTTTCTTGCCGTACGTATTACTAATGCTTCATGATAATGTTAAATATATCTTTAATAAAATTTAATTTCTTTACGGATTATCATTCGGACCCTGATAAAAAAACAATTAAAACAGAAACGTATTTTCTATACGGAGATTTTGGGTAAATGCGATTTGTTGGTATTTTTTATTTTTACATTTATTTTTTAAATTTACGCGGTGAAAATACCAATATCAAAATGTTCGTACGGAGTATAGAGACAATCGATAAAATAATCGCCCGGTGTACTCGACGTAACGATATACTTAAAAATACAACCGCGCGTTGTTCTTTAATATCATATAGATTATATTAACGTCGGTACGGTGTCTTGTTTTTTCTCCACCTCTCTCCCCGGAAGTTTTCCCTATTAATATTATATTCGTTTAACTATTATAGCCGATTGAACAATCCTCATTATAACATACAGCCACTAGCTCGGAGGGAATAGTAATCCGACAAAATGCCCGCGGGACCGTAATAATTATTATTATCATCCGTGATTCAGACGGAAGACGACGGTCTGCAAACGATTATTAGCGATTCCGTATAGAATTATTATTCGGGACGTACGTTTATATTAGGAGGTATCTTACCGTTACCCGAGCGCGTGTCCGGGATTTATAATAGGCATGTATATTAATTTTATATTTAAATACAGCTTGCGGTGGGTGTGGGCCCCTACAACACATCCTTATCACTTAACAAATTCTAGAATTTTCTAGACGGTCCGCGACGTCGTTTATCGATAAA
This sequence comes from Tuberolachnus salignus, assembly GCA_956483605.1. Classification (NCBI taxonomy): domain Eukaryota; kingdom Metazoa; phylum Arthropoda; class Insecta; order Hemiptera; family Aphididae; genus Tuberolachnus; species Tuberolachnus salignus. Next base: position 16,388,808 of record OY101429.1, read on the forward strand.
CGTGCCAGACAGCGGCTGGTGCTGTTTCATTTAGGTTACTATCACGGTATATGGTATAGAGGATAACCACCAATAACCATTAATCGAGTATTTGATATATATATGATTACAGGAATGCGTCGAAGCCGACTCACGAGTTTCATGAGGTCAATATTCTAAGATAAGATAAGCGTAGACGTCCATGAAGTTGGCCCCCACACTTTGTTATATGAAAACCAAACCAGTGCCAAAAAATGTGCGACTTATTTGCGAACAATTTGCGACGGAGGTTTCAAAATTTGCAACACAATACTTTTCCGGGGTATACGGTTTTTCCGTGGGGGGCTCGACTCCAAACCGGTGCCAACATTTTGCGACTAATTTGCAACGAAATTATCAAAATTGATTTTCGTTTAGGCATTTAAAAGCGGAAACCCTGTGAATACATTCCTACATATATACCCACACATGTGCATAAACCTAATACTCGTCGGTAATGTTTTTTTTTTAATTAGCACAAGTGCCATTAGTTTGATTAAAATGTATACTTAACATTTTACATGTACATAAAAATGTAATTATTTGTAAATAAATTGTCAATTTCGTTTTACCATAATCATAATGCACTCATGCGTATGGTATTATAGTAATAACATTTGGAATGATTTGATAGGGTATCCTATCCTTTATTTATCAAATGTATTTACTTCTCTTTATGCTACAATAACAAAGGGATTAGGCAACGTAAAACACAATACTTGATTGGTTCATTCATTATTTTCGACAACTTCTGTATACAATTTTAAAAATAATGGAATAAAAATTAACAATTTCTTAAAATTATTATGTGAAACATCTTAACTGAATTACAATTGTTTACTAATTCATATTAAATTCATAATATAGCTATATCTATGTAATTTTAAAATCGGCGAAATGTTCGACGATAAGTTTAAAAATTTACCCATATTGTTCTTCTATACTTTGCACAAAAATGAAACTCGTCTGTTATTCCGTCGTATAGTATGATCGTTGTCGTCAATACCCATGGATTTTTCGTAATAAAAATCACAACGTTTTCAATAATATAATCTACATTTTCTATATCATTTGTGTATATGCATATTTTATTTTTATACATTTATATAAATACTAAGTACTTACAAAATTATGTTATTTTGAAACATGAAAAAACGTTAGGTTAGTGTTGTCCTTAAATTTAAATTCTATTAATTTCTTACTAGGTCCCTCTCATTTTGTTCGACACTATAAAAATAAATTTAAGTTAAATTTGATGATGATTACTCACCCTCTTCCCGTGCCTCAAAAGGGTTGAAATATGGCCAATTAGGAGGGTAGTTTTTTGTTTTTTTTTTGAGTTTTACTCAAAAACTATATTACGTAAGACAATAACATATAAGTGCTTTCATGAAGAACATAATATTTTCTAAAACTAATAGCCCCCCCTCACCGGAAAATCGTTCTCCCGGGAAAAGTATTGAAATTTTGAAAACTTCGTTGTAAATTGTTGCAAATTAGTCACAAATTTTTGACACTGGTTTGGTTTTCATATAACAAAGTGGGAGGAGGGGCACTTCATGGACGTCCTTTTGGCCTTCCACGCAACAAATCTGTCCCTTATGTTAACACTATTAAATTTTGGATTCGACATTTGGAATAGGCTGAAAATACCCTAAGTAGACGTGGACTCGGGTACCTAGAACGGTAAGAACCACTGAGAATGTGCAGTTGGTTAGAAAGGCAATTGAGCGGTTTCTCTATGAGTTCTTTAAAGATAACGTTTTCAAACATCGCCCAGATACCACAGATGACCTGAAGCAGATTATCACTGATGAAAATGCGGCCATATCAATCAAAACGTGCTGGAAATCATACCAAAACTTCAGAGATCGTCTACAGCAATGTATTGTTGCCGACGGCCACCGTCTTGAAGATACCATTTCAAAACATAATTTTAAAAAAAACGATGGGATTTCCTAGTAATTTTAATAAAACAAACCGTTTTTCTCTAAATTTTAATGTCAGTTATTTATAGTTCCTCAATACTCGTCATTCGGCTCCGCCGCACCATGTATCTGCGATTTATTCATGATAAATACTAATATCAAATATGTAATACTCGAGGGACCGTCTATAAAATGTTATACATTTTATATATATAAAAAAAAAAACCCCCAAAACATATTTTAGTATACATACGTAATATATATTTCTGGTTTGTATAGGACTAACGGGAAGAGGTGAGTGGTGTTTTGACACCCAAAACAGCCCCTCCTAGCTACGCGCCCGGTCGTGCGTGTATTAAAATTTCAATTGTCGGCGGCAAAAACCGACAATCACGTTTACCTCCTCCTATGGGTATTGGACGACGACCACGCGACGCGATAACTGGCAATCGTAATATACGTAATAATATTATCGTTATACGAATAAACGGGTAATACTTATCAAGGATTTCAGTCACACGGGAAGGACGACAAGAATTATTATGCCGCGTGTTACTTCTATATAGTAACAATAACGGCAGCGAATATATCCGACGCGTTGATCTTTTGTCAACTAGAACCGTTTAACAACGATACGCGCGAACCGTGCATAATGAGACGTTTTTTTTTTTTTTTAAATAACCATAATAATAACTTTTTTTTTTTCCAAATTCAAACTAGGTTAATATATAACATAGTCGTTATTTGTATTATTTTTCTTCTCGGCTCTCTATCAACACCGCGGCGAAACCTTGAGGCGACAGGAATTCTTTTATAATAATAATACCGATTATAATATACATATTTATACTTTCTTAAAACAGGCACACGCACACGTATGGGCCGTACCCCCTAACGAATCATTATTGTAAACACTGCGTATAGTATATTACTAACTGTACGGAGATTTTTCGTGTAAAATTCCATTTCAAATATAATGTTTTGTGATATTATTGGCGACAAAAAAAAAAAAAAAAAACCGTAATCAAATTTTCTCGAAATTTCCGTATAAAATTGCTAGTTTTGCTTGTTTGAATAATCGCCCTGTATATATATATATATATATATATATATATAAATATTATTTACGTCCACTCTCCTCCCCCGATCCGTTAATGCAGAAATCCCAAATATAATATTACACTCTATCGTCAGCATTCGTATGTATATAATAATCATATAATTATATTATGTAGAGCCCGTGACTTAGCTCGCCAGTTAATGCGACAGAAATTCCTGGCACGGACCCAGTTAGTAAGTATTACGGCAGTAAAAACGTCAATCGGACGAAAAGAGCCGACCAATCAGAGAGGCAAAGAGAGAGAGAGAGTGTGAGAGAGAGAGATAACGTAATTCGGTACGGACGGAGGGGAGTCGAAAGTTTTTCTCTGACGACACTATACGAGCCAAATTTTACGCATCGTCTAACTCCTTATATTGTTTGTCTGGGTTTGTTCTTTTTCGTTGTAATTCCTACAAACTAATAATTCCCCCCTCCCATTTCGGTTAGCAATGTAAATATTTATGACATTTTTGTAACTGATAGCTGATAGTTGGCAACAAAACGGTCAATTTTTGTAAATAGGAAATTAGTCTATGCATATCAATATTTTAATATTATGTATGTAAACGAATTACTAATTTTATCAAAAAATTATTGTATGATAACAATGAAAACAAATCGGTAATAATATTGTTTATTCCATGATATTTTTTTTTTGTTCTATGATATTCGGCTGTGGCTGTCATGTTTTTGTCTTACTGGCGTGTCCACCGTGATAATAATGTTCGTTACGATAAAACGTCCGTAAATTTTATGCAGGTAGTATTACGGAAAACGTCTACCGAATTCCAATACAAAAATTATTGTTTTTTACCGTACCCCTGTACCTGAAAATATTACTTCGGGGAGACATTTTGAAATCGCGAACGTGATTGTTAAACGTAATAAGCGATATCTCTCCCGGCTTTGAAATCGATATAATTTCATAGGAAAACAATTCGGTGAATTTCATCAAAAGATATTTACTTTGAAAATATTTATTGAAATTCACTTTTTGACTCCCCGCGTCAGTGGCGTATATATATATATATATAGAAGGCTATGCAATGAAAATCATTTCCCCCCCCCCTCAGAATACGGGATACTACAATCAGTTATTAATTACATAAATCTGGTTCCATAATATGGGGCCTCGCTATTATTATGTCTTAAATTTCCGATGAAAAAATATTAATTTTTATACACAAAGAATTGCAAAATGATACAAAAATCGATGGTACCGTATTGTCGCTGATCAGTTACCGTAAGGGGTTAGTATAGACAACGTGCAGAGCAAAATCGATACAATTCAATTCCGTAAATAAATAATTATTGTTATTTACACGAGATTCCCGTGTTCTAATGTTATATAATATTTGGTAAAAGGCGCAGGCACATGGCGAAATAAGGCGTAGAGACAATAAAATGCAAGTGGGCAGGTATTATACTATAACAGCAATAATTAATAATAATACATAAATACACAAGTATATATTATTATGTAAACACAATTTTCAAAATATATTATATTTTTAGTAAATTTATTTGGATTATTTTATATATTTACATAAAATCAAAGCAAATATATAATATTAGGTTATTGTATATCATCTGTGAATTAAAGTAAAACAATGTATTTAATAATTATCACTATTCAAACACATGTTTGTTGAATATAATTTTTAAATATTACGAACACTTTTCATCGAATAATTTATTAATAAAATTAATTAAAGGGTGACGTTTAAGTATAAACTTGCATGGGAAATTAGTTAATATTATACACAATACTTTATGTTATTAACTATCAATATTTCGATTTATTTTATTTTCTCATTGCTTAACACCAGCTTTCGAATCTTAATAAAATTATACGACTTGACTAATTCACCAACCACAAATACCCAACACACACACACACCCACGCATCCATCCACCCTTGACAGCCCATACTGTTGTATTACTCAAGACCCTAAATAGGCTGACTGTAAGTTACGTCCGGGTGTTATTTGGATATATGTAAATTGCGTCCCGAGTATTATTCTGGCGAATGTAAATTGTGTCCATTAAGTTTAATACAAACGTTTAAGTTTTTAAAAATACCATTATTTTCCTTCTCGTCCATCCCACTGAGTTTCGTTTTAAATCATTGCAAAGTGGGCCAGATAAATTACTTTTATGGCCAAAACTATATATTGTATTATATACTATATACTATATAATTTTAAACTTTTCCTTTTGGGGGATAGCACCATGTTTTTGCTTCTCTTATTACGTTATAAGGTGGGTATATATCAGAATTGTTTTGATTGACATTTAACCTAATAAGTTAATACTAACGTTTAGTTAACTTATCATTTACTAGACAATGCTAATATCTTCATTTGTGCGAGTGGAATTAATTTTTATATTTTTATTTTCCCAACATTTCCGTATTTTAGATGTTTTAATAGGAGTAGTAATTGTAGTTGTTTCTTTTAATAGTTTTGCAGCGTCGTATTCATCAGATGATCGTAAAGCCATAGTTGTAGCATATGTCAATTGAGATTTGGGAATACATGTTCGAATAATTTCCGTTTTTCTACGTTTTGATCTTTCACTACACAATTCAAATGGTGTTTCTGGATGACCCCCATTAGATGTAGAAGCTTCTTCATCAGAGTTATTAACAGGATTTTTGGGTACCACGTAAATTGGTTTACTTAACCATTCGGAATTATTTTTATAAAAAACTACTTTGGTCCTATTATTTTTTTTCCATCGTTTAAACATTTCACTACTAACATGATACATAGATTGTTTAGTAGAATCCAATATTGTTCACATTCAGGCAGCTTATTTAAGTTTTGTTGATCATATTAAATTTTGGATCCATTATCTCCTTTAATTCTTTGCATAAATTCAAAAAGATCGCGACGAGTTTCTATAATTCAGATTTACTTACAAACCATACACTACAACGTTAAAATAGGTATAATTTATAGGCAAAAACAAATTATAGCATTTTTTAAAACTATAAAATTAAAAATAAATTTAGATAGTTTTATTGACATGAGCTGTTCAGACTAAAAATATAAACTCTATCAAATAAAGTATACTGGTTTAAAATTCAATAATGTAGGGTTTAATAGCTTAATTAGAAAATAAAAATTGCCATTCAATTATTTTGAATAACAAAACTTACGTGTCAACTAGAAAACTAAGAGTTCATAAAAATAAAAACAAATGTTTATACGTTTTAAATTAAACTTTTAGCAGCCGAATGCGTGAAAAATAATAGACTGCGAACTGATTAGTCACATGAGAATAAAGTAGATATAAATGTTATAAATAAATATATATTTTCGGCGTGCTAATAGCGTGATGGGAATTTATTTTATAATCTATAATTCGTAGATAATCGAATAATATATAATAATCAATTACAAATGATAATGTGTTATTTTGGGTTTTGACCAACAATTATTATGTTCTGGCCCACTGTGCATCGCTAAGTTTATTTCGAGTTAAAACTATTTCGGATAATTTTGCATGATTACGTTCATTAAAACTTCCGACTAAACAATTACTATTATTAAATTTCGCAAAACACTTTCGCGTTTTTACGGTACATCAACAACATTCAATTTCATTTAACAAAAAAAAAAAAAAAATGTATGAAATCTGAATGTGTAGGTTATAAAAAAATACTCAAATAATCTCAGATAATATAATAGATAAGTTGTATAGATAAACTTCAGGTTAATTCCAAAATTGTCTTTTAGATAAGATAAAAGATAAAAAAAAAAAAAAAAAAACATTATCTAGTTAAGTTTCAACACTGTTCGCCTACGTAAAATTTACCTGCACGTTTAGGCGAATTATCGTACAGTAGGTACCCACATAAAAAATAACATTTTTTTTTCTTTTAATTTAAAACCATTCGGTTAGCGGTTCGTGTTTTACATGGATATATACATATATATCAAAGTTTCATTAAAATAAATATTAATAACGATCATTAATTGGGTTTAAAAACAATATTACAATTTATTTTTTGACACTGCCGGTAGAGTAATTATTCCGATTACATTACTGGGCTACACGGCCATAAACATAAATTTAAAAATATACAATATATAATATTTTATAATTTTTTTTTCTAATATTGTATATTATACTGGTATATAATAACGCGCGTCGGATGTTTTTCGGAGACGTTCAATATTATTATTAATATCAACCCGTAGTCGTGTCGTACGAAAACCCTCAAATTTCGTTAACGTGAAGACAACAATATTGTCTGATGATATGATTTATAATATTGCAAAAATCCAATGTTCAAATGTTGTTATCTTCACGTGGACAAAATTTGGGATTCTTACGAGTACTGTAACACCAATGAAAATTATTCTCCCGAGACAAGTTTTCGGACGGCGAAAATGCGCGTGTAGCGTCCTCTTGAGACGAGATACGAAACATATTTTTAATCGGCGTTTCGATAACTATATTATTTGGTTTACCTACCTCAGCAAAAATTAATACCACGAATATTATCGTACGGACAATCGGAAACTATTTCATATTTTTTTTTATAAGAAAATACCTAAAGATAAAACTGCAAGTATATAAGTACAGTTTAATAATAATGTACAGCAATTGTATATGTTATACACGTGTGTTAAGAGGATTATTTCGACTCGTGTACTACCGACGTACGTATACGGAACCCGCACAAAAACCGTGCGCGGTGTGCAGAGTAATACAACTACACTCGACACCGACTTTTGCTTAAACTTTACACCTTCTACATGAAAAGTTTTTCTGTACATTCGACATTCGAGCGCCGTACAAAAGGAATTATTATTATCACCGCGGCAAAATACTTTGGTCGCGTTGATTGTGCTCCGTTCAGGGTGGTAAATCTCGCAAATGCGCGTTTATATAAACGGAAATTAATAAAATTAACGATTTTCGTCCTCCCCCGAACTATACCAACTGCCGAGATTCTCGAACTTACCGTCATGGTGGTTTTGCATAAAACAAATTCGACTTGCCAAAATACGCGTGTTATATTGTTTTCTTACACCCGGTGACAATCCCGGAGAAGTGAAATGATTTACTGCCGTTAAACAAAATACGAGATACGAATTGTTGCTACTTTGTGAGAGTACCTATTACCTCGACAATGGACGATCATTTATTCAATATCGATATATTTTATTTGCTAATTTAAAAACACAGAAACATTTTTTAAATTTTTTTATTTACAAGAATAAGAGCAAATTATGATCGTTGTATCAAATTTCCGAACGTGGCCAATAATGAAGATAAATAGAACAAAACCACGACAATTTTAAATAGAGGTACAAATAACTACAACAGGGACTCGAAATATTTATAGGAAATTATACTAAATCCAGAAAATACTTCCGTAAGTTATTTTAGGAAAAGTACAAAAAAAATAATAAACTCTTCGATGGCACCAATTATAAAGATCCAAAACTCTCCAAGAAAATTCTTATGAAATGTTTAATCGGATCAAATTTGTTCAAAGATATAAAAATCAAAAAACACGCACACACAATCATTACAAAACCCATCTGAATAAAAAATGACAAAAAGAAGTTCGGTTAATCGTGTTATGAGTGCGATTTTCATTTAAATTTGAGTTTCAAACGATTACAAAAAATAATGTTTAAATTACGGTTTAACTATTTTCTTTTTCATCGTTAAGTAAAATTTATGAAGCACCTTGTATCAAATTTTCGTGCATTTTTCAGTATCCAAAAAGTTTAACCCACATGGTACCAAATAAAAATCAAAAACACAGTTATTTATAACTCGAACGTTTTGTATATTTGACCACGTCTAGAAAGGTGTAAATCAAATATTCGGTGAAAATGTCATGTTTCCATTATTTTAACTGAATTACACAGTTATTGTGTAATTATTCCCGGCTTTCCTCCATTATTAAGGAAACTACAAAAAACAAAACAAAAAAGACCTTGTCCATACACCACAGACTAGATTCAAAATGCAACAATACAACTCTTTTGGCGGTTTTCGATTGGAGCAAAATTTCTGGTAAAAAAGCGGTTTATTACAGACAGAAAACATATATTCGCTCAGAATCTATAACGTTCTGTTTAGCGTGATTAGTACAGTGAGTTGTAAAACAATACAATATTCAGAGTGGACATCCAAACGACGACAAATTGAACGATTTGATTTCACTATTACAATTCCGTACGGTATAACTCAGTGGTGGATTTAGGGAAGTGGAGGGTCAACTGGCCCACAGTTAATATTTGGTGGTGAAATTGGCCTCATTTTAAGCACTGAAATTCGGATGTATTTGTTTCAAAGTTATTGTCTTTTGTATAATTATGAGAATAGGAAAGTCCTTCACCGTTTTCAATATAATAGTTACAAATATATATATTTAAAAATAGAAGTTCCTGATTTGTGTATACCTAAAAAGTGGTCTCTACTGGTTTACCCGCCCAAATTTGTTGCTACGTTGCAATGTCATACCGTGTACATAGTACAATATATCGGCTATTCAAACCCGATATCGATCAAAGATAACCTATATTATTTACCTACATAGTCGACGAAAAGCCACCGTGAGTTTAGATGGAAAGGAAAAAACTTAATCTATACGAGTCGGTCCAAACCCGATAATGCTTCGAACAATTATTCATAATAACGATCATTAGCGATGTCTAAAGTGCAATATCTACAAAATTGACCGGACGAAGTAAAACCACGATGAACTCATTGTTGTTTTATTCATTTACCGCCAACAATTTGAGTGATACACATTTGTATTTTACAGTATCGGTTACACGTTGAATAGGGTGGTTTACAGTTATATGTAAAAAAGAAAAAATTGACTTATAATCCGGATCGCCTTCCGGTATTTTTAGACACACCTATAGTGTCATTTTCCGAAAATGTTCTATTCTGGTTAAAAATCGGCGCTCGAAGACTTCGAAAAATGAACGTTTTTCTGGATTTCGTGATTTTTAAATAATATAGGAAACCAACAAATATGTGTTTAAATACAATCGGGTTATATTTTTTTTATTCTCAAACAATTGGTAAATTAAACATTGGCAAAAATTTATAATCTTTCATCAGTTTCAATGGGCATTTTCTTCGTAGTTTCAATTGTAACTGTTTTTCTATTTGCCTCTAGATAGTATTGTTGGTTTAATACAAATCGGTTTGAAAACAAACACACTAGACAAACTTCGTTAAGCGTAGAAAATTCAAGTTACATTTTTTCGTTAGTTCACTAAGCTAACGATTAGCGGAAACTCGAAAATTCTAGACCACCCCACCGGCCGGTCTAGAACGCTTATGATACGTACATACCGGGTCTTGCACTCGTCGGCAACGTTGCACTAATTTTCGTACGGAATCGTACGATGGAAAAAATAAAACTAAATAATGAAAACACTCTAGTGTAACTACGCGGCCATTAGTATACACGTATATACCCATGTCGAAAACGTGTACGACGCATATTAACCGGCAATTTACAAGTGAAAAAGGAAAGAAAAGAAAGAAAGAATGAAAAAAAAAACGCATTCCTCGCTTCGCTCAGAATCTATAAAATACCGTGTGTTGTGTATTATTATATTATTTATTTGTTAATCTGCCGTTGACATTGGTAATAAATAATCGGTAAATAATACGCGAGGCGTACACCTGCAGTGTGTGTATATATACGTACATGTAACACACACGGGGCACCATAAACATTTCGTACATTTTGATACATTCGAAAATCGCCGTATATTATATCAATCAACGTGTCCGAATAATACTACTACTACGTCTTATCAACACGGTGTGTTTCATAAAAAAAAAAAAAAAAAAAAACTGTTCTTTATTATATTATGGATCCCGCGTGATTTTTTATAATATGTAATACACAGGACACGCCGTTTGACTAGATTTTTCCCGCCGACACGCCAAATCGGTAATTCTCAGTAATTCGAGATATTAATACATTCAGATAGGTATATATTGGTATTATAGGCGTAGATACATAATATAATAATAATATAATACGACGGAATATACCAAATAAATACTATCGTTTCGGGTATGGAAAATATTTTTATGGGCGTTAAATTTGCCGAAAACGCGACTAGGAAAACCTAGGATAGTTTATTATTATAGGGCTGTGAATTTAATGTAGTAAAAAACCTATTTCCGTTTGTTGTTTAGCGGGTTGACTAAATTCCGTTTCGTTACAATTTCAGCTCTAGCGTATTTTCCGATTATTTATAAAAATGAATTGCTCGATTGCTCGTTTGCTAACTTGTAAAAGCAGAATTAGCCGTAAACTGGTGGTCCGCGATGTACTCTATCGTTTGAAAAAAAAAAATCTTGTCGATCGATTCGGTAGTTTCGGATATGGTAGCCCGTGGCAAATAAATACCATTTCACATACACATATATTTGGGTGTCCCTTATATGAAGAAAAAAAATGTCCACGCATACCCTCTAATTGTTTTCCATTTGGTCTAAAACAATTGTAAATAAAATATTTTCTCTCTGGGATAACGTTAACATGTGCCGAAATCTCTTCAAAATTGGTATATATGGTTTCTAGTGATTCCGTTAAAATAGGTCCATTTCTTAGGACACCGAAAAATTTCCATACAATCTAGTATATTCACATAATCACGTCTACGACACTCGAAGATCTATTGAGTTTTATTTGCATCTTTTTGTAAATCTTCGTATAACTTCACGAGTTTTTTTACACTATTGGGATGAGCTTTCGTTGGAATTCGTTGGGCTTTCTCCCAATATATGTTGCAATATGTTATAGAATAAAACGGCCAGCACTTGACGATTAGACGAGAGTTTAATTCCAAAAATTTACATCACCAACCAAAAATATTACTTTTTTAGCACTACGTAAGCTTAACACATTAATTTGTTAAATAAACGAAAATTCGCATTAAAAAATGCGATTTAAGTCATAAGACGTATGTTATCGGCTAACCGGCAAATGTGACATTAAGATAAATTTATTTATAGTTTTGTTGGAAAACCAGATTATATAATGTTGAAAAACATAAATTTTATGTATATTTTTAATCTTGCGTAATTTCTTTTTTTTTTTTTTATAAAATTAGAAGATATAGGTTATAAAGACAATTAGAAAATTACATAAAACCCCAAATACATATAAAAATTTTATTTGTTCGTCCGCCTCAAATACCTGGGAAACATTTTAAGTCAATCGAACAAAAGTTATAGTCAATGTATAGACATATGCAAGTGCTCAAGAATGTATCTTTTTTATCGGAGAGCCCTACATTCAACTTTGATGAAGATTCGGCACGGATTAACTTTATTTTAGGGGAGGAAATATTTCATTTACGATAGTTTTAGACTAAACAAAACAAAATTAGAGGGCATGTGTTCAAAAATAAAGGATACTCTAATATATATATATATATGTTATAGTTGAAACCCGAAATCCGTCAAAATTAGTTTTAACTAGCCAAAACTGGTTTACACAAACCCTTAGTGCCAAAACTGGTTTTGACTAATTAATCTAGACCCTCAACGTCGGAACTACTTTTAATCTACTTTTTCTAGTCAGAACTGTAGTCGTGTCTGAAATATATCTATATAATATTAATGTTAGGAACATGATAATCTATAACAAAGTCATTCGTTTCGGCAAGGTAAATTTTTTTTACCGATAGTAATCGGTCTGTAATTGCTAATTAATTATACTTAGTTACTACTGCAATAAAGTTTGTCCGGAATTCCGTCTTATGTTCCGCCGATTGTGTATTGATCGTGCCTCCGGTCCGTCTTTCCCGACACTACTCCAATTAGATCGTAAAGATCTGTTGATGCCTTTGTCGACGCCAGGAACACGAATTACTACGTACGTGAACTACAACTCTGTCCAAGAGTTTTTTTCCAGCTCCGGCGATCGCGCTATTGGACAACAATTCTCTCCCGATGTCCGGACGGAGATATAACCGTGGCCCTCCCCCCCCCCCAAAAAAAAAAAAAATCTAATATCAAATATTCAGCAAAGTACGATATCGAATACACGCGGTTTGATATTCGGTTAATCAATACACTTATAACCGTCTCCGGCTAACCGGGTAGTTAAAACGTGCGTTCCATCGTCTAGTTTTAACTAGTCGAAATCATATTTGATCGACGAAATGGGGTTTGTGGAAACTAGTTTTGACTGAGGATTTCGGATTTTAACTGTAACATATTATATATATATATATAAGTTCCCGACGTCAGCCAACGACACAATGATAATGTAACAATAACGCGGTGCAGTCGTAGTTAATATCGTTTTCCAGACCGTTACCAATTCAAGGTTGTCCGCCGTCTGGCGCGGCGTAATAACAATGATAATATAATAATAAACGGATTCTTCGGGTTACCTACAAACGACGAGAAGCAGAAAAAAAAAAAAAAAAAAAAAAAAACCATATAATACCAAACATAATATTGTTATCTCTTTTATTTTTCGTCGACCGCATCGCCCGAACTGCGTGCGCCCGCGTCGGTCGTCCGGCCGCGGCGTTTCCGCCAAGGACCCTCGGCGCCGCCCCACCCCGTCAGAGAGTGAGAGAGAGAGAGAGAGAGAGAGAGAGAGAGAGAGAGAGAGGGGTAGTTGATCCCGCCGATCTCTTTATATACGACCGACCGGTCCAGCACGGGCAACACACGGATTTTCGTCTTCGTCTACGAATTTAATAATAAATTCCATTTTATTCCTCGCGCGTATACAATTTATTATTGTTAAAAAAAATGAATTTTCGCGTCGGCCCGACGGCGGCGACGGTGACGTTCGCGGCCCACCTCCTAGTGTTTTCGACGGTGACCACCGCGGTGTACGGCGGCGCCCGGACCGAGGCGGTGTACGTCAATAGGGAAACCGGCAAAGTCCAGGATCTGGAGACTTCCGCGTCGGGATACATTTACAGGACGGACGGACAGGGCCCCCCGGTGTTCATAAAACTCGGGGAAGGCAACGACGAAAAGTTCGACGCCATACTAGAAAGTGAGTATGTTCGCTAAACTCGGGAATTTTTAATATTTTACGGTCGCCCGTCGCGTACGTATTTATATGGACGATAGCAAAAAATAGAAAATCGAGAAACTCAATAATAAATTTATGTATCCAATGCCGTGTTTAAATTCGTAAATCGTTTATTACGGAAATAAATATTAATACATTTTTACATTGTGTACGTTTGTATTTATATATATTGATACATAATAGTAATATTTATCTTAATTTTTATTTCGGTTTCGGCGGGGTTATTGTATAGAAACTATGCGGATTTTTTTTTTTTAAATATCTTATAATATTTATGGTGAAACAAACAAACGGTTTTGAACGATTAATAATCACTATACAGTATTTATTTTTAATATTAATATTTTTATATTTAGAGATCACCACAGTGTAAAAATGTCGAGAAACACTGAACTATACTGACTTATTATTTTAAGTCTTTATACAGTCTTTGATCTTTTATCGTGCATTACCGTGGTCGGTCATTTCGAATTCCCGTCTAGGTTTTCGATACTATATGTTCACTATATGAAGTACCACTTAATATTTTCGCCGGATTGCATTAGATTGAAATGGAGTTTTCGGAAGGTGATAGGGAGTACCGAAACCCTATTTGGACTTACGGCGTCCAGTTATGAGGAGCTGCCAGAAAAACTAATATAAATAAAATTCCAACCTTCCAATCCATAACTCTTCGCATAATTACAAATGCACTATTCTGTGTTTCAAATCACACTCTACATGCCGACCTAAGAGTTAACACAGTAGACGAAACTGCTAAGTACTATATAAAAGATTTCGTTCACGACTAACCAACTACCCTAATCCCCTAATATCAGCACTAAATTCCGACTGGAAATCCTCCTCGTAGGCTAAAAAGAAGATGGTGTCGCGATCTAAATCATAATTAGAAATTAAAAAGTAAATATATATAATAAATATAAAAAATTCTATAAATTAAACAGACTTCTGTTATAAAGTGTCGCTATTGGGTGGCTTCTTTTTTCACCCATCGCATGCCAATTAATGTATTTCCGCACACATGCTTATTGTAAATTTAAATTACAGATTGTATATTTTAAAATAAATTTAGAAAAAAAAAAAATCGTTAACCCATTCGGTAAACGCATGCGCAATACAACTTACTTTTTTTTTTTTTAAACGACAACTCCAATTTTTTATTTTTTTTTTTGGCAATAAATTCGGGTAGTGTATTTTTTTTTAAACAACTTTTGTACAAACATTTTTTTTTTTTTTTTTTAATTTCAAAATCGGCAAAGTTACGGGATGTTGACATATAATATTTAAGAATATCATTTTACAATCGAGCTATAACCGATTAATTTTCTATTTGTATCCAGAGAAGATTAATAAATCTTATTAATCTTACTTATTAATGATTTTCAATCGTAATTTATTCTATTTTTACTAATTTGTACTAAAATAAAAAAAATTATCGATGATAATGCAAATGATAACAATTGACGCATTACGAATTTGTTTATTTAAATTTAATTTAATAATCATATTTAACTGTTTAAAACTTATCAATGAATTTTGTTCGATAAATTGCTCAAATTGTCCACATCTAGTTGTGAATACCTATTTTTTATACATATAAAAAAAAAAAAAAAAAAAATAATAACTTCCACGGAATCTCGTTAAAACGTTGTAATATATATACGAACCGTAGAAATTAATTTGCCCATAGTTGTCGCAGAGTATAGGTCATTCATATTTTTTTCATTCGTTTTTCTACTAATAATTTATGGGGGTACCCGTAACAACAAACGCTATAGCGTATAATCAAAGTATCAATAAATTATTATTCTATGTCTATAGGTATAGTCGGTATATTAAGTCAGTAGCAAAATATATAAAATTATATACTTTTTTTTTAATACTACCGTAGGTATATAAGATTATAACGTATGGACGTTATATTTCATTTTATTTCGAATAAGTCGCCTTTATTGATTTACATGTTAACTTTAAAACGTCGGTCGGTATTTTAATTTTCCTACTTTTAGATTCCGTACCGAGGAATTTATCGGTTTTACTATGATTCTTTTTTAAACAATATATTTGTTCCCCTCGCTCCGGTCATCATCGTACAAAAAGCTTACTTTTTGATTTTCCGTGTAGTTTTCACGATAGTGGCAAAGCCCCGGGAAACGGGAATAATTACGCAATCACAGTGTCAGATTTTGTCCTTTTTACTAATTCAATTAAAAGTAATCGTGGAGACCTGCATATTTCACCTCGTTTTCTAGACATGGTGCGATTTTCAAAATATTTTGGCGTTTTTTTAACTATTTGAAATTGTTTTGTTTTATGTGAATTAAAATTGTGTTATTTATTTGTATCGTTGATTTCGTTAAAAATACAAAGAATTACAATTTATTTTGTAGTTACAAATGCATACTAATTTGAATTCAAGTTTATTAAACACGTTAACCGATCTTCGCTCAGAATCGATTTTTGATTGCAATGATTTATCGTTGCGAACAGATTAAATTAAATTATCATATACATCTTACCTTTTTTTTTTAAACATTTTAATATAATAAAACGGCATAATAATTATTATCTGATTGGTTGTGAATAACAAAATAAAACCGCTTTAAAATGTATGTGAAATCGATGAAACAACGATTTAGTTTCACAATTCTAAAATTTTCCACAAAATCTCCACTCTCCAATTCTACATTAATTTTTTTTATCCCATTCGTAATTAATGTTCACTTATTGTTCTTCACTTTTCACAGTTTGTTAGTAAGTATTAGATATGTATATTATTAACAAAATACGTGAATTTCGACACGGTTGGTACTCGAACGAAACATTTTTTATACAATTAAAAACACTCCACCAGTTCCGAAAATATCGGAGGACATTTTTATTGTAGAGTTGCATAATCGGTTTTGAGCTCTTCGGTCTATAATAATTCATTGCGAACGTCGAAAATTACACAATTTCCTCCGTGTAGCTATTCGATTACAAACTACGTATATAATTATTATAATTAAAAAAAAAAAAAAACGGTTCCGGTATACGTGTAAAAAAAGCTTGAAATAATCACGACTGTATTTCCAAATACATGTAGGTTTGCAAATAATGACGTCGATGATAAATCAGTAAAACCGTTCGAGTATAGCCGTGCAGGTAGATTGCCACATTTTTTGAAATTCACACATGTACCGGTCCAAATTTATAATAATTTTCGTGTTAGATAATAATTAACGCAAAATCGAGCACAATTGGTCGAAAATGTGTATAAAAAAAAAATATCGAATCGGGAATCCGGGAACAATATATTGAAACCTTTGACTTGTATTTAGATACGTATATAATATTATAATATAAGGCCCATTGAATCAAAAACTCAAATCTCGTTTTAATATGCACCGCCGACGTCACTGACTTTCCTGTAGATCGCGAACCTATAATCGTAAATGGTGCAATTTTCAACGGTTCTTGCTTTTTTTTTTTTTTTTTGTACGTCGACATTCGACAACCTTGTCCATAAAGACAGCAAACAAAAAACAACCGGTAATTATTGCAATATTATACTTAGTCATCGTCATTGTTTACAATACTTCGGTTTTACTATTATTTAGCATTCGATCGCATTTAATCGAACGAAACGATTATATAAAAAAAAAAAAAAAAAAATAGTAAAAATCCCAATGATAAAAGACGAACGCGAAAAACGGATGACTAATGTCGACCCTCCTAAAAACACAATAGTAGCGTTTAAAATACGCACTCGAATGCGCACAAGACGATTAATGAAATAAATATATATTTCGAAATATTTTATAATTTCATTATTTTTCTTTTTTTCTTGTCAAAATCAACGAAGTTGCGCGTTTTCGTAATTCGATTGTAACTTTTTTGTAATTTAGTTACTGCCCACGAACTTATACGCTATACGGATATTAAACAAATTAAAACAGGTTTTTTTTTTTTTTTAATTCTTTTCGTTTATAAATGATTTGATTTTAAAAAACACGATGACGATATTTTTTAAACGCAGTAAAAATGAAACATTTTATTAAAACATTTCTGTAGAAATATGTTCTTGTGCATAATGCACGTGCAATTTATAATACGCAACTTTAAGTATTATTTATATATATATAAAAAAAAAAAAGAACAGTCAAGGGATAGAAATAGAAAGATAAGATAAGATATTATTATATAGTTTTTCTTTAATTAAAGTAATTTTCTACTGGTCCCAGCATTGTAATATGTATTTGTATTGATATTATTATATAGTTTAGTCAGTTAATTTAATTGGCTCGCGTTTCATCGTCGTCATCCGCGTGAAATATTAAATTAATAATTTCGAAAACGACCATCAATAATAACGACGTCAATATAATAATACTCGGATAATATAGTCACATCTGAGACTAAACTCGCTAAAATTTTTATATACCCGGGTAATTAATAATTATCATAATAATTCCGTTGATTAAAACTGATCGGCTCGTACATTAAAACTGCAATTATTATTTTATTATATTTTAACAATTTAACGTCGCGGTGACTTTTTTGATTTATTACTGTTTTGCGCCACTGTTGTACAGGTGACAATTTTGGAGGGTATAGGATATACAGGGCTATTTAGTTTATATACCGAATCACTGAAATCCAAAAACCATTCTGAGCGGAGTTCGATAAATTGATAAAGTTATAACGTGTCCCTGTTATAAAGCTATAAAGTTATCCCGAAAAAAAATAAAACCTATGTATCGTCACGTGCTGCCGGTCTTTTTTTTTACAATTTTTTTAGACATTTTTTTTTGGAAATTTCGAACAAATTTTCAAGTAAACTACCATCGGGTGAAAAATCCATATCTTTAATGATATAATGTGAACATTTCGGAGCATTTTTACGAACTTGGTTGAGAGAAGAAAATAAAAAAAACTAACGCATCTTAATAAAACTAATAATTCCTTTGCGTATACACTCAGAATCTAAAGTGCAACAAAAATAGGATTGCTATAGTGAAGTCTGTATAACTAAGGGTTATGAGCGTCAAATATTTCACACCGCTATAAATATTTCAATGACTTATTGAACAACACATTTTTTCCTCCAAAATATTTGTTTATCGATTTTGTATCATGTTTCATAACAGAGTAATTGTAATATTGGAATCGTTTTAAACATTAAATATTTATATTCACCATTCAAATTGACTCAAATTTCCATAATAAACAAATATCTTATAAAATTATTATTTGTATTATTTTCGAGTAGCTATTCAAATATAATTAAAATTACGTCATATAAAATCACTATAAAATTTGCAATTTCTATAGTTTTGTCAACTGAAAATTGTATACAGAATATTAGATTTTTTAAACCTAAAACTTAAACAACCGTTGAATATTTTATGACATAATCAGTATATTCATTACTCAAATGATGTATCAAATTAAAGAAAATTGGTATCTAATAATAAAAATAACTAATATTTAATAGCAAATGACGATATCTTTCTTGATGGAATTGTTTAAATAATAAGTATTTTATGTATAAATTCTTAAATTTTTACTGTATTATGTGTTAACATTTGCTCAAAATCACGCTTTACAGAAAAACCGATCAGGCCAAAAATAAAACTTGAAATTTATTTATTAAAAATCTATAAGTAGGTCTCTTATAAGTAAAAGTCTTCTGTAGTAACTGCTACGTAGTTTTAAATTAAGAAATATATGTTATATATGTTTATTTGTTTTTTATCTAAACGAAATATTTCAAATGGAACTATCGTGAAATTTTTAATGAAAAAAAAAATAAAGTTTCATTGCGATATTTTTGTATCCTATAGTAGACAAAAGCACTCATAAGGGCCACAAAAAGCAATTGTATTATTATTCTTACATAATAATACCCACACGTCCGTTTGAATAAAAAATGTCGAGCATTAAAACATGAGGGACGTCGGTTCGGTATACTATTATGCGCCCACAGACCGAAATATCATTAATACTTAACTGCATATATTATTTATACACTGTTATTCGGTGGTGAAATTAGGGATTTTTTGACGGGAGGGGCGGGTTAAGGTTTTGTCTGTCTAATTAAGCAACTAATTTCATAATATTCCATCGGTGATTATCATAGATAATAATCCAATAATCTCGTATCTACATATATATATATATATAAATGGATGACTGTCTGTCTGTATAAGACCAATAGACTCAAAAATGACTGGGGCGATTTTTACTCGGTTTTTCGCAAAATGTTCCGCGTTGTCCGGAGAAGGTTAATAGCTATTGAAATCCACTACTGAATATCGTCCCCAAAAATTCTCGGTTTTTAAGTGTTTTTAGTACGAAAATCGAATTATTTTTGTCGATTGATGAGTTGGTAACACGAATGGTAAAAAAAAAAAAAAAACTGCTATTAATTATCGCAGTGCAATCTGTGTGATGTGCGGGTATATATCGTAATAAGTGAAAACGCGTAGAACGCCATCGAGGTATTTTGAATTTATGTATTTTTCGCAATGAAATTCTGGCTTAATTTATTTTTGTTGATTAACAGTTGAAATGACAAAGCCAAACGCTTTTAGTCTGCCGAAGGTGGACTATATCCACTTTTCACTTTCCACTTTTTTATAGTTTTTTTTTTTTTTTTTTTAAATAGTGAAATGGGCAGGAAAATAATACATAATGATCTAGCAAACAGCAATATCTAGCAATAGCAAAGCATTGCCGGGTCAACTAGTATACTATAATTGCCGTGTATAATTCTATTGGAAAATTTTGAGGAGCAATTTATTATTTTATTGTATATTATGATGAGTTTAAATAAATATTACATTTCCAGAGCGACGGTGGTGTGTGGGGGTGGAGGAGGATGTCCAGACACGCAAAAACACCCACTGCTAGTATAATATTGTGCGCTTGACTGTTTTGGTATTTTCAGCATTCCGATAATGCTGCCGCAATGCGTACGATGTCAAAATAGTAACTCGAGAACACTGTCCCGTGGCGAGGGCGAGAATCGTTAATAAATCCCGAACGCAATGGAAAAAAAAAAAAATAAAAACACACGATTCCCATATAGCGGATTGTACGCTACATTCCCTATGGTTTGAACATTTTTTTTTTTAATTACAGAAAATCATTATTATAAATTTAAAATTGTTTTTCACCCGGTGTGAACAATGTTCGACGAACGTTATTGTAAAATTATTGTAAAAAATTAATAATTATTATTATTATTAATTTTTAATAATTTATAGATTTTCGGGCATATTTTTATACGCAGCTAAATCAAATTTCTTTTTTTTTTGGGGGGCCCCGGGAAATATGAATCAAACCGGCTCACGAACTACAAATCACAGGCACATTCAGTAGCACAACCAGTGGGGTGGTCTGTGGTTGTGACCCCCTTCATGAAATATATTTGAATAGTCGAATTTCGAGTGATATGTTAAATGTACATTGCACATTTTTTTAACATGTATACAATTATAATTATGTATGACTCTCCGCGAAAATAAATCCTAGTTGGGCCACTGGGCACATTAGAGTTACATTTTGAGGCCGCTAAAACTTCGAACATGCCAGTAAAATTATAGACAGACAGTAAAAATTTCAAACATTATAAAAATTACCTCTTTTCGATTGTAGCCAGTTTTATGACAAAAATAACATTGTTTTTTTTTTTTTTTTTTTTACACCGAAAATTAAGACATTTGAAATGTAGAGCACATAGCTATTTAACATCACGGACAAATCCTCTCTCGGTCGATTTGGCTTTAAATAAATAAAAAAATAAAAAAAAAACAAAATATACAATCCGTGTAGTGTGTAAACGATTACGAAGTAATTTATTCGGAATTTATTTATTTAAAATACCTATCGAATCGATTTATTACAATAATACATTTTAATTGAAACGGTTATAACGATTTTATTACGTAAACCTACTTAATAGCATAAGTTCTCTTTATCGATCAAATAGATATTTTACTTTTAATTTTACATAATAATTCAGGCCGGCCTGTCCGGAAAATGACCGATTGCCGATAGGCCAATCCAACCCCTGATGTCTATAGATATACATATGTGCTCGTGTGTGGATTATGTTTATACGGCCCGAATTATAATATTATCATAGATTTGGAGAATAAACATTTACACGGTGCCACGGCGTTATCGTGTCAAGAGCGAATTTCTCTACGTCGGCGATTAACTCTACTGCGCGCGACTTTCCGAACGCATCGAAAAAGTCATTTTTCGAAATTATCCTCCGCACAATACGTCGCGTAGTTAACGCGATACACTAGAAAAAAAAAAAAAAAAAAAAAATCCACTCGAAATAGGAAATAATCGTATTAGAGACCCGCGATTTTCACGAAATTTACTTGTCCGTTGGCGTTATCTAAACGCGCGCTATATGATTTCCGAAACGCTCTTTTCGTAAGTGGCCTATAGTATTTTTTTTTTTTTTTTTAACTGTTTATGGTCGTTTTCAGTACTTCAGTTGTTAGCCGGCTACGTAGAAATCTTCACGAGTGGTTTGTATAGAAAAAAAAAATAATAAAATGGTACGACGAGACCCCTAATGATTTTGTATTGTTAAAAACACGTAGCGGGTTCGTCGTGTACGACGGAAATTTGTTTTCGGCAAACTCCACGCCGCCGCTCGGAATTGTAATTTCGTTCTAAAACAAACGGACGTGTAAATATTATTATAATATAATACGGATCACAGCATCGGTTGTTATTTTTTTTTTTTTTTTTTCCCCCAGAGTTTTCCGTTTCGAAAGGAACATACGAGTATTATAATATATTTGCCGCCCGGTCGTTTTATCGCTCGACCGATATAGTTACGCCACGATGAGGGTTAATAACATTAAAATAAAAAAAAAAAAAAAAAAAATACCGTTTACGATAAACGGGCGTATTTGTGCCACTCGATCGGGTTTTTTTTTTTCCGTGCGCGTTCTCGGGGGGATAAAGCGCGTGGTTTTTTTTTTTTTTTCGTTGTTATTTTCGCCGCCGTCGTCGCGCGTATCGTTTTCGCCGATTTAACCGGTTGAACTTGTGAATACTTCGCGGATCGTCGATCGTCGCGGCCTTGGGAGCTATGCAAAAAACGACGACGACGACGACTACAATTTTGTCGGCTCCGCGGGTTTTCGCCGCGGTACGTACATAAGTGATCCGAATCGATTATAGACAAACGGTACGATTGCCGGCAACACCGAACGCCACCACCCCCACCCCCCCCAACCATTTGTGCGAACGTTTTTATATTTTTTTTTTTATTTTTTTTCCTCTCTGTTTGCCCGCGTGCTATTTGTTCTCTTTCGTTATAATTCTCGATTAATTAATTTTACGCGCGATCCGATCAGCGGCCACGATAAGGTCACGACGCGCCGTCGTTCATTGTTGGTCGCCGCTCTGCAACAGATGCGGGTGTCCCGTTGCAACAGGCGTGCGGCGGATTGCAATTCATTTCGTTCCTTCCGTCGTACTCAAATTAAACATGTAATATTAAAAAAATATAATAAATAATAATATAATATATAGTAATATAATAAAAAACCCGATAATTGTAAGTTTTTCGCAAAAACGAGATACCATCATGGCTTGTAATACTATAAATATATAGAAAATTAACATTATTTTTATCATCTCGTAATCCCCCGGAGTAAATTTTTTTTTTGAAACTTTAAAATTGCCGAACAGGCTTTTGGGAAA
The DNA here is from genome assembly GCA_956483605.1 of Tuberolachnus salignus. Lineage (NCBI taxonomy): Eukaryota > Metazoa > Arthropoda > Insecta > Hemiptera > Aphididae > Tuberolachnus > Tuberolachnus salignus. Next base: position 16,412,650 of record OY101429.1, read on the forward strand.
TTCACCCTTGTCGTTTTCGCCATTCGAGTGTTGCAGCTCTCGCTGCTCAACACGGAGGTTTCCATGTTGCACGGCAAAGTGATGTGAAAAAATGAAGAAAAAAAAAAATTCGTGCAATAGAAAATCTAGCGTATATTGTAACGATATCTACGAAGATTCGACAGCTGCGAGTCAATACTCGTGCCGATTTCTTACCAATTATTATCTGTCCACGATAAAAACAAAACAAGAAAAAAAAAAATAATATTCATATACTATCGCGGTACGTCGTTTCTAAACCGTGTAAACGCCGTCTGGATCGTTTTAGCTGTGAAATTCTTCATTGTGGTGTTTGTTTGTTTGCTAGCACACTAACCGTGTGACACACGCCAAATTTTTAAAAAAAATATTTTATTCGTTTCCGTTATTGTATTTGTACACGTCATCGCGGTCGTACCTCCGTGCCAGTCAACAATGTCCGTGATACGTTATCAATATTACGATTTGTATGTGTTACGGTCGACAGTGTATAATACCGCTATTATGTAAAATGCCCAAAACGTCTAGGCAAAGTGTATATTTCATATGCTTTTACTAGGCGTTTATATAAAACGCGTTTTAGCGATTCAAATAACGATATAATAATACCCTATGCGGGTAGAAAAGTAATAAACTGACGTCGAGTAGATTTGATGGATTTCCAATCGCACCGAGATGGTATAGGTAAAAGTACACGACCGTTACGGTTCACCAGGGCCATCCGACAGAGTTTATAATATCGAAGCCTTTGGAATTCAAACGTCTATAGTAACTGATCGCACATAATACCGTTAAAATTTTCACACTCGGTTAATTATACACCTATCCCACACCTCGATGCCGTTAAATATTTGCGTTTAATTCTCGACCAAAAATTAACCCGGAACAAACATATTTATACTAAAACAATCGTTTATCCTTAACGCTCGATCTAGATCACTAAAAACGTTATTATCAAAAAATAAATATACTAGTTTAAAAACCAAACTATTAATATATAAAACTCACCTAAAGCCTATATGGACAGTTTAATTTAAAATAACATTTAAATAAAATTCATGTCTTTCAGAATATTACTTTAAGGAAAATCACTAACGCTCCCTTCTTTGTTTCTTATTTAACTCTCCACGAAGATCTAGGTATCAAACCTGTTATAGCGGAAGCGGAATTGTTTTACGATAAGTCTTTTGTCAAACTAGAGAATCACCCCAAACCACTAATTAGGGAGTTGTATACCTTCACACTTCCTGAAAATCCACAACGCAGACTCAAAAGGAAATGGTGTCGTGACCATTTAAAATAAAAATATCTCAATAAATAATATTTATGCCTAGCTGAGTGTCATTAATGGGTGGCTTCTTATTCAAACAAATTCGTGATATATAGTCTATATTAGCTTATACACTTATTGTGCATTTATTTCTATAGATTGTGTATTTAATTGTGAAAAAAAAAAAATAAATAAATAAATGTTCACACTATTGATGGGAGCGCTTTCGGTAGTAAAATCTGATAACGGTCCCGCGAAACCGCTAATCGGATATTGTCACAAATCGTAAAATACGACGGGACCGGAACTAAAATTAGTTCACGGAAAAGCGATAGAAAGCCAAAACCAGGGCAGCGTGGAACGATGTTAAAATCGAGATGTAGAAAATGTGTCGACAACTTGGCGAATGAGACGAAAGCCGTTCATACTGACGGAGCCAAAGCCTACGTTTTAGGATCTTCTAAGTGCTTATGTTCGAGGAAATGCCGAAATACAAATATATCTCTTTTAAAAAATAATGTTTCGCCGTGCAATTGCAATATGCCGTTCGAGTTAATATTGTCGTAATGAGTAATTGATATTCTACGCCTATTTATACGAACACATTTTCATTATAGTTAAACGAAAAAAAACGTATTCTATTCGATTTATATACTTTATCTATGCATTAGTTTTGATTTGAATGAAATGTTAAGGCATTGTCTAAAAAATAACCGATTATTATTACTTTGTCTAAAATCACTTTGGCATTTTATAAAATAACTAGCAACGTATTTACAAGATTTCGATTACGATTACTTTGTCTAAAAGCGTACGGTATTCCATAAAATTACTAGACATTGTACGCAATTACCGAATTTTACACTTTGGCTGTAATATATGTATATTTGCAATTGGATTTTATCAATCCGTATCTGCCTGTTACCGTCGTAATAATATCATGACGCGTAAAGATATTATGTTATGTATATCATATATTAAAGTTTTTAGTTGCAAAAAATTACCGACTTGATTGCGTGTTACAATAAAAAAAAAAAAATAAAAAAAAATATAATATTTTATATTAACGCCGCCGTCATTTGATCTGCTGCAATGTCGCAAATGATTTTTGTCAATAAATAAAATTATTTTGTCTCGCTTGACACCGATCAAACTGTATCGTACTACTACTATTATTATTATTACTGGCACCTATCTATACTTGTAATATCCAACAGCTGTCTGTCAGCAATTCGCGATAGTAATTTTCCGTTATTAAACCGTTACGTTATTGTCATCCGAAAAAATAATACGCTATATCGAAACACCAATAGTGTAGGTAGGTGTATATGAAACCGACGATAAAAAACAGTGTTATAGTATAAGGTGACAACGATAATTTCCCCAGGGATCAGTGGCGTATATAGAAAATATTTACAGGGGGAGAGGAGCTGTTATGGACAGTGGTTTAAAAAAAAAAAAAAATTACAAACAAAAATAGCATTTAGTAGCCACTGTGTACCTAATTTATACTAATAATTCAAAAGTCGTAGCAGGTTAAGAGACTATTGTCTCATAACATTATTAGTTATAATTAGGGCCTGGAACTTAATGAATTTATATATTTTTTTTTTTTTTTTTTGCTCTAATACGTTGCGCATATATATGTACATATATATATAAAAAAATTTGTTTCACGGGACGTAGAAGCTGATGGTACCATTTTTATTTTGTATTTTTTAAGGAATTTTGAGACATACGGTCATTTTTCGGTCATTTAATGCATTTTTATACTTCCGGAGGGAGGTTCAGTGAGTAAAACCCAAGATGTTTATTGTATTCGATATTCTTTTATATTCTAAATGTACGTTATTGTACTTAAGCTGTTAATAGTTATTGGCAAATATTAAACTATAGACATTATGGCGTATACCCTTTATTACGGTTTATTTGATAATCAATTATCATTTCTCTCGATATTTCATTTCTTATCGAAATAATAGAGTGATTTAAAAAAAAAAAAAAACAAGAAATTCGACTAAAAAAGAAATTATACCAAACTAAAAATAATTTTATCGAGTAATATATATTTTTTAAATTTAATCCATTAATTAAATTCAACATTAATACAATAGTTCACTAATTTATATGAATAATCATTAAAATAAATAATGCGAATATTATTTTTTTATGTCATATTTTAACATTTTAATGTAATTTTATGCATTTTTTCAAGTTTTTAAGTCATCATATTTCGGGCCCTAATTATAATCATCAGATACTCATTTATTTTTTATTTTTTTTTTTTTGTAATTAAATCTACATATTATTGTTCTTCTCTTTTATCCGGAGTCAAGAACACAACATATGAATGTACAAATATACTTTTTTACTAATAACCTCGATTTAAATAAAACTTATCTAAAAATAGAAACTAATGGAGCTGCAGTAAAACACGTAGATATTATCTAGATAACCGCGAGTAAAACTATTATTATTCCAAAATTTTATTAAGTCTACATAAAATGTCTTATTCGAGAAAGAAATTTCGGGGGGTGGGGAGCTGTGGCATACTGTGCCCTCGCCCTATATACGCCACTGCCGGCGATAATAATAACGAATTTTATTGTCCACAAAAACGCGATTAATTAATTGTAAGTATATACGTAATGTTATATATTTTAAAAGCCACGTTTGCGATTTTAATAAAATTATACTCGACATCAGGCCGCCCCCGTATAATCAGACTCAGATGATAATTATACATTTTTTCCTATTTTTATGACCGTCCAGATAAACCCTGACCTAGGATGACATTTTGAGAAATTTCTCCGGGTAACTCGCGATAATATACGACTCTTGTTTTACGTGATTTATGGTATAGCCGGGGCATACTGTTATAACACCTACGAAAACCGGACAAAAAAAAAAAAAAAAATTAAACCGCAAACATATCGGTGCGATAACGACCCGCAATGTCCACTGTCTATAAAAATATTCCGTGTGATTTATATATACTGCGTGCAAGAGTAACGAAAGGCATATGGGCGTGCGCAGACTTGTGTAGCAGACGTGGCTACTATTTTTTCGACCACATCTCCCCCCTCCCCGAACTGCCTGAAAAACTAAATTAGACGTTACAAAAAAATATATACACGTAATCTGAAAATTAAAATGTCTTTAAATACGCCGATAAACAAAAATTATGCGAAATATTACAATGTATTATTTTTAATCATTTTCCTAATGGTTTTTTTTTTTTTTTTTTTTTTTTTTTTAAATGTCCCGTCTGCGTGTTTTATCTCGCCGTTCGGACATCGGAATAATATTATAATAAAATATTTCGGATTCGCCGGGACTCCGAGCAATTTCGCGTTATTTATTCGTTTTAGACCGCCGCCGCGCACTAACCTTAAAATATAATAAAATGGCCGAGTAAAAACTTAAAAAATAGGGCGTCCTAACGCTCTAACCTAACCTATGTCGGGTATACACGTTATCTATACTAATATTATAAAGATGTAAAATTCGTTCGTTATCGTTTGTTAGAGATTACCTCTAGAACAACCGAACCGATTCTAAAAATGTATTCACTAATATAAAGCTACACTATTCCTGATATATATATGTATATATTTTGATCAAAATAAATGAAGAGGAGCTGACACGGGGTTATTGGTATTTTCGGTATGAAAATCGAATTATTTTTGTTGACTTACGGGTTTCCTCGGTGATTTGGATGAAAAAGAAAAATAATAGTCGTGATTATCATTTTGATGTAGTTGTCACGGGGAAGAGAGTCTCGTTTTTAAAATAGATTAACAAAAAAAAAAAAAAAAAAATAGATTTTTAGTAACAAATTCTTAACCGAACTCGATTTGAGCAAGGCCTGGTGGTAATGGCAGCTAATAAGATATTAATAAAATATATATTATATTATTATGTGTATATGAATAATAATGGTAAATTATCGCCAACTAGTGACCTGTGCATAAATTTAAAAGTGTAACGCGCGTATAGATTGTTATAAATTGCATTACGACGGGATAATAACGCAAAAACCGTGCACGAGAATGGCTAATTATGTTATAACAGTATTTTATCGCAACCCCGCGGAGGAGAAGTAGTCAGACATTTATTCGTTGGTCGGTGAGGGTGTATGAGCATTAAAGATTTCAAGAATGTAATTATTATGATAATTATCTTAAATTAAAAATGCCTCCCGACCGCAATATTGCGCTTAAAAATAAAAAAAAATAATAATAATAATAATCCGATAATGGAAAAACGGCGAAAAGTGACAAAAAAAAAAAAAAAATAAAGTATATTTTACCCTTAATATTAATAAAACAAAAAACGTATTGGTATTACTATAATGTGTATTATTATTTATTTTTTTCTGTCCGTAAATAACTTTTCTACCAGAAATCCTGCTCCGATTTTGAAGTGTAGCGCCTTTTCTGAAAGTATTCCGAATTTTGTCGGTGCATTAAGAATATCATTTTGTTTTCCGTTGTAGTTTTCTATATAATTGGGAAAATGTACGGCAATAGTTTTCTAAATCATAATCGTAAGGACCTGAAATTATTAGTGAATATTAGACTTTTCTAAGTGCGGACAAATTTTCAAATCATTCTTGCAAGTTTTAATGTATTTATAGACATTTTATTTTTGTTTGAATAAATTGAATAATACCGTTTGGCCGAACAGAATGTACGAAAATTTGACACAAGGTTTATCATAAATCGTATAATTAATGGTGAAAATGAAAAACGAAATCGAAATACATTTTTTTAGAAACGATGGAAATCTTAAAAATTCATTAGCATTTTAAAACATGATTAATTGAACTTTGCTCAGAAACGTTTTTCATTAGCAATGATTTATCACGTATACTCGTACATATATCGTACCTTCCCAACTTTCCGCCTACAACAGTTGCCCACCCGTGGTGCGAAATATGTACGTTATTTTATTTTTTATTGTTTCTGCGTTTAATTATTTTTCGAACGGAATCAACTCACAGAAATTAAACGAAAAACGATTTTCTCGTTTTAACGAACAGTATAATGATATCATATTATTAACGTTATTGTTTTGTTTTTTTTTTTTTTTTTTTTTTTATCGATAGATTTTAAAAGAGAAAACGGCTTTCACGGAATGCCGGTCAGGGGTGGTGGCGGAATCGGCGGAGGCGGCGGAGGAGTCAGAGGCGGAGGAGGCAGGGGCGGAGGAGGCAGCGGAGGCCCCGGCGGTTTTAAACACCACACGTCTCCTTACAACATACCGGTCGTCGGAGAGGATAACGTCCTCTACAGCGGTCACGTGGGCAGTGGCGGCGGAAGTTACGGGCCGAATACGCATCAATTCAGTGGTGACGGCGGCGTTACGGGCGACGACTTCGAAGACGGCAAACACGACTTGGACGATTTTTCGGGGCCGGCCGTGGACGATCACGACCACGACCACGACTATGACAACGGCGCTGCGCTTGACATCGGATCTTCGCCGTTCAAGTACCACCATGACGTGTCCCCGAAAGGCGGCGTCCCTCACGATTTCGACGATCAGGTATGTGTCACACATTAGGTTGAATTTGGTTTAGGATAGGGGATGCAATTAGAAGAAAAAAAAAAGATAAAAAGAACAAAACGTACATACTTCGCACCATGGGCCACCGTTGCAGGTGAGAAGTTTGGAAGTTAGGATGTAGAGAAGAAGTTTGTTTTGAATATCTGTACGATCCTGACCGAAGTCCAGTTAATCGTGTTTTACGAATTTACAATTTAAACGTTGAGTACAACTTATAATTTTGTGTCGATTTTTTGTGCGCCTCCGATGGGCCGAACCAATTTTACGCGAAAGACCGTGATTTTTACGATTTCTATTAAAATTTTAACATAAAACGCTTATAAAAACAAAAACAAAAAAAAAACTATTATAATTACGCAGAACTTATTTTTTTCCACTATTACGTATAACTAATGATACAACTCGTATAAAGTATTCAAGCATTTCTGTACGGCCACAACAATTTTATCCATATAAACCAAATGAGAACTAAAAAAAAAATTTCAAACGCCTATAAATAGCTAAAATATCAATAATTTCTAGTCTTTACGATTAATTTTAACAGAATTAAAATAGAAATTTTCTCAACTATTCAAAAAAGTGCAACAGACGCAGTTAAATGGGCGGAGAGGGTATATCCTCTTATGACCTTATTTCCCTTCAAAATTATAAATCCCCTCCCTCTATGACAAAATAATTTGACCACCACTGACCCGTATAAGTGTTTCAGCAATTTTTGCCCACGTACCTAATATTAATAACCGTAACGGGCTTAAGAGTTACTCGTATTCGGTCAAGGCCGTGACTAGAGCCAAAGCTATGGGATAACAAAAAAAGAAAAAAAAAAATTCTGTATTTATTTTTCGTATGAGAAAAAATGTATCCGCTCCCCATAGTAAACCCGTAACGGTTGATACTTATGTTTAAACAAAATACGCCATTACAAATATTGTCGATATTTAGACTCGAATAAGTCTAAATAATTAAACGGATTTAATTAATACATTTTGATAAATTCGAGTATTTTTGTGTGTGTGCGTAGGGGGATGGTGGTGGTAGCAAAACGATACCCTTATTACCTTTTTTTATTTTTTTTATTTTTATTTTGTTTTATTAACCGGCAATACCTCCGCCTCCCGGGAACGCCGTGAGGCACTACTTCGGTAGGCGATACCCTTAGTAGCTTCAAGTTCGTAAAAACATAATTACTACAACGCGAGTTTTCCGGTAAAATTATTATTCGCGTATCGGACGGAAATACATAAATCGGCGCGACGGCCGACATAAGCAATATGTTTTTAGAACGAATATATAATATTATTACGAGTATACGGGAAAACATAGTGACCGTACAAAATAACGCATAAATTACATAAAATTCCGAATGCAATTCGAAACCATCCCGCGTGTTTTATATGCACCTTCCCTCTCCTGCCGTCCGCCGACCCGGGATGGAAGGCGTTTTAAACATTGTTGTTATGATTTACGATTTCTATTTTTCTTCGTCTTATACATACATATTTTAACGCGTTTGCATTTTTATCCCATTTGTTTTTTCGTCCTTCAGCCTACGCGTATACATATATATATATAATTTTATTGTTTCTCGCATTTCGCCAAAGGTCTCGGAGGCCAAAAGTTTCACCTCACCAACGTGATTTATGAACGTTTTCCATCGAATACCAATTGCAGATCTCGGAAATTCGGGTTTACAATATAATACTATAGTCGCTTATCGATATACGGGTCAATTTTTATAACGCGACGTTTTTATCGGAATAATTATCAGGGTTGGTAATATACGCGTATGAAACGTATAATATGTTTTGTTTTTGAAATTCACTCTTAAACAATTTACAATTTCCCATTTCAAATATTAAGTTAGGTTTTTCATTTTTGTACTTGGTAAAAATATATTGGGCAGTTAAAAGTTATATATGTTGTATAAATTATATATATATATATATATAAAAAAAAAAACTGAGATCAATAGTAAATTCGCGGTCTTCGTTGCGCTTCGCCGTGGCGACTCGAATTCAACCGAACTGACAAAATCAATTATTGTGCAATATCGTGCCTACACGTACAAATTATTCGATATTGCGCAATTTATTTCAAACATGCACAATCTTCGTTTAATACTTGCGCAATATACACAATATATGTATCAGACACAAAATAATATTGCGCATATACTATACCTACTTAAATGTTTCTGTATAATCTGTTAATATAAAAATATTAAAAGTGTTATGAACATCACAAGTACATTGAAATTCTATACAATATAAACACGTCCGGGATAAGATAATGATAATTATTAACAATATATCAATAGCACCACAATTGTCTATTTATAATTTATATTTATATTTTTTTTTTTATTGTTAGTTTAAACTTTAAATTATAAATGTATTTTTGTTTATAAGGGATTTTATTTTTATACGGTATAAAACGTATATATTTATGTGTTTTATACGTACGTATAATACGTGTTTTTAACCACACCGTATTATGCGTTTCAACCCTGATCATTATTATAATCTGATACAATTATATAGTACAAGTACTATGGATCAGTGGCTTAATTGTGGGGAGTGGGACAAGGGAGAACACTTGAAATCCCTCTGAAATTTGTGTGCCGAGGCAAAGGTACGATTATGCACTCCCCTCACCCAGGTATGACAACAGAAAAAATCTCTAAACATCTGAATCGTGTAAAATAAAGTTAGGTTAGGTTAGGCATATTTACTTATATATAGAACTTATTGTGTGGTACAATGTCCCCAAGTACCTTCGTTAATATAATAAGGCCCAATATTTGAAAAAAGAAAAAAATTACAATAATAATAATTATTTTTAAAAATGTCGACAGAAACGATAGCAGCGTATTCGCCTTCTCGTGCGAAAATCCCTGGGACCAACTAACTACTAACGTATTTTTAATTCGGAACGAAAATCCCCACTCCAGACACGTATAGTGAATAATAATAATAAAATAATCAATTATTTTCGAAATATTCTCTTAAAATATTCAAAACTGCCGGGACGTGACCGAGAAATTCAAGTGTATATACACATAATTACTATAGTCGATGCGTGCATAATATCGTAGGATTCTCAGACGAATTTAATTTTTACTGGTATTATGATATAAGCACGTATATAAGTATCTAAATAAAAATTAAAAACAAAGGGGGCGAAACCAGGATTTTTTCCACGGGGGGGGGGCAGTCCAGACCCGGGAATCTAACCTTCCCCGGTATCTCCCCAGACATCATTTGATTTCCAGAAATGTCTAGAAAATAAAATATTTGAAATCGTACAAAACTATAAATTAATAAACACACGTTAAATATTCGTTTTTCTCACGACTGTAACGGGTTACAATTTGAATATACACACTATTGAAACCGAATGAATGCCGACAGGATAATCTATTTCAAAGTATTTTAATAATTTACTTTAGGTGTATTTTTAGCACCGATACGTTTATTTTTAGGAGTAATATATGTTTTAGTTATGACATTGAACGATGGCGATTTCTATTCACGTCGTTTATGAATTAAAATTGTCTACTACACTTTGGGGAAAATTAGGCGAAACAAGCGCGTTGATAAAAACGATAATAAAATTAACATAAGTTTTATTTTCTCCCCAGAACTATTACGGATCGCCTTACACGCACAACGAGCACAAGGCGCCGGGCAGACACCATTCGAATAAGGAGGGCGGCGGTTCGTACAAAAAGGCGGGCCATTATTACTCTCACGATTCGAAGGGCGACAGCGGGTACAAGCATCACAACGACTTCGACAAGGGCAACGCGGGCAAGTACGGAAAGGAAGACACGAAGGCGCATTACAAGAAGGCGTCCGGGCACAAGGCCGGGCACGAAAACGAGGGCGAACACTACGGCAAGCACACGGCCACCGAGCACGGGTCGAAAGGCAACAAGTTTGGGGAGACGGCCAGCCACAAGAAAGGCCAAAAGACGACCGGGTTCCACAACGTGTACCACAAGGACGAGTACAACAAGCAGCAGAAGTTCTACGACGACGCGCAAAAGCACGGCAAGTTCAACAAATACGGGGGCGCGCACAAAGATTTCACGAACAAGAACGGCGGCCACAAGCACGGCACCCATCACGAAAACGGTTACGACGAGGCGCACAAGGGCGCGGCCGGCCATTACAACAAGGGCGGTTACCACGAGGGACAGAAGGGCCACAGCGGCGAGTCCGGTCACAAGTCGCACAACGACCACAAGGCCGAGTACGACACATTGTCCGACAACAAGAAGTACGGGGAACACGACGAGAGCAGCGGCGGCGGCGGGGGCGGTGGCGGCGGCGGTGGCGGCTATGACTTCTATTAATCTCGGGTCGATTGATTCGCGTTGTTCCGGTCGAAAAAAATCTCTTACCCTATTACCATAATATTACAAGAGAAGCTTGATAAATAATTTTTTTTTTATTTATATCGAGTCGCTCTCCAAATATTACTAAACATAATATCATTATTGTTATTATTATTATTATTATTATTATTATTATCATATATCGTTCGTCGTCATCCGAAACGGACGTGCGTATTTCAACGGCAACGGACGAATATATCCCTCCGGTTTTGCGTGTACACTGCGATTTGGGGCCAAAACCAGGGCCGTTATTGGATTTTCGGGGCCCATGGTCTTAAATTTGCCGTGAGCCCTATATTTTTTTACTCGGTTACAATGGCATCCGCGTGCATATCTCGTTGCGACCGCGCAGTAATATTCCGGCGCCCATAGACGGCACGGTAGCTCATCGGCGGTTTGAGGGGAGGGGGGGCAACGTGACGAACGCCTCCCCCTTGAATTTTTTTCCCTGAATTGATGTCTACTGGAACTAATTTATAATCTTGATCATATATAAAGGAAAATTTCGCGAAGCCGACAATATTGAAAACTTCAAATTATTCAAATTTCTTACCCCTCCACCGTCAGAAATTGTTTTTCAGTTCGCCCCCCCCCTCCCCTTGACCGAGCTTCAGATTCACCACTGCGGGACCTCGTGACACTTGTGCCCTCCCTTCCCTCCGGTTTTTAAAACCCGGACAAAATACGATTATTCTCGTTTATACATTTACAGGAAATTCCGTCGCCCGAATATTAGGAAAAAAAAATAAAAAAATCGAAATATCCGATTCAATTTATAATATGTACGACCGATTCAATTTAACGTGACCTCGTCGGTTTTTTACCTTGTACATTATATTACTTATTTTTTTAATATTTTATTAAGATTTTTACATAATATTAATTAATATATATTTTCATTATATAAGTGGGACGAAATGCTACCGCAGATTTTTGTCGTTATTGTATTGTTTTAAGAATTAAAACGAAAAATGTGTTTATAATAAATACATTTAATACTGTAATGTGTACAAACATAAAATATATTATAATTTTTACGATTAAAATAAAAATATTTATTTTTTTCGTCTCCATAATCCCGGTTTAACATTATCTCAGTTGGATAGAGCGTCATCCTTAATAACACGGACGGTTTTATATTTTATGAAGTTTTTTTTACACATTCCGTTCGACTATAAAGTGTACGACAGTAATATCGTACACAACGTGATCGTGTTTTTTTTATATTTTTATTTTTATACTTATAATTTCCATGGTAATATTCGTTCTGTTTGGCCAAAATGTATTAATTTGTTATTCATTCTACAGAAACAAAACACGATCAATTGAACGTTAAACAACAATATTATAGTATTAAAATTAAAAAAAAAAAAACATATTTAGGTGCTCTTACGAGTTATTTTACATTTTTATTAGCACTGGAAACGGGCCGACAGAAGTTAAATTTATTTAGTACCTAGTAACGAATAAAACACTCGAAATCTAAGGGCAAGAAAAAGTCGGTGCTTGTCAAATAATAACCCGCTCCGGTCGCGTATAATATTAGTCCCGAAAGCGATTACTAAAATATTGAAATACGTATACCAGTATTAACTTGTACACATTGAATTGTATCGATATTTGTCGGTCGTCGAATGAAATTAATGCGATTTAATACGAAAGGATAAATAAAATGTCCAAAAAAAAAAAAAAAATTTATTGGCCCATGTGGGGATCGAACCCAAGACCTTCGCGTTATTAGCACGACGCTCTAACCAACTGAGCTAATGGGCCGGATGAAGGGAAAGGGATTTACTATAGCAATTAGTACGGAATATTTAATTGCATTATTCTAATATAGAAAAGTAACAAAATTATACCATCGAGTAACGGAATAACCAAATTGACGAATAACGAATAACGAGTAACGAATTGACAGTGTTTAAAATCGTCGGCTGGTATGTTGGTATTCGGGCATTTCAATATTTGAACCTAAAACTTGTTTATAAAAATCGATTTTCGTCTTTATTTTTGTTTTTGTTTCCACTATACACAGCTTATATATATATTTAATGGCATGCCAATCCCGTAAGTACATCGGCTAGAAAAAAAAAAAAAAAAAAATTGACGCGAGAAAATCATTTTCACTTATTAATAATAAGTCATTTATAACAATACAAAATACATTATACATTTTTTTATCTTCTGATGTACGATTTGCCGCTTGATATCGAAATCGCCAGAATATTTTGGTAAATTTTACCCCGTCAAGATAAGGCTAATATAAATGTTCTGGGGACGTTTTTGCACCCTATGATTATTTTTAACCGATTTAAAAAAAAAAAAATAATAAATAAAATAGAATAGATTAGAAATCGGTAGTACTATGTATAGTAATTTGTTTCGTTTTTCCGACTTCCCCTCCCCCAATTAATTAGAAAACAACACGGAAAATCAAAAAAATCATCCTCCACTCCCGGTGCACCGACTAGACAAAACTACCTATTGACGTTGACGACCGGAGTAAAATTTTTCGTAGAAAAGTTGTTAATGAACAGGGGAAAAAATAAACACACACACACACATAATAAAACTTGAATCATTCCCAGTTACGTTTAGAATCTAAATCTGCGATTAAAATAAAAATAATTTATTTTGTCCCCGTAAATCCGGTGAAAATCGGTTTTTTTATCATCGGGCCCATTAGCTCAGTTGGTTAGAGCGTCGTGCTAATAACGCGAAGGTCGTGGGTTCGATCCCCCCATGGGCCAGCAAATTTTTTTTTGAATTCCTTGCGAGAATTTTTTACACGGCATTTCGGTATTTTGCGTTAGAGATTTATACGCCATAACTCGAGTGTGACAAACATTTTTATTTCGGGTTTTCGTCCATGATTATTATTATAAGGACTTTCAAAATAAAATCCTAATCCACGATCACAAATTGCTACACAAAAAGGATGGCATGTTTTCTATTGTAGCAAGTGTTCCGGTCAAAAACTTGTCCACGGACAATAAAAATAAAAAAAAAAAATAAAAACACAAAAAGCAATACGCCATCGCTTTGCTAAGAATCGAAAAAAAAAAAAAATTTACGAATTTATTACACGAATGTACATCGAAAATGTACGTCTTCGCTCAGAATTTAAAACAAATAAATAATTATTATATCCCAATTTAGAAATACATTTCAAACTGTAATTTTCGAAATATCTGTTGCTATCATGACGTATTATTTGAATTACTCTATAAAAAAAAAAGGAATAACAGTCGTTATATTTTCAGAGTGCGTTTTGCGGATCTTTACAATACTTACATGTAACGAAATTGGTATAAAATAAAAAAAAAAATCCTCTACAAACATAATATTTCCGTAAACATCGATAAATGACTGTTATATCGGAAATTTTCAAAAGAAATCTCGAAAAAAAAACGAAAAAAACGAATGGCCCATGGGGGGATCGAACCCACGACCTTCGCGTTATTAGCACGACGCTCTAACCAACTGAGCTAATGGGCCAGTTGATCGTTGCAGTGGTTACTACGTTATTTAACACGTATGATCCGTACATATTCCACATTTTTTTCTTTATTTAATAGTTTTTCAATTGTAATTAATAATAATAATATCGTTGACACGATAATAATAATAATAATATAAGTTTAAACGTTATGTTTCTCAATATTACTCACACACGACTTTTCCTTATCAAAATTTAAAATTGTATTAAACGATAAACTGGTCCGGTAGAAATTGCGCTACAATTAATCGAATAATAGTTAAGAAAAAAAAGGTCGTCGAGGTTATAGGGAACAGTTTAATTCGTTTTGTGAAAATGTACTGGGTAATCGAGATTATGACTCTGATAACAACACCGCTAACTAGTGATAACGTTTATGACGTCACACCGGCATTCACCGTCTCTGTTTATCTAACGGGAAATATAGCAAATTACGTTATACTTAAAACGTAAATTGTGGCCTTTAGGCAGAACGCATATAACAAAATTTGAAGAGGAAGATATATCCGTGGGATGTATGTAGCTTTTTATTGAAAAATTGTCATACAAAATTATTACATCTATTAAAAAAAAAAAAACAAAAAAACAATATCCAACATGCCTATAACTTTTTTTACTACGTACAGCCCTCGGAAATATTCCCCTCTTAAAATATTGTCACCCTGAGTCGAACCTATTTACGTTCTAAATTTAACGTAATTTGTTATATCGCCCGTTAGATAGACACAGACGACAAATACCGGTGTGACGTCCTTTCAAGACGACGTATTTGTTGTCTCAGTAGTAAGTCCAAGTAACGGGCAACATCAAACAAAAACACGCTTACTCAGGCTACTGTTTATTTCGAGCCGTCAATCCCGGGGGAGGCATCGTACATTTTCAAGGAGGTATGCCGTAGGAGCGAATAACGGACGAGTGATGTCAAAATAAAGGGTTTCGTTAAAATATTTCTTATCGATTAAGTAAGAAATCACGTTCGCAAAAAGTATTACCAGTCGTATTATTTTTGTCCCGTAATACAACTCCGATATGTACGCGGTGTAGACAAAATGTCCGATGCGTTGAAATAAAATTAACGCAAGTTTTTTTTTTTTTTTGTTTTTGTTTCATTATCTAGTTGCGAAAATTTGCGAAAAAACTCAAGAATAGACAAGTTCGTTACATACTCAACCAAAACGCATTATGCGTGTAAAAAACGACGGGGTTGGCGGGGGTTTGAATAGTGTATCGGTATAATATTACCGTTATTTATATTAAAACGCAATTGAACAAAGTAATACGAGTTTTCATTTTTTTTTTTTTTTTTGAGCGTATTGCTCGAAATACGTGCATGGAAAGTGTACACCGCCGAGTGTTCTTGAATCTGCGATTTTGGCCGATGATTTTGTTCTGATCCTAACCTCTGAAACGTAATCCCGACTACGGGATCCTCACCGCTGGTTTTACTACGGTGCGTCGAAATAAAAATCCGATACACAGTTGACTATGGTGTTAAAATGGATATTTACGAGTTTCAAAACAGCAAGCCTATCGAAATAGTCACTTATTTCGTGTTATTTAAATCGGCACGGTTAATATATACATATATATGTGTGGAACTTATGAAAACGATCAAAGAGAAAATACCGACGGTCGGTACAATTTTACCGTTACGTTAACCGTAATATCTAACGTAATTTTTATTTTAATCGTTTGTGTTATTTTAGAGCGTCTCTTTAGTGGAAACCTCGGGAAAAGTGTTACATACAAACGGTATGCCAAACAATACGACTTATCGCGGACAAATATGTAGGTTTTATTATATACAGACTGCGTATTTGTCCATATTAAATTTCTAAATATATATATAAATAATTGTTTTTTTTTTAATAAATCACATCATCGCGACAAACAAAATTCGAAAAGAGGAACAAGATTCGTCCAAGAGTATTTCAAAACAGTCAACCGATTCACAAAAGACACGTCACGGGTATACAGGAAAACTATTTTGATCAAGTATATTTTAAATTAATTGTACGGCTACATTTGACGAACATAATTGACTACTGATATACTTTATACGTATATTTTTTACGTCTTTAAAAACGTAATTTTACGTATTTAGTCTACGGCACAGGAGATTCATAATATCAAAAATATTGAATATTGCGAAATATCCTGTCCGATAAATTTGATTCGGGAATTTTCCTGGACCACTGTATATAAACAAATTAAGTGGCATATTTTTTGTTGGGCTGGGGGGAGTGCTCACCATGTCTGGACACCCCCTCCCAGTCCAATGTATTAGTATGGGTTTTTTTTTTATCAGTAAATAACACCAAAAAAGTGATCGTAAGGTTCTTAAAATTTTGGACACCCCCCCCCCCCCCCGAAAAAGTATCCAAAATACGCCAATGAAATGTGTTTGTGTTTTATATAGTTTAACGATTTTATAAATACTATTTTTATTATTTTTCTAGTGAGTTTTTATTCCGTGTGTCCCGGAGGTGTTGGCACGGCACATCGCCGACAAATGCAAATGCGTTACCCGTTTTGCGGTGCCGGCGAAAACGTCATGCACGTCGTACGGGGACTTGTCGAAACGGTATACAATACAATATTATTATTTGTATTATATAATTTATTTAAAATATAATATATTTACAATTTATACACACAGAGTATAACGAGTAAGTGTGGTAGCTATTTTAACAATGACATTTATATTAAGAGTAGGAAGGCTTCCAGCAGTGCCACCTGACATGAGTTATTATATAATTTATAATTTTACTCTGTTGATTTTCGTTTACAGCAATCGCTATGGGCTCCGAACGCGACGAAGATAAATCCAGCCCGATTACAATTCCACGGGATTTACGGGTGCCAGGCAAAAATTAAATTCCAAATCCAAGATTATTTTACCATTGTCGGACTGCGTGCCGATACCGTATTCATGTCGTCCCTGCGGGGCGGCCCGAAGTATCTTGGACGGAGGGTCTACACTGCAGCGTTTCCCCTCACGGCACACTAATCCCAACCCATATTTAACCACGGCACACTTGACACTGACCTAAATATATATATATATATATTTTTTTTTATATTACACTTTTATCATATTTATAACAAAGTAGTTGTATATCAGTACATTTATGGCAAATAATTAAAAACTATGTGTTTATTTAGGTTAGAAAAATTCATATTTTAATTTATTACAAATATTACATTCGTTGATTTGGAACAAAACAAATACATTACGATTACATTATAAAATCTAGTTAGGTTATAATCTAGTGAGAAATTTGGGCTTGGTTTCTCTTCATTATAAGTTTACTCCTTGGTCGAATGATTGACAAGTTCACCTCATGTCGTCTTCCATGTTCTTTAGTTGTGATCAATTTTCGGTTTTCATGGCATTCATCGAAGAACGCTGCTTCACAATTATGGGATGTATAATATGGCGGTATAGCATTCATAGCTTTCCTTGAAATCTTGGGATACTTATTTATCAGATGTATCCAAAAAAAATGAGACATCTACATTTATTTTGATTGATTTCAACTTTAACTCTGCTTCAGTATCTTTAACTAATTTAGAATACTGTAGCTTAAGACCACGGTCATTTTTAATATCTTCATCTGTGGTAAATCATTAGCAGGGTATCATAAATAGAGTCGATGAAAGGATTGATGAAACAACCAGAGGTGGAAAATACTTTTTAATATTTTTATAAAGCAGGCGTAGACTTTTTAAAATTAAGTATGAAAGATCCTCGAGTCAATGTGACAGTTTTTGGTAAGATCAAAAATACCCCTGGTTGTCTGTTTTTTTAATTTTTGTAATCCATAATATAAGCTTCTGCTGGAAAAAACTAATTTTATCTTTAGATGTGAGAATGTTCTTTTGTTTTTCTTGCAAGCTCTTGTTTAAGTAATTAAGTTATCCAAATATGTCTGCTAGAAAGATAACTTTGGTATACCAAGAGTTATCATTGAGAAAATCAGAATATTGTGATTGTTCACAAGTAAAAAATAACAATAACACCTCTCCAAGTTCATAGAATCTTTGTAGGACACGTCCTAGGGTCTGTCGAGGTGTGCACACTGTCCATAGCACAACACAAATCATTAAATAACCTCGATTTCAATGGTTTACTTTTAATGAAATTTACCATTTTGATAACAGTTTCCAATACCAAAAAAAAAAAAAATTTACAGAACTTCCGGAAATGAATACCAGCACACAGCGACATACGACTCGCGCGTAATAAACAAAAATCTCGATTAATTTTGATTTTATAGACACGAGTGTTTCGTTCGAGAACATTCGCGTGCCACGATATCGGTCCTTCCGTAGATATCGACAATACGCGAATATTATCGATCACAAAAATAACCTAACAATAATAACAAATTTACTTCACAATGGACGGCTAACGACTAACAAGCATCAAGTACATAACACAATATAATAAGAAATAGGGAACAAAAATAATTTTTATTACACTATTAAAGAATAATTCAAGATAATACGAATCAGGTAATCATTTCAAGAGAACTTTATCGACTCTACACACAGTTCGACAACAGTGCTGTTTAGCTAGACATTGTGCTGCAGTTATTTTTTTTTCAACGACGTTCATTTATTTTATTAATATTAATATTTCCTTTAATATGTGTAGAGTACCCTACTATTTAATCCATTTTCGTTGTCTACTGCAGGGTTTTTTGTTCGATTATAATCACCAATGCAGCAGACTATATTTGTAGAGTAAAATGTAATAATGTTTAGCTTGCCATTGAGCTGCAGTTTTGTTTTTCAACAACGGTCATTTATTTTATTCATATTAATTCTATTTGAAAACAAATACTCGTATTGATTTTCGTATAGAATTAATATGACAAAACTAAGTAAATAAACGGTGAAAATATTAATATTAATATTAAAGTTCTATAGTAGGTTCGTTTCACCCTACTGTTTAATCTACAAGTATATTCCTTAATAAGTAATTCGGGTGTTGTATTTTGATTGCCCCACAGGTATTGTGCGGTACACTTAAATGTGAAAAAAAAAAAATGATTTATATTCCGAACGACAACGCGACAAAATCTTTTTTTACGTCTTAAATTTGCATTTATTATTTTCGTTGATATAATGATTCCCGATGTACCTATACATAATACAATATTTTCATTAGGCAACACCTATATGTGATTGTACGGGTTTTTTTATTTTTATTTTTACATACATATATAAGCACACTAATAAAACCGATATGCGCAGCACGTGTGACTCGTACGATATGTAAATAATCAATTTTTTTTATTTATAATAGAAAAATGAGAAAAACGCAATATTGGAAATTTCAATACCCTCTATACGGTATATGTGTCTTTTAGTTTATAATGGCATTGTGACATCGGTTTTGAACTCAACCGCGGCTACGATATCGGCGCGTGTATACAAAATCTATATTATTATTATTATTATTATTATTACTATTATTACATTACGGGTACACAATCAAATATAACACACTGCATAATAATAAAATATGTCGTTATAATAATAATGTAGGTAATAATGTTACTCTTGTGTAGGCCTGCCACTCAAAGTAAGTGGAAAAAAAAAAAAAGTGAAAATAGTAGGGAAAACGAAGGAGATATTATGATAGTGAAATAATATTCTGTTATCCGAAATATAATTTTACCAACTAATGTACTCTCTGTACTATCTACAGACGAAAAATAACTTATAATACATATACAACATGTTTGCTTGTCCATTTGGATATCTCGAAAACTAGACCGTTCTATCGTAAGATAGTAATCTTACATGACTATTTTGAAACCATGAATTATTGAAACTCGGGACTTGAGATTTATTCGTGATAAAAAGAAAACTAGAACACTACGCGTTTAATATGCTACGACAGAAGCCAACCACGGTGTAGTTAAACCGTGTTTATCGTGTTTTTAAAATACCACAAAATATATTATCATCCAAAAAAAACAAAGAACACAATATTTCGAATTATTTGATAAGCATAACTAAAAAAAAAAAATAAAAATTGTTAACTGCGATTTGTACGGTGGTTGTAGATAGTGGTTCACTGAACCTGATATGCCTGTATAATACCTGAACTGTGATAACTAAACTAAAATTAAGAATTAGAGCGACGAAAAACAAATTTTACAATATTTTCTTTTGTTTAGTTAAGAAATACAATACAATTAAAATCACTAAAAAAAGTAAAAAAAGCAAAGGTACTCGGACAAAATAGAATAAATAGTGATTTTTAAAATAAATAAAAAACTTATATAACAAGACAATTCAAAATACCTATAAATAACTCAAAAATCACCAGAATGGTTAATATTAATGTTCTGTGAAAATATCAGGTATCTATTTTTAATCGAGTAACAAAAAATAGGAAAAATCGAAAACAATAAAACGGCAGAAAAGTTGTTGGCAGACGGAAAAAAAAACACATAGTAAAACTAATACATCCCCTCGCTACGCTAAGAATTTAAAATTTATCAAAAATTTCAGCCGTGTTAATTAATTTTCACCTTCTTTAATTTCCCGTATGAAAATTCTCGAGTATTTTTTAAAAATGTATCCTTGGTTTGAAGAAAAAATGGCGTGCCTAATTCAAAATTCGTTCGAACAAAGGACTAAAATTACTTAAAATTACATTTCCTTTGTCTTGAAAACGTATTTAAGATTATTTTCTTTATAAATCTTTTGAATATTCGAACTATACTTATCACGACGAACTGATGTTGGTTCAAATTCTCGTCGATATAAGAGTAGTATAAGTATATTAAGTGTTATAAAAGTATAACAAACAGTTATAATTCCGTAGTAAATGCTACTGATATCAGAGAGAACGTGACCGGCTGATAGTTTCTCACCGCCCGAATCTGAGGGCGTCTCAAAACGGATTACAAAATTAATTAATATCCGTACACTATATAATACTGTTATTGACTTAAATTCAGTAATAATATTACTTTGGTTTGGATTTTGGTGGATTTCCGTGGAGAATTATGTGAAAACTGAAGCTACCCGAAATTCTCGTAATCCGCGGTGATCTCGTTTACGTTAAAGATTTAAAATCTCTACGTGTGCCATATAGATTTTGTCTAAAACCGGTGTATCGTCGTCATTTGTTATTGTCAGGTTTATGAAAAAAAAAAAAAAATTGTTTAGAAACAACTTTTGGTAATCTAGAGAATAATGTTTCGAATAAATATCACCGCGGGCGAAACGCGTCTTTTATAATGTACGGCGATGTAAAAGTTTGGCGGGTTTTAACTAACCCGGAAAGACAGAAAAAAAGTAAAATAAAATAATACTGCTCAGAATCTAAACACATTTCACGGTTGTCAGAAAATAATCGAATTATTTTACCGTTGTCGCACAGTAGTCGAACAACGGGAATAAGTGGCCAAAAATCATTATTTTAAATATTAGATAACCAAATTATCAAATTTTTTACTGAGCAACAATTTTTTTTAACTATTGCAATATTTTTTTTTGTTCGAACCATTTGGAAAAATTACTATTTGTCCTTGGTTGGGCGGAGTAAGGAGGACTTTTTCCTTAGATCCATACTAACGCTATCTATGTGTCGGTAATGGGCGTTATAATGGATACGATTGTATATAGTATCATAGACTATAAATAAAAATCGATAAAAAATTACTATTTACAATCAAAGAAATACAACTAGAAATACAACTAGTACGAGTAGAGGCTCCCTAGGTAGCATGCACTA
This sequence comes from Tuberolachnus salignus, assembly GCA_956483605.1. Taxonomy (NCBI): domain Eukaryota; kingdom Metazoa; phylum Arthropoda; class Insecta; order Hemiptera; family Aphididae; genus Tuberolachnus; species Tuberolachnus salignus. The sequence continues at coordinate 16,435,169 of OY101429.1, forward strand.
GAAACTAGGGATGTTAATTTACCGGAAATGTATTAACTTACTTCGGTAAATGGCCGATAATAGTTGAAATAAATGAAAATCGGGGGTGCACCAGAAGCACTTTAGATTTAATAAGCCTGCGGTTGTGTACGTGCCCTTATAAATATAATCGGTATATATATATATTATGCTTGTTTTATAAATTTATATTCGAAATATTATTAACGTATAGTTTTACCTTTTAATGCTAATAAAAATTTATCGACGTGACAACAGACACGCGAGACAGGAATAAATAAAATATTAATATTAATAAATAACAAAAAGAACATTAAAATGTTAAAGATACACTAAACAACATTGATATACCGATTGGCGATTACCGACGAATAGATAGCGGTAGTGCGAATCAAAGGAGAAATCCTCCCCCCGTACACCGGACAGTCGGGGACAATTCGTGGATAAGCCCCCACACTCTCCAAGATTGTCGTGTCCAGTCGTGTATATCTTAGACCGTGGGCCAAACAATATTATTAATACTAAATGTCAAAACTTAAATTCGGTATTGACTAAAACTGCAATATAAATGTTTTAAAAGAGGACGACGTGCTGTCTCCGTCTTATAAACGCATCACATATCATTGAAATTTGCAAATTTCTCGTTATTTGTTTTATTATTAGAGCGAATTAATTTATCATAAAACTTAAAGGTACAATTTATGTGTGTTTGTACGTTGGTTTTCGTCGATAGTTCAATTAAAATATCCGAATATGTGAAATATCATTATTTAAAAACGCTTACATGTCGCTAAAAAACAGAAAATATCGAGAAAAAAATTACTACTACTTACTAACATGATATAATTAATAAAAATCGTTTAAATTAGTGAGTAATAATCTGTAGGAATTTATCATTTCCAATGTCTCTATTTGTATTTAAAAATGTATTCTGTAGTTCTATTACAGTTATATATATATATATATAGTTTTAAATTTAAAAATAAATTATATTCATATTTTTTTACTGCTTTTATCAAACCGAAATATTTCAAATGAATAAAAAAAAAAGCAATTTTAGAACCCTATTTATAATAATATTATACGAAAAACCGTTTGCAGACTTTGTAACGATCAGTGTCGACGCGTCTGTTCTCGGTGTAGGTATAATATATTATTATATGATGATAATCAGGGCTCGGATTTTACAGCACTGAAAATAACTGAAATATGCGTTATGATATGACCTAGAACGGCTAAAACATCTTAAAATAATCGCTATAATAGTCCATAAAACCGTGAAAAATAGCGAAAAAGAAAATTGTTTTAACCTTAAAAAATGTACATTTAATAAATAATTATTTATGAAACGAAAATGCTGGTATTATTCTTATGGATTCGCATATAAACGACACATTTTTTTTTCTTCTAATATTTCCCATTCGATATAAACGAGATTTATGGAAAATCCAAAATAAACTACGCATGTTATGCAAAAACTAGCAAACAAAACTCGTAAAAATCTAAAACACTTAGAACATGCGAAAAAATAGACATTTAAAATGTCACATTCGGAGTCGCCGAGTGCACAAAACGAACGTATAGCACGTATTGTTATCCGCACAACTATAATAATTATGAAACGCTATAAAATCCGGGCCCTAATGAAAAACACTATCTCGTCCGCGCGGATTTCATATCATTTTAAAACTCGCGCGGAATCGTACATTATTAAACGATATTATTATTATTTTTATTATTATTGTTATAATATCCAGAGCAGCACACGACGAAGGGGCCGGCCGGTCCGTTTGTAAAAACGAGCAGTTTCGTCGCCCGGCGTGCACAACAGGCCGCGGAGCACGCACAATTTTATCGCCTTACTTTTTTTTTCTCCCCGCCCCGTCAGGCGTCCGCGTCGTCGTCCGCGCGCGCAATTATTCGCGGCTCAAGTGGTTTTTCCCCCACACGTCCGCCCACATCCACCCGACACCCACATCACCCGTTAAAACTGTCCCGGAAGCTCGTAAAAGTTTTCTCATTTCGCAGGGTACGCCGCAGTCGTTTTAGACACCGCGAAATGGCGGAAAACAATATACGTATTGTTAACGTAACGCATGTAAGGCCGTGTTGTGGTATTATATTTTCACCGTACTTATTATATAACGCAACGGCCGCCGATTATTGTTACTTTGTCGAAAATAAATAAATAAACCCGTACAGATACTGTTTTATCGTATTGCACCGTTATAATATTATATATGCCCGACACGGGGTTAGACAACCCCGGCGTAATTTTTATTTTGAAAAAAAATAAAATAAAAATACCATCGGAATTACGAGATGTGGTCAGTAAACGACGAGCCTAACAAACTGGCGACGAGGCACGTGTAGATAAGGGCATAATTTATAATCTATGAACGTTACCAGTTCTATTAGTTCACGTATAAGCGTTGAACAAATTGACATTACGTGTTGTACGTTGAAATTATGCCGGACGAACAAATCGAGCAGCGTATTAATTTAACATTTCTAGCGGAACCCGAAAACTCTTCTACGGAGAGTTTTCGCCTGTTGACTGACGGGATCGCGTGGTTTTGAGTGACACACGGGGTTTATTTAAGGCCGAAACGACGTTGTGGACGAACAACGTGTGGGTTGTCCGTGGTCTTCAAAAACTGACGATGACATTCCGAAAATAAATGATATCGTACGAAAAGATCGGCAAATGAGCGTTTAGAATGATAGCTGAAATGGTTAACATTGTCCAATGAGACCGTTAAACAAATGATCAATTGAACATAACAAAAGTCCGCGCTAAAATGGTACCTAAAAGCCCCTCTTAGGAACAAAAAGACCGGCCAAAAAAACGTACTCCGTATTCACCAGATCTCGTTCCGTGCGACTTTCGGCCGTTTCCGAAATTAAAAAGCGCGTCAAAAGAAATACATTTTGCATCAGTTGAAACTGTAAAAACAATATCGACAGAGGTGTTGAGGGCATTACAAGAAAACGATCGCCAACAGTATTTCAACCAATGGAAAAATACGAATGGCGCGATGCGTCGAGTCAAATACGGGGGAAAGTGTATAGAATAGGAAAATTGAATGTTAAATTGCTATAAATCGTTAATAAAAATATGTTTACGTTGAATGTCTCGTTGTTTAATAGCCACACCTCGTACATGTGGGTGTAAGTATGATGTTACCAGTGTTTATCGCCGACGTATACGATTTCATAAACCCCGGATGTTCGGCGGCACGATCGATAATGATTATTTTTCTTATTTCGTCTCTTGGCATTAAACATAGTCTTACGTATTTCTCGGTTTGCGATTCTTTCTCGGCTAACGATTGACGAACGATCGTGCGTTTGTGAATGTATTGTATGACGGCGAATAGAGAATTATAGTCGCAAGTCCGATCCGATCGAATTATTACGGTCCGGTAAAAAACGGCCGAGAACTTTTTAAACGTATAATAATAATAATAATAATAATAATAATAATAATAATATTGTATAGGGACACGCTAATTGAATCGGGCGGACGATAAATTCGAGTTAACGACGTATCGTTAGCGAATATGTCGATTTTATTGCGCGATAAATTATGTTTTATTATTGATGGTAATCGTATTCGAAGAAATCGCCCGACACAACAATATTATATAAGGTAATTTTTATAATAATATATTATTATACGAAACAATAATTTACGAGGACTGCGACAATTTTGTTATAGCGCGACAAATTAATGGCCAATCCGCGAGAAACTGCCGGACAGAAAGTTATAGTGTACCCCTAGTTATATTGGACATCGATACAGTTATAATATACAAATAGAATAATAATAGATTACGATAACCGAATATATAAAATTGGGGCTTGCGAAACGTTATAACGATATCATCGTTATACGATACAAAAAAAAAAAAAAAAACCATTAAAATTCGGAAACTTAATTAAACGGCAAACGATAAACAAAAAAAAAAAAAAAAATAAACAAAAAACACAAAACAGAAGAATGTCGTTAAACAAAACATAACGCAAAACGAAATATAAAAAAAATATATATATATATCAAAACAGAACGCCAAACGGAATAATTTAAAACCGTTTTGTATCTGAAAAATTTAAATAAATCGGTTTATTTTTGTCGTAGTTGTTACGATTTGATTTTAGCTCGGAATATTATAATACAAACTTTATTTGTAATATCCGGATGTAAAATTGTCGGTCATGTTATAGTCGCCAATAATCAATTGGCCACACATATACATTAATTACACATCATGCGAATACGTGATTCATACAATTTATGGTCGAAATAAATTAATTATGATGGGGTTTACATTAGGTACATAAATTAAAAGTTTTTTTTAACACTGTGCAAAAAAATAAAATAAATATTAAATTTGAGCAGTAAAAACCGTCCGAGAGAGTCGAAATGTTTTACCGTCTCTACATTTGTTATCAGCACGGACTTAATCCACTACATTCCATTTTGCCATTAGATTATTGGACCACCCCTTGACCACACCGAAAGTGATTAAGCCTAGACCACTCTCTCCTAGGCACATGGAACCCAGGGAGAATTTCATCTGGTTCGTCCAACAGTTCGTAGTTGTGCGGCTTATCCTTGTTACATTTTTCTTTCCACCGCCCCTTAATGGTATAATAAGTGCCGGTATCGTCCGGCCATCCAGATTTCCGTGAATTCAGTCTTGATTTCAATTGTGTTGACCATTTAAGTAGTTAAAAAAAAAAAAACAAAAATGTCACGTCGGATAAATAGAAAACCAAAAAACTCAATATATATTTGATAACCTTGAGTATCTGAAAAACATACTGATTGAAAATAAATTTTTGATGAATATATCAATGACACGCCGTGGTGGATCTAGGGCATTGTTTTTAGAGGGGGGGGGAATAAAATCCTGTTTTCTTACTTATACATTTTACATCGTAATTTTTATAAAAAAAAAACCTAAAATTTCATTAGCTCATGGTTTTGTAATCGCAGTGATGCAATGGTCACATTTCGTTAACGAAATGTCCGCATAATATAAATCCAAGCAGAATATTATTATTTTTTTTTTACAGTTTTAATGATTTTAATTATTTCAATTTTTTTTTTTAAAGTTTTTGATGTTGTATAGTACATTTTTTTTTCCGAGACTAGAATAATTGTATTTAAATAAGTTGTTGGTTATGCCTTAACAGTAATTAAACCTTAACCTCTAACCTAAAAAACAATATTTGATATACGTACATCTGCTGAAAGATTATGTATTTTTATTCATTGTATTTTTGAGGGACATTAAAGCAGTTAAGGTTTTTATATTTCAATACAAATATAATTATATTTTAATATTTTTTAATAATTTATAGAACATGGCACATTATAATATACTATACGGTCTACATTTTATTATTATGAAGACAGCATATCCGATCAGCACTTATATATTTATAAAGATATTTGATATTTATTTTGATGAAGATCTATTACCTACCTTTGAACTTCTGGAGTTTATTATTCATTACCTTTTTTTATTACAGTTTACAATATCCACATTTTATATTCAACAACTAAGGATACTTTAGCTCCCCCGGGCTTAAAATTAGTATCCCCCTACCCCCAAAATAAAGTCATAATTTTTAAGTTTTACATTCAACAAAGTATTGTTCAAATTCATTATTTTAACATTTATTGTTTTGAAATATTTTATTTTATATTTGTGGATATATATAAATATGTATGGTATCTGGTTTGATTAATAATGACTTCAATAAATATTATCAATGGCATTATGCTTTAGGGGAGTAATGATTAGGAATCCTCACCTCCACCTAACGTTGACTGCTAACAATTTTAGCAGCCCCTGAATCTCGGGGCTAATTGCGCCAATATGCACGACAACAAAAGTTTTATCAATTCGCAGCAGAAATGTACGGTAATATATAAATTAAATACTTTTTAAACTTTTTCTATTGAACTTTTTCTTTTTCTCTTTTTCTAATTCTAGTTTTTCTTTTAAAAAAAGTCTAAAAAAAAAAAAAAAAAACACCTTTATAATATAATACGTATAGGTGGGTACTTGAAATCGTTATTTTTCTCAAAACAATAAATTTCGATTTGTAGCGGTTTTGTTGTGCTATATTACGTATATTGGCGATATGCAAGTCGAGAGGGGCAGTTATTAAATGTTGAGCATTGGCACGGCAAAAACTGCGTGACAGCGGTGGAGTGAGCAGTAATAGGTATTCGAGGAAACGACAAGTAGTAAATATAAAGGAATAAATAAAATAAAATAAATTATAATAATAAAACAAAAAAAATAAAACTATACAGGGAGGGGGGTAAAGTTGTCGGAAAATGCATCCGGTATCCCTGACAATTGCCTTTTCACTCTTATAAAGAACGAATTGAGAGCAATAAAAAAAAAAAATCCGTTTTTAATAAAATAATTGTTCGACGCAATTAATTCAAACTATTCCGGGGAAAGGTCTGAACGCATAAAAATGTATACGGTATAAGTACACCGAATTCATTGTTTAGGACGAGGGATAAACCACTATTGAAAAATATTTACACCAGATTATCATGGTTATCGGACGATTTTCACGATTATCAGAAAATTATCAATGACTAACGATTAAGTAGCTTTCTCTAAGCTTTTTTTTGTTTTGTGGTTGTTGTTGTATAATTTAATCGCAACAGTGGTATTTCTTTCCGAATTTCTGGTATTGTTTGATCCGGAAGAATAAGTTTTGACGGCATAATACATTTTTAACTTTTTAGTTTTTACAAAAAAAATGTTTCAAATTAGTAATGTTTTATTGTTTAAAAACTAATAACATTACCGAATCAAAAATATGTTCTACACTTGGGAATATTACATTATTATTATTATTATCATATAATGTAAAACCATTAAAGTAATACAAATAAATACATTACCATTACAAATGTTATTTTTTATTATTAAAAACCAATAAATAGTTTTATAATTCCATTTGTGTCACAGGTATTAGCAATTTTTACCAAAAATTATTGAAAATATGTAAATGTAAACAATTTTTTTTTTCTTTCGTAGATTATTAATAAATATCGGATGATTATCATTTGGTTATCGTGATTGTGTACATTGATTATCATAGGCTTAATAAAAAAAAAAAAAAAAAAAATTGGATATATACACCAAAAACATAAACCGAAGAAAAATATTCGGGGGAAAAATTGAGAAATTCTGCCGGACACAAAATTCATTTTTTTCGAGAGAGAGACAAAACTGAGGGGAAAAATGTTATTTTTTTTATCGATTTTATATTGCGTTACGTGCGTTTTTATTCCTCTGTCCGTTCAAACAACGTTTCTAAAGTTTCGGAGAAAAATCGTTTTTTTTTCTTTTCTTTTGTCTAGCAATTTTCCGGCATTTTGATATAATTTCCATGCAAAACACTATATTAAATTATAGAAATATTTCGCGGTGTGAATAAGGACGAATTTACGCACGTGCGCGCGAATTGAATATGCTATTTAAAGGTATAAAATCGTGTACAAAAGTGCCTATACAGAGTGTAAGAATTAAATTTCGGCGGGTTAATTGCGACCGTTTTACCCTACTAACGATACGGCCTGCAATCTCATTGGAAGTGTACCTATTTGTATGTAAAAAGAAAAAAAAAATCCACGATTCCGGTGCAACGTAAACGTGCGACCGGTGTAAAACGGTTTTGTGTTGCTTAATGCTTATTTCTATTCGTGTATCGCGTAATACAGAATGTGTGGTACAAAAGGCCGACACGCTCGACATATATATTACGTTATCAGATTTTAAATAATAAAAAATACATTTTTAGACTGCTGGAATCTAGAAATTATTTTCGTACAAATTAACAAAATCCGCACGGATTACAAGAAATAATACCACGCGAATAATTTGGAATATTTTCACCTGCCCATAGTCCAGCATTCAAGTATATCTCGAAGGGCCTCTAAAATTTTCGGGACCCATAACATTATTTTTTCACATTAATTAATTAATATGAGAATGTCCTGTTTTCTATTTCGTCATCTAATGCGATTAGGTCGTTATTAATCTTAAAATATGGGGGCCATTATAGGAAATTATGAGCCGGCAGACAAATATTTGTCGTAGGGCCAAGACTACCCAATCCGGTCTACCCAGCCTACCAAAACCGTATTTTCCGATATTTAAAAAAACCGTATCAAATATATCATATTATATAATAATGTACGTATATCGTTATCACGGAACCTTGTTGCCAATAAGATTATCGATTATACATACATGGAGGATATATTTGTATTGTCTATGGCTCTACTACCCACGTGCAGGTCCCATCGATTCGTTGTCGGGAGCCTAACGGATGACTTTTGGTTTTAATCCTATTTTACCATTATGTTTAATTTTAGATTCTACTAGCCTAAATTGTTAAATTGTAAGGAACTCTTATTTAGAAGAAAATTAATGGAAAAAAAACCGTTAGGTTAGGTTAGTGCGAGGGGTGAACCAGTTACAAAAACGTATGTACACCAGATTACCGATTACAAAATCGAATCAGATTTTTTTTTTTAATTGTCTTGAATCTGACTTCAAGTCTCTTTATTTGTCTTTTTAGCTGTGTAATCCAATACTCGCCTTCCATTACAATGTCTCGTTTCGATGAAATAAATCTGTTTAAGAACTAATTGATAGTAGTGAGTTAACTAAATTTGATTGTATAGTAGCCTTCCAACAACAAAGTATAAAAGGAATAAAACTTTTTAAGAGATTCATTGTACCGATGACATTTTTACTAGCTGATTATGGTTTGTCTAAGGCCACCTTGCACAATGGTTTTAATAAAACACTAATGTCTAATTTTGTAAACATTTATTCTGCAGGTGTTTCTTCCCAGGGTGGCATAATTTACTGTGGCCTTTCAACAATTCAATAAATATATTATTTTTATTTATTTTATCGACAATTTCAAAATAGTTTGTTATAAAGTAGCTTTTTATCTCTGCTACTTAATACATTTTGCTCGTTTTGCTCTCTTTGTTCAACTATATTTTACGTCATTCCATTTTGAAGAATCTTGAATTTGATTTGTTGAAGAAGTGGAAGGAGTAACTTCTAGTGTGCTAGGTTGAAGTTTAACATTTCTCTTGCTCGCTAATGTCAAATAGTTATTTACAGTATTTGTTTGTTGGCAGACCCTTTAAACAATTTATTTTTATCACATGGACAACTATGTGTCGATAACAATTACCAATCTCCTTATAAGAACTTTAGTATGAATACCATATACGGCCCAAACACAAGTGTCACATATCACATTATTATACTCTGCAATTTCTGGACGTTTTTCATCAAATGTTTCGTAATATAATTTAACAGATATTATTCGATTATTTAATATATTTTCGAGGACGGAAATATGAAGTTGGAGATGATTTTACTTGTGGACTAAAAAGAAGCAACAAATATTAAGAACGACAGATGATAATGGTATTCTTAAATTAAGCCAAGAAAAAAATAAACGAATAATAAGACTTCGCCGTACTTCGAAATTTTGTGAAAAAAAACCAGGTAAAAAGACAGTGTTTCAATAATAAAGACTGCGATCGATTAACGATATTAGATCATTTTTGATCATCATTGAATTGGACAGAAAGAAAAACTTTTGTTGCATGTTTATGTGTTGTTGTAAACACACAATCACGTACGACTAATGATAATAGTTCTCGAAGATGCGATGCCATGAATGGCAGCTTTTTTTAATAAACTACCTATTTTACCATCACATTATTGCCGTCCAAATACAAATAAATTGTTTTTAGAACCTCAATTTGAATGTAAAATTGAATTTCATACATTTTTTAAAGAAGAAGCACAAAAATCCGATGATGGGAAAGTTGTAAACAAAACAGCTTTTTACAAAGAATTTGAAAACAGAAATATTTCTCTTTATACTCCATAAAAGGACCTCTACGATATTTGTGAAATGCATAAATATGGCAGTGTATCGAGAAGACGAATATGATAAACATCAACAGCGAATAGTGAGTGCTAGTTTGGCGATAGAAGAAGCTAAAAAAGAAGCAATTAATTATCCTTTGGATTACTTATCAATAACCATGGATGTACAGGCTGTTAAGTTAGCACCATTCATTAGAGCTAGTTCAATGTATTATAAAACAAAACTTTGCGTACATAATTTTACCGTTTATAGCCCAGCTAATAATGACGTCACTTGTTTTCTCTGGGATGAAGTGAATGGAGGATTAGAATCGTCTGGTTTTACATGTTTTCTGGCCATACTCAGATTGAGATAGATAATGTCCATGCTAAAATAGAATGCAAGTTAAAAAAAAAGAAGAAAAATCTATCTTCCTACGGATTTTATAGGCGTATGCAGAGATGCTAGACCAGTAAACCCTTATCAAGTAAAATACTTAGATTATACATATTTCAAAAGATTTCAAAACATTAAAATACTACTCTAGAGTAAGACCCGATCAACGTCGCGGTGATCCTACTATTAATAATATAAGATGTTTAGAGTACAGCGAAGATGGATTTATTAAATTTAAAATAAATTTTAATGATGAATGCAAGTTAATACCTCAAACACGAAAATAAAATTCTTTATCCATTGAATTACTTCCTTTATACAAACGTCAAATTAAAATAAAAACTGAAAAATATAAGCGTCTACAAGAGTTCAAACTAGTACATCCAAAACACACACGGAGTATTTACGAAAACCTACTAAAACAATAAATAACTTACTATTATTATCTATTTTGATCATTTAATGACGATGTGCCTATTGAATAAAAACTCGTATCTTGAATAAAAAAAAAATTATTATTATTATTAGTTTTTTTTTTTTTTTTATTAAACAATTATATTTAAGAATGATATTGATCATAAATGCTAAGTATCATTTCGAAATTTAATAATATCGAACCAAACAAACGTTTTTTCATCTTTCCTGAACAATTTGTGAAAATCGAGTTACGAAGTTTTGGTACTAAACTGTCGATATAGCATTCATCCACATTCTATTTTAAAAATATGTTATTTCCACGGTACACGGAAAGTACAATATTACATTATCAATATAGTCGAACGCTATATTTGGCGAATTATTTCCGATTTTTAGATTCGAAGTATGCCGCGGTTCTGCATGTTTTACTATGATGTGTGTGTGTGCTTTTTTATGTCTGTAAATAACTTTTCTACTAGAAATCTCGCTTCGATCGTCAACATCGTGGACGGTTTCCGGTAGCCAATTTTATCAAGTCTGTACATTATAATAATAAGGCCGTTTTTCGATTTTTTACCCGAACAATTCTGGGGGAAAATGTACGCAATAACGATTTCTGCTATAATCGACTTTAAAACGAAAGTTGTAAATCGGTTAAAAACAGTGGTAGCAGCCTGAAATATAATTCGCACACGCCTTTGATATTTAAATTGTTCGATCGTTAAAATATTCCCGGACAAACCGTATCTCGGATTTTAACGCATTTTACATTGTGTTTTAGAATACGGGACAATGCCGAACAAAATATTACGCACACCTGTACATCAAAGGTGTAAAGTTTGGGACTTGGCCATAAACGCGGCCAAGGTTAAAAACAAGATATTGTTTATCGAGTGGATATTATTATATTTCCCAACACCGGCACTAAACGTTTAAAATTACGCGGACGGGCCCGATTTAAAGTTTAAACCGACCTCAAATCGAATAAACCGTAACGGTTGACCCGTTTTTTTTTTTTTAAAATATTTTATTGTATTTTATTAACTTTAAAATGAAAACCGTTTAAATATCGTAATTTGTTTGTTCATATTCTACTCTATAGAATATATACGTTTTCACGGTGGTTTTTTTTTTTTTTTTTTTGTCTAAACCATTCTCGTTACAGCGAATTATATTGTTAACTTATGTTGTTGTTGGCGTATATATATAAAAAAAAAACCCGATAGAAATGTCAGGGAAAACAATATTATTATACATTTTCAACGAGAACGTGCCTAATTCTGTATTTATTTATAACTTAAAAGTCTCTAATTTACTTATAAATCGAATAAAAACTACGTAAAATAATAATACATAATACACGTTTATCTACACGATTTAAATTGTATTTATTTGCGGTTAAGTTTAGTTATGGTGCTGACAAAAAAAAAAAAAAAAAGAAGAAAAAAAGACGGAAATATTTCGTACCATTGTTGTTGGTGGGAAGTTGAGAACGTAAGACATCGAGGGGAATTTAATTTACGTAATCTGTACGTAACGATAAATCGTTTTGATTCTGAGCGAAGCCTGCTACAAAAAAATGTTTAGATGTATAGAAAAACCGTGTACGGTAAAATCTTGAACGTCAATAAATGTTGAATAAATAATTTATATTTTATTTTGGTAAAAAAAAGTTGTTGGCAGCCTGAACAAATAAATTAAAAATCACACACCATTGTAAAACCAATACGTTCTTCGCTAGGAATATAAAAAAAAAGTTATAATTTAATTATACAATTATACGATATTAGAGTTCGGATATTGGTAGGCGTTTGTTTTTCACTTCGATTGGCTCAATATTATGAAAACCGTCGCCGTCCTGCAAAAGTGTCAATTCTCCTTCTAATGTAAAAAAAAAAACGAAAAACCGACCTACTGCAAATTCAAAATATACCGAATTATGATGGGCTGTCGTGTTTTTTTGTTAAGTGTTTAGTTTTTTTTTTTTTTTTTTTTTTTTTTTTTTTTTTTTTTTTTTTTTATATTTACTATCGCGAATATTAAATTTTAGTTTACCAAAAAAGTTAAAATTTCACCGTGACGATATAAAAGCTATACGCCAGTATTTCGAATCGGTAAAAACACTCTGTGCAGGGAGGGCAACGACTATAAGACGTTTCCCGATGAAAACTTTTTAAGGCGCATTAGATGATAATTTAACTAATACACGAAAGTGTGAAAAAGCGATTTTTTTTCGGAATTCTTCGAATAGACTTGAAAAAAAAAAATTTTAAAAAATATACGGCGCGAAAAGCTGAATGGGAGAAAATAACCGAAAGAAAAATCTTCAAGCGCGTCGACATAATTTTTATTTTTATAATTTTCACGATTTCCTATATTAATTTTCTTTATTGGAATAAAAATCGAATATACCGTACTCCCCTCCCCCCTACTGTTCCTTCTTCTACTTTTTTTTTTTCCAAACTATAATATTGTTCGCGTTTTATTTTACCATGCAAGGTATAGGCGCACAATTATATTACAATATGTATTTTAGTGTTATTGCAGTGCACGCGTAAAGTTTTATGATTCATATTATCCGAGTATCAACGCACTACTGTTCGCTTATCTTTTTGATATCACATCATTATACAAAAAAGCACTTGGTACCGTGGGCAAGACACTGTTGTAAAGGGAAGGTCTAGGATGTACTATATCCTATAATAATTTATATTATATAATGAATGCAAAAGTTACTTTAAAAAAAAAAAAAAAACAATTCTGTTAGGAGCTCGGTAAGCCTGTAAGGTTATAGTATTAGACGCGTTTTCCCCCTTGTAGTCACGGTAACCTAGAGATAAACAATAATAAAACCGATATTTATATCGATATTTGTTGTGAGTTTTTTTTTTTTTTTTTAAAAGCATTGTAAATTTCGAAAAATGTTTCAAATAATAGCAAAAAACCCGCAGCTCTTGAAGCATAACATGAAAAAATAGGATAATTTTTCCTAACCGAAACAGTGTTTTCCGTGAACAAAACAAAACACACATCTTTGTAAAACTAATATCTTCTTCGCTACGCTCAGAATCTAAAATTTAATTTTAAAATTTTCTAAAATAATTTTTAATTTTAGTTACGCACGTACGTATTATACGCACGGTATATATATATATATATATATTAAAATATGTAATTTAAATGTGCGTATACGAATTTTGTCAATACCGTACGAGTATTTTTCGCGTAAAAAAAAAAAAATAAAATCCTACCCTACGCGAAATAAATTCTACGTTAATATCGTTGATTATAACACGTGCCGGTAGTAATAATTTTCAATCTATATGTATCTCTGTGTGTAACGCATACAGACATACACAGTAGGTGTAGGTATTTTTTTTATTTTTTTTTATGCAAATCGTCTGTTTTATATAACACTTGTGCGTTATAGAGATTCCTCGTATCGCGCGTTATTAAAGTTTGACACGAGTGGAAATTTATTAAATTAAAGTCGGTTAGGTATTCTATTTTTTTTTTCTTTTTATTATCTCGCTATCGATTTTATCGTTTTTTTTTAATACTCTAATTTATCGTATACGACGAATCTTATTTTTGTCCACATCGGAACGACGGATGCGATTCAAATTCGCGTACATTTAAACACACCTCCTATGAGAAATATTTATGTTTTTATTTGTATTATGTAGCCAATTTCATAATGAATAAAAAAAAAATACTTATATTACGAATTATTATAATAAAAAGAAAAAAGTAGTGCGTATAACCGAATCGAAGCGAGAACCAGAGGTTAATAATAGGCAAGTGACGAGAAACGGATATTGGGCGACAGAACGTTTTGAGTGTCTTCGTTTTTTAGATATAATTGTTTGGCATGGTCATAAAAAGTCACGACTTCATGTGCTGGAAAAATATTACTGGGGTCGAGAAAAAAAGTTCAATATGTATAATTGTATATATTACCATAAAATCAGTGGCGTACGTTGCATTTTCCTGCTCCGGGCACGCATTATCTTCGCGTTTACGGCACATACACCGCAATACCGCGATAAATTACAAAATTTATATTTTATACGCGTGAAATATTACTGAATTTATGTACTTAGGGTTAGATGGTAGGTTTTTTACGTTTTGCCGATGCATCACGGAGCATCTTGACCGGCGAATAGGTCGCGAATATCGCAAACGACAAGTTAATGATCACGACGCAAGGGGGGTGCAGTAGGTTTGCCTCTATATGCAACCTTATCAACCAATGTATTTATTTTTCCTTTTTTTAAATTTTTTTTTTCGCTTAAATAAACCACAGCAGCAGTAGGGTAATAATGCTCACGCGTATCCTCTACTGTTGTCGGTTACAAATGGAAAAGAAAAAAAAAAGCAAGTTTTTTCATGAAATTAATAAAGTGCCTTTGCCATGACGTAATCGAATTTTGAAAACATTTTAGTAATTTTTGAGCTATATAAAATCGTTTGAAATTTTCAATTTTTTTTTTTTGTAGTTTTGCTTGGTTTTATGCGAACAATATTGTTTTGACTCGGCAAATACCCACGAATATTTGACACAAGTCGTGGCAAGAGAAAAAAAAGTTGAGCGTAACATTATTTGTATAAGCGTTTTTCATATACAAAATTTGATAAAAATAGTAAAAAGCACACCTAATTTTTAACTACTCAGCACTCGCAGCCCCCGTCCTAAAAACCAAAACCAATTTCAACAAATATAGCGGTTCCTTTTTTTCCTGTTAGTTTTTTTTAATCTAACGTATTTCTCAAACAAAAAAAATTAATGTTTCATGGATGCCATTGGTTCATTTTGAGGAATATTAAAATATTTGGGGAGTAAGCCTTCTCTAATTTTCGCCTATGGATATATCTTTTTGCTATTTATCCTAAAAACAATAAAAAAACGGTTGTAGATACCACAGATAGCTTTATTATTGTCAGGGATGGACAGTAATGAATCTTCGTAATTTTTGTAACTTGTAGCGATGGATTAATCCAGTTACAACATTTTCAATTGACTTTGAAACGCAACTCGTTACGATTTAATTTGTAACCCGCGACAACAGATACGCGTAAACTAAATTACAAAAATGGTCTCGAGCCGGCATTTCGGAAAAAATATTCAATTAATAACAAAAAACAAACAATTATCATTTTTTTTTTTTTTTTAATCGGATAAAAACGAGATTTTTACTGTCTCGTCTTTTATCCAGTTAGGTTGGTTTTTAAGTAATTTGTGCGCAACACCGGCCGGTGAATGTACCAATATAGTGAAAACGATAAGAAGGCTTGTACATCGTTTTTATTTACGGTAAAAAAAAAAAAAAAAAGACCAGAGAGGAAAATATAAACGTTGGCGATTCACGCGGGCTTATATAAAAAATATTATGTCCATATAGTTTGTGATACAAAGCGTACAGCGTTAAAATCGGCCGATTTCGTTACAATAACGCCACGCTCGGCCCTTATAAAAATATAGCGTAAAGCATTAAACTCGTTTTGTCAGTGTTTTATAAAAGAAAGAAAAAGAAAGAAAAAAAAACATCGTAGCGGAAACCCGAGGAAATGCTAATTCGTTTGTCGTTATGGCGCGGTATGGCGTTGAACGAACGGGGTTTTTTTTTTTTTTTTTTTTTATTCGTAATTAATTATTATTACAATTATTTACAGTTGCCGTTCTCGTTTTTGATTCCGTGTGAGCTTTTGCAGTGAAAAAAAGGTCCGGATTTGTTACCGGATGAGGGGAGGCGCCTTACTCGCGACAATGCGATTGTGTTGCGAATTGTTCCGGGACACGTGACATTTCGTACTGTTACGATTTAGCGTTTGTTCGATTTGACAATCGTCAAATATTTTCGATATTCCCGTACGTATTTCGTGTTCGATTAATCGTCAAATGATTAAAGACCGTTTAATAACCGACGGCCGCAAACAACGTTTACATTATTATTTTTTTTTTTTTGTCCACGTTTCGTCGATTGGAAAACCGATGAACAAAAATTGAATTGGTTTTCTAACTTTCGCGAACAGAAGGGGGGGGGGGAAAAAAAAAAACAAAAATAATAACAAGGACGTACTGTGCACCGCGGGTGGGCCCCCCGTTGTAGGCGGATAGTGGGAACAGAGGGTAATTTAATTTATATCTGTACGTAACGAGAATAATAATAATAAAAAAAAAAAAACATCACAATAATACCAGTTAAAAATCGTCGTTACACTCGGAATGTGAAAAAAAAAAAAAAAACGATAGTTATTTTAGACGAATTATGGAAATAAGGGAATTTTAAACGAAAAACCCGTGAATATAAATTATAGCGTTTTGACTAATCGAACAACATTTAAACATTTCTCGTAACGATTAGATACGAGTGCTAAACGTTATTTAGATGTTAGTGACTATGACCTTATCTATATCGGTAGTTAAAAAAACGTTTTTCTGCATGCACAGCGAACGTCACGACTCTTTTTGATGATATATTATGCCGACAGTAATTCGAAATGGGATATCGCGCCATAGCCCGTTCCGAATTTAATAAAACGTATTAAAACGAATACGCACGGGGCGATTGTTTTATCGGGCAATAGAAATTATTTATACGCCGGATAAAAATGCCTATGGATTTAATTACAACTAGCTGACCGGGCAATGGTTTGCTAGATCATTATGTATTGTTGTCCCGCCCGTGTCACTATTCAGAAGAAGAAGAAAAAAATAGGCGGAAAGTGGACAGTCCACCGTAGACAGACTAAAAATGTTCTGCTTTATCATTTCAACCGCTAATCGACACAAATAATTCAAGTCAGAATTTCACGTCAAACAAATATTTTTTTTTTTTTGTTGCCGTCACATAATTATTTCGTTCGTTCCTTTATGATATTAACATTTTTTTTGTTTTGCGGTTTGGCACGTGAACAAACGAATCTGAGGGTTTTACGTGTTTTCACTTATTTTTACCATATATATATATATATACCCGCCCAGCACTGGAATTATTGCACTACAATAAGTTTTTTTCTTCATCCGTGTTACCAAAATCACTCATAATTTAAAAAAAAAAAATCTATTTTTGTACTAAAAATACCCATTAACCAAATTTCAAGGGGTGGATTTCAATAGCTATAAATCTTCTCAGGACAACGCGAAACATTTTGCAAAAAACCACGTACAAATAGTAGTTCCAGTAGTTTTTTTAGTCTATTTATTTTATACAGACACAGACATCCGTTATTAAATACACAGAATATAATGATAGCTGGAAAAATGTATAACAGGTGATTTTTTTTTATTGATGTACTTTATAATAATAATGCTGTTTTAAATTTTCGAACAAAAATTATCGTCGTTGGTCGGCTAATAGACTTTTGCCAACAGGCAAACTTTCAATCTCGACTGATGTTCCCGGGAGCATATTTTATATATGAAATATCGTCCGAAATACATTTTTTGTTCTGCGGATTGGCACGTCAACAAACAAATCTGAGGGTTTTGCGTGTTTCCACTTATTGCCGTATCGTATAGTACCCGTGTATTCGCGTACGTTATATTGTGATTTTTTCCTGTTCGCGCATTTCGACTTTGTTCGCACAGACCAGCGAAATCATCGAGTTTACTCGAAATTTCCGTATAGACAATCGGTTAGAGGTTGTAAAACGTTCATCGGCCCATAGAATATTCATCGTCGTTCGCCTACCCCGGTAATACGTACGCCGGCGACATAATTCCCTCGGGTATACAATACTATTCCTCGTGGTGAGATCGTTATTTGTTTTATTAATTGTCGTTTGTTAGCCCCGAGGAAACTACCCGCCCAACGATTCCCCCGGAATTATTGTTCGAGACGATAATTGTCCAATAAAGAATTGATATTTTCTCGTTTCCTTGTTAATAACGCGATAAAACTACAAAAGCTCCGCAGAGTCTCCGTGCAATCTATTATAATTAGGGCCCGGGGTTTCGATGCAATCGCATTTTTTTTTTTTTTTTATACCGATGTTTCCAAACGTAGGTCCGTACAGAGAAAATGTGTTTCGGGCGACACTGATTATTTATAATGTTATTTTTATTTTGTACATTTTTTAACCTAAAATTCAATTTTAGGCCATTTTTTTTTTTTTTTTTAGTTTTTAGAGCATTTGTTTACAATAATACAATGAACGTAGATTTAAAAAAAAAAAATATGTCAAAAACCAAAAACGGCAAAAAAAAACTGATATTGGTAATATACAAAATAATATGATAATATCCCGGAAGATTTAACGGCGTACGATATTTCATATTTTAAATATGCTCCCGGGAACATCAGTCGAGATTGAAAGTTTTCCTGTTGGCAAAAGTCTATTAGCCGACCAACGACGATAATTTTTGTTGGAAAATTTAAAACAGCATTATTATTATACAGTACATCAATAAATTATATCTGATAATGACCAGCACAAAATAACAAGTTAAAATATTAAAATGTTTTTTCTAAATTATTATTTTGGAATGGATGATTAAGAAGTTGTTGAGAAGTAATTAAGTCGGAAGATATATCCACCAAATGGCGTAAAATAATATTAAAAAAACAAAAAAAAATCCCTTGTAATACATTTTTCCAGCTATCATTATATTCTGTGTATTTAAAAACGGATGTCTGTGTCTGTATAAAATAAATAGACTAAAAAAACTACTGGAACTACTATTTGTACGCGGTTTTTTTGCAAAATGTTTCGCGTTGTCCTGAGAAGATTTATAGCTATTGAAATCCACCCCTTGAAATTTGGTTAATGGGTATTTTTAGTACAAAAATATAATTTTTTTTATTTAAATTATGGGTTTCTTTGGTAACACGGATGAAGAAAAAAACTGTTATCATTTATTGTAGTGCAATAATCCCAGTGCTGGGCGGGTATATATATATATGGTAAAAATAAGTGAAAACACGTAAAACCCTCAGATTTGTTTGTTCACGTGCCAAACCGCAAAACAAAAAAAATGTTAATATCATAAAGGAACGAACGAAATAATTATGTGACGGCAACAAAAAAAAAAATCAATAAATATTTGTTTGATGTGAAATTCTGACTTGAATTATTTGTGTCGATTAGCGGTTGAAATGATAAAGCAGAACATTTTTAGTCTGCCGACGGTGGACTGTCCACTTTCCGCCTATTTTTTTCTTCTTCTTCTGAATAGTGACACGGGCGGGACAACAATACATAATGATCTAGTAAACCATTGCCCGGTCAGCTAGTTGTAATTAAATCCATAGGCATTTGTCTAGTGCATTTTTTTTTTATTGTTTTAAGGTATTTTCGGGCATTTTACGCGATTTGTTTGGACATAATATTAATAGTAATAATAGTGTAGACTCCGTGAGTTTTTTTTTTCTTCAATAGTTTGCGGGCCAACTCGTTCTAAAGCCTAGGTATATAACTGGAATTATAATCGAAAAAAAAAAAAATAAAAAAATAATAATAATAATAGTAATATGTCGTTATACCCGTCTAATATTTGGATTGCGGGACTGACGTACCTCTCGAAATCCAACATGGACCGTATACGCGTATCCCCTTTGTAACAAAAAAAAAAAATCATATAATTCGCTATTTAAAAAACTGTGTACTGGGGTTTTCTTTCTGTGTTCAGGATCAATAGTTCCATTTTAATCTAGAGCTTTTATACCATTTTAACTTACATTAACACGAACCAATCGGACTGCCTTCGCCTCGCTTCAGCCCCCATTGTTTTTTTGTTTGTTTTTCGTTTGTTTTTTATTTTTTTAATTCGTACCGCGTATTATTTGGGGTACGTTGAGACGATACAGAGACGCCCCTACACGCCCATAATACTATTTCCATGGTATTCGTATTTAAACAAAACTATTGTCTAAAATTATTTTAATAATTACAATCTTTTATTATTTTTTATAAAATTTAATTTGCCGTACGGTACCGTAAAATAGAAAACTGCAAAAATATCGTTTATTACCGCAACCACATCGTTACCGTACGATAACATTTTTTTTTATCAATTTATTTTTCGATGTTTATTGATATTCGTAATTAATAACTGCATTTAAAATTCATACGTATAAGAACAATGTTTTTTTAGATAATTAAAAAAACATACGATAAATAACGTACATACAATTATTATGGACAATATTTATTGCTATAATTAAGGCCCTTTATACTTGTACGGTTAGGTTTTTGATTTAAAAATTTAAAAAACTAAGTATCTCCCCTTTTCGTTCGTTACCAAATTTTGCCCATACCACTTTCTTATCGTATTAAAACAATACCGGAGTGTGAGACGTAACAAATTTAAAAGTACATTATATTATGACCACTCTAAAGTATTTTTTTTTTTTTTTTTTTTTATTTGACATTTCTCAATTCTAAATACAATTGCCGGTCGACAGGGAGTTCTTTCTCTAGCGAACATTCGAAATGTAATCGAAATGAAGTTTATTGATAATCGTAATTAATAACTGCATTTAAAATTTATACGTATAAGAACAATGTTTTTTTAGATAATTAAAAAACATACGATAAATAACGTACATACAATTATTATGGACAATATTTAGTGTTATAATTAAGGCCCTTTATACTTGTGCGGTTAGGTTTTTGATTTAAAAATTTAAAAAACTAAGTATCTCCCCTTTTCGTTCGTTACCAAATTTTGCCCTTACCACTTTCTTATCGTATTAAAACAAAACCGGGGTGTGAGACGTAACAAATTTAAAAGTACATTATATAATGACCACCCTAAAGTATACATTTTTTTAGTAGACATTTCTCAATTCCGGACTGCACACTCCTAATTTCGAATTGCGCTCTTTATGACGGGGTTCACTAAAAAAAAAAAAAATCGAGCCTGCCTCACTCTTGTCGTCAATCCATTAGATGGGTATGCGGCTTGTTCGCGCCGTCCGATTCTGTTTCCAGTAGTAAATACGAATTTGATTCTTCGCGATCCGATTTATACAATGAAATAATATATTCCAGCGTCGAGTTCTTATCCCCAATCGGTTCTTTCCTTCCTCTAAAATCAATTTCCACAGACCTACTCGTATCGATCCCAATGACAAATCCACTAGTTTCTTCGTCTCATCACGATTTTCCATCCATCTATAGTGTTCTCCTTTCCGATACTTTTGGAACATTTTATCGTTTTTCTTATTTTGTTATACTCTCGGACGGTCCAGATTATTCTCAAAGTTATCCTGCAACGTCACATTCTATACGGGTACGCGAAAATTTCGAACTAAAAACCGGTAACTAAAAATCTCATCTTCAATTGGTTTTGGAATAAGTTATTATTGTGTTTGCTCTTGCAATTTCAAAAAAAAAAAAAAAAATGTTAATTGCGTCGTTTTGTATACGTGTTATTATTATTATTATTTTTTTTAATGAAATTGTCAGACGGTTCGGTCCAAACCACCGCGGAGGGTGGAGGAGCGTGAAGAAATTGCTGAGGAGACGGCAAGCGGTCATCGCCGAGTCAAATTCGTATTTATTGAATTATTTTTATATGAACAATGTAGGGAAAAAATGACAAATTAATAGCGTCCGTTACGATAAGAAGATGCCGGGAAAAAAAAAAAAAAAAAAAACTATTTGAGAATGCCGTCGATTTATTTATGCGAATCCGGGTTCTCCAGCTTGGCGGTTAAAAAAAGCAAAAAAAACCACAGAAATTCGGTTGTACGTGAAATCTGCCTCGAGGTGAGGTGTTGGTCGAACATCGAGCCGTACACAACAGAGTTGTCGGCAGAAAAGTGTTGTGGACAATTGACGATTAATTTTTTTTTTATTGTTTTCGTTATATATTCTATTATTTGAATTCCACACCAGTCGGTTACCGTAGTTATTCGCATCAATTGATTATTCCGTAAATATTATTTACTATTTTATTGTGTACGTTTTGCAATTGTTGTTATTAGGGCTGGGATTTTAATGCCCTAAAAAACCCCGAAAAAATGTCCTAAAAAAAAATATTATGTCCAAATTCTTGTACAAACGCACGCAGTCGACTCGCTGTCGAACATTTTACTTTTGGCATTTTTATATTAAATTATCAAAAAAAAAAAATTAACTAGAGTAATAAAACGGTGTTAACGACGACAAAAACTCGTACTGAACGTCTAACGATAATATCATCGGACGTCGATTTTACCGATTTATGATTATTTAACAGGAAATGCGCGGGTAGAGGTTACTCAAACCTTGTCCGATAATATAATACGAATTACGAGTACCTACTTATAATCTGTTATATTTATTTAAAAACCATGTTGGTGTAAAAATCTTAAAATCTTAAAATAAAATTTCAAATTCATACACTTGGTTTTCAAAAACTCAAAAAATGCTCCAAAAACTCTAAAATGCCCTAAAAAAAAAAAAAAAAATAAGAAAATGACCTAAAAACTAAAAAATGCAAAATAAACTTTCATATTCTCATTCAAATGTACATAAAACAAATTTGTGACAAGACGAGCATTGCACAGTAAGCTTTGAAAAACAATGCAAAGTGCATCGAAATCCCAGCCCTAGTTATTATCGATAAAACATTCCGAATATTGTACGGTTTACATGTAAAGTATACCAAAGAAAAGATTTTCAATTTATATGAGGGGGGGGGAGGGGTGAGACGGTGAGATTTTTGAAAATCTACAAAGGGGGATGGACGTAGAATAAACGAGGTTGGTGATCACAGGTCCAAACGATATCGGGTACAATAATGTTACACCAATAATTAATTCGGATTCGAAACGCTTCGACGGACTTTTCCCCCGGGAAAGCTTTTGATCATTCCAAACCGTCTTTAACTCAACGTCCGAATGTACCGTATTGTCCCGTTTTGTGTATTTTTTTTTTTCTCCAAACGATCGAATCCGGCGAAACGCGTAATATCACCGAAACGGGGGATAACAATTATAAAATAGTATCGTTCGGATTAAGAAACGATTTCCGTACGAATTACAAATAATATACCCGCGCGAACGATTAACTAAAACTCGTGTCTACGATAAAAACATAATTTTAACAGCAATTCACTGCGAAATAACACAATAAATCGTTGTTCAGAGGGAATAACGATGATAATAATAATAATAAAAAATAACACATACACCCCGCGTGGTGTTGCGCCCGGAATAAAACCGGGCAAAGCGACGGACGGGGACGATTGTTTGTTTGCCGATATCAAACCGTTCAAGGCGAAAACAGAGAGAAATAATTATTATAACGTACACCGCGACCGCCGAAGTATTCCAACCGCTCCGTGACAATTTTATTAAATTACAAATTTCTATCGGTATCAATGAAAATAAAAATAAAAATCGTAACGGTCGTAGAATCACCGACGATCCAGAACGCAGTGGACGTCCAAATGAGGCGGCAAAATAATTTATCCACCAAAATCGTGAACCACGAGTGGCCGTGTAAATATATTTGTATTCAATGTACACGACGAAACAATCGTAGGACTTACGTAATAACTCAATTAGACAAAACTTAAAAGATAAACGAAAGAATACGTCAACGTTAGTATTTCTATTTTTCTATTTTGTAACCCGGATTATACGGTTACGTCGGCAATACGTCACTGAATCATTAAACAGGAGAAACGAGAAATATGTATACGTATATATATAAACTTTTATGAAACAATTTCGGGAAAAACATATTTTTATCTTTTGAATATAAAAATTTATAAACGCAATACATTCTTTCTTTATTGTATAAGATTCAGAGATTTGTACTGTTGTCAAAACTGGCGGGAGGGCGGGCAATAATTTTAAGGGGTCAAGTGCTCTCCACTGCCTCCCCACAATTACGCCACTGTATATATATATGTATATTATATAGCTGATTTATCCGGCTCTGCCCTAATAATTTTTTGTTTTTAGAACATAAACGAATAGATGTAGTAATCGGGTTAAAAACCGTGATCACTACTTTGTGCCATAGTGTGTGTACAGTATATTGATCGAACTCTTTTTATGATTACTGTGTGTTTAAATATATAAATTGTTTACGATTAAGAATTGCGATTATTTAGTGAGTAGGTTCAAGTGCTTTAATTAAGCGATTTCCACTTTGGCTTGATTTTACTTTCGTGTTGGCTATACATACGGATATGGGTTTCCATAATTTTTTAGACTTAGTGTCGACTCGATGTATGATGTGTCAGGCCGTTGGTATCATACCTTACATTTGTGTGATCCACGGGTTGCCCAGTCTCGGTCAATAAAGTAACTTTATTACGTTTATAAGCGTTTCTTTATTGTCTTCAAACCTTTTTCTTCTGTTCAACATCCACTGAGAAGCCGTCGGTCAACGGTGATTTCGCCTATATATATATATAGTTTTGAGTCGTACTGCCCAGTCCGGCTCACTACATAGACCACGAGTTAAAATTTTAACTCGAAAAAAGATTTTATTGCGAACATTTGAGAATTTCTAGTTGAAGTAGAAACAAAAGAAAAAATTTAATACAGATATACTAATAGTGATTTTACATTTGAAATTCGCGATTGTCGAGAGATTTTATTGAAATATTCGAGAATTTCCACTCGAAGCTAGGCAAAAAGAAACATTCAACACGGGTATCGATTGTCGTTTTATGAATTAAAAATATAATACTTTTTGGTACATATAATACAAATCTATAAAATAAATTTGGTTTGTACTATTTGTTATTGCTTTTTCGATTTGACGCGTAAATATATAACTAATATTCCGAGCCAACTCGAGAACTCGCGACATCAAAATTAATTGCCCACCGAGATCCGAATTGACGACGCCTGATGGTTTTAATGATTGACCTTGTGCTTTATCGATAGTCGTCGAAAAGTTAATTATCACGGGAAACCGAAGATATTTTGAATTCGAGAGGATAGTCCGTTGGTATCCTCGTTGGAAACCTCGGTGTTTAAACGATATCACCTTTCGCACAGTCAGTTAAAATTTCAGTTTCGTTTGGATACATTTTCACAAAGAATTTTTCCGCAGTCTTGTGCCGTTCATGGCCGTGCCTATATTTCCTATATTTCCCATTTCGTTTACTCGTTTATTAACTTACAAAAACGGAATTAGGCTTAGAACCTGCTCCGCGATATATTCTGCCGTAAGAAAAAATAAATAAAAATAATCAAGTCGATCAATTCAGTAGTTTCAGAGATTACACGTGACCAACAAAATATCATTTCACATATAAATATATATATATTTGGCTAAGTACCAAAAAGTTGTTTTTGAGTTATTCAATTTGTATTGTTTTATCAAAAAATTATTGATAAAAAAACCTAAACCAATTTTTTTTATTTATAATCTAGATTATGTTTGATATAATTATTGAGTCTAACTCATTTTTTTTTTTTTTTTTTTTTTAGCACTTAGTCCGTTATTGATCTCCAGAGTTCATGTATAAATAGACTGGTCCTTGATTATAGGAGAGACAAAAAACGATAATATTTCCGACGTTGAAATCCCCTATTATTTCTCATGTTATCATGTTAAAGTAAACAATGCAAAATTGTACGATGATGACTAACCTAACCTCACCTCATTCCCGGTTGAAAAATAATAAAAGATGGTAGTTTTTTTTTTTTCGTATTTAATTGAACAACTGTAGCACTGATCATACCTACCACCTACCTCGTAAAACGATAAAAAAAACATTTCGGGTAGCTTTTTTCGATATTTTAAAATATATTATTACGTATACTACTGTAAAACCTTTGTTTTCCAATAAAAATTACGAAATACAATTTTTTTAGTTTATCTAGTCAAATTGATATTTTTAATTATATTTGTAAATTTGTCGGAAATACGAAAAAATATAAAAATGATTTAGAATTTAATTTCCCTTAAAAATAGGTTATAAATTACAACCCAATTCGAACAAATGTTAAACTGGGAATTTCTTTCCGAACACGACGCCGTCCGCTAAAGTTATACGATTTCGACGCGTTACGATTTTTACGTTCAAAATCACGAGCGCCGATAATATACACACTTCGCAACAATATGCGAAAAAACGCCGAAATCGAATTTACTTAAAATAACGATAACAATAATCGTCCTGTATGTTTGTCATGTTTTTTTCCATGAAAACCCGTTGATTTATCACCACGAATTCGTGTTTATCACACGTACGTTCCGATTTATCATGGAAAAAACAATATAAATATTTGTATTTTCTTTTGGAACACGGATAAAAGAAACACCTTGTACGTTTTAAGAAAACCGCCCACAGAGAATAAAGCATCAAGGAAGATAGATAGAGAGATAGAGATAGAGAGAGAGTGAGAGAGAGAGAGAGAGAGCGAGAGAGAGAAAGGAAAAATGTATTGTTATACGCGAAATTTTCACCGAGCTTCGGTGTACATATAGTTCGATGACGCCACTACCAGCACATCCGGACGACGACGGCTATTTGTTACGTTGTATAAATAATAATATAATACACACACACGTATGAATTGTCGTGCGAAATTACGGTTAAATAATAATAATCATAATTTTAAATAAAAAAACCGTGATTTATTTAAGTATAACTCTATACGTAATTTACATACTCCTGTAATAATAATTAATAACAGTATAACGACGTCGACGACGAAAAATCGCACGAGAATAAAAGTGATGCGACTAAAACAAAAAAAAAATATATCGGATTTTATTAAACTACTCTATTACACGTGTTTATTAGATGAATTCGTAAAAAATATCCGTACAAAAACAAGTTCGATTAAACACAAATTGAAAACTATATTCGTGCGTAACTAATAAATTAATTTATTTCAAATGTCCGTATTTTTGTCTTCTCGAAATTTGGAGCATTTTAATGTAATTAATTACAACTCACAATGAACATCGTGTAATCAATTTTTGATCATTTATGCTGGATCAAAACAATTTTATTCGTATTGATTGGAAAATAGTATGAGAAATTCCGCGGTTTTAATAATATTTCAACTTTAAACTTTTTAAAAGAAAAAAAAATGTTGAGGTTCATGGTGAGTTGATTCATATTCTCGTGGACTTTGTATGAAAAACTTATATTGAACCTCGTATCAAATTTTAGAGAAGCCAACAATATTATATTCACATCACAACTTCAAATAGCTATTGTTAAATAGTTTAAAACACCAGAATATTAAAAAAAAAAAACAAAATTAATCGGCTAATATGTGTATTATGTGATAATTTCAGGTTTCTACCCGAAATTTGAATTTCAACAACGAAAAAAAAAATCGAAAACAACAGAAACCGTTATTATAAATATTTCTGTTTTTTTTTTTTCCGACGTTTATATTCTTGGTTAGCCAATTATGAAGGAAATTGCGAGTAGTATCAGTGGATGATCGGAACATTATTTCTGGTAGAAACATAGTTAAAAGACGCTAAAAATTAAAAAAAAAAAAAAAAAACAAACAAACAAACAATAGTAAAATATGGTAGATTTGTTTTATTGTTATTTTTATTTTGCTACGGTCAAAATCCTAAACGCCACCAGAAACGATCACTTTGATGTTTTCTGGTCGAAAACGGCGTCCACTCGGAAACTAAAATCAAACATTTCGAATAGGTTGGTGTGTAGTGTATTCTTGTGCAAAGGTCGGCCGGTAATATTACTGGTACCGTCATTATAGCGGCGTGGAAATTATTAATATTATTATTTTTATTTTTGGTAAGCTCGACCCCGTTTTAATCCGATTTCCAAAGGTTAGTCGCAGGTTCGCTGTACAACGAACTGTGACGTGTACAAACCTCTGCGGTGACGTTTTTCGGTCGCCCGTATGCGGGAAACTTTTTAAAAAACGATTTAATTTAAACGACATCAAATAAATATTTTATTATTTTGTTATTTATTTCAACGGTACGCCAGGTACATTTTTGTCTCTTTATTCGTTTTTCATTTTTTTTTTTTTTTTTTTTTATTCTTTTATTCTTTTCGCATCGTGTATAATAATTTCCGTTTTACGTATATAGTATCCTATACATTAAATAACAATTATTTGTCCTACATTTTTTTTTTTTTTTTTTTTAATCGACGTCGTTTACAGACATTTATATATATATATACAAAATACATCGGTGTATTTATGTGTTTTTGACGTCACCGGTGATATTTTAAGAACGAGACGGGCGTCTAATGGCTCGTGGTGCTCATAAAAGACACGCTCAAGATGACGCGAATAATCGAAAAATTAAAAAAGTCTCGTCCGACTTACTGCGATTGCCATCGGCTTCGGGGGTGAAAAAGGTCTCGGGGAGGCCGATAAAAAACCCCACACGAACCGAATAACTCGGACATCGGATTAAAATATACACCAGCGGCGTAGATGAAATAAATTGGGATTATATTTCAAATTGTTTTCTTAGTTTCACCACAGATTATAAATAATCATTTTGATGAATCCATCTAAACGCCGTTGGTCTAATACGAATTCGATTTTTACAATTTTATTTCAAGCGTGTAAACATGTTTTAAGAGAAATTTCTGAAGAAAAATCAGCTTGTACCCGTACTTTTCAATACATGCGTCCGTAATCGCCGGTGTAATTGAACTTTTTCCGGGCCAATGAGCAACGTTGAAAGTTTTAGTTTTTTTATTATTTATTTTTCGCAATCCGTTCCTTATTAAATATAAAATACGAGGTCTGTTCAAAAAGTACCAGGGCAAATGTTATTACAGCTAATCTACACACGATAACGTTCCAAATTGTTAATAGATGTATTCCCCGCGAATAAGTGGATATTTCAAACAAAACTCAAAGTCGTTTATTATCGTATTATCTAAGTTTAATATTACACGTTGTTAAATCCAGTCAGGTTTTTTCGTTCGCCGTTTTCGACATGTCCGAAATTAACGAATAACGCGCGTGCATCAAGTTTTGCTTGAAACTTGGTAAAAATGATGCAACGGAAACGTACGGAAATGACTAAAACCGCTTTTGGGGATGATTCATTGAGCGGTTTCATGACTTTGAGTGTTTTAAAAGTTCCATGGACAGTGGCGACAATTTGTGAAAAAAATAGGAAATGGCCGCCGATTTAACAAAGCGGTTCTCAATTGAGTCTTGTCATGTAATTTTACAGGAAAATGTACAGA
The DNA here is from genome assembly GCA_956483605.1 of Tuberolachnus salignus. Taxonomy (NCBI): domain Eukaryota; kingdom Metazoa; phylum Arthropoda; class Insecta; order Hemiptera; family Aphididae; genus Tuberolachnus; species Tuberolachnus salignus. Next base: position 16,465,044 of record OY101429.1, read on the forward strand.
TGAGAAGAGCCGTGCTGCCAAATTCGTTCCGCGATTGTTCACCACGACAATGCGCCGGCACATTTACCGCTGTCGATTCGTGAATTTTTGGCTGATAAAAAAAATTGCTGTGGTCCCACGGACTCTCCCTATACTCCAGATCAGGTCCCATGTGATTTTTTTATTTTCCCAAGACTAAGATCTGCGCTTAAAGGACAACGATTTCAAGATGCAGAGGAAATTAAAACGAACACGGCCCGAGAACTCATAGCGTTAACTTCGGAACAGTTCCAAAGGACTTTTGAAAAACCAGAAGAGATCGCCAGGATCACTGGATCTCCGGAGGAGAGTAATCCGAAAGAGATATCTTTAAATATGATGTAACTTTATTTTTGTCATTAATAAATATAAAGTCCTGGTGCTTTTTGAGCAGGCCTCGTGTACAGCCAGGAGATACTGACAGGAGTACGATTTTTTTTTTTGTTGTTAAAATAATTTTTTTTATTTTTTATTTATTATAATTATAAAATGTTTCAGCACACCTAGTGCTATTACAACTTTTTAATTTTTACAATTTTATTTGTTACAAATTTAAATGATTATAAATTTATTAATGACATAATTATTAATAGTGAGAGTGATATAATAATGTGTTACATATATGAATATAATAATAACGATGAGGTCTAGTATATTAATAATGATCTTCATTTTCTGATGATGAGTCTTCTGTGTCTGTTAAAAGAATGTCCTGGGGAAGTCGAGGCGGCAGACGTCTATTGAGTGTTTTTTTCCCTATATTGTAATGACGAGCACTGTCCAAGTTTTTTAGTTTGGCGTGGAAATTTTTATATTGGGTTTCAATCCATGTATTTATCAGGGGTATTTTCGTGTCATTATGGATCTGGCGATTTCTCATGAACCACGGTGCTTTGAGACATATCCTTAAGAATTTATTTTGTAAGATTTGTATTTAAAATAATAAAAATGTCTATAGGACGCGTTTTTATTAAATTTAAATTATTTCAACGCGTACACAGGCGGGATCTGCGGGTATTTTATTGTTTTCGCCCTACGCCCTCGCCCATTGTCATACTCGAACGTCGAGTATAACCGGCACCGTCACCGCTACGCGTGGGAATTCGAAGGCGTTTCCCAAAGACATCGTATTCGTAATCGGGACGCGGGGGTCCGTCGACCGTTTTGCCGAAATTCCGGAATATACCGAGCGGGAAAACGTTAAACCACCGCGGCGTTATAATATTAATAATACCGGGGATACGGTGCGAAAAATACGCGCCGGTATATTCAGGAAACGCCCCTATATAAAATAATATATACAGTCGATTCCGTTTAATAGAGACAACCGCTTAATCGGGACAATTATATAATTACGCAAACAAATGTATACTTGTAATGTAAATGCACGCCGCTTATCTTATCCGGATAATCGGGACATTTTTATCGAGTATAATATTAAATATTAATAGATCAATAGGCCGACAATCGCGACTGAGTCGCTTCAAAAAATTTCTTTACAATAATTACCGGTTGGGCACCATGCAAATAAAAACACATGGATGACTTTGGCCGTTTTTACCGACTGGTCGCGACGTTGGGGTAGTGAGTTGAACAAAACAAAAAAGACTATATGCTTCGTCTTGCACAACTGTACTGCCCATCCTAATATACATGTAACTTTGAAAAACATCAATCTTGGGTTCTTACCGCCTAATACAACGTCACTAACACAGCCTTCAGATGTGGGTGTTGTCCAAAATTTAAAGGTTTAGTATAGTGCAACACCGGTCAATTACATTTTAGATAAGATTGAAGACAATTTACTTGAACCAAAATCAACGGCAATAGATATCGGTAAAAAAATTAATATCCCACAAGCAATTCAATTCATTTCAGACAGCCGGCGTGATGTAAGTAGTCAGACAATTAAAAATTGTTTTCGCAAGTGTGATTTTTTGGAGGATAGTCATCGATAGCATCGATCAACAGTTGGAACCTAATTCCGAAGAATACGGTAACGTGAGAGTACTGAACAACGTAGAATTCGAACAACTCGATTCAAATGTGCAATGCTATAATTATATTCAATAATCGTGTTATTTGTAATATGTATTTGTAATGATAAAAACATAATGAAAAATCAGTTTTTCAATAAATCCGTACACTTTTTTTCGTTTCATTTCGGATTATTGGGACAAAATAACACGCAACCGATGTGTCCCAATAAAGCGGAATCGACTGTATATATAACAGTATCATAATATATTAACCGGACAGAGAACTGCACACGCCGTTAAACGTCTCGAACGATGATGGTGATAATAATAATATTGTGTCGAGACCGTTTGGAGAAATAAAACCCCGGCATTTACGATCGTGTCGCCCTATAGGTTCAATATCGTTATGAACTCGGTCCGCCAAAATAAAACCGTATACAAATACGGCCATTTATCCGAAAACGGCGATTCTCGTGTTCGAGGCAATGGCGCACGGACGTTTCTTTTTCTCTATCCGAAACAAAAAAAAAAATAAAAAAAATATTCACCGTGTTTTGTTATGATTATTACTGTCGCGCCCTCCCCCTTCGAGTCTTCTGGGGCCATAAGGAGCGTTTTTGAATTTGGCCAAACACGACGATATTATTTTCGATATGTCGTTTTTTTTCATTAATAATTTTTCAAATTGAATGTTTGTTCGCTTAATAGAAAATTGTTCGGAAGTACAATCAAATTATTCGTGGTCGTAACTCTCGCCTTATATTCGTTAAAAAGAAACAAATATAATATATTATCTATAAAAATAGTGAAATTAAATTTCACGTATAGTAAAAAAAAAAAAAAATTAATAATAATAATAGACCCACAATAAGCAGTGCTTATTATAGTCAAAGGTGGGCAGTGCTTATAGTTAAAACTTTAATGGTTATTTAACCTTACATAAGACATTTTTTGATAACTTTTTACTTAACTAGTATAAATATAAAATTGAATATTAGAAAATAACTTGATTATTTCTATTGGTAAATAATATGAACTTGGCTTAGTTGTTTTGTTAAAATTAAGATCAATTCTAAAAAATGATTTACGAATTTTTTGTAAAAATATCTGTACTTAACTTGAGTTATTATTTTTCTGAAAATTTGTAATTTAACTTTGTTACTCAAATTCATTTATATTTTTAAATTACAATACGAGGTATAACTTAAACAAACCGTTCGGTTAAACTAAACTTACAGCCATTATTATTTTTCGGACGACTTGATTTATTAAACTATAATTTAAAAAAAATCGCCCAGCTTTGCGTATAAACGCGGGCGAGTAATTCGTTTTCAGAAATCTACACGGTCAAAATCGATAAAGTCAACTTAACAAACGTTCTAATTTCCGTGAAGATTTGAAGAAAAAAAAAAAAAACATTCTATATAATATTTGATCTCAAAGCATTTTTTTTGCGTTTTGCTTATAAAAGTGTAGTTTTGTTTTATAACTTACTTGTATTTTGTCTTCGGGTTTTAACGGGGAAATCGAATAAAATGGTTCACTTCGTTCGAAAGACATACCGGTGCAAAGTCAATTAGTAAATCGGTAACGAAATAAAACTATTGATACGGATATAAAGTTGGCACTATATATTGTTACTGTGTTTCACTGTATATTGTTAAATCTGAATATTTGTGAATATAATTGCATATAATTACGGTTATCGCGTGTATTCGTTTACTTGGTTTTTGTCGTTTGTACTTAAACGGTTTACGAGTATAGGTACGGACCGTACAATTGTACAAATATAAATTAAACCGCTTCCGCCACAAAGTTCGTAATGTACAATTATATTTATATATATATATATACCTATAAAACAATAAAAAAAAAAATCTACGTTTTTCACACCACGGGGCGAGCCATTGTTGTAAATTGTCGGTGGGAAGTCGGGAATAGTACCCGATACGTAGGGTGAATTAATTTATAACTGAACGCTACGATAAATCATTTTCAAACGAAACACGATTAGGTTCGGTTAAACATGATGTTTTGATAAATTTAAATTGTACATTGTATTGATTTGCAATTACGACCGTTCGTGTATTTAAACTTGAAACGTCGATCAAAATATATTACGAAATTGTTATTCGTATAAAACCGGGGGGGGGGAGGAAAAGAAAAATTAAAAACCTAGAAGATTGGATAATAATCGTATTGGGTGAAAATTTCGGTTGTTTTCGCTCAGACAACAAAAATAGCGAAAAATCACTCGTTGTCTTCTATAGTCGTTCCCGGCAAATCCTGTAAAAGTGGCATTTTAATTCTTGTGGCACGTGCGGATTATTTGTATGTGGTTTTACAATGTTCCGTAATAACTAGGACGCGAAATCAAATTCGTTTGTTTATTTTATGCATTTTGTCAAAAATTACCTAACACGAACGGTATAAATATTTTGCCTTTTTCGTTTAGGACGAAAAAAAGAATAAAGATATTTTCCAAACGTATACCGTGTACCTAATTTGAAATAAAAAATGAGACCAATTATACAACTAAAAAATATTCTATAGAACGCGCGTAACATTAAAAAAAAAAAAAACTCGAGACGATATATTATTACATTGAAAAAGAGTATTTACAAAAAAAAAAAACAATACCTACACTGGTAGTTACAATATACGAATGTATTCTGTTTACATATACATATATAAAAAACAAGTTGGTTTTTTTCTTTTCTATTAGTAAATAAAATTGCAATTTAAAACCCTTTGATGTAATTAATCCGGGTAAAGTTTTTTACTTTTTTTTTTCAACCCGCCGGTTTAATGAATATGTACTTTATTATAATTGTTATTGTATATATATAATTTTTTTTCTTTTTTTTTTTTTTCATAGAGTTCGTCATAAAAGCGTAAAGTATATTTGTATGTATATTGTTTACTCCGGATTTGTTTATACAAAAACGAGTTGCGTGGTGAGTGCACCGCCGACGATAACAACGCAACAATAATAATAATCGGACACCAGACACACTATTCCGTATATAATATTCGTATCGTGGTCGGGGCTTAAAGTGACACAAAATAGCAAAGGAGGGTACCGGCAACCCCTATTTTATTTCGAACGTTGCTATTTTTTTTTTTTTTTTTTTAATATAAAAATTCGTACTGTACATTTTTTTGTTGTTGGGTGTATTGAGATGATACAGAGACGCCTCCCTCCCACACGCCATATGCATACTGCTTACATACCACTTTCAAATTTAAATACTATTACCTGAAATTATTTTAATAATAAAACCTTTTTTTTTTTTATTAACAATTTGACCGTACGATAACATTTTATCAATATATTCTACGTAGTTTGTTACTAATCACAATTAATAACTGAATTTCAAATTTGTACGTAAAAGTATATATTTATAAGTACACATTTATCAATTCCGTAACTTTGTGTCGGGGTTCACAAGAAAAAGAAAAAAAAAATAGTCTGGAATTGGAATCATTCATTGATTTGCACATTACACATGTGTTCTACCTTGTGCATAAATTGTATTTTCTCGAACCCGTGTTTGCCGAAAAATTCTGATTTTACCATAATTAAATGCAGGACATAAATCCTCCTCGTGTAATTTGAATTAATTCTCACTTGGAAATCTACAATAAATTGGTAATGATTATAATTGTCTGACATACATTACGGTTTCCCTGACGACAGTCGGTGGCCGTCGTAATCTTATCTTATGTAACTCGATAACGTACAATACCTAATGGACCTTTTAATCACCTGGCCTTGGAAATGTTAATTTAAACCGGAATAAAAATCTATCAAGTAAAATCCAACTCAAACACACCACGCATACATAGTGCCTCAAGTGGTGATGTTTTTTCGAATAATTTCGAGAGTGACAAGAATGATCCTGAATTTAAAAGGTACAAATCCAAAACTAAACGTTTATTATCTTCGGAAAATTCAGTGCCGAATAAAACAAAATAACAATAAACCTATTTTCGCATCAACAAATAGATATGCCGTTCTCAACACTGGAAACGATAATATAAATAATATGGAAACAAATCAAACTAGATCTGATATAAACCAAACCGGGAATAGTGCACTCATGGATACAGACAAAATCAAAACCAAACCACCTTCACCCATTTTCGTCCGCGAAATTGTTGGAATTTGCCGATTTTCGTACTAATTTAATCGACTTAGTTGGAATCGACCATTTTTTCGTCAAATCAACCTCCAAAAATCTAAATCCTCTCATAACTCTTCTCACAACAGTTATAAATAAACTCGTTAAAGATGGTCAATAATCAACCAAATTCTTATGTACTCAAGTTATTACTTTGGATTGCTAATGGTCTAAAACAACACGAATCAGAATTTTTAAATGTATTACTAGAAAAACAAATCGTCTTATCTCGGTAACCCATTGTAAATCAAATACTAAATTATTCTTCCCGGGGTTCAAGGTATATAGAACTGATCATACTGATAATAGTGCCCGTGCAGGATCATCTATAATAATATCACCAACACTATTTACTTCCTTCTAATCAGACGCCTAGTATACAGGCAATTAGTATCCAAATTACCTTAAACCATACACCAATTAGAGTATCTTCAATTTATCATCCTCCTTATCTTGCTAACGTGTCAAAACAACTAGAAGAGTTTTTAAAATTGCTTGGCCAACGATTTTTGATAGGAGGTAATTTCAATGCCAAACATCCCCAATAGGGTTGTATATCTGACAACTCAAAAGGGAAAATACTTCTGAAAATCATTTACAATAACATTTATACGCACATAACCCCAAACAGCCCCACCTACTGGCCCCAACATTAAAATAGACATCCAGACATTTTAGATTTTTTTATTTCTACACTGCCCAGACATATAAAATTCTCTATTCACAACTTAAATGATCTTAGCTCTGATCACACTCCTGTCCTTCTCAAATTAAATATAATCCCAGAACTAAATCCTATGCGTTCTTCTTTATCACAAGGTCTAATAAAATGGAATGAATTTTCTAAAATAATGCAAAATACCACTAACTTAAAAGTCTCTCTTAAATCAAAAACAGATGTAGAAAACGCTGCTCAGAACCTTACAACCTCAAATCAGCTATATTCCAGTCCTCATTCCCATGTACTCTAAAAAATTATTGTATTACATATTATTATGCGTGAACAATAAAAAAAAAAAGTAATATATAATTTAAACTACGATAATAATACATGTGTCGATATATTTAATAAAATAATTTTCGATAAATCTAAAACGATTATATTTCAAAAATAAATAATTATTTTAAACGTAGTAAAAATGTGTTTTGATTCAATTTAAACGATTCAGCGTACCCATCGTACCTTTGATGAATATGTTAAAACGGCCTTTTTTTTTAAATGTAGTCAGAAAATAGGGGGACTAAGTCTCCACGCGTCTCCTTTCGCCTACTTTAACCTCTGATTGTAATAAACCGATCGGTGATAACAAATCAAAAACCGGTTTATATCACTACATGAAATAAACGGTTCTTATCTGCAGAATCATGGAATAAACGCCATTTGCGTTCGTGTCGGAATTTAATCGAAAATAACCGTCGATCCGTTATGCAAAACCACGTCGTCGGATAGTTCACAGAGTATTATCGTCGTAATATAATCATTGATTAACGATACGGATAGGCCACGCCTATCACTTTATACAATGTATGCCGCGATTATGTACACCCCGGTTGACATATTAATACAAGTTGTTCCACTCGCTAATTTAGACTTAGTTTTAATTTGAAATATAAAGTTCTAATAAAATTCTGTTCATAATCTAAGCATTTTTTAAACAACATAAACACGTTTAAAACACAAAATACCCGGTATTTTTTTGGGAGGGGGAAGGAAACCGGTAGCTCGTACAGTTTCACTATTGCAGGTTGTCCGTACGGGAAATTATATTGGTATCTGTTACATTCTGTGATAACGATATTATTGTTACCATAATGTACCGCGTCGAGCGTTATCACGATTGGCGATTGTCGGATTGTCTTGTATAGGTGACCGATGACAAACGAGGACAATCGTTTATCGTCTGTTGTCCACATTAGCATAGGTATACGATTTTTTCGAGTAATCATTTGCAGTCGGTCGATACGCGATGAAATGGATTTGCGGGAAAACTAATGATATATTTTCGTACGCTCGGGCAGGGTCGTGTTTATGGCTAGCTATAAAAATTTTACTATGCGTTTTATACAATATTTAATGATACGTCGAAATCCAGAAATTGTTTTTTCGAAAATATTAAAATGTCGACAGTTCCGTTTTTAAATGTCCATTATATCGTATTATAGTTAAATTAATCATTACAGTATTTATACAAATTGGACATTTTTTAATTGATTTGGAAATATATTTTAATCATAACCAAAAAAAAAAAAAAATAAATAAATAAATAAATAAACATTTCAATGAAAATAGTATCAAATTATTTGATACTATTTTGGTTACGATTAAAATATATTTCCAAATCAAATAAAATTATCTAATATTTGTAATTATCAAAAAACGAAAAAAAAAAAAAATAAGAAAACAAATTAATAACTACAGGGTAATATCTGTTCGCCGTGGCACGAAATTGTCGGTAAATATTATTATTATTTTGTTTTTTCGTTTGTCGGATTTCACCGCAGAGAAAACGCAGAATATTATTGTTATAACCGACTCGAGAATTCGGAACATTTCGTCAAATGTTGACTCGGTAACCCCACACCGTCGCCGGCACCTCGCCGTTTTCATCCGTTCGACGTTTGCCGCGGAATTCGCGTCCAAAAATTTGTATTGTTACCCGCGCGGACGGATATTTAATAACGGAAAGTCGACGTTCCTCGTCGCGTATCCCGCCCGACCATTACAATACACGCCTATCAAGAGAAGTATTTTTGCATAAAAAATATAATTATTCGAATTCCGGCGTGTACCGACGACTTGCCGATTCCGTGACACCAAAAGAATGTTAATAATAATTCACAAAGCCGTCCCCCGCCCGACAAGAGCCAATTTTATTTCGCGGTTTTCCGTTCGTATTTCTATATAGGTATACGTATAAATATTTAGTGCTCGAATCGGTAAAATGAAAAGGAAGATGGAGGGGGGTGACTTATGTGTTGCTTAACAAACAAAAATTACCGTTGAAAAAACCAAGATTGGGCCGGCGGGCTACGGGGCCAAACCCTGTGGTGGGCCTCCGGTTTATTTAAGTTTTGGACCACCAGAGAGATCCATTTATTAATATATAATTATTACTGTTATTCGATTTTAAGCGAAATCGATGAACCGCAGTATTGGTTTTACAACGTCCTTAAACGACTTGTTGACTAGAAATCTTGCTCCAACAATTTTGTCCGGTTGGTGCATTGTCGGGAGGTCATTTTTTCACTTAACCTCGAACGAAGTAAAGAAGAAAACCCAATAAATTCCATAGGTATTTTGCAAAAAAAAATACTTGTTGCGGCTGAGTTGGTTATTCTATTGTAACGAAATTTCGAGCATTTTTAACAGGGCTAATAAATTGTTATCCCCTTAATCGTGTTAAAATTCGCATGCTGAAATTGTATTTTGAATAACGTTTATTTTTAGTTTGTATGCGACCCTCGGTGTAAAGCTGATAAAAAAAATATGACAAAAAGGTTTGTAATAAATAAAATAAAACAAAAATAGTTAAAAATTGGGGATTAAATGTGATGACGAAAACAAAGATGTTGTAGGAATAGATTTGCATGAAATATATGAATTAATATTGTCTTTTCTATGCGGGAATTTCTTAGCTGTGGAGTTGAAGTAGAAGGGAAGTATGAATTCTTTAAATATTGTAGGTATAGAATTAATAAACAATTAACACCTTTTTTTTTTCTTTTCTTTTTTTTTTATACTTGAACATATATAGAATAAATGCGAAACGAGAGCCCGCACGAGGAATATGATAAAACCGCCGAGGGAGCCAGTTTCCGGACGCGTCTGCCAGAGTCGTAGTGGATATCCGCGAAAGAGAACGAACGAGCTAGCGATAGAGCCGGCGAGTGAGCGAGGGCCGAGCGGGAAATCGGACGTGTATATATAGGGAAAAATTATTTACAAGATTAGTGTGTGCTTCAATCAATTTGAATGCATGACAGATAAAAATGTAAATTATTCAAATGGCTTAATGGCGAACACGATGCCAGACACTATAAGAATAATATAATGCAATCAAATTTATAGTACCAAAAACGATATGGCAATATCATTACGGGTTGCGCACCACTGAATTATATAAAACGATAATATTAAACGAAACAGAAAAACGTCGAGAACTCATAAGAGGGCGTAAAACACTAAAAACAGTACTTGCCCTCATCTATTGGTTGAAATCGGTAAAGTACGCCGAAACTAAGAATTTTTTCATATTAGGGGATTCGGTACGTGTTTCGGCCAAGATGGCAGCCCCCATACCCGTTCGACTCGTAAATAAATTCTGCGCCTACCCGTGGAGGCGCGCGCGCGCGTTGGCTATTAACGAAGTTTGTCGTCCCGGTGGGAGTAGGGAGGGAATACGAAATAAACTCGGCGGTACGCACGACAAGATTTCCGACTCCGACCCGTCGACCTAAACGCGTGGAAAATTTATGCAAATAGTTTTGCACGCGTCAAGTACGTCTATATTATTACTATTATTATTATTATTACTATTATTACTATTACTATTATTATTATATTGGCACAAAAGCCGGATGCGCGCGAAATATCACGTAAGAAATTAAAATCCGCGTTTATTACGTATATAGGTTAAGTGCCGTATTATGTACCGGAAATGTTTAATACGTGTTACAGTCGATCGCGAAAGTGCACGCATATTCGTGTAATTCGTGTAATCGACGACGGTTATATACCGGCAACGGTGTTGTGTTCCGTTACAGGAAGCGGAAATTTCCGTGCTGGGGATGTTATCATAGTTAATTCTTTAATGTTTTGAAACGACAACGTCGGTTCAACAATATTATCGTTACCGAATTTATTTCAAATATTTTATACGGGTAGGTACGGCCAATGGCGCTGACGTGGTCGTCCGGTTATCATCCGACGTCTCGGCCGTTTCCGTTGTTCGTAGCGATTAAAATTTAAACGAAACGCAAAAAATAATATTTTTATTTATATTAATTTCACCAAAAAAAAAAAAAAAACAAGGAAGTTTTTGTACTCAAAAAAAAAAAATAATGATCCTAAATTTAAAATTGTTCCTTATCCGTTAGACTTATAGTTTTCGTATATAAAATAATATTTAGCGAAAAGTACTTTTCCCCTTTCGCTTTTTACCGTTCCCGAAAATTCCCGAGGGATCCGGAGAGAACGGCCATCGGTTCATAGGGAAAAAAAAATACCTAACTCAATAAGTTACGTCGGACGCTATTGAAATATTTATAATTTTTTCATCTTTGACGTTAGGCACTCGTACGTGTGGTGTACATCGGACACGCAAGTTTGGACATTGACCAGACAAAAACTATCTGGGTTTTACCGACGTATATATTAACCGAATCGTCGTCGATTTATTATTTTTTTGTTAATTTCTAATAGATTGGTTTTTTGTTCTCTGCGTTTTGTACATCTTTTTTTTTTTTTTTTTTTTTTTACGAGTAAATATTATAGAGCTATTATTTATAGTTTTATTCGATGTGAAATGTTTCCCGGAATTTGTCTATGTCGTACAAACAAATAAATCTCAAATATGGGATCAACAAGTTATTCTTGTTATTATTTGTAAAAGAATTGAAATTTTCAAGCAGGATAGTAGCAATAAAAAAAAAAACATCCAACGCTCAATAAACAATGGGAAATCGGTAAATAATTCAACAAGAGATTTTTTTTTTTTATCTTTTATCTTATCTAGATGGACGTTTTAAAATCTATCTAAAATTTATCTTAGATAAAAAAAAATGTATCTTTACGGTTATTATATATATGAAATATATATACCCTCCCCTCTCTAAAAAAAATTAATAAAAATAACATTTTTCTTACTTAATGTATTTAAAATTTTACTTTTGTAGCACCCCGCTAATAATGTTCTCATCAATAGACAGAAGAACAAAACAAAAATAATTATATAAATTTATATATATATATATATGTTTTAAATCTTAAAAAATTCTACTTATCTGAGATAATTAAAATATTTGTTATTTGCATCTAGATGATTTTGGAGCAATTTTATCTTTATCTAGATACATTTTAATTGTCTGCGTCTCAACGCTGGGCCTAACCGTAAAAAAAATTTAATTTTTGAATCGATTTAATGATTTCGCAGCCGCGGCGAAGAGACAAAAATTAAAAAAAAAATAATAATAAAATAATAATCGTTTGTTTTATACCGTTTACTATATAATCGAATACGAAAGTGATTTTGTCCGGCAGTGGATACTGCCACACGGACATAATATTTTTGTATAAATATATATAGAAAAAAAAAAAAATAAATAAGTAAATAATAAAAATCATTATTCGGCCCGACGCATCGGACGGGTATCCGAGATTTTTCCCGGTGTTCCGTCGGAACGGTCCTTGCGTATGTGTGTATTTTTTTTTTTTTTTTTTTTTCCCTCATTCGGAATATATAGTATAATATAATTTCCACCTGTGCCCCCCCGGTAGTGTATATAAATTATTTTAAACACAATCGAAGACGACTGCACGTCGCGGTCGTCGTCGTCGTCGTCGTCGTCGTCGTCGCACCCGCGTACGAGCCGGGCGCGTATCACGGGGTCGTACAGGGTTGTGCCCGACGACGATGAATAATGCAAACCGACACGCAAACACGACAATTGTGAAATTGGTACACATCGGAATATCGTACGCGTTTTCCGCGGGATTTCCAGCAAACAATACCGTCGTGATTTCGGCCCCCGGGACGGCATACGTACCGTCCGACGTCGAATATTTTATTACCTATACACATATATATATATATATATATATATTTATTTATATAATTTATCGTGATTTAATTTCCGTCGTATTCGGGTATTGTATGTACAACGAAGTTATATTATTATTATTGTTGTTGTTAAATCCCCACGTCAAGCGTGTACAATATACCGTATCTGTGTAGATATACCCTAAAAACACGTATCGGCCGCCGCCGATCGCCGCGACCCCGCCCGACTACATAATAATTATTATTATTGTCGTTCGGCTCTATTGTGGTATGAGTTCGGAATATTATATAATTTAGTCGTGGAAATTTACGATAAATCGTATTATTTGTCGAAAAAAAAAAAAAAAAAAAATGCAATTAAATGAAATCCGAATGGAGTTTAACGTCAGACACGGGGATTAAAAAGAAATGATAAATTTACGATTAAATATTCCGGTCGAATTTTCTCGCCGGTTTACGCAATTGAATAATAAAAATAAATAAATAATAACCTCCGGTATCTGCGACATGATTCTGCGCGAAAGTCCCTATAAAGTTTTCGATTGGGGGCGATACTGCTATGGTCGACAAATTGTTCATAGAAAAAACAAAACGGTATAAATATACTAAAAAAACCAACAGAATAATAATAAAATTCAAATGTGACAAGCGATGAGAGCCCATCCGAACCGCTCTCACATCACTACCTTGTCCGTTTATGTTCAGATTTCTTCGTCTCGTATAGATTTAGCCAAGGTCGTATTTAACTTTTTGGCGCCCTCGGGTATATAATTTACTGCATCCTCCCCACTCTGATTATTATCAATATTAAACTTATTTCATCCTCGATGGAAATTCTTTAATGTTTTATCGTTTGTAATATATATTTCACTATTAAAATCGAACTATTGATAAATAGGAGGAGGATTCACCGAATGGTAAGCTAGTGGCGCAACTAGACCGCGAATCTTGGGCGTACTGCAGCAATATTTGACTTCAAATCTTCTAAAACTTACACGATATTAATATTCAGTTGTAATTCATATTAAAATAATTATCGTACTCCAAAGAAATGTTCAACAAATTTTATTTTATTTTCAAAAACTATCCTTCATTTTATATTGTTTGACATAACTTTCCATCGTAAATTGCTGCAAATTTATTTCATTTTCTTACGGTATCAATCGCGTTATGCGAATCTCTTTCAATCTTTATATGTCGATGAAACGCTGCTTCGTAGCCAATATTTTTTATCTTAAGACAAATTACGTATACGTGTTGCTGACTTCACGGGGACAGTTAATGCGACATTCATTAATTCGTTAAGGTTAGGAAATATTTATTTTGTATACTATTTTATTGTCGCCTGTATTGTTTTTAATAAATACAATTTTCCCCATAAATTTATTTAAACAGTTTAAACTATTTTGACATCGATTTGGATGTGCTAAATTGAAAGTTGGGTGTTAGTTTACCTACTGGCACTTGCGTAGTTGCACCACCGTAGTCGACAAAAGCGCACAATTATCGCAGATCCATTTTTGGGTTAATTCAAATTATTTCGATATCATTATATTATGTTTTATTCCTACTAATTAATCTATTACCATAAATGTAACTATCGATATCGGGTATCATTGTTATCAGCTATTGGGTAAATTCTTTTCTAATCAACTGCTAAAATTTGCATTTTTTTTTATTTTTTTTTTTAGAATATAAATTACAAAAATCTTATGTAATAAAACGAGTATATTATATATTTTTTTTTTATTAAATTTTCAAAATTAATTTCGCTTAGATATTTTGCCACCCCGGGCATGTATTTAGCCGTATGCCACACACGTATATGAATTATTTATATTAATTATATTTCAGATAAAATAGAGAGGTCCGGTTTGGTCGAAGGCTGTTTCGGTTGATAATCGATTTGAAAATGTTTTATTATCCAAAATTCGGATAGAAACGACGAGAAAATCGCAGCGACACGACAAAACACGAAAACGTATTTAAATTTCACCGAAATAATACCTATACAGTATATTAGTATATACACTTTATTTACCGGATGTCGAGATTTATAATATTTCACTGCACAGCACTATCGTCCAATTATTACTATCGCGATTTACAATAATTAATATACGTACCGCGCACATTGTGTAAATAGTAATTAATTAAAAAAAAAAAAAAAAAAAAAAAAAAATACTTAAAACGCAGACTAACTATAAATAATTATTGATCGTGCCAAACGTTGCGAGACGTTGAAAAATGATTGAGACTGCGGGGTTTGCACCAAAGTGGTCCGCAATGAAAGTTCAGCGTTTCGAAATTAAAATCTTGGTTTAAAATTAAAAATAAATCTAAATACGCGTAAAATATGAAGTGTATAACGACGAGTTGTTGATATTTCAAACTTGCATTTCATATTTCATATTTATTTTATAATAAATTTAACGGTTTCGAGGGAAACCATCAACGATAACAATACAATACTATTAGTGAATACTGAATTTAAGATTTATTCTTAGAGTTATAGGACTTGTACGAGGGTAATTTAATTTACATCGGCGGTAAACCATTTCAAACAACAATAACGATTCTGAGCGAAGTTCCAGTAAACGTATTTAGATAATATTTTACAATTTATCTAGTTATTTCTAAACAAGTATTCGTCATATTTTGTAAAAAAAAAAAAAAAAACCCGTAAATTATATATTGTGAAAACAGTTTATCATGTACCTTGTATTAAATTGTTGAGCAATTATACGAGGCCAAACGATTTTTATCAACATTAATCGAAAAAGCACAACAATTTCAAATTCCATATAATCAACCGTATAAAAACTGAACTAGAAAACTGGTCTCTGCCAGTTTTAGATCTAAATGGAATTTAAAAAAAAAATTATCGGTTTTTTTTTTTTTTAAATTCCGTGCGTAGTGAGAAATGGTATTGGTTTCACTATGATGTGGTTTTTTTGTTTTTGTCCTTTTCAGTCTGTGAACACTTTTTCTACCAGATATCTTACTCCGATTATAAAGTGTAATACCTTTTCTAAATGCATTTTGGACCTAAGTTGGTGCATTGTGCGGGTCGTTTTTTGATTTCAGTTGTGGTAATGCTGGTAAAATCATTTCATAAATTTGATTTTTTTTTACATTGTTATTGTAACTATGTTAAAACAAAGTATTAGAGACCTGAAGTTTGTTTGGCCAAGCAAGAATACTTGAATATTATACAAGATGTTCATCATGAGTAGTTAAAAAAATTAAAAAAAAAATTGTTGAACGTTACGTAGTAGTTTTATTTTTATAGCGTTTAAATAGTGAACATTTCGAATTTTTAAACAAGATTAAGCGAATTTTGCTCAAAATAGTTTTTCGTTAGCAATGTCTTATATCGTTGATTACAAATAGAAAAAGGTAATTCCCCCTATATCTTACCTTCCCGATTTCTACCGCCTGCAACAATGGCCCACCCACGGTGCGAAGCACGTCCGTCTTTTTTGTTTTATAATAGGGAATGTTTTCACAAAAGTTTTTCACGGTCGGTATTTATAACCGCCCGCAAACAATTCGAATTTGCGGGTATGAAATAATAACAATATTATAACCGTATTGTTTTTTTTTTTTTGGTGAGTATACGATTACGGGTGGATCGGAATGACGGACGAACGACATTTGATAAAAGTTTCGTCCTCTATCCCTCGTTCAAAAGTAAAAAAAAAAAAAAAATGTTATTTGAATGCCACCGAGGATTAAAAATATTATTACACAGAAAATAATTATATTTTGTTTCCATTACATTTTTTTTTTTTTGTTCTTCGTTCAGTCGTAGGGACATAATTATTACTCGTATTATTTTTTTTTTTTAAAACTCCAGTACCTATATCGCGAGCGTAATCATCCTTTTATTGTGCCCTGTGCAACGGGAACGATGGGAAAAATGCACGGTCAAAGGGAACAAACGTTTATACGATGAAAAAAAAAAAAAAAAATGTATACTCATTAGTATTATTATTTTCTTTTTCTTTCAGCCGGAAATTTCGAAGCTTTTGGCTCGATTGATATAATTCGTTAAACGATAACTATTTATAAGAAAGATGGAGGGTAATGGATTTCGCGTTTATAATTTCGTATACGCTGCAATACTGTTACATCCGATAATCGATTAATATTTTTAAATTTATAATAATTAACTAACGCGCAGTAATTATACTTGCAAAAAAACACCAGAGTAATTCGCGCTACATTAAAAGCTGAAAAGACGAAATATAAATGTATAAATTACTTATTTTTTTTTTTTTTTTTTTTTTTTTTTTTTTTTTTGGTTTGTGCGTTTTACTAGTTATAAACTTCTTTAGTCCAAGTACACCTAGTTTGGTCTTCGGCTTACAGTTATTTATTTATTAAATATCAACACGCACCTATAGATGGTGGGGGCTACCTATCTATAAGAGTACCGCGGTAAGTAAATAAACAAGAAAATAAATTGAAAAATAAGACGCGGCTAAAAAAATAAAAATGAAGGTATATAGTTTCCGAAAGAGATATTAAGTCGAGACTGGTTTTTATTAGCGAATACCTATATATATATATTATATAGAAACGTTAAAAAATAGAAATAATTCATATTTTTGTATTGTTTATAACGGAACAAAACTCATTATCGCTGGGCAAATGTGTTTATCGTTTCGGGCTTGACGGCGGACTGTCGTGATAGTAATAAATGTGACTAGGTTTTTTTTTTTTTTTTTTTTTTCTTTCTGAATAGAATCCAACTGCACCTCTGCAGTTTCCTAATCGATTGGTCGCGAACCGTGAGGGTATGTCGCAAAAACTATACGGCGTGCACGGTGTGTCACGGTCGAAGCTCGTAGTTTTTATTATTATTTATAATTCATTGCGACCAAACACAACTAGCGTTATTATTAAAACAATTATAATTACTTATATTTTTAATTTCAATTTGTTCGAAGCTATTGCAAATAAACGCGTTCCCTTTTAACCGATAGTATTCAGTAGTTATTGTGACGCAAGTGCAGTTTTTTAATTTCGTCGTATTATTTATTATAATAATATTTTTGTCGTCGTCTTGTATAGAAATCGGTTTAAAATGAATGTAGAATATTTTGTCACCCCGTTCGGTCTACACGGTGATCGCAATGGGGGTTTTTTTAGAAGTTCAATTCCCTCTCAAAATATCAGGGAAATTATTAAAAATAAATTACCCGACCTATAAATTGATGAGTTATTTCAACGTTTCCCATGAGCTTTACAAATAAAATAGATCAATGTATATATAAATATATATATATGTACTCATATACGAGTACCTAAACAGTAATGAAGTATGATATTTACGAACATTTTCCGTTATTTCAAAAACTTTCTCCCCCCCCCCCGAAATTTTTTTCGTCGTTCTCCCCTGATTGGCCATCAACGACAATCTACAAGACAAGAAGTCGCAGAGTAATATTCACGTTGGTCGTAATGTATTTATTATATTGAAATATTATTTTCTTAATATTATATTGGTAGTCGAGCACGCCCACTCACCGGACTCGTACTGTACGGTCCATTTGACGCGCGTTTTATTTTCCCCGGCGATTTTTACTCCTCGTAATTCCCCGAGTGACGATTGCCCGCGAGGCTATATAATAGGACGGCATAGGCAATGGAGTTTCATCAACAACCGACAATTACCTCTTAAGTACCTCATCAATATGTTATTGAGTATATCAAAATGTAGGAATTTAATAATATAGTAATTTATACAATAACCAGTGGTGCCAAAACGATTTTCGAACTTTGGGGTCTGAACATAAAAAAAAAAAAATCGTTTTTAATACTTACCGACAACTACGTAATTTAATAATTTAATTATTTTTTTTTTTTTTAGTAGATATTTGAAATAAATATATTTTTTGCAATATTGTTCCATTTTATTTGTCAGTAATTGTCAAAAAGTTTATTTTAATCGTTGTATTTGTTTTAAATCATTTATCCATATCGTTTACAAATTTACAATGTCAACGATTATTTGAATGTTTCGAGTTTTGTTTCAATATTCAATACAAAAATTATGGGGGACGACTAAAATTTATATATTTTAGCAATGGGTGCTCAGCCTCTTGTCAATTTATTTCATAGGAGCGATTGCCCCCGTCGATCCGGTATCCCTGATAATACCATTACCTAAGTATTTATGATTCTAAAAATCGTGGTCACGTGAATTACAATGTCATAGTTATTTAAAACGCTACCGTATATAAAAACAATTATGATATTTGTATTTATAAATTCAGTAGCATTTTAAATATTTCGACTCTGTAATAGAAGACGATAATACTACCTTTGTACCTAATAGATAATATATTTTTTGCTTCTACGAAAATCCGGAGGGCACAATACATTGTATAAAAAACGTTTTATCGTGTCTCCTATCAGTCTATATTATTACTAGTGGACTGCGTTTCAACGCCATTTGCATAACGAAAATAATCAGACATCTGATAATCAAAAAAGGGATTACTCGAAAAGAAAAAAAAAAAGACATTTTCCATGGTTTTCCCGGGAAAATCATTGATTTACCACAAATAATATCATAGATAACGAATCAAGTCTAAGTATCTAATAACTATGTTATTTCCCATGATGAAACAAATATTTCTTTTTTTCATTTAATCGTCTTAATATATTTTTGCTCAAAGCGCAGTCTACTAGTTAATTATTATGGTCAATGGTGTTTCCTGTAAAACAGTGGTTTTCGCGTAAACGCCAATAGTTTCGCCCAATAAAATGACAATATAACAAATAAATCATTGTTTGATTTTAAATGTTGTTTTTTTCTCAACGCCTATTAAAATATAGGCATGAAACGTCCGTATTATATAGTGCGTATCTATGCGCAATATTATATAGATACCTAATACGTTTTCGTAATAACGATATAAATCGAATTGTGATGGTTCGATAATAATATAATATTGAGTGTTGCCGAGTGTCGCTCGCAGTCATTAAATCGACTTCTTGACCCGTTTAATGACTGTGAACAAAAAAAAAAAAAAATATATGCAATCATTTGTAGCGCGAACATTAGAGTTACTCGATTAAATAATAATAAATTAGTATACTCGTATATTATGTTAGTACGAGTGATGGTGAAAAATAAAACCGCAAACTGTAGTTGTCTGTAAACGGTCAGAAACCTCCGCGAAAGCCGCGCACGGATGACGTCACTACAAAGTCGTTTTGTTAATGTTTTACCAAGACATTTTTTTTTTTTCTTTAACGAAACACTTATTATAAAATACTCGTATTCGTACGTTGTTTAGGATATAAGTATAATTTTGAATATCCATTCGTCTGTCTCTGTATTAGTTGAATCTCTGCCGCACCCTAAGTCGTCTAAAATGTCTCCGCCTGAAGTCGACGGTCGGAACAGAATATCATCGTTTTGCGTGGACTATAGTTGTTTACAGACGGAATAAAAAACAAAAAACAAATACGAGAATAAATAGTAAAACCTCAGAATGGAATAAAAAAAAAAAAAAAATTATATATATTTTTCACGGTGGGCCGTACCGGCGTGGCCTGGGTGTTTTTTTTTTTTTTTTTTTTTGTCGAAAACGCCATTTGGGGACCGAAGACCGATTTAATGGTACGCCGGCGACGTCCCCGGTGTGTGACCTCCGCTTTCGGCGGCGCTCGAAAACTCACGTTTCGGCACGGAAACACCGACCGTATAATAACAATAATCGTAATAATAATAATAATAATAATATGTAGGTATATTATCTAGGTATTATTATTATTATTAATTTATACCAATAACGCTATTATTGTCGTTATCGTCCGTAACCGTTTCGAACAATACGCCCCGGGTTCGTCGTCGCGGCCGTTGCGGCAAGATACTGAGGGACCGCGGCGGTCAGAATCCCCAAATTGAAATCGGCCCGAAACTTTCGCCGGAGAATTTATCGCGTCCGCGTCGTTCCGCCGCGAGTACTGTCGAACACGCTCGGAAAACACGTGCACACTATAACAATATTATAAATACACGCATATATAATTATATACACGGGCACTCGAGGTACTGCGTTTGTGTAATGGAATTACGCGAACGGTCACTTATACAGTCGGACTCGGTTAACTCGAAATTCTAGGGACCGGTATAAAATTATCGAGTTATCCGACAATTCGAGTTGGCTACAAAAAAAAAAAAAAAAAAAAACAAACAAACGAGAAAAATAAAATAAAACAATTTTAAAATGTTTTATATAAAACAGTATATTAGTATTTTTTTAATACATATCATTAAATTTATTTTTTTTTAAAAAAAGAATGTATTTTCATTTTTGTTGTTGATCGCAGCAGCATTTGCTATGAACCGTCCAATTTTCTTTAAAGCCGAACAATGTTCATCGCCGACCCTCTTGTTGGTTTTCGATAAATCGTCTCGATTCATTATAATGTAGCTGTGCTGGTGCACCAGGTGGGAACGGGGAGTTCGGTACATTTGTGTTGCTCTTCTTCGTCGGATGAACAACGCACAATTCGTTACAGATGCCAAAATGTCTGAGCCTGATGATAAATTTCCGCACACTTCCGAGTCCGTTGTCCACGTAAATAACATTGGCACTTCGAGTAATCCACGATAATATTCGAGTTGAACACGATTTTTTGCAATATTCAAATAGGCAATTCTAGGGACCGGGGAATAAAGTTCGAGATAACCAGGTTCGACTGTATATGCGAACGACAGTGAGTCCCGGGTCCCAGTACGATGATTGGGTATAGTGTGCAATGCTACTACAGTGCTTCGTGAGTTGCTCGAATCGAGGGATAAAAAAATAAGGGCAGACGCTGGTTTTTTTGTTTGGAAACCATTATTCCATATAGCAGATAAATATACAGTTACAGTCAGTGTTGCGCAAAGATTTACTACAAATTTATCTATACAAAGATACAAGAGAGTTTAATGCAATTTATCTATGAATACAGATAAAACATAGTTAATAGTGTAAATTATCTATATAAAGATAATGATAAAACATTATTTATCTGGATAAAAATGATAGACAACGATTTCATATTTTAACAATAATTTACCTATGAATA
The DNA here is from genome assembly GCA_956483605.1 of Tuberolachnus salignus. Lineage (NCBI taxonomy): Eukaryota > Metazoa > Arthropoda > Insecta > Hemiptera > Aphididae > Tuberolachnus > Tuberolachnus salignus. The sequence goes on from OY101429.1 coordinate 16,487,103, forward strand.
TCTGTTTTTATCAATTTATTTATATTTTTAAAAGCTTATTCGAATGAGCTATTATTTTTTTGTCTGATATTTATTTTTATTTGTTTATTACTCCCCAACGCACCAACTAGATACAAAATGTCCTTTCAGTTGTTCACAGACAGAAAAAAAAGCACACAGCATAGTAAAACCAACATATTATTTGCTTTGTTCAGAAACTCAAAAACATGCAAATCGAATTTACTTGAAATCTTCGTGGATAATATATTATTATAAACACTACACGTTCATATATATTTATATTATGATAAAAAAAACTCACTCTGTATAATAATAATTAGGATATCTTTTGGCACGAATTTCGTCGCGGTTTTTTTTTTTTTTTTTGGGACATTTTCCAGGTCGCAGCAGTATTAAAATATATATATATATATATATATATATTATAGCCTCCATGACGATTATAGGTGTTAGGTTGTGGTGTCTATAGCGTATTCAAAATCGTCGATCAGTCACCTGAAAGCCTTTTTTTCTTTTTTCTTCGGTATCAAAATGCATAGCGACTAACAAGTACATATACTAAACGACGAATTAGTCGACAATTAGTCGAATCACATTCACCGCAGATATTTATTTTTTCGGTATTCGATGTTTTCATAATAATGTATTATATTGAAGCCGTCGCAGATGCAATTTCAGAACGGGAATATTTTTAAAAAAGTCGTGTTAGCCTTATAGAATGTGCATTATTGTTAAATTTATGGAAGATTAAATGGACTAGCAAAATGCCGTCCGCTTGTAGTATTGAAAAAATCGGTCGAAAAAAAGTACCGTTGTTTTATTAGAAAATTATACAACCGTATAATAAAAAAGACGGTAACTGTAATAAAACGTATGCGACTTTTTTCTCCGGCCGCGAATAGATTAATTATTTCCATCAGAGGTGCTTACGATTTTGTCATAGCAGTGTGCAAGGCATTCGATTTCAGTAACCGAAAAAATTACATATTATTATTATGTTGATTTCCTTTTCTTTTTTTTTTGTTGAGATTTTGAGCGTAATGAGTAATTTATTGGTTTTACTATATGGGGGTATTTTTCTTGTGTACATTCGTGAACAACTTTTCAGCTAGAAATTTTGCTTAAATCGAAAAACGACAAGAGAGCTTTTTTGTAGCATTTTGAATCTTGTCGGGGGTCCGTCCTTAATGATATATCGTTTTTTATTTATTTTTTTGATTTTCCTTAATAACGGGAAACAACCGGGAATAAACGATAAGCTGTACGCAATAATGCTTTCTGTTATTTTTGACTTTGATTTTTTTATTTTTTTATATAATTCCGTTGAAAATAATCGCAAAGACGACTTTCTAGACGTGGTGCAATTTACAAATTCTTCTGGATTTTTTGAGTTATTTATAGCTATTAGACATTTTGAAGTTATATTGTATTGTAAATTATTTGGTTTTATTTAAATACAATTTTGTTTGCCTTGTCAATAATATTTGAAAATTAAATAGAATCAAGATTTACCATAAGTTGTTCTTATGGCGATATAAAAATCACGAAATTTTCCTAATTTTTTTCCGATTAATGTGGATGAAACTGGTTTGACTCTAAACAAATGCTCAACAATTCAAAACGAAAATAAAACATTTATTATTACAAACTATATAATTTTCAATTTAAATTTATCAAAACATATTTTAATATGATATGTGCATCGGTATCTTACCTTAATTTTGTTTTTCACTTTTTAATACCCCGTGTATAGTTTTTTTTATACCAGATATCTAGCTCCGATTATCAACTTTGCGGTGGTGACGGGGTCGCGTTACCGGTAGCAAATTTAGTTTATTCGGCGCATCGAGGTGGTCATTTTTTGATTTTTTTTTTTTTTTTTTTTGTTTTGTTTTCTTGTAATCGGTACAAATAAAATAATAATAATAAAAAAAAAAAAAAATTTAAAAAAAACGAGTGCCGTCGACGAGAAAACAAATTACGTTCGTACACCGTTGCGTAACCCGGACGAATGCAAATTATCCGTTTTAATCGTTGTGCAGGTATACGTACGCGCACAAACAAACGACCCGGATGACCTAAAGAGACACGGCGGCGCGCACGCGGTGCGATCCGTCACGGTATTCCGGTTCACCGATTTAAGGCTAACTACACGATGCCTAATGATAATGTAAACGATTTATTTCACACCCGTTATACCGCATAAAAACAACAGAAAAACAAAATAGAAATATAGATAAAGAAAGAAAGAGTGAGAGTGAAAGAGAGAGAGAGAGAGAGAGAGAGAGAGAAATTCGCGTGTCGACATCACACGTCCTCTCGTGTCGCGGCCAACATTCGTTAAACGCTCATGTAAAGCTGATTTTTTTTTTTTTTTTTAACTAGTTTAAGTCAAGCTATCCTAATATCCAAGTAATCGAATAACCCGGCAACCCTCCGGTAAGTTGATGCAATTTTAATATATAAACGAATCTGAGTTGTCCAACCATGTTAAGTCACCCGTTTTCGAGAAAATCATAACTAAATTTACTTGTTTTAGATTACCCTCAACTACGCCCGTAAACGTATTTTGTACATTAATATTTCGACTTACGTGCAAGAATCGTGTGCGTATCCCGCACTTGCCCGTCTTGTTACGTATTGAGATATTCAAGTAAAAATAATTAGCTGAAAAATTAATGCAAAAAAAATAATTAGGTACACAGTTTATTTTACAAACATGTCCTAAATAACTGAGTTAATTTTAAATTATTTTTTAAAAGAAAAATATGAATTTAAAATTAGTGTAGAACTTTTTTTTAAACCACTTACTTCGAATAAAAATAAAATATTTTATGTATTCTTCTATGTTTTGCCCGACATGCGGTTTTATTAGTTTATGATTTTTACCAAAAATTGGAGGTTTTTTAATGACACAAAGGTGATTTTTTGATTTGAACACTAATCTCGTTGGTATACGATGTTTTATTTTATCAACAAAATAAATACAACCACTTTGTAAATATTTTATTAATTTTTTCGTGATTAATCGAGAAACAAATCGTTATTAAAACTGATACCATTTACCTTCAATGTAATTTTGACCGAAATCGTCTTTGACTTCAAGAGTACTAGTATAACCTACAAAACTGCAACTTTGGCACACGGGAGGTTTTTACGTGTCAACGACGAAATTTTGATCTGATTGGTGCAGCTCAACGGGATTGTATCGATTTTTTATTTTTTCTATAGAGCTCTCCTCTTATCCGAGGAATCAAAGTAAACGGTACGAAATTTTTGAGCGATATTATCTTATCGAACATATGTTTTTAAAAAACACTTATTTTCAAAACTGTAATATGTAACTTCCTCGCTTCACTCGGAATATAAAATAAGAAAAATGTTCATCAGCCATCGCTAAAAATGTGCGTATAATTTCAGTCGAAAATTCGTGTTTTTTTTTTTTCACTTTCTCTTTTCTACTTTTTTTCGAGTGGGTATTATGATAACGGTATATTATTATCTTGATATCACGACCGTTGCAAAGTTCAATTCTGCGTATACTCGACAATTAAGATCAGATCTATTCGTAAAATCACATCAGAATAGTACTCGGACACTCGAAAAACACTTTACTCGCAGGATCCACTTATTAAATCACACAAAGAGTCGAACCGTATTGTATTTAACCCGAGTACATACCTGAACAAACAGTACTCGGGGCGGAGGAAGTTCAGGAATATTAACATAAACGGATTTCACATAAATATAGTTTTTATATTCATGTACGAACAAATAAAATGTTAAACATAACGAAGTCAAGTCATCGTTCAGTCGAATAGAATCATAACAACAACAAAAAAAAACAATAATATTAATAATTATAATAACATAATGTATACCTATGATACTAGGCTATTTTTATAGTACTATATTCATATTAGGTCATTTAACCGGACTTCTTTTTGCTGAATTTCCACTTCTTGTTGTCTTTTTTGCTGCCCTTCTTGCCGTACTTCTTCTTGTGCCCGTACTTCTCGTCATGCCCGGCTGCCTTTTTGTGGCCCTTATGCGATTTGTGGTGTTTACCGTGCTTGTGCTTGCCCTTCTTGCCCTTGTGGGCGTGCTTGTGACCGGAGTGCTTGTGACCCTTCTTGTACTTCTTGCCCTTCTTGCTGGCCCACTTTTTATCATGACCACCCTTCTTCTTGTGGTGCGCCGAGTCGTGCTTCTCGTCGTAGAACTTTTTGTTCTTCTTGTACTCGTCTAGCTTGTGCACTTCGTGCTTACCCTTGGTGCTGTGTCCCTTCTTGTAGCCTCCCTTGTCCAAGAACTTGTGGCCCTTTTCGCCCTTCTCGCCTTTGTGGTGGTCCGCATAGTATCCGCCCTCGTCATGTTTCTTCTTCTTGTGGCCGCCCTTCTCGGAATAGTGTTTCTTTTTGTCCGCCTTCTTGTGGTGGCCCTTCTTGCCGTGGTGCTTGGTGTGGTGCGACTTGTATCCCTTGTCGGCTTTTTTGCCCTTCTTGTTGAAATGGTCGGATTTGTGACTGGCACCGCCGCCCTTTTTGAACTTTTTCGATTTCTTCTTCTTCTTCTTTTTTTTCTTGTGCGACGCGGCCGTCTCCTGGTCGGCTCCCGCGACTGTCACGCCCGCACCGCCGAGCACCGCCAACGGGCTGGGTCCGCCGACGATTTTTTCTATCGCCGCCGACGGTAGCCCGACCGAGTCCAGTCCCCCGGGATCGTCTACCGCGGTCACATGTTGCCCGTAAACCTGGTAGAACCAGACGTTCAACAACACCAAACACCTTAGCACGAACCTGCTCATGTTCGCAGACGTTATGTGGCGTTGTTCGGCCCGGGTTTTCGTATATATATCGGCGGCAGGGGACCCAACCGCCACTCCCACCCGGCGGCGGCGGCGGCGTCCGGCGACCGTTCAGCCTTCACAGCGACGGAGCCGAGCGCGATTTTCGTCTCTTATTCGCTATCCGACATTCATGGCTGCCCATCCACAACATATTTGTTATTTCATCGACCCCGACGACCTCAACCGGTACGGTATAACAGCCTCCCCCCGCCTTACATCCCGTGTATCCGCCGCCACCGTCGTCTGGAACCGACATTGCAGTGATGGGATTTCGCGTGCGCGAAACTAACGAACCCCCTACGTCGCCATCGCCGTCTTACGATCGAACCGTAACGTGGCCAACGCGAAATCACACGCCCGGAGGTCTAACGTCGACGGTTCGGCACCCTGAAAAATCATCTTGGAAATTACCGGAGTTTTAGTTTCGATTACCCGTGCTGAGTAAACGATACAAAAAAAAAAAAAAAATAATAAAAAATAAAAATAAGTAGAAGAATATGTTTTATTATATAGATAAAAGTTATATAGAAATTGCCGAGGACATTGAGGGATGAAGAACTTCTAAAAAAATATAGCTCTTAAATTCGTCGATCACCACACCGGGCCGCGTAGTATCTCTGTTTAGTTGCAAAAAGTAGAAATATTAATAAAAATGTATTTTGTTAATAAACTGTGTGCGACGATTAATCGTCCAAACGAAAAATGATTCTGCGCATAATATAATTTAACATTGGTAGGTACATCGTGATTACGAAAGTTTTAGATATCATACGAAATGATTATGATTTTAATAATTTCTATCTTGATTACGATATAGAGACATGAAAATTATAAGAGAAGCTTATTTGCACACGGCCAATTTCGTAATATAAAGCGACCTGTCCCGAATGATTCGCTGTAACACACAAAGCTTCAACAAAATAGAAAAAAAAGTACATACTACGCACCATGGGTGGGTGCCCACTGATGTAGGTGGGAAGTTAGGAAGGTAGGATAATGAGAGAATATTTTATTTTCCAAAATAAGAGGAAACTACAACAAATATAAAAAAAAATTACCTCCTCAATGAACCTACAAGATCTAAATAGCTTTCAGAAAATGTGCCATACAAGACAATCGGAGCACCTTTCAGTCAAAATCGGGTCTCTGGTATAAAAATTGTCCACGGACGGGGAAAAAAAGACAAAAATTTTAATAAAACCAATATATTCTTCGTTTCTTTCAGAATTTTAAAGAACGATATGCTCGAAACCGATATTGTTGCGTTTTAAATTCTTTATCTACCCATTTAATTAATTGTTTGGTAGAAGTTTTGTATTCGTTTCGTTACCAAGAGTATTTTTCACTAATTTCGGCCATATTGCATCTGATATCAAGCTGTTGTCAAGTTATATAATAACAATGCAAAAGAAATTGGCAATAATATTGTTAATTCCTAGATTTTTTTTTTTTTTTTCGGTTTTTTATTTAACAGTGGCAGCCATTTTTTTGTCTTCCTGACATGCCTGTATATTTAGCCATGCTATAAAATGGGTAAGCCATAGTTGTGAGTGAGTAGATTGCAAGTTAATGGATATACAGTGGTTATGTAATTTATATACTGTGTGCATCAATAATTAATTGCAAACTTAAAATGATTCTGAGAAGAGTAGTATTAATCGTTTTCTTTTTCATTTTGTAGCTAGGCAACCTAAAATAAAACTGATGTATCGATAAAATTGTTCTTAGGTTTTTTGATTTAATATAAAAACTGTTGGTAATCTATAGAAGTGTTTTAAAATAATGAAACCACCATGTAAAAAAACCGCACCTTTCGAGATATGATGCGATTTATTTGGAATATTTGTACTAACCGAAAAAAGCGTTTTCCGAGAAAAAGTACTTAGGGGCGAACACTTGAGAATTTTAAAAAACGTATCAAGTAAAATATCATCGGTTAGCAAAGGTACTGCGTGATCAAATCTCATCATTTTCCATTACCAAAAAAGTGTTTTCACAAAAAAAAAAAAAATATAAATCAATTTTTTATAAAAAAAAAAAAACTATTAGGGACTATGAAAAATTGTTCAAATTAAGTACCACCCTGTAAAAAAATCCGTGTCTATTAAGGGTATGACAATAAAAAAATCGGAGCAATTTTATTTATCGAAAAAGTGTTTCCCGGGAAAAAAATTTGTCAAATAACTAATAGCTTTTTTACATTACATTCAGAGTCTAAAATTACATACTTTATTAGTTTAATTTGCGTTCTCTAGTGTCGTTATATTATTCAACTTGCAATGGGAAACCACTTCTCGGATGATAAATCCGTGCGGTTTATGCAAATTATGCAATTTTTTTTTCATTTCTGATAATTGGCGTAATAATATGCGGGTGTATGCGATTAGTGTAATGTTATAAATTATATTATTTTTAATATTATTATATATATAGCTGCAGAGTTTTAATAGTATTTAAAAAACAAAAAACAAAAACTAACTTGTACGAAATACCTGTCGTCTCTCTCTAGGTTTTCGGTGCAGGAGAACGGCGGAAAAAATTATATAAAAATAATAATTTCTGCGGTTTCGTTTAAATTGAAAAAAGGACATCTTGCAAGTATAATATCGTTTAAAAGTTAATTAAACTTACTCCCGTCCGCTCCCTGACGTAAATACATTTGTTTTAAAATGTTTTTTTTTTTTTTTCATTTGTTAACGGTTGCAAAGTCACCGACACAACAGATTATTATTGTATTATTATTATTTTTTATTTTTTGTGTCGAAGACCTTTAATTCTTTTCAGAACTGCACGATGTAACTCCTTCAACAGAATCCGTCTTTATTTTTATTGTTATTTTTTTACGTACACATACACGTTTTTTTTCTTTTATCAACTGTTATTAATACATTTTCGATCGCGTAATAATGTTATACTGCCATTTTTTTTTTCTTTTCGACAAACTCGGCACTGTTCCGATGCAATTATATGTATTCCGGCGACGAAATCACGTGCTTCGGTAAGGTATTTCCGATATTAATAAAACGGACTATTTTAAATGCGATAGTCACTGAAACGCATTTCTCTAATAAATATCATTGTCGTTTCGAAAAAATGGTCGCCTACAATAATTTTGATATTATATGTCCTCCGTAAGTGGCGAAGGTGAAGATACGGAGAAGAGCCTTGTTTATCTTCTTTGAGGCCTTGTCGAGTGAAAACACTGTAGACCAGCAGACTTATGGTAAGGATGGGGAGATTATAATAGGCGGGACATGATGAAAAATACTTCGACATGCTGGGAAGGCCCAGCTCGTGACGGGAAGATATACAATAAATCAAGGATGAGGAATCACCGCAGGTTGGAGATTCGAACTGGTAAAAACGAGCAATTGGATACGTTTTATGAAATGAAAAAAATTTAAATGGATACCAGAGAAGAGTGGACATGTGAGATGGGATATTTTATTATATACTCGTATATATATAGAGGGGTATAGAGATGGGACATAGAGTCCCAGGGGCGTCGATGTACTAAAATCGACGATATAATGTAATTCAAATTTGTACGACTCGCCCGCATACATCTCAAAGAGGAAAGATTTTCGCTATATAAGGTACTCTTCCAATTAGTCCATTAGTATATTGAGTTGATTATTGAGTGTTATATTGGGTATAAAACCTAGGACAACCTACCGTATTATCCTAACTTACGGACTTACCCACTCAAAACTCACCCGACACCTACTTGTTCAACTGCGACATTTGCCACGGTTGAACACGAGGCTCTCGGAACCCCTACGGAGTGGCCTATTGATACCGGACGAAGACGAAAATTATTTCCCTGGTATTTCGATCGCGGTTGTTAAACCCTGTTTCGTATTATTATAAAATTACTTATTGAAATTACGAAATCGACACCAATCGATCGGTATATACAATATATTGCGAAATAATACCACGTCACAGCCGCGTGCACTTTATTATTTATTAAAATACATAAACTATCATACTAAAATCATTTTGATTATTAGACGTCGTGCGATTGAAAATAAAATTTATATGTACACGGAAAAAAGAAAAAGAAAAAAAAAATACACTTTGCATATTTTGCGTTCCATCAGTTTGAGTTTATGAACGCCGCAGAGTTCATTAACTAAATTATACGTCACGCGTTATTTTATATACTTAAAATACCGTAACGTTATAAAAAAAAACTATGTACTAAAATATAAGTCGTCATAATAATAATATGACTCTCGTAACTTTCAGTAAAGTTTTAATAATTAAAATAAAAAAAGTTAAAAAAAAAATTAAATAATTCAACGTGGTCAAAAAGTTCGGGTTTCATTAAAACTAATAAAAAAAAAAAGTACTTACTTTGCTAAATGGCAAGTTTAAGTTTCGTTTTTTTTAAAATTTTTTTACGATTATTACTTTTCGATTATAATACGATTACCTACCAAAGAGACTATCGAGAAAAAGAGCGTGTAATGTGTTTCAAAACATTTTCGGTAAAAAAATCTTCGTGTTCCCCCTCGTCCCTCACCCTGATATAGTCTAGAATATTAAAAAAGTTTATAATTTTGACAATAATCCCGTGACACACGTTCAATTTCCGGTCTTGTTGCGTATGTTTTATAATATAATATTATTATTTTCGAGCGCGTTTACATCACTAGTTATTATCTATACGCGCGAAAAGTGTATTATGGACAAATATACTGGGAGGGAAAAAGTCGCGAAATATTAGGTTGTGATCTACAAAAAAGAAAGCCAGACATGTTTCGCACTTCGGGTAGGCCACTGTTGTAGGTGGGAAAGTATAAAAAGATATTAGGCCAGTGGGATATTTAAGTTTCTATATCGAGAGCAACGATCGATGCAATAAAAATAAAATCGTTCTGAGCGGAGCTCGTACAGCTGGTATTTGTCGGTTTTTTCACTTTTTAGTCTGTACAGGTAACTCGAAAATCAGAAAAAAAAAAATAATAAAACCGGTGCACCGTCATTATTGTTCTCGGGGGGGGGGGGGGTCAACAATTTTTAAGATAAACCGTCGGCAATCTAGAAAATATTTTCTAAATAAAATACCGTCAGCCGAAAACTCCACGTCTTTTAAGGTACGTTATGAATAATTTGTGGTATTTTCACTAATCAAAATGTTTTCCGAGGAAAAAAAACATTCAGAATCTAAAAAAACAAAAAATTGAAATCCGTCGTAAGACAATACGTATTAATATAATATATATGTATACTATATGTACGGTGTTTTTTGATTTGCCTTTATTTTCGTTTTCTGTTTGATTAATTTAATGTTTTAGAAGTGCATAAACTCGAGCGATTACCTTCAAAACGCTTATTCTGGCGATTTCCATCCGTTCTACAATTCGCGAATCCTGCAGGTTACGAGACTTTTGCATGCGTATCGTTTGTGAAGGTCTTTTTTTTATTTTTATTAAACATCTGCACCGTTTCTTTTTACACGACAAATAATAATAATATCATCGTACAAAAGAGAGACTATTATACGGACAAAGGGGCGGAAATGGATAACGAAATACAACGCCGGATAGGATAATAAAGGTATTTTTTTTATTTTTTTATTTTTTTTTTTTATCGTAGTATAGTGTCGTTCAAACTCTGCGAATAAGTCGTCGTAATTATTTTATACGCTCGTTGTCACGGCGAATATAATATAATATTTTCCGAATGAACATCGCCGCGAAACCGCGTCTGAAATAAAAAAAAAAAAAACGTTTTTGTTAGAATATCATAAAAAAAAAAAAAAATCGTACGATAAATATAATATATTATAACAGTAAGTATAACGGCTCGCGAGTTATCGATTGGTATTTTTTTAAATTTGTTTTTTTTTTTGAAGTGGTAAAACGCGCGAGTTTAGTATTTAACGCTCCGGCGGATTTCATTATGACAGAGGTATCTCTGTATTTATATATGTATATGTATTATAATATAGGTTTTATTATTATTATTTATTTATTTATGAAACGGATTGGTTTAAGAAGAAGGAAAAAAAAAATAAATAATAATTATCCCGGTCGTTTAAAACAGCACGCGCGGGTCGTGCAGCGAGAACAACGAAGAAAACGCGATAAAGAGTCGGGCTGCAGTCGGCTGCAATGATCGCGCGTGTTTTTTTTTTTTTTTTTTTAAATATTTTTATTGTTTCCTTCTCGTTTTCGTCTACACTCCATCTGAGCCGTAAATAATATGTACACAGGGTAATGATGGAAACAATCGGGATTTGCCGGTGTTCGAGAACCCGGATTTTTTAATTCCGAATTGCGAAAATTTATGTTTCCAATTCCAAATTCCGAAATTTGTGTTTGACCGTACAGATTTCTATTTTTAAATCTCAATATCAAATCCTTATGTAATTTTTATTTTTTTTAAATTAATTTAAATAGATTTATTAAATTCAACGCGTGCTTACATAAACAATTTATATGAGTAAAACAACGTTTGCCGGGTCAGTTAGTAAATATATTATATAAATTAGAGCGTAATAGTATGATTTTTTTTTTTTTTTTTTAAATAAATTTCTATTTGTCATAGTTTTTGAATTGTAAAAACTTAATGTATTTAATGTTTTACGATTTCAATACTATTACAGTGAGATAATAATAATAATAGTTTTATGAGAAATTAATTATGGTATATAAAATCACAGTTTTAAAAACCGAAATTTGGTTTGATATAAAAATTCGGATATTGAAATCGCGGGTCACGGCACATAGTGTACCCGGATATTTAAGGAGTTACAGGTTACATATATTCCGAGTAACCGGTTACAAGTTACGGTTACACGATTATAAGTTACAAGTTACGTACAAATTATTTTATATACCTATATATTTATAAAAAAAAAAAAACAAAAAAAAAAAATTAGAAAAACACGTTGTCAGGCAATAAAATACATCTACTAAATTATACAATAGTTACAAGTTGAAACAAATAAATGTTTAAAACAATTTTCTTTCTTATCGCACGTTGACATTTTCTCGGTCAGTCGTTCTCACTCGTACTTATCAATATATACTATGGGATAATGTATTTGTTTAGAGAACCAAACTGATTATTTTAAATAATAATTGACAATTGCTAAAATGCCGTTCGCGTTGGACCGTTTATAAAATGTATATATAAATTGTTAACATTTGAAATGCCATTATATGGCATCATAGGGCTTAAAAAGTGAGGTTAAATGCCACATTGTTCTGTAAATCCATAGATGTTACGTTTTATAATGCATAAATTCTAGATACATTTTGATTTTGCATAATTATTGAGGCAAGATATATTATAGTTTCGTCGATTAAAATAGAAATATATTCCGTAAAAGTAGGCCATCGAATATTTTCGTTTTCCCTTTGTTGTTATCGTTGGACTCTTGGGGCAAGGGAAAACAGCACGTATCGTCGTAATGTCACACTATTTTTTTAAACGAAATTACAATTCAGACTCATATACGTGTCCGTCAAGTTGGCAGTGGCACTTTTTGCGAACAATTTAACAAAAAATGATCGCGATTTTGCTACGGCATTTTCGAATTTTGCAACTGAGCGGTTTTTTCGTACGGACATTTTTCTAAAAAAAAAAAAAAAAACATTCCGGGGATATTTTCTAAAAAAAAAAAAAACAGTTATATAGTATAATATTTGATAATACTGGACATATTGTGTTTCTGGAATGTATTTGGACCTCGGTGGACGTTTTTTTCTACATAACTCGAATGGTTTTTTGCACGTTGGGTATGATTACCCAATCATGCCGGTTAAAACTGATTAACATGTTTAATATACTGCACAGGAACAAATTGCTAAGGCGAATTCCAAACACTGACTCATATAATCCGGTAATTGGGTGGTAGTTTTTCCTTTTTTTTTTTTTTTAGGCATTTAAAGTTAAAATTGTAATGGAATACGTAAAATTCACGGTATTTCGAGTAGTATTTTTCCAATTAATTGAATAAAACTGTTTTGGCCGAACAGAAAGACACAGATATTTGGCACGAGGTTCATCGTAAGTTGTACTTTTCGGTGATAAAAAAAAAAAATGGTTATAGCAAAGTTGTAGCGAAAAGTGCCGGTGCCATCATGTCATAAACAGAGATTTTTCAAATGTTTAATATAAGTATAAATTTATATTCACTTAATATACGTGTACCAGTCACGCGTAATATAATAAAGTCTAAATATTCATCAGGTATAGTCATTTTAATAATTATTTCGCCGCGGGAACACTGCGTTTAAGAATAAAAAAATATCCCATTTTTAACAGAGCTGCAAAGCGACACGGTTTTATCAATTCAATTTGCTTAATTGATGTATTTTAGCGAATTAAAAAAAAAAAAAAAAAAAAAAAAAAAAATGTTTTTTTTTGCCGGATATATAATCAAAAGAATAAAAAACCTTTTATTTTACCGAACAACGTCGCAATACATATATTATTTCACCGTCAATAACTTACTTCGTTCGTCTCTGTAATAATCCATGGCCAGCGAGTATTGGAAATGTTTTTTTCGAATTAAAATAATCGAAAGTATACCTTTTTCTTTGTGTATATTACACATTTTTTAATTTAAAATAATCATAAACGAAAATATTATAATATCCTTATAATTATAGAAACCGTTATATATGTATTGTATTTTCGCTGTATAAAATATTGTTTTACGATAACATTAAAGCTATACCTCTGCTGAGAATATCGTCCAAATAAATCAGTCAAAATTGACTTTAATAAACGAAACTCGTTATTATCGAAAAAAAAAAAAAGAAAAAGAAAAAATGTCTGCTATGCGCCGGGCATGGTCAACCGGTGGTGTAAATGCGAGGGAGGGCACTTGCGTCCCTGAAAATTGTGAGGGGACAATGATACAATTTTGCTTATCCTCCCAACAATAAAAATCTTTGGATGTTCTGAAATAAAAAAAGGACCCGTTACGTTTAACATAATTTTGTTTTTAAGATATAAATATATTTTCCTTCAAACAATTGCATAAATAAAAGTTTACATTTATTTCACGTTTCTCCTATTGCATAATATGTTGACGTATTTTAAACGTTATCGTATTATCTGGGTTACAAAAAATCATAGACAACAAAGACACGGATGGATCGTTTCTACAACGGAGTGTTGTGTGAGTGAAGAGTTGGTATATACCTACGTTACCGGACTGGTAAATGCGGTTACGGGTGATAACTCCCTATTTGATACAATTATTGTTAAATTTCAAGTAGTTCTTAATGAACTCTTAATACACTTAATATTATAACCCGGCACCTACAATTTGTTTCTGAGCAGCAATAAAACGAGTATTAATCACTTGTGGAAAAACATACGATTTGGTATGTACATAGAACAAAAAATATATTTACACCTCCCCCCCCCCAACTCGTGGTTTCGTCTTTCATGAATAACTTATTTTTCACAATCCCTCGGTTTTTTTACCCAGTTACGCCACTGTTACGAACTGTTGCTGCGCAGTCCTACATGCAAAACACCGTATATATACATAAACTGTATATAAAGATAAGTTTTTTTTTTTAAAAACTATAAAGTAAAAAAAAAAAAAAAAATAACGTCAATATTCGTTACGTTTTAAACGTCGATTGATAGTAATTATTGCTTTTTATTACATAATATATCCTATTAAAATTCACCGTGCCGCATTTTTTTTCGAAGTTGAAAACTATTTTTTCTTTTTTATGCCATCCCTTATTTTTTCCAATACAACATTTTACACGATAATCTATATTACACGCCATATCCGAGAGGAGGTTAGGGATTGTCGTTTTTCGAGTACACTTTAATAATTTTAACTTTTGAAAAATTATCTGCAGGGGAGGGGTCGTAAAAAGTCAGATTGGAAAATAATATCTCGGTTTCTAACCATGTAAAAAAATATCTCGTAGGGTAAATTATCAGGTTATTCGAATATATTTTCCGGGAAATATTAAACAAACGAAAAAAATGTTGTGTAGGAGAGGAAAAAAAAACAAAAAAAGGAAATTTGAATGGTCTCGGAATTGAATTATATAGGTATATTTAATAGCATTTAAACTTCCGCTGTATAAAACGGAAACCAGCGCGCACGCTACGAGACGGACGAAAATACGAAAAGTTTTTCTCGGAGTTTTCAACGCGGTAAATTTTCAGATTTATCGTGAAAAACGCAAACACCGGAATACTATACGCGTTATATTCGTTCGCGGTGTTGATAAAAAAAAGAAAAAAAAAAACACGACAAAAACCAGAGAAAAAAAATTGTCCAAACTCGTTAAAAACATTAAGGCCGTCGTATATTTATTTATTTATTTAATCGGAGTTTTCGCGTTTACCGTTTCAATAATATAATTTGTAATACGACGTGTCTGAACACCTCTTCGTTCGACGTCGAACGAAGAGATCTACGCTACATAATAATAATATATAATTTATTTTTTTTTTCTAAAACCACAGTCGCTTTAATAACTTGATTAAACGACATGACAGTTTTGATAAATTGTTGAATATCGCGAAAAAATAATCGCTTTGGACCGTTACCGCCGTGGTCTGGCAGAATAATTTTATATTCTGTATATTATTACATAAATATATAGTACCGTGTCATTTTTTGTAAAAAAGAGAAAAATATAAATAACAAAAAAAAGGTTTAATATTGATCCATTTTTTTTTTTCTGTAGTCTGAGGAGGCGTGGGGTTCGGACAGTCCACTGTATTATAGAGTATAGCTGTATTACAGTTCATGCACAAAAAAAAAAAAAAAACGCATAAAAAACATGCAATTAAGCACTAAAAACCGGCTAAATACGCATTAAAATATTATCTTAAGTTCGGACGTGTGCATTTATATGCACATAAATTCTTGAAATATGTGTATAAAAAAAAAAACATTTTTGCTTAATGAAAAATTAGTATTTAAAAGTTAACCTAACCTAACCTAAAATTATAATTAGTATATTGTGATTTGTTATGTAATAATTATAATTATTTTACTTAGAAATTAATAAATGATAAGAGATAAGGCCAATTCCAGTGTGATAAGGATAATTGATTACAGGTTTCCTGTCGAAAAAGTTTTCAACGCGGTGTTATGAACGTTTACCTTACGGTTTTAGCGGTCTATATAGCTTAATCTCATTTTTACCGATCTTGGTTTTTTGGCAAACCGTAAAACTTATCATAAAACCCATACAAGAATAAAAATAATACCGAATTAAATACTAAGATTATGTAGATATGTCCGGGAATGTAAAGAAGAAATAACAATTTTTTCGATTTATACATTAATATGCGCCGAATAACTCCGATAAATCTACTAATATGCCGAAATACCCAAAATATGTGCACGATATTAAAAATGTTGTATTTTCATTACTATTATTACGAAACGGATTTGTACGTTGCTTAGCATGTTGTCCTATGTAGTAAAAAAAAAAAAAAACCACATAAATACACGAACTTAGGATTCCTGATAATAATATATTATACACAATCGAGCGTACAGAATTTTAAATCTTTTAACACGTCCAGACGCGCGCTGTATTATATTATTATAGTAGTCAACAAAAATTGAACAAAATTAAATTCTGTAATATCTAGTTATTAGTTTTTTTCTTCTGTTTTTTTTTTTCACGCCGTCATTCGAAATTCGTACCTTTATACCGATATATACGTATAAAATAAATACATAAAAAATAAAATATTAATTTCGCCGTGCTCCCGGAAATCCAATAGTGGCTCGTGTCTATTCTATACATATTTTGTGCTCATATGTTCATACGGAACGCGCAAAATTGCAATTATTATTGTTATTGTGTCAACATCATGAGGGGGGAGTGGAGAGAGATAATAAAAAAATTACATTGATAAAAACGGTTTCGCCTAGTATACGGGTAGGTGACCGCGCGACGACGATCCGTTTTTTTACGCGAAAACGTAGATGGATTGACGCAAACATTTTTTTTTTTTTTTTTTTGAGATAACTTCTCGTTTAATTGACGAATATAATTTTCAAACGAGAACAGGAGAGTACTCGTAATAAGCGCGGTATAAAGATATCAAGGTCGGGATACTGATAGGTTATCAATACGATCGCTTAGAAAGGCAGTTTTAATACATTTATACGGCTTTGAGGTTAGGTTTAAAAAAATGAACTGATAATAGAGTTGTTAAAATCTCCATAGGCGGCCGCCAAATTAACATGGAAAAAATCAGTGACGTACCAACGGGGGGGGGGAACAACAAGAGCATTTGCCTCCGCCTCTACTCAAGAACTTAATTTCTAAAGTACAATATAAATGTGATATCGTTAAATGATCGTTTACGTTTTTTATTTTTCCGGATTTATTCGTTTGTTCACGATATTCCATCACATGAATAGTATAAATATACAGCAAGTCGACAGGTAGGTGCAAGTTTGCTATTGGATTTTTTTTTTTTATAATTTCATAGTTAGGTGTATAATAATTTGCGCCACCCTCTCCCCGAAAATGTTTCCCGAGTATATCACTGTAGGAGATGGACAGTCCGACCGAATTATCTTCTACGACCGTGTGGCCACAGGCACGGTGCAGTAATATAATACTATCGATTAGATTGTATACTATTGCAATGGGCCGGATACTAAAAACCACTACAATGGAATTATAGACACAAATACGTCGATAATAATCGATAACCACGTGGGCGAACCTAGTGAACATATTATATTATATGATAAATTTTTGTATAATAGGAACACGTTTGGAACAATGTAATATTCTGTCGTTTGAACGAGAAAGTATCTCGTTTTTGTTTTTTTTTTTTTTATCGAAAAAGAATATTTACAATCTGTGTTATAATATCACAATAAGCGAATACGATAATTTATATACATTTTAACTGTGAATAATACGAGCAGGGAGGCCAACCCAGTGATAGAACCCAACGTGAATATATTATTTTAGGTTAGTAAATTTCTGCAATATTTTCTTTTGAGTCGATAGGTGGATTGAGTATCGGATGAGATTTGTGTTATTAATGGGTTGGTGTGGGAGTGCGGTTTGGAATAGAAATATCTGTAATGTTTTGTGGCTAATTAGTCAACTGATTCGACTTTTAGGTCTGAGTGTAGTGTGGAGTTTGATACAAACCAAAGTGCAGTGGTTAACATACGAAGAGTAATCGACTGGAATGCTTGTATAGTGCGAATTTGAGACGGTTTAGCACAGCCTTAAATTTGGATTACATATGCCCATACTATTTATACATAATAAGTTTGATGTGAATTGGAAGTTTTGATTTTAAAGTTGGACGAAGTAGATGTAATCGGCTGTTAAGGGTTATTCTTTTTAGTTTTGGGTGTGGGCCCCAAGTTAGTCTTAAAACTATTAAATTAAAATAGAAAATTATTAAAAAAAAAAAAAAAAAGAAGAAGAAGAATAGTCGAAAAAATCAACTACCGTCTGGATTTTAATCACTTTCGGCGAGTGGCATTCCTCCGAAACATTAACATCATAATAATGTGGATTTTCCACTGGGTAGTAATTTATTTAATCATTTTTTCTAGATTTTATAGAATATTAAATATAAAAGAAACCGACAACGAAAATGGCACGATACACGTCGGTTTCGGACGAAACTATGGCGCGCAGAGATCAAATTTGTTTAACAAAAACTTCTCGATGACGGATTTTTTTTAAATATTTTAAATCTCTCTCTCTCTCGATTTAAATACTGGTTTTTATTTTCCTGGTTGGATCTAATTGATTTATTTACTATTTATTAACCTTTTCGACTTACAACGGCCGCCTAATACTCATCGTGTTAAGTGCGTTCCGTCCGGATATTTGCGGTCCAACATTATTTTTGATGGGTGGCCGGTGGAATTTCAGGGGTTGACCGTACCATCCCTTGGCTACGTCAATGGCCGTTCGCGTGAGCCGATACTGCGCATGTATTGGAAATCGGAAAAAAAGAACAGAGTGAGGAACATCACTCTGAATTACCATCATTGCTATACCCGGCAAACGGCTTTTCGTTTTATCTCTACTGCCACTAGACCGTTTGTTTTTTAATCGAAAATTACTCGCTCGCCTTTGCGCCCGTCCGAAAAGTCCGATATTATATTCGGCTGCCCCGCCGCCGACCGTTGAACACGCGATTGGCTTACGTCCCGCACAAGACCGTTTATTCGGTCTTTGAATAATACATAACGAAATAGGAAATTCGCCGTGGAAACGCTTAACCCACAAACCTGAATATTGAATAATAACCCCAAAAAGCCGCAGCGGGTATCGTTCGTGCGCAGGGTCGCGTTAAATATATTTGTTAAGCATTCGGAACAATATATCCAGTTGGTTTCACACGCGAGTTGTTGATTTTAGATTTTTAGCAATTACATGTGTGCTTTTTTTCGATTTTCTGTCTGTGACAAAACGTTTTCTGCCCGGAGTCGTGCTCCGATCATCGACGTCGGCTGTGGATTCTGGTAGCAAATGTTGTCTAATCGGTTATTTTTTGTATTTTATTCTCAAAAATTGGGTAAAACGGAAATACTTACGCAATAACGGTTACTGTTATTTTAGAGTTAACGTTGTAATTATGTTGAATATAATCGACAATTTTCACCAAATATGAATATATCAGTAATTTCTAGACGTGGTAAAATGTTTTGGCTTTTTTCGAGTCGTTGATAGCCTTTTTGAAATTATCGAGTTCTAATTTTAATTGAGTTTAAGTCTTTTTTAGTGTCTTTAAAATGCACGGAAATTCGATAAAAGGTTTGGTATAAGTTATATCGAAAATCTGTAGCCGGAAATTGTTTTTTTTTATGTATAAGCGTTGTAACTCCTAATTTTTAATGAAAATCGTAAAACGACGTCACTGTAACTTTTCTAAACTTGTGTCAACCTAGGTGACGGGGTAAACATTTCACGCTTTTTAATTTGATAGTGTCGTAACTTCAAAATAAATAATAGTAATCATTTTCGCACAGAGTTTTAATAAAAAAAAAATAAGTTGAAATACGTCAGAGAGAAAAACAAAAAGAATGTAAAATTCGCGCAAGTTCTGTAAAAGTGTCTCGTATTTTTCCGGAAAATAAACGGACGAAACATATAAATTTTGGACCGTACAATCCTGGAAAATATTTCTCCGGGCCGTAAAATCTACGGAATTCGAAAACTTAAAACCATATTTGTCCGGAAAGTATAAATCAGGAATTGCAAACGATAATAACAGTACCTCAACATATTCGATAAATATGTGTTTTGTATTATTTTTGGTAGTATCGGATTCGCTTTAAATTTAAAATACAAATTTTATTATATTGTGATAAAATTGGACTTGTGCCGCGAATGAACAAATATCAAATTTAAATAATAATTATTATTTTTTATTGTAAAATATCGTGTTTGTATTTTTTTTATTGTTTCATAAATAATCGTAACAATAATAATGGGTGGATAAAATAACTATGAAATATGAAAATATCTATACGGACATTGAAAATAAGCAATACGAATAACAATTATCGTTATGAATAAAACTTCTTTCAATTAATATTAACAAATAACAAATTACTAATTAATTTAAAAAGTAATAATGTAGTAATGCAATGTTTAATATGCATTAAACTTTTTACAACTCTTACTTGAGAATTTTTTTTGCTCAACAAACGCGCGTTATAAGAACAATTCTCATGCCGAAAACCGATTGAACTATACTATATATGTTAACTGTAAAGGTTCAATAATTATTGTAAATATTTTCAATTTGTCCGTAAAACAATGGTTAACACAAACTACTATACTTAATCGTTTTAAATGTAAAAATAATGTTTAATATTAAAAAAAAAAAAATAAATAAAAATAATAAGTTTCGCGATATTTTAGAACCTTAAATTTCGACTAAGGTAATAATTATATACTTGAGTTTCGCTTAGCTATATAATACAAATGCTGAAACTCTACCAGTTTTGACGGTTTAAAATAATGAAAATGTTGACTTTTGCGACGTTTTATTTATACGCCGATTGTTTTAGTGACAACCAACGATAAAAACGATTATTACGGTTCTTTTATTCTTTCCACACAAACCAGACGAATCATTACGAATAACGTATTTTATTATTCGGAAACCTCTGGGAGCCCCGCATTCTAATCGCGACTACCATTGGATAACAAATTGTCTCGTTTCCCTGTTGTTATTCTCGGGCATTTTTAAATATGAGG
Source organism: Tuberolachnus salignus (assembly GCA_956483605.1). Lineage (NCBI taxonomy): Eukaryota > Metazoa > Arthropoda > Insecta > Hemiptera > Aphididae > Tuberolachnus > Tuberolachnus salignus. Next base: position 16,508,175 of record OY101429.1, read on the forward strand.
AATAATAGAAAACTCGAGTTGAGTTAAAAAGTTTTTTTTTTTTTTTTTTTTAAATTACACTCATAAACGTATTTTGTACTATAATATTTAGACTTTTATAAACCAACTATACAAGACTGACGCAAGCATTCCATAGGGCATTTTTCATCGAAAAATAAATGCATTAGATACAGATTTCTTTTAAAATTAAAAATTTCTTAACAAACTTATTACATTAAGCTTAGATTTTCATTAAAAAACTGAGTAATATATAAATATATAAATTAATGTTTGTTTATCTGTACAAGATTAATAGACTCAAAAACTACTGGAGCGATTTTTACGCGGTTATTAGCAAAATGTACCGCGTTTTCCGGAGAAGGTTTATAGTTATTGAAATCCCCTCCCTATTAAATACCATCCCCTAAAATTAGGTTTTTAAGTATTTTTAGTAAAAAAATTGAACTATTTTTTTTTTTCATTTGTGGGTTACCTTGGTAAAACGGATGAAAAAATAGAACTGTTATTAATTAATTGTAGTGCAATGCCTGTGCTGTGTGCGTATCTATGGTAATAAGTGAAAACACGTAAAACAATCAGCTTTGTTTGTTTACGAGCCAGACAACTAAACAGAAAAAATGTCGTACATCATAAAGAATTGCAATGAACAAAATTATTGTCAGAGAAAAACAAAAAAAAAAATACATATTTGTTTGACATGAAATTCTGACTTAATTCAATTGTGATTTGAATTATTTTCGTTGATTAGCGGTTGTAATGACAAAGTAGAACACTTTTAGACTGCCGAAGGTGAACTACTCACTTTCAATACATTTTTTTTTTTTTTTTTAAATAGTGACATGGGTAGGATAATAGTGTATACTGATTTAGCAATAGCAAAGCATTGTCGGGTCAGCTAGTTGTCTATGGCAGCGGTTCTCAACCTTTTTATAGTCTCGTACCACCTATACAATTTGAAAATTTTTACCTACCACCTGACCATTTTTTTGCTTATTAATAATGTATACGTTTATATTATATGTATAGAATTGTATTTTATTAGGAATTACAAAATGAGATAATATAAAATAAATATATAAATATAATAATAAATATAGTATTTAACGCATAAAAAGAAATTAAATTAAATCAAATTAAATATGGAAAACTATTATAATTATTACGGTTTACTTTTTACTTCAATGAGACGATTGGTGTTGTTTTGAACGGACGATGACGTCAATATCGGGCTCCAAATCGGTAACTTTAAGTCTTAAACCACTTTCTACGTTTAATCTACTTCTATATTTATTTGTTGTATACAATAAGTGAGAAAATGTATTTTCGCACAGATATGTTGATACAAAAGTGATTAGAAAGTGTAAAGCTTGTGTGAACAAAGCCGAGTATTCTTGTTTCACGTCCAGCCAAAAATTAGTGATAGTTTTGGTTTTGAAAGCGGTTTTTAGAGTAGGGTCACTGGTTAAGTCAATAAATAATTCTTTTGCCAAAATACCATCTGGAATGTTCTTAATAGAACCTTTTAATAAACCCTTCTTCGAAAGGGTTTATGATGCGTTTCATTTTTGGGTTATCCTCAGGGAAATATTGTAAAACATTGATGATAGTGATTGTAGGTGTTCCGAAATGTCTGCAATTGTATTTAAATTAGACTCTATGGCATTTGATGATTTTTATTTTAAAATTGTATGTATTCTTCAGTCGGTTAAAATTTATCTAAAGAGTAACTTTTATAACTTAACTCTGTAACATTGTAACTAATGGTAACCGCCCACTTTTGGCACGCATTATATATATATACTTTGTAGTTGTGGCAGTTTTATTCGGCGGCGGTGATTAAAATGTCGACCTTTGCGGAGTTTTATTGCCACGACCACATCAGACAATATAATATATCGCAGTAGTAATAATAATATGTGCGTGAACGACGATGTCGTGACCATAATAATAAGAATAATGGCGGCACATCGCGTATAATATGATTATATTATCGTGTAAGGGTCGAGCGCTGTTTTCGACCGAAAATAATTTCGCATCGTTATTCCCCGGACACAGACAGCGGCGAGCGGTTTTGTCGCCGCCACAAGAAAACTCCGACGGGTTATGTACGCGTCGTCCACATGCTTCGCCCGCGGCAGGCACAACCTCACCTCTCACTAGATTTAAACTTATGGCTTACGACGTTTGTCAAGACTGCGCAGAGGGCAGGGCAAATCGAAAAGATCGATTGAAAAGAAAGAAAGAAAGAAAAAAAAGTCGTAAACGAATTTGGAAAACGGATAACGATTTGAATTTTTATAACGATTTACATAAAAAAAAAAAAAATAATGCATTTAATTTCTAACGGAGTTTCCTCTGAACTATTGCCGCCTTTTTTGTATTTCTCGAATTATTTCTTCGATAAAATCGACCATAAGCCACCCTGTAAAACGGGGAGGTGTACGTTCTCTCTCTCACTCTCTCTCTCTCTCTCGGGCAGTTTTATAAGCGAATTTTCGATCCTAATTCTGCGGGTAACGGTTGTAGTCCTAGTTGTCCGAAACGTCTTACGATAATATTATTCGTTGTCGTCGAACTATATAATTCTTTACGTTTTATATATTTTCGTCGTTATTCGGGTATTACGCGACTTGCGGTTTCGCGGTAAACGCGAGGCCGGCGATTACATCTGCGTATCGGTTTCGCCGTCGTCGTTCCTCCCACCCCGTCTAACAATCGTCTACCGAAACACTATCGTTTTATTTTTTATACAATAATTGAATAATCATTGAGAAATAACAATGATATATTATATAATATATATTTATCTAGTGCGCCGCGGGTTTTCGGCCGGAGGAATTTCCACTGGAATTCTCGGTTGAATTGCACGTACATATAATGTGGTTACAGTTAAAAGCCGAAACCCGTCAAAAAAGCGTTCACACTAGAATTAAACGCACATTTTGACGACGAGCCGGTCGGAACTAATTGTAAAAAAAATCACATACCCCGTAATTTTAAACGCCTCATAATATAGTTTGCCCGGCCGAAGCAAATAACAACGATCGATTATGGCCCGTTCCGAGCACACAAATAAACGCCTACTTACCGGATATCTTCTAATTTGTAGTTACCTCTTACGTTTCCCTAGTTTAAACATACTTGATAAAAATTACTTTTGAAAATCGATTGTTCCCTAGATTATAATAATAAGTGTCTATCGATATATTCACAACTAAACACAAGTACCTATAAACTAGTTCCGATGTTAACGGGTCCCTTCCCAGGTTTATTGTAGTTGCAATTATACCACAACCTGTTGTGACGCAACAGGTTTGTTAGGAAACTAGTTTTGACTAGTTAAAGCTAGTCATGACAGATTTCGGGTTATAGCTGTGACATAGTACACAATATACATATTATTATTAGGTTAAGCGTAATTATTGTCCGACGACGACGATTCGAAAAAACAAAAAAAATAATAATGGCGGGTAGTCGAGAAGGTAGGATATAATAGGGTTGTTTGATTTATACGGGTACACTATACGACTATAAATCATTGGCAAACGAAACGGGATTCCGAATGGAGTAATATTTAGTCGTGTTTTTTCCCTTGTTGTCGCCACGGTAACGCTGAATTCAACAAAAATAAAACTGATGAATCGGCAATTTTCAGTTTTTTTTTTTATTCGTGTAGAACGACTGTTGAGATTTTAGACATGTACCAATCAGACACGATGCGTTTTGACTTGCGAGTGATGTGCGACAAAAAAAAAAAAAAAAAATTCGCTCCATTAGGGGCGAATCGTTGAGAATTTCGAAAAGAATACTTCAAGTTAAATACCATCGGCTAAAAATGTCGCATATTTATTAAGGTATGACGTCGACAAATCGGAGCATTTTTACTTATCGAAAAAGTGTTTTCCGTAAAACTAATACGTTCCTACTAGGTGCGCTCAGAATCTAACCACAACATTTTATTAAGACGAGGAACGCGGGTTTTTTTCTCGACACACCCGCCGACGACCAAGTTATATATAAAAATACGGACGCAAGTCGATATCGATTTCGTATTTGATGTAATTTAATGTCATTCAATTGTTGTAGACTTTTGCGGTTTTTAATAAAAAAAAAAAATCCCATACCGTCGTAGTGATACGATCAAAATTTAAGACGATTTCGAACGGAACTCGATTAAATTCTATAGGTTTAGGTGGAACCACCTCACCCCCCTCCCACCGCTCTAGGGGAAATCGACAAATGCTTTTAAGGAAAGACTGTTTTTTTTTTTATTGCGCTTTTCGACATTGAAAACAATTTTAAATTTTCGATTAAAAAATGATCGGTTTATAATTATTTTTCTTTTAATCGGTTTTTGATTAAAATTGTACAATATATCATATTATTTTTTAATATATACCTGACCGACGTAATTCCGGCAATCGAAATGCGATGAATGAAAAAAAAAAAAAAAAAAACCTAAGAAAATCGTGACTATATAGAATTATATATAAATATATATATATATATATACGTAGGTTTTTTGAGCGGCCCTAGTAACAACGATATTCGGTCGAATCGAACCGCGCAACGTGTCCAATCGATCCGAAACTTAGGGTATAGTAGTGCCGAAGGCGAAAAGTAAAAAAATTTTACGGTATTGGAATACCGAAAAAAAAAAAAAAAAAAAAAAAATGCACTGTTTATGCGTTTCTTTTGTTATTATATTATTACATTATACGGGTACGTATATAATAATTATGCCGTGTACGCTGTCGTAATACGTCAGCGTACAAAAAAAAAAAAACGAGGAATAACAAAAAAAGGCGATAATATTAAACGGGAATGATGATGATGATGATAATAGTAATAACAATAATAATATTAACAATGATAAAACAAATACTAGCTTTTCAGTACGTCGTTATAACTCCGGCGGCGGTCGGCTTAACCCGACTTCTTCTTTTTGGTAAACCCGTACTTCTTGAAATGCTTGTGGCCGCCCTTCTTGCCGTACCCTTCTTTGTGCGCGTGGTGCTTGTCGTGGCCCTTCTTGCCCTTGTGTCCCTTGTGCTCCTTTTCGTAGTGGCCCTTCTCTTTGTGCCCCTTCTTGCCGTATTTGTCGTGGTGGTGCGCCGACTTGTGGTGGCCGCCCTTCTTGTGTTTGCCCTTCTTGCTCGCGTGCTTCTTGTGGTGCGAACCGTGTTTCTTGTGCTTGCCGCCCTTGTGGAAGTCGTCGTAGAACTTGTGCGTCTTGTGGTACTCGTCCTTGTGGAATTTATTGTGGTATCCCTTGGTCTTGTGCCCCTTCTTGTGTCCCTTCTTCTCGCCAAACTTGACGCCCTTGTGGCCCTTCTCGCCCTTGTGTTTCGAACCGTACTTCTCGGCCGCGTCGTGCTTCTTCTTCTTGTGGCCGCCCTCCTTCTTGTAGTGGCCTTCGTGACCCTCCTTGCCGTGCTTGCCCTTGTCCGCTTTGTCAAAGTGATGTTTGGTCTTGTAGCCCTTGTCGGCCTTATGACCCTTTTTGGAATGGTGTTCGGCCTTTTTCTTTGATCCGCCGCCCTTGGACGATTTTTTCGACGACTTCTTCTTTTTCTTTTTCTTTTTCTTGGACGCGGCCATCGCCTGGTCCTCGGCCGGCACCACGGCAGACGACAACGAGGACGCCGCGGCTACCGCACCCTGAGCGCCCACGGCTACGGCCTTGGGGTCATAAAAGCCGGACAGCGGAGCGGTCAGGTTGGCGGCCACCCCGGCGGCGGAGTCGGCCGAGGCGGCAGAGTAGTCCGGTTGGCCGGGCAAGTCACGCGATTGGCCGGACCGCGCGAACACGGCGAAGCACAGCGCAAAATACACCAGGAGCACGGCGGGGCCCATGTCGGCGCGGTGGTACCCTTTGCGGGCGTGTCGCCGGCGCCGCCGCGGGCCGCAAACGGTCTTCCTCGGCGACTCCACTTCGACGAATCCGCGGACTATAAATAAATAACAATTATTATCTTCTTAATCGCGACGCCACGCCACGCCGCGTACAACGGTTACAATAAATAAATAAATAAATAAATAAATAAATAAAAACTACGAGACTATAATATCGATGGTGTCGGGTAATGCCATGTATTATTGTTTTGCCGTTTAATAAATTCCGTCGGTTTATTATTATTGTTGCGGTTGCGCACGCGATCGACGATCGATCACGACTGATTGTAGAACCGCGTGCCCCGTCGGTATTTATAATGCTTACGACACATCGGATGGTCTCCGTGCCCGCGTGCTGGTGTTACGCTTTCACGCTCGTTAAGTCGCGCCGGAGCCAATCGGCCGTTTCTGCGGCGCTCGCGCGCCACCGCCGCCGCCGCCGCCGCCGCCCCGCTTTCCGGCCCGCGGCGCGACGGTGCGACGGCACGACGGCACGAGACCGTCCCGGTAGACGCGGGCGACAGACGGCAGCCGAGGGCGTCCTGTTACGAATAATTTCATCGCTGCCGGACGGCGACTGCAACACCGCGCGACGGTTGACCGCCGGCCGCCGCGTCGTCCGGCGCACGGACAACGCGTCCGCCGCGGGTTTTCGCGTTATACTTCCGCCGGCCAACGCTGTAACCCCACCGGTTCCCCACCGGACAGCCGAACCGCCGCGCGGCCGTCCCCTCCCCGCCGTCGGTCAACGATATCCTCTGTCCTTTACCGTAATTATTCTTTTTTTTCTACGTCCACGACTATTATTTTGTTCGTGAAAATCCTTCTCGCAAACTTTTGCACCGAAAACAATTGTTTTCCAGATTGCCGACAACACTTTTACATGGATATATACGATTTAGGACGAAATCCGATAGCCCGGAGTGATAAGACGCGCCGAAGGCGGATTTTTTTGACATGTATATGTCTTATGGCTGGGGGTCATTCTGTTAATTTGTCCGACACCGAGAATGTTACCACGAATAAAAAAAAATAATAAATAAATAATTCCTGTCTTTGAAACTTGTTTATTTTTTACACGTGTTAAAAGAGTTACCTACAGTTTAATCCTCGTCTCCTCGTATCTAATACCAAATTGACATCGACATTCTTATGTCAACTATATTCAATAGAAACATGACATATACATGTACCGATGTATCTGTATGTAGTGTAGATACTCTTAGTTTTTTTTTTTTTTATTTCAATTTCTGTAAATTTTGGCCGACGCTCCGTTTTCGGTTCAAACGATTCCCGGGTTTCCTTCGGCTACACGACAAAATGACAATTATATTTGCACCGAGAATAACCGAACGCCCTGTATATAGTGGGTGTATTAAGGATATTGGCACCGCCCCCTTGACCGAAAACTCATCAGATGGAATTTATCAAAAATGTATTTAGACAGACTTATAGGGTTTATTTATTGTTTTATTGATTATAGGCACTTTTACATAATACACGAGTAATTTGGTGCGGTAAAAGTGCACGTTTAAATTTCAAAAAAGTTACAAAACCATTACGATGTCGAAGTAAATATTTTATACACCTAAAATGGTGTCTAGTTAGTCGATTAATTACTACTTGGAATGATTTATCTAGAGGATCTATAATATCATTCATCTCAGATCGCAGCGGCTCACGGTGACGAGGTGGACGACGTTTCCCTAAATGCGCAATTGCTTAGGCCTGTAAATTACGAAAAAACGGAATGAGGAAAAGTGAGATGATTGTGTTTTAATACTTTGTTGCAAGGGTTTAAAACATATCGTGTTCACGGCGTCACCTGGCGGCTCAGATTACTAATGGCCAGTTTTTTATTTGGAAATTAGACGATTGTAGAATATCTTGATCGTTTATCTAGTCAAAATAAATGATCATACACTCGCCAGTACGCTCTGTCAAAACGTTTTAATATTCATTAGGGGGAAGGAAAAAAAAATAACAAATAATAATGTTCCGGTAAACGGAAGAAAATCGAAAAAAATAAGTAGACAGTCGAAAACGCCAAAAAACATGACTGAACCCGACGACGGTCCCGACGAGTCCCTGACATCTGCACATTCGGGAAACGGCCACTCGAAAAACAATCTGATATATTCTGTGATTTATGACGACGGTGGCGTTGCGTGCTTGGATTATATTATGATTTTTTTTTTTTTTTTTTTTTTAATCGTCAACTTGACCGAACACGATATAGAAATATATTTTGTGTTATAAACGACGAAAAACGTCAGTTTCCGATTTCAATCGGACCGTTTTGTCCCTCGTCCTCTCTCTCTCTCTCTCTTTTTTTTTTTTTTTTGTTTTTCATTTAATAAATTACGCTGGATCACCGTTATATTATAATTCGTAATAAAAATTTCCCGAATATTCGCAGGAAGACCGTTATATTAAAATGTATTTATTTTTTGTTAATTCATTTATTCGTTCTCGATATTTTAGATTCCGAAATGGTTTATCCGAGACATTTTACTGTTCGTAATTTTCAACGGTTTTTCTGTACAATTTAAAAAGAAAAAACCGACAAAGAACAAGGAGGGGGAGGGGGGGGTTTGTAAATATTCTTAAATCAATCGAAAAATATTTTCGAATTAAACGTAAATCGAACACAGGGATTTAAGCGCCCTGCGAGCAATTCTAACATTTTGCGTCCGCTAGCTACTTGGTCGATTTTTTATGTTTAAGTTTTCCATAATCATATTATTAAGATTTAATGACGTGCTTCGATATGGAAAATTATTGTCAAAATAAATAAAACGTACGTAATTTCTACTGTAAGAGAACAATGTCGAGTATTATCAAAGCAGATAAGTGCCATTTAATTGTACAATATTTTCGATCGACTAAATTGAATTGGTATATTTTTTGCTTAAAAAAAAATAAATAAATAAATATTATTGTCAATTGTTAAACGGTAAACGGGCTCTACACAGTTTGTCTTCCCTCCCAACTGTACAGCTAAGCTACGCCTATGAAATTCGATCGGTTTCCGACGTCTGCTGGAAAGGTTTCTTCTCATACGACACTGTTTTACGAATCGTTTTTTATTTTTTTTTTTGGTTTATACCGAATGTATTCCGTCCTCTTTTTCTCGAACACTCACGACACTTATTACGATTATTATTACAATAAATTCGTACTCTTAAACATTTTCTTTATTTTTTCTCTCTCTCTCTCTCTCTGTTTCTCTCCCTACGCCGCCGTGTCGGCAATTACCGCGCTCGCTAAACCAAAACTTTGTCAAAACAATTACTTATAAACATATAAGTTCCGTACGCGATCAAAACTCTTGACGCCGAGTTTTCCCGCAAAGTTTACCCGAACTGGCGGGCGTGTGGTTTTTAATGTCACCAATATCGGCGTAGGTGCGCGGGACGCAATAAGTACAAACTTCCCGTAAGTAAATTAAAACTAGCGCGCGTCGAATGTTTATTCGGGGGGTGGGGGGTGGGGAGGAAAAATTACTGTCTTTGCACCGTAATTTCTCAAGTTTAATTACTGTTAATCAACGGCCGCGAGTGATCAACAGCGCGCGCGTTTTACACGCGTGTTTAGCGTTTGATCTCCGGCGTCTCGGAGAGTGTTCGATATGCCGAATTATTACGAGACACGACAACCGTAATTTTTTTTTTAATTATACAACTATGGCTGAGTTTTTTTTTTTTTTTTTTTTTTTTTTTTTTTTTTTTTTTTTTTTTCACGCACGCCGCACGTATTCCGTACGGTATACGTATTATTAACGTACACAAAATAATAAATTAACCCCATCGTTTTTAACCCCGTTGCGTTTATTAGTGACGAATTATATTCGCGTGGCTGAGCGTTAACGAGTTAAAAAGTCAAAGAGTTAAGCTAAAATGTAAATTCAATTTTAACTTTTTAACTCGATCAGTAGTGACTTTTGGGTTTCCGTTAATTTAACCGCTAACTTAAATCAATTGTTTTTTAAATTAACGCCAAATCAACGAATTGAATTATCGTTTTAAGAAGTCGATTTGTTTTGGTTCTCCGGTGTAAACAATTTTTCTTTTTTTTTTTTTTTCCAATTTTTACTATTACATTTCAAACGATTTCGTTTGCGTATTGAAACATATTTCGGTGTAATGTTTTACGCGAGACCGCCCTAAACACGTCGGACGAGTACTTAAACGAGCAATTCATTTACGAATGAAGGAGATTACTGCAGCAAACCAATCGGGACAGTTAAAAACGAATAGGTTTATATGAGAGGAGATCGCAATCGAACAGGTGTTGTGTTGTTTTTTTTTTTTTTAATCAGTTTATTATCAAGTCGGTTTAATTTCGATTACCGTTTTACTCGTGCCGAATAAACATTGTAGTCGTTGTCGTTGTGGGTATAAAAAAAACGGTCCGAAAAAAATGACGAGAAGACCAATCGACAAATAATATTCCACTATTTGTTATTTATTTATTTAGTTTTTTTTTAATATTTTTTTTTTTTCCACGGTCCGTACAAATACGCCGTCGTCGTCGTCGTCGTATTACGTAGCTCGCCTTAAGGTCGAATTTTATGACGTGTAAGTGTGCGTGCGGTGTATTTTTTTTTTTTGTTTTTCCGCCAAAGACACAGACTGAAAAATTCCGAACGGAAACCCCGCCGCCGCGCGCCGGTTCCGTTTTGTTCGTTTTGTACTACACAGTAATTTAGGAATGCCTCCGAACCGCACAAATAATATTATTTTAATATTATTACTATACGTACGTGTTACGTGTGTGCCAATTAAACCGTGAAATCGTTTGGTTTTTTATTTTATTTTTTTTTTTATCGGGACGAAGGCTATATTACAATAATTATTCACAATTATTACAGTGCGGCCCGGCGAGTGTGCGTTTGTGATGCGTTTTGATTTTAAACGGTAAAATTCAAATATTGCGAAACGTGCCGGCCGTGTACAATTCCGCAGAAGGTAAAAAAAAAAAAAAAACGGGCCCGTGATATTATTAATATTAAAATTATTATTATTACCACCGGTAGAAAACCGTGCGCGTGTTCGTTCGCATTATTTGTTTTCGCGTGAATAATAATAATATAAATATACAAATTCCTAAAAAAAAAAAATTTCTACAAATATGGGACATATACGTGTGTGGGTTGGCCGCTGTCGTAGGTGGGCAATGCAAGATAAAATAACAGCACATAGGGTTATTTTTTTTTTTTTTAAATATTCCGTATTTATTCGGTAAATCACAGCGGACGAAATACGTATATTGCGGTCTTGTTGCGGTCCCCCGTTGCCGTGGTGTAATAACTTTAATAATAAAACCGACGATTATTGGCAATTATTGTCGTCGGGGGTTTTATTTTTTTTTTTTTTTTTTAATTTGTTAGAAAACCCGTAGGGAATCCGGAGGATTTTTTTCCTTCCTACAATGTACCGCGGGGCAAAATATCCGCATTCTTTCAGATTACGACGCCAACTAATTGCAGTAATTTTCCTCCGTCGCAACAGTGTTTTCTGAAAATAATAAATTTTAAACAACCGATCGACGGGGCGAACCGTTGAGAATTTCGAAATGTGCTTCGAGTAAAATTCCGCCGTCTAGAAATTTCACATATTTTAAGGTACGGTCTGGAAAAATCCGAGCGTTTCTACCAACCGAAAAATTGTGTCCAAGAAAGCGAAAAAAAAAAAAAACAAATCATTGTAAAACCAATACATTCCTCGCTACGTTCAGAATCAAAAAAATAAATAGTGTGTGGTCTAAAACTATAGGCAGCTTCATTCATTACCCCTTTATAACTATACGTGCATTCAGTATCTAAAACTATTGCTGTTTTTCGATCTGATATTGTATTCACAAACACAAACGTTCAATCGATGGCTAGGGTTCTAAAAATTCACGAAACTTATTTCTTTTTTTTTGTTGAAATATTTCATTTTGATGAAAATTAATAAAATCAACTTTTCAATTCAAAACTATAATAGTATTTACTGTAGACATTTACTTATGTGACAATATTACTGTATAGAAATCCCTATTCATAGCACGTATTCGTTACACTCAAAATTTCAATAGTTAATTTTAATAAAATTCCAAAAGGAAATGCTTTCAAAATTAATGTTTAAATATTCTATTGATTATTATTAATCGCATAATACTCGTTTGTTCATTTCATGTTATTAAAATATTATCCAGACTGATTTTGCTATTATATGTAGTTTTTTTTTTTTTTGTAAATTGGTATAGTTATATTACTTGAGTTAAGAATGTATAATTATATTTTAAAATATCTTACGGTTATTTTAGTCGAACGTTTAAAACACCAATAATATAATAGTCTATACACGATTTTCAGTTGATTAAATAAACATAACTGTCAAATTAATGATTGGCAATATTTATTGATATCACATGAAATCAATCAAACCGTGTGACCACATAGTTATGACTTCATAAAACACATTACAAAACCAATAAACAAATATTTGAATACAAATTTATTTTTCAATAGTTCAAGCTGTGTGAAATTTCACTTTGGACATATTTCGAACGTGAATATTTCAGGTGAAATATTTCATACTCATAACGCTCATAATTCATGGCGAATAAAATACCACAGTCTATTTTTTCTTATATTGTGCAATGAGATAAAATGTTTTTCACCACAATTTATCGTCAAACATTTTAGTTTTGACATTTTTTTTTTTTCAATTTTTACATTAATACAGGCCTTCCGGTAAATCTACGAAAACATCTGTATATTTTCCATATTAATACAATTTAAAATGGCTAGAAAAGGCATAATAACATAAAGAACACGAATAAAAGTTATCTATTTGTATTATAAAATATTTTCTTTCATTTATATGAATGTAAACGCTTTTCTATATATTATATTTTATTTTCCCTTTCCGCGATTTAAACCTCCATTGCCTATAGAATTAAATATTTATAATAATCTATATTTTTTAAAAATATTTCAATGGGAAAGGGGAAAAAACGGTTAAATGGAAATTCTCGGGCTAACGTCTTTATGTCTATTCTGTAAAAATGAAATACAAATTGATAATAATATGCAAGCATCTTTAATAGTGAATTATAGAGAATTATATAAAGGCTTCAAAATATAATATATTATCTGAGAATAAATTAAAAAAAAAAAAAAATCATTCAGAAAGAAAGACGATAAAAATTAATAAGACCGAGGCATTCAGTCATGCTAAAAAGAGACGATAAAAATAATTGAAATCTTAAAGGGACGAATTCCTTGTATACGGACCGTCTTTTGTCCACCTATATAATATACAGGGTCATTTTCTATCCGTATATATAATATATAAAAAATTTTTTTTAAAAAAATCATTCCGTAAACGTCAAGTAAACAGAATAATAGAAGGCGGGGTAGGCTGTTTGTTTGGTTATTATTAAAATTTTTTTTTTTTTTTTTTTAAGGATATCGTCAAATTGTCCGTATTGTTATAACATGCGATGTGCGCAGCGTGAAAATAAACGTGAAAATTATACGCGGTCAATTAAAGAGATGAAAATATGCGAAAACATGTTTTAAATTTAAAAAAAAAAAAAACTTTTTTCTTTTCTTCGCTCGGTTATCGCGCGTCACCTATACGCGCATTCCGGTTGCGTGTTTTCCGACGATAATAAAAAAAAAAAAAAAAACGAAACGATAATGTGCATTCGCAGTGGCTGGGTTAAAAAAAAAAAAACCCCCCAGGCCGGTGCTTTGCGATAATTATTATTATTTTCGTCCGTTGTGACGGTCATAATATTATTTCGATTTTTCCCGACCGCGTTCGCGATGTCGAAAACGGTCGGACTACGGAGCGACCCGCGCGTTCTTGTGCTCGACCACCGCCGGCGGCGGAAAACCGAGACCCGAACACAATGGGGTATGATAATAATAATAATAATAATAATAATATTCGAGTAGACGGGAGATAAACAGGAATAATGCATAATATTATTATTGTTCTTAAACGCGATATTAAATTTAGGAATTAGCGGCCGGGCCCGCAAAATTGGCGCCCGAGCTAAGCCGATTCCGAATTCCGCTAGGATGCGAAATTAAATAATATTCTATTACAATGATAGGGAAACGGACGAATCTTCCGGGATAGTATCCGAAATATCGACATTAATAATATTAATAATAATTATAACAACTGAATCCGACGCGTAACACGTTCTAGAATATACAGGGTGGGTTACTTCCTTATCTTAAAAAAAAAATCATAACACCAAAAAGTATTGGTAACGTTGATTTAATTATTTTTCCTGTGTATATTAGAGGTACGTTTAGAGTTTTATTTTATTTGGTCTTGAATACTACATCTCGACGGTGGCCACCGTTCTCGTCAATGCACTCCTCAGATAGTCCGAATTTGAACTTTCTGTCCACTTTTTCCAGCATATGTGTGCCTATGTCTGCAATAGCAGCGCAAATATTGTTTTCGAGATGATCGAGGATCTTTGAACGATCCGTGTATACCGGCGATTTAAAGTAGCCCCACGGGAAAAAAATCACATGGGGCTAAATCTAGCGATCGTGCTGGCCGCTGAAGATCGCCTCTAAGAGATACGAGCCGTTCGGGGAAGTGTTCACGCAAGATATTCGTTGACCTTCTTGCCGTGTGAGCCGTGGCGCCATCCTGTTGAAATCGCACTTCCCCTACATTAATTTCTTTAAGTTTGGGCAGAAAAAAAATCATGCTGACATAACGTTCAGAATTGACCGTAACTGCTTTTTCGTTCTCTTCAAAGAACCATGGGCCAATAACGCCGATTCTGGATATTGCACACCAAACAATCACACGTTCTGTATGCAGAGGCTGCTCATGAAGTTCTCTCGGGTTAGTGGGGCTCAAATATCGCAGGTTTTCTATGTTCACACATCCTGAAATATGGAAATGTGCCTCGTCACTAAAGAAAACAAGGGCGTTTTGAGGCAGGTTTTCGAAGAAGGCTTCACATGGATTTTTTCGCGCAACATAATCGCGAAGATTAAGTTGATGCATCACTGCTAATTTGTATGGGTGAAAATTAAGTTCCTCGTGAAGAATTCGTCATACTGTACGACTAGACATCCTTGAAGCAGCCGAATGTTTGTGTGCAGATCGCGCCTAGGGGATTTCGAAATCGCCACCTTTGTCCTTTCGATGTTTTCTGGTGTCCTGACGGTTCTGGAAGGTCCATTATGTATCTTCTGCACACTACCGGTACCCCTGAACGTGTCCACCCACAAACAAATCGATTTCCGATCAGGCACACGACCTGCAGGTGCGATATTGAAATGGTTTCTGAAAGCACGCTGAGTTGCGATGGTCGACTGAACAGCTGAAAGAAAAGTAGGCCTCCGAGTTCTTGCTTTGTCCACTGCATTGTTGACACTGAACTAGTTATAAAAAAAAAACCTTAGATAACGTGCATTCGAATAAACCAACGCTTTACGATTAATAGCAGCTCAGTTTGTATAATAGATTTTTGTATTTTTTTTTTATTACTTTTTAAATCTAATACATTCAGTTGATAATATCAATAATTAACTGTAAATTCACTCGTCTCTTTGGTACCGTATTCCCCATTAGGTTCCCCGAGTTTAGTTCGAAAATTTACGAAAATATGCATAAAGTCATAAAACTGCAACAGAGCAAACTTTTGTATTTTTTGTTTTTTTTTTTTTTACACTCCGTCAAAATCTCTATACGTTTTTCTTTACGTTTTAACGCGCCGTCGAAAAATACTGAACGTGTCAATCAGTTTAAATATTAATTAATAATTATTATTAACCGTGTAGTTGAATAATTATACGCCGGTAAAATATTTAAATATTTGAAAAATAGGTAAGATGACTTCATTTTTTTTTTTTACTGGCAATACATTAACCCAGGACACAAAAAGTGTAAGCCCAACCGGTTAATTTAAGAAGTTTTTTTCCTGCGGAGAATATAACCGACAAAGAAAAACCTGAAATTAAAATTCGAACCGGGCATCGTTATAGAAATTGAAATTTAAAAAGATGGACATAGTTGACTTGTCGTGGATGGGCCACTATTGTTGGTGGGAAGTCGGGAAGGGATTAGGTTATAGAGGAGAATTTAATTTACATCTATACGCGAATCGTATTGATAACGTAAAAACAATTTTTCTGAGCAAAGATTAGTGTTAATCGTGTCTCGAAATACCGTAATTTTTACTTTTATCGAAATTATTTTTTAAAGCGTACAAGTATAGTTTGGCAAACGTTCGACTACTTTGAAATGTCCACATCGATAATAATACTGTCGGAAATAAACGCAAATCGTTGTTTTCCGGACAATACGTTTTCGTGACAACAATAACAGTATTATTTTTATTAAAATACGTTGCTGTTTTAATATTACGCCTACAGACTTTTACTATCAGGATGTGCGATATACCGTAACCGCGGTTAGCTTTCGCAAACCACATATCCGGAATGTCGTACTCATTTCGTATATTGCTCGTTTTGCGTTTTTTTTTTTTTTTTTTTTTAACGAATCCGACAAAACGCAAAATTACGTTGCGTCGAAATCCCAATCGCCCGGGACGATTATCGCACGGGACGGTTAACTCATCTCCGGTTTACGGACGATCCGGAAACGAAAATCCCCATACTTTTTCAACACGGGTCAAAAATTAAATGTGTATTCTGAAAGTTAGAATAACTGTGACCGTATCGTGTATGAAGAACTGTAAAGTCATTTTATTATAACCGGATTTGGGAATCTCAGACCGTTCTTTGAGGAGAATTCTTCATGAAGATTTATCATTCCATCCCTATAAACTAATGCTTGTCCAAGGGTTAAATGCTACTGACTACGGTAACCGTAAAAATCTCTGTCAGTAAATTCTTCTGCAAATTCCTCCGATTTCAACATTTTTCTGTAGCGATGAGGCCCATTTTCATCTTTCTAGAACTGTAAATAAAAAAAACTTTCGATACTGGGCTACAAATAACCCACGGCAGCTCCATTAAAGACCACTCCACGTGGAATTCAAGGCAATACCAGTCGAAATGTGCCGAAAATCATATGAGAGCGTCAAAGATCGTTTACAACAGTGTATCAACGCTGACGGCCACCATTTTGGAGATATAATTTTCAAAATATAATTTTTAAAAAATGGTATTGAATACTGATTTAAATAAAAAAAAAAACCTTGTCTCTAAGTTTTACTGTTCGTTATTTATAGCCCATCAAAACTAGTCAGTTTAAACATCGCATAATTGCCAACAGGAGGCCATTAATATGTATATATTTATCGATAGAAATAAACCGCAATAAACAGTCGTCAATACAATATTATAAGGCGAAACCCATTTGCCGGGACGGGAAACTTTTGCCCGTATAGTGCTCAAACATTTTGTCGGGTAAGGTCCTACAGAAACACGACGATTTTTTGAGCCTGATGCACGGTCGCAGTTAAATACCGAAGAGAACCGAGCCGACGATAAATGCAACTACAATACCAAACATAATATTTTTCGTAATATTGAAAACGAATATTTGTTTTATTAAAAAAAAAAAAAATCGGTATAACGTGTATATTTGAAAAAAAAAACCACTATCACTCCGATACTTTTACAGCTACGCTCGCGACTGACCCGCAATAATCATTCGCACGCCGAATTTTCCTATTTTTTTTTTGTTTTCAAAATTCGTTTTCATTCGCGAAACGAAAAATTCAAAAGCCAATTTAGTCGCTGGATAATTATTGGTTTTCGTTTGTGTTACCGTTTCTCTACTCTATCGGTTATCGGCCGAGATTGTGTGGATTTCCTTATAAAATATTATCAGATGGGGCAACAGCAGTTGTCGTCCGTAGTGTAATCGTATTAAAAAAAAAAAAAAAAAAAAAACGATTCCGAGTTGTGTCCAGATTTTAAATTTTAACGATTTTTGTTCATCGTGTAAGTTTCATTGAGAAGTTTTTCGTACACACACACACATATATATATATATATATATATATATATATATATAAAGTTTACTGAAAGCATATATTTTTTAATTTTTTAAGCTACTCAGAAATTCGAAAAATGACCTGTCTAAACCATCTGTGTTCGATTTCCCATCGCATATCTATATAGAGATATTGTTACACCACGTGAAAAGTCGGTGCATATTATTTATTGCTTTAGAAAGCGTTTTCCAAAAAAAAAAAATAATAAAAAACACACTGCACATCGTTTGTAAAACCAACAGCTCCACTAAATATCTAAAAATATATTATCGATACAGTTCTTAAGAAAAAAACGAAAGCACAAATCGTATAGTATAACCAATCCGTCATCTCGGTATCGAAGCGACCAGCGTCTAAAAAAAAAAAAAAAAAATTTTTTTAAAAAAACCGGGAATATTTACACGGAATTTGCTATGTACTTTTGAAAATTGAGATGAATTTCCCTAGAGCCAAAAGGAAAAAAAAAAGCGTGCTTATCAATGAAATTCTTGGGTCTTAGTTGTAATAAATGTTCTCGCCGCGCGAGCACGCGTACGCCTGGAATAGCTTTTACCGGTTGTTTTTAATAATTACGAGCGCCTGTTTAAAACTTTAAAGCCCACAGCTGCGGAAACGGACATTATAAACTAGTTTTTTTTTTTTATATCATTATTTATGTCGCGGTAACCCGTCGTCTCTTGGTGACGACACACCGTAAAAAATAATTTAAAAAAAAAAAAAAAAGTCAGAAAGCCCGACCGCGCCAAAAGCGAATAAAACACATTGTGACAAAACGAAATAAATGTTGAATATACTTGCCCTTCTTCGTGTTAAAACGGTGACGGAGGTGCTATTTAAACGTGATAGAAAATACAGTCGTGAACTTTGTAGAATCCATCTTACCAGATATTTGTCTGCGAATTACGATCAGTCCTCGATTGCATTTTCTATCGTGTTAATTCAAGGCCGAGAACCGTGGCCATTTAAGCCGAGGGAGAAACATATTCGTATTTGTATTTCATCTCGTCTCTACTTGTTTTGTCGAGTTTTTTTTTTTGACCGTATAAATCACTCGGGTTTTATTTTTAACACTCGCGATACCGGAATTTTCGGCTCGTCATATAGCCAGCGATTGTGTTGACGACGACAAAAGGAATCTGTCGGCGTGCAACACGGTCGGTACACGACCGCGAACCCGTCGCGGGGACCGTCAGAGAACGGACAAATTTCGTTCTTCGGCCGAGCCGCGGCATCGTCGGCCGGCGGGCTTGTGTTGACAGAGGTACCAGAAAGCCCATCGAACCTCGAACACCGTTGTGAATCGAAACGGTGGAATTAAACAAATAACGTTTTAATGCCCCGGTCATGTTTGCGTGCCATTTTCGCTAAACCGGCGAAAAATAACCCGTGACTCCCACCCCCCCCCCCCGGTGAGACGTGCCGAAAAATCGAAAAACCAACATTTATATAGGGCACGGCGCAAACAAATCGACGACGTCCGCACGTATACGCCCGGTGTTGTATCGTTCGTTCGGCCTTCACTCGAGAAGCGCTTTTGTTTATGTAGTCCGGCAGTGTAAACAGTGAAACATATCTCGGTGTTCGCAACAATACAACGAGTGAAAACAGAACCGGGTTCGTAATAACCCAAAACGGCTTATGCCGGGCGTACGTCAAACACGCCGCCATTTCGCCGCGGGTCGATTATCCATCAAATTCGTATTGTTTCCTCTCTGTTCACTACAAGCATCGTATGACTTATAATCGCAAACGGACGAATTTACGGCTCCCTGCCGCCGTCACAATATGCGGCCACCGTATCCGGTAGGCACCTGTAACACCCCGACAATCATAATAATAATTATCGGTCGTTCTTACGAGGTGCGACAATAAAACAACGAGACTTTTTGAATAAAAGTTGTTTATTATAAAAATGTTATAATTTAATGATTACCACCTTCAAAGTACCTTCCCTCAGCATCAATACACTGTTGCATACGTCGCTGCCATTCTTGAAAACAGTGTTGCCAATTGCTTTCATTCAGCCCTTTTAGAAGTTCTGCCGTTTTCATTTTTACGTCATCAACTGTTTGAAAATTGGAAAAGAAATAAGAAGGAAATAAGAAGAAGTCACAAGGAGCAAGGTCTGGCGAGTACGGGGAATGTTGAAGTACAGACATTTTTTTTTCAGTTTAAAAAACGTTGAATTGAAAATGCACTGTGAGCTGGAGCATTGTCTTGGTGAAGAACCCAGCCATTTTTCCATAGATCTGGTCGCTTCTTTCTGACACGTTCTCTTAATTTAATTAATACCTCTTTATAATAATATTGATTAATTAATTTTGTCGATTTTTTCAACGTTTTCGTTTGTTGAAGACGTGGTAGGACGTCCAGAACGATCATCGTCTTCGACGTCCTCCTTCGTTCCACTACAAAACCGTTTGTGCCATTCAAAAACACGAGCTCTTGATAAACATTCTTCACCATAAACTTCACATAACATACGAAACGATTCCGCGGCAGTTTTTTTTTAATTTAACAAGAAATTTAATGTTAACACATGTTGTTCGATTTTTATATCTAACATTTTTCGGCAGTATAGTCGAACTCGCACTAATAACAAGGCTACTAACGTATAAGAAAATGAATCGATGCCATCAGTGTTCATAGTACTTTTAGATAAATGTTTTCTAATCATATTTCAATAATCGTTTTATAGATAACGTTAATAGTTTAGGTTTTATTCAAAAAGTCTCGTTATTTTATTGTCGCACCTCGTATATTCCGTTTCTGATAGGTACAGCGAATTCGGGAGACCCGTTCCTCTCGTTCGCGTGTACGGGTACGCGTAAAAGAACTTTATTATTATCGCAGTCGTGCCCCGGAACGGCTCCGGCGACGGCACTTTGTGTCGAGTATTTAGCGAAAAACGACGACGACTTTACCTATATTTATACGGGGTGCGGCAGAGCCGACTGACGAGTTTTGATGGGCTATAAATAACGAACAGTAAAACTTTGAGAAAAGGGTTTGTTTTTTTTATTTAAATCAGTACTCAATCCAGTTTTTGAAAATTATATCTTCAAGATGGCGGCTGTCAGCGTTGATACACTGTTGTAGACGATCACAGAAGCTCTTATATGATTTTCGGCCCATTTCGACTGGTATGGCCTCGACTTCCACGTGGAGTGGTCTTTCATGGAGCTGCCGTGGGTTATTCGTAGCCCAGTATCGAAAATTTCGTTTATTTACAGTTCCAGAAAGATGAATATGGGCCTCATCGCTACAGAAAAAATTTGATATCGGAGGAATTTGCAGAAGAATTTGCTGACAGCGATTTTTACGGTTTCCGTAGTCAGTAGCATTTAACCCTTGGACAAGCATTAGTTTATAGAGATGGAATGATAAATCTTCGTAAGAATTCTCTTCAAAGAACGGGCTGAGCGTCTTGGTGACTGCTCAATTGACTCTCTAACCAACAGCATATTTTCGGGGGTTCTTATCGTTCCAGGTGCTCCGTGTCCAAGTCTACTTAGGGTACTTCCGGTTTCTTCCAAATGCCGTATTCGCAATTCGATAGTGTTAGCAGAAGGAACAGATTCAGCACGTGGAACGCCGAATTGTATACGAAAAGCCCTTTGTGTAGCGATCGCAGAATGATTATTTTCGTAATACGCACGCACGACGAGACCGCGATGTACACCTGTCCAGACCGTGATTACGAATTACCGTACAATTCAACATATTAAGGCCTGCTCTTATCTTATCACAGGCTAATGACCTCATTAAACTCGTCAGTCGGCTCTGCCGTACCCTGTTTCGTACTAATTTCGCACAAAATATCGATTTTATCCGTACGTTGGCGAAACTTAAGTTTTTTTTTTTTTTTTTTTTGTTCGCATTACCCGCGTTTTCGTATCGTTATACGGTTGTGTAGGCGTGTCCAGACCTTTTTCGCATGCCACGCGCCACTAGCTGAACATACGATTGCGAAACCTTTTGGGTAAGACCAAAACGGGAAAAGCGGATTACGGACCGTCGAATTTTGAAGGAAAAAAAAAAAAAAACACTTACATTATTACATTATTTAATTATTTTCGCGAACGTTTGCCTACACTATAACGCGGTACTCACAATTATAGTGTATGTATATTATTTAATATTTTACTCAACCCATATTGTCCCGGGCAATAGAAATCCTAATTTTTCGATTTTTATTTTCTCCATAAATTATCGTCAAAATTAAAATACAACTGCGAGAGTCGCGAAACAAGTGTAACGAAATCAAAAAATAAACTCTACGTGATTCGTAGATTTTTTATCAATTGAATTTGATTATGGTTACTGATAAGCGTTTCCCAAAGGGTGTAGCAAACCGTATAAGATATTCGGCCACAAGTCGTGCACGTTAAACTATATAAAAAAAAAAAAAAAACTATAGCCAAACCAGTTAAAAATTGTTTTAACTAGTTTAAGTTAATAGTTATCCTGAAAAAAAAAAAAAAAAAAAATGAATTTGAGTGACCAAGATAAGTTACATATTTTCAGGGTAATAATAACTCAAGTTAAGTGGAAATTTATTTTTATAAAATTACACTTAAATATTTAGATTTGTATGTACTTAATGTTCCACGCCTCGTACGTGTTGTCGTCGCATATGCCATGTTATATGCATTCAAGTAAACGTACGGAATACCCGTTGATATATAAATGCGAAAAAATAAAAATACGTGTACCGTATGTCGTCGTTTACATAAAATACGACGCCCGTAAACTTTCTAGGGCGTAACTTGAGCTTTAAGAGAATTTAAGTAACTCAAAGTTTTCCGGAGCGCCGGCACACGGCGTGAGGGAGGTATCGCGATATTTCGGTGGACTAACTGCGTTAGCGGGCGTTTACGACGATATTTTCAATCGTCAATCGGCGTCGTGCAAAGACTTTCCGATAGAGCGATAACCGTAACGAGATTATCGGCGGGTTATTGGATTATATACAACACACCTGGGCCAATTACGTTCAATTAATTTCCGCAAAAGACTCCGGGTGTCCGTCTGCGCGCGTGCACGATACAGATATATATATATATATATATATATATTATCGCCATAACTGAAAAGCCATCGGTTTAATTCCATTACAGCCGTTTTGCCGATAATTCGATTAATTTCCCACGGCAAATTTAAATACGCCGTATATACAATATACACATATTATATATGTTCTCCGTTATGTTTGACTATATGCGCGATACCGTCAAAGAATAATATTGATAGAATATAACGCGAGTAAAAACGGGTAGGTTAGCGTTTTAATTCGATTTGCGCGTATTTCCCGGCCGTGATCAATAGTATTCCTGCGTCCGGATATCTTTTTTTGTGTTTTTAGTCATTTTGTTGCTTTCGACCGGACGAAAATGTTTCCGGTTCGGTTAATTTTCTTCTTTTTTTTTTTTTTTTTTTTTTTGTTGCTATAATAAATAATAATAATAATAAAACGTAGAACAATGCTCATGGGTGGACCGCGGTTGTGCGTGTGTGTTAGCCGGAAAGATGTAAAATAATAACACCCAAGTTAGTCAAAACGCGGTACGCGAAATTCCGACATTTTCCCACCAAAATTCGAATTCCAAACGCTCGTGGCAATAAACCCCGATTTCGGATTTTCGATATTTTTATACGGTCTTATGGAATATTTCAACTTATGATGAAATTTTCGTTAAATTTTCGAGCATTTTTGAGAAGACAAAAAAAATTGTATACAAATAAGCCTCAATAGAAACCAAATAATCTCGACAATTTACCTTAGAAAGTGCTAATATATGTATTAGTAAAGATTTTAGGTTTCTACGATAATTTTTAACTGAACTACAACAAAAAAATAAATTGAATAGAAACCGTTATTTTGTAGATATATCCGTTCTTCCGACAGTTTTTTTTCCCGGATTTTTCCAACTATTAAGAAAAGTACAAGTAATAACGGAAAACGACCAACGACTGGACAAAATTTCCTACCAGAAACCATTCCCGAAATTGATGATCGGCATATTATTTCTAGTAAAAAAGTTGTTCACAGACAGATAAAAATAATTGTAAAACAAAATATCACAGTAAAACCATTGACCCCTACCTACGCTCAGATTATTACTTCTGTTGACGCTTACCTCCGGCATCGTTATAATATTATACTTGCATCCGAAAAACAAATTGTTTAATATATTCTAAACAAAATTAGAATAAAATGTAAATTAATCAAATTAAAATATTTGCGGATTATTTTCGTATAATTCAATTCAATTATACGAGTACTCGGTGGTGTTTTCGATACAATACAGGCACTATTTTTTTATCACCTCGGACGGGTTTTATTTATAATAAAGTTTTACGGGTTTATAAAGTACTTTTTAACATTTATAATTCATACAGTCCGACATTTGTTTTTTTTTTTTTTTTTTTTTTTTTTTTTTTTTACGTCGATAAACTATTTATCCTTTATCGACGTTTGATTTCCAAACGGTTACACTTAATCGGCCGTAACGCAGAACGTTTTCAAATAGTTTTCAACTATTTCCGGAATTATACATTTTATATTTGTACATGGTAGGTAATACGAAGAAAAACATTTTATAAACCATTGTACATAAAAACGATATATTTTCGTTTCGGTAGATTCAGATTCGTCATTCGATCTGCAGTTAGTCCGAAGTTTGTCACGACGAGGTATGACGATCAGTTAATAATTCATATTTTAACGATAAGGGATGATACGACTCCTGTTATTACTGCAATATTCCTCTATTACAATTTATATTAAAAATGTCTTGACTGCATGCCTAATAAATATCACGGAAATATTATGTATGCATGTATATTATGTAGATATAAGTGTTGGGCAAAATCCGTAGTTACTCGAATGTATTTGAATGTTACATTCGGATTGCCGTGCTATTTGAATAGTACAAATATCCGAATAGTACGAGTATCCGGATATATTCGGATTACGGACGCTCGAATTCATTTTTTTTCTTAGGATTTTTAAATATCTGAGCATCCGGATAGTTCCAACACTAGTAGATATTGTAAATTAAATAATATCGAGTAGAAAACGTAATGTTAATGAGTATTATTTTTATTAAAAAAAAAAAAAAAAAAACAGCAAATGTTAAACCGATTCACTAGCGTATTTTGATGGCGATAACCAAAATCGATCGCGTGTTGTTATTGTGGGTCATTTTTGAAGTATTCGATTCGATTTATTAACTTATGTACATTGTAATGAAATTGGGGGAAAAAAAATACCATTGCGATTATTTCAAAATTGTCAAAGAAATACGCACGAGAGATGACCGATTTCAATCAATAGTCTGTAAGCGTCTGTTTGTTTCGATATCCGCGATATAAAAGACGGAAAATGTTTTATTTTATCTTGTAATTGGTGTGCAGCAAGTACACAGCAGCGTTCCGTCAAGTAAATAAATTAATATAATCCGGAACGGAACGTTCAAATAAAGAATAACAAAATTATACTGCAAATCGAATTAACGGAAGATAAAAAAAAATGTTTAAATTTGAGAAAAATTCAATAATGAAATCCGATAAGCCGGGTAGACGATTTGTCAAAAGCGTGTTTAGTCGTGTTAATAGAAACAAGATTAAAAATAAAAGAAAAAAATGTAAATTTATGAGGGCATTATTATTAGCTCATTAGGATGGTGTTATTATTACCCATCTCGGTATTTTCATTATTAGTATTATATAATATTTTAAATTGCGTTTTCGTTTGCCATTTTCGCTGGTAATTTGCTGGTTACTATTTCACGTGTCCAACGTAAAATAATACAAAATTGCCGATACCGCAGATGGTTTAACAAGTGGGAAGTTGGAATTTCCACAAAAATAAAAGCAAATTTATCAACTACAAAACAATTAACTTTATACGTACGGTTTACTATTGTATCTATATTCAATTTTCGAGCATTTAAATGTGGCCTAAAAAAAAAAAAAAAAATTGAAAACTAGAAAAAATCGTAAATTTCAAATGGCTGGCTGCATAAATAGAGCTCGGTTGATTATGAAATTACATATATCTATGTTTTTCTATTATCTAATGAAACGATTCTATTTGTATTTCGCATAATAATTGCATAGTATTTATCGTTTTATTTGACTGTAAACGCATATTTTTGGATTTCAAGAATATAAATGCATTATATCGGTACCTAACAATATTTTTGTAATTTTTTTTTTACTTAAAAATGCCAGTATTTCATCTGTCATAATGATGGGTATCACCCGTCATATTTCGTATTGTATTTGTATTCCACATATTTTAAGATTTTACACGATTTAACATGCTTATACGGAACGGGTACGACTTGTGACGTTTGTATATATTTTTTTTTTGTGTACATATTTTAGTGATTTTTTATTTTTTTTTTAGGTATTTTACAACTGTATGATGCATATATGTTAATTTTTTTAACGCACAAACGCATATACCGCATTCAGGTCATTTCGGGCGCGTAAACATCGGAACCTTATAGCTATACAAACCGAACAATTTCTCCGCTTTACACGTCGGTAATCGACAGGTTTCCCAATACCGACAGTATATAGAGACAATAATAATAATAATAATAATAATATGCCTCGGTTGTTTCTGTACTCGCCAAACCGCGGTGTCCTCCCGGTAATAATAATACGCTGCAGCTCGCATCCTGTGACGATAGAATAACGAGACGGAATTAAATTTGTCACGACCGACGATGACGGCCACGACGGCTGTATACGCTATTTAATACGTATATCCGCAAGCGTGATAAGTCAACGACCATTTACGTATATCATTTTCTTTCTTTCTGGCCATCCCGTCATGACGACGACGACGACGACGACGGATACAACGTCCGAAGGACAATTTTCTGAAACGCATTCGAATATTTCCATATTATTTTCGTATAGTTTTGCGTCACCGATGACCGACGGACACTGACGATGACATTTCAAACGATCCGGAATAATATTTATGTTATATCGATACTAAACCGCCCACACGATATATCGAAAACGTCCGGGATTCAATCGTTACGGCTATCAGTGGCGCCGTCAAACCTTTCCAAGGGGTGGCAGGAGCGTGAGAATTTATTTATTGGATGTGAAACGTTCAGCAATTGGGATGTCTTGGTATAGGCGTACGATAAAACGGCTTAACTTCTTGTTTCTCATAAAGTTACGACTATAGACATTGAGTTCGGATTTTTTATTATTTTTTTTTCTATTGGTCCAATATGAAGCTACACCTAGCTCCAAATTTGTTTCGTTCTATGTAGGTTTATTACACGAAATTATATTTGGCTATTTTAACCAGTTGTTTTTAAAAAAAAAAAATTGCTTTTTAGTTCTATTGTACTTTCAAATTGATTTTTGAAGTTATTGAAGTTTTAGTAATTACTTATATCTATGTATTTTAAATAGTTGAAAGGTTAAATTATTATTTTTATATTGTAATGTCAATCGGTTTTCACGTAATATCTGAAGAGATATAATCGATAAGATTTGGAGCTAACGTCAGATTGTATTTTCGTTTTTAGTATTTTTATATATGTACAGTATATTGTATTTTTTGTTTTATGTTGTCATTTGTTCTCGTTATATCGACGTTTTTATGTTTTTAACGTAAAATATTATTACATAATATGTCGGGAAATCGAAGGTAAAATAAAACACGACGTGCCCGCGACTTTCGCGGCTATTATCCTTGTTGTAATAATATATTTGTTTAAAATTCGTACGGTCCGACCGAAGCGGATAGTGAGAATTCGCACCAAGCATGTAAAACGAAGAAAACATAGCGGACGTAGTATAGAAAATGCAGTATCTCGGAAACGGAAAAACTCTGACGAAAATATTCGTTACGGAACACACGTAGAAAAAAACCAAAAGTGAAATACAATTTTTTTGGCAAAAAAACAATAAACGATTTCAACATCGTTTTCCGTACGGTCTAAATCGAAATAGATTTACAAAATATGTCGAACACATTTTTCGAGAGAAAAAGTTAGTTCGTCTCGACCGGAATTATCGCAGAAAACGCGTCTATCATGTTTGTCACTAGAGACATAAGCTTAAAAAAAAAAAAAAAAAAAATTGAAAATTTCATCTCCATTGTAGCGGTTCCATTGCGCCATGCGTACTGACCGTAAATCGGTGTCTATACAGGCGAGTAAAATAATATATTATATTTTTCGAAATGCGGTTACATTTGCAACGAACATAATACAATATTTGGGTTTTGCAACCCGGACGACGGTTATTGCAAAACAAACACCGATGGAAATGTCAAAAAAAAAAAAAAAAAATACGTCCGTTGTTCGAGTATTTATATTTAAATATATTGTATGTTACATTTAAACTCCGAAATCCGTTAAAACTGCTTTTAACTAGTCAAAACTAGTTTTCACACATTCCTTTTCGCCAGAACTGCTCTTGACTATTTAAAACTAGAAATAACTACGGGTCTAAATGAGCCAGTCAACACGAATTTCAAAAATCAGATCTAGTGTAGTTCTAAATGCCAATGGATTGTTTATCCTGCCGAAACGAATTAAAACGATCGATTTATCCTGTACCAGACATCAATCAATTCCTATAGTTAACCGGTAATCCTAATGTGTATTTATTTCTACATTACTTGAGTTTTAACTGACAATATAAAAATAATTTCTGAAAATCAATTTCCAAATAGATAGTTCAAGTTTTCGTCAATATATTACAGACACGACTAGTTCTAACTGACAAAATATAAGTGAAAACCAGTCCCGGCGTTTAGTGTCCAATGCAAAATCAGTTTTGACGAAATGGGTTCGTGGGAACTAGTTTTGACTAGTTGAAACCGATTTTAACGGACTTCGGGTTGAAACCGTAACAATACGCATTGTCGTACGAGGAATACATGTAAAATATATTTCCGTGGTTTTTCATTGAACACTGAACAATTTGTTCGAAAAACGGTTACGATAATATATCCATTATATTATTCGAAATCAGAAGTCGTTATATGCGTTTATAACGGATTGTATACGGAAAGAAAAAGGGTAACATTTTGTTAACGAACGGTTTCTATAGACTGCAATATATATATATATGAAAAAAAAAAAAAAAAAAAATACCACAATTTACCCGAAATCTTTGCAGATAATCGATACGCGTTCGTGATGAAAAAAAAAACACCCTGTATAACGCCTGTGCGGAGGACTCCGTTTAAGGGATTGCCCACATTCGGGAAGTCGCGTAACCGCGACGGATTGCAGAAAATAAAAAAAAATAGAAACCGGCAAAAACTTTCGGATCGCATTCAACGATTTGCCGCGGATACCGCGATTATTTATTTCGGAAAATACTTAAGTCCAAATCTACCGGGGCCACATAAATACTGTCGGTGAACTTTTGTATACGAACAAAATATACCCGTTTTAAAACAACACTATAATGTTGTTGTTTTTTTTTGTAGATGTTTTTTCACTTACTTTATTATTAACTTCGGCAAGATTATATGAAGTTATATATAAGTAATACATTTATATCGTTTAATTTCAAGACGAACAATTTGTGTTATAGTTACATTTTTTCGTCGTTTCGTAATTTCCACGACTCCTATATATATTTTCTATTCGAAACGAACAAACGATATAAGCGAATTACATTTCAAGTAATAATAACTTTGAACTGTGGTATATGTAACCGAGATTTTTCAATCGGATGTGGACTATACAAAGCAAATGCAAATTCGGTACCGTACCGAATTAGTTTTCGTTAAAAAGGTCTTATGCTCAAAAAGTAATAAAAAGGCAACGTTAAAAAAACAACGGTATTATATAATAATAGCCGAAAAAAAAAAAAAAAAAAAAACGAAAAAAGCTGCCCCAAAAATACATCGATATCGACGTTATTCGCTTTTAATTTTCTCGGTTCACCTTCTCCCGTACTCTCCTCTTTTTTTTCCTTACGTTTAATCATTTTTTTAGTTTTTAGTTTTTGTCCTCGTACCGGAATCGCAACCAAACGGCGGCTATTCTCGTAAATTTTACACTCCAGCAAGACGTGGCGAATTTCTCAGCGAACCGAAGGGCGGAATGTTTTTACAAAAACTACAAAGTGTCGCTCTTTTGAAGTCGTTGAAGCAACAACCGACGAACATTATAATAATATCACACGTTCAACGTTCCGCGCACGTTCAGAAAATAATATTGTTTTCCTTTTACTAGTGCATACGTACACACACATATATATATATATATATATATTCGTATTGTTATTTCATTATTTTTCTTCACGACCGAACACCACTAGAAATCTTGTGAAAAACCGACGTTTTGCGACGTGCCGGCGCACTATAATAATAATAATAATCTAGAAAATCGAACCATCTCGGTGGCCTAGCACTTCAAGGTTATATTAATGACGACGTGTTCGCGATAGAAACCGCGCGCGATTGCTTGGGGGAAAAAAAAAAAAAAAAAAATCGGTCGATTCGTTTGCGTCACGAGACGGCTAGACGCGGCGGCGCGGCAGTTGCTCAACAGTCGTCGACAATTTGCAGTTTAAAACTGTAAATTTTTAATCGAATATCCGCTGGTATAACATTATTACGTATGGGGCAATATTACAACAAGTTTGCGGACTGTAAAAACATAATAATAAAAAAAATAAATAAATTTGTTTTAATTCCCGAGGTATAATGCCGTAACGACAATAATTTGTGTTACTATAGGCGACTTTACGGTGTTTGCCAATCGTTTATTCGTTCTGTCTGATAAGTCTGTTGTTTTTATGCACAAGGAGACTTCGTATATTTTTGTAGACATTGTAACGCTGCCCGATTCACCTCCCGGTAACTTCTCGAACCAATAGAAAACCCATTCGCAATACGAATTCCCAAAACACTATGAACTCTAAAAAGCGGGCCAAAGTGTCTTAAAACCGTGTAATCTGTCGTGCACGAGTCGCCAATGCACTTGGTTTATTGTGTTTCGGAGAGTTTCTACGAGAATTGCAGTATTGGATTTAGATAGAAGTGTCGAACACGAATGAAATTCATATTATAAACCCCGCGATGAACATATATGTTACTATATTATAATTTAAAAGTTGTTCGTAAAAAAAAAAAAAACCCTTCGGTCGTCGCTCGATGTTTTCCGGCTAATTTGAGGAGCGGACCCGACAACTGGCCAGTAAAAGGACACGATTATTATTCAATAAGGATTTCGTAAATTATTCTATTCGCCCGGTCCGATGACATTACGACATTTGTGTATGTAATAAAATTCCAAATTTCACCGTCTTGCGCGATTGATATAGTTCATATTGAAACGCGAACGGTTCTGTCCATAAAACTCAATGTTCAAAAATAATTCAATGCCGCGAATCACGATGTGCAACAGATGTTCCTGAGAACATACCGTTGATGGTGCTGGGGTGGGGACCATCGTTATAGGTGCAAAAAATACGATGTAGGATAATTAATGATAGGGCGATTTAGTTTATATCTATATCTATATTAGAAATATTCCCGGTTTTTCGCATTAACTTCGCGACGAAAATCCCTCCTAACGCGCAAATTTCATCCTTATCGCTACAAGAATGCCGAGAAAGTCGTTTACAGGCGGTAAAAAAAAAAAAAAAAAACAATAAAAATCCACACACATCTGAATCTAAAACGGCGAATTCGGCTGGGGAAGTGATTCCTTCGCCGATAGCTGCGCGATGTTGCCGGCGGAAAATTCGAATTGTCCGGTCTTGTCGGTCTCGCATAAACTGTTGTTTAATAATTAATTGTCGTCCGGCGTACCTAATATATTAAATCGTTTTGACTATCCGCCAAAGATATAATAAAATTTATGTCTATATATATATATATATATATTATATATGTGTACACCTCTCGGAGTTCGGACCGACAAAACGTCCGTTATTTATTTATTCGGTCAACACGCCCAAAACGAGTATAACGGAAATCGAAATTTACATATAACAATATACTTGTTTTTTAGATGTTGGGCACAGACACAGACGGAAATATCGTGTATTGGTGTTATATTTGGTATTGGTCCGCGGACAAACATTTCCACCAGAAATCCCGGTCCACCGGTCGAATATACGAACAGAGAGCTTTTCCGTAAGTGTTTCGAATCCGGTCGGTGGATCGAAGTGGTCGATTTTGATTTTTTTTTTTTATATTTCAATTCCTTGGTATTGGCAACAAAAAAAAAAAAAAAAAGCACCTAGGGAAAACGTGAAACGTTTACGCAACGTAAATAAACTGTTTACTGTTGTTTTCGATTTCGTTTTGTTGTTGTCTTTCGGTTGAAAATAATCGGATAGGTCCGCAATGTTCTCCAAATTCAAATATTACGTATTTTCCGAACGCGGTGAATATTTTACAAACAAATAACGTACCCGCTATTTATTGACATTTGAACTTTTTAGTTTTTTGTACGGTTTTACGCGAACGAAACTGATATCGACCGTTAAAACTGGTCGACAATTTGACACGAGGTTCACTATAAGTTGTACTTATTTCTATAAAAGAAATAATGTCGAGGGTAATGTACGTAGCTATTTATTATTTATTTATTTATTTTTCTACAAACGTTTATAAAGTTCAAATTTTTGCTTATAATCCGATTTATGCGCATACAACATTTTCGACTACATATGGAATATAATACGATCCGGGACGAAAAAACACAGACAGTTATTATTTATTTTGTAGTTTCAATTTTTCGATTTTAACTCTTAACATTATTTTATTACCGGACTTTGTGCTCAGCAATGGTTTTTTTTTTTTTTGTTAACAACGATCCGTAGTCACGAATAAAAATATAAATGAAATTAATCCCTTTATTAATCTTAAATTTTTTTTTTTTTTTCGATTATCATCGACTCCTGCCCGGAGTCTCCTTTCCGTTCTTATTTCTTATTGCGCCCGAATCCGTAAAACCGCGTTTGTAGTTTCGCGGATAAATATTATACTGCGTTTTTGTGCAATAATTACTGCAAAAGAAATGCAGCGTGTGCAATATATCGCCGCGGTGACAAAATAATATAATAGATTAAGTAACGGTCTAACGGTTCGCCGCCGCCGCCGCCGGGAAATGTTTTTAATTAGTGTGCGGAAAAAAAAAAAAAAAAAAAAAAAAAAAACGTTTCTTTCCAACACCGTTTTCGGTCTTCGTGCGGTGATTTTGAAATTTATCGCGTTTGGTTCGCGGTATGCGTTTAAAAAATTAAATAATTTTTTTTTTTTTTAAAAACCGCGGCAAACGATCGTCGCTGATTATTATATTACTATGTAAATAGTTTCGGAAAAAAAAAAAAAAAATACCCAAAGTTCCCATCATCCCACGATCTCCCAACGGAAACAAACTACACCTCGCGATATCGTCAACGAGTAACATTATATAAATAAAAATAAAAAACAAACAAAAAACCACCGCCCACGGGCACTTTAGAGTTTTCGCATTATTCATAAATACTTTGTTTTTCTTACCTACTTGTTATTATTATTATTATTATCGTTTTTTTTTCATAAAGGAAAAAAAAATAGTATATATAAACAATAATGATCAAAGTTTTTTTTGTTTTTCAAGTGCCGGCTGGGGGTCCTTCTCTAAATTTCCACTCGGGGAAAAGAAAAATCTTTGCAACGTAAACGATACGGGTTTATCCTTATAAAAAAAAAAAATATATACCCTGTTCAAAAAAAAAAAATAATAACAAAAACTGCTAGTCTTATATTTGCGTGTACGGTCGCGCAACACGTCCATCACAAATATACAATTATTATACTACGACGGAAAACCACGTTATGTGCCCAGAGTGGTTTTTTCTTTGTTTTTTTTTTCTTTCTTTCTTTCTTTTTGCTGCCACCGGTATTATATTCGTTTTGGTATTTGGTCCGCCTCAAACCGAATATCGTGTCGAAATATTCGAATCGATTTTATGATATCCAACTGCACGGGAAGGGTTCGTGTGGAGGGCATGGGGGGGGGTCTGAGCCAAATTTGTTCGCCTTAAAAACCACTGTCCCATCACCGAGTCCCGCCGAGGTTACTCGAGCCAATAATCAGACTTAGGAAGGGGTTGGGTACTTTTAATAAAAACGGTTCCTTACAGACCTATATATTTGAGTGGGTCGATTTTTAATCTTATTGAAAATGTGTTCGGTGGATTGTAAAACAGATGGACGGTATATCAAAGTTATGAGAAACGAGTAATGATAATTTTCCATTAAGTACTGCCGCACCGATGTTGAACATTTTAAATTCATGTCATTGTTTTGGTGCACGTGATTTTGTAATATACCGACATAAATATATTATTATCTAAACATTAGTGTAGACATTTAATTATATTGTCGTGACCGAAGAACATTTTTACATTAATAAAACAAACGTAAAGTCTATAGAAAATTTCTGATAAAAATGATATATAATTTAAAATTTGCATATGTAGCACTGAGTCACTCTGAATTGTACCATTTTTTTTTGTATTGAAATTTGACATGATACGACGAGCCTGTCGTCTATTTTGAATAAATCATTATCTTCTTTCAGCTCCACAGACAGCAGCACTATGGCTTTAGTTACTAACCGTTCACACATTTCGACCAATTGTGTGTGTCAGGGCATCCGAGAGAATTTATCCGAAATTTCACCACGTACTACATCGATGTCACCCATCGCCTCAAATATACAGTTTATATATTAGTGAAAATCACGCCCGTTGTACGTTGAAAAAGACGTACACCTAGTTACGACGCTTGAATTCACTAGGAATTTCATGCCCCCCTCGGAGGTATGATTGTGTTCCCGTAATGGATTTAAATAGTATATAAATCCTAGAATTTTGGTACCGGGGGTACCATAATACCCCCAACATAGTCGTACCGTGGCGGAGGGTTTATCCTCGGGGTATAATTTCCCTGTTACGATTATGCTAAGATTATCGTATCACCTCCTCCCCCGGTACTACATTTTCAGGATTTATGTGCCCCTTAAATTGGACCCCCGCACAAATCCCTCGCATAGTCGGATATAATAAAATCCCTCCCAATGGACCGGGCCCGTAGTAATTGATCCGATCATCGCCGTACTTTGGAAACGGGCCCCGGAGGACTTATCTGCTTGGTTCACGTACCTTATCTCTAGTTTATTTTCGAGTTTTTTTTTTTTATTATCATCGATTCAAAATCGGTATTAAATAATTCAAACTAGGATGATAGATAAATACGCTTAAAGAGCGTTCCCGCGTGTAATGGTTCCGGAGTAACAGGTTAATTTTACCACCTCGTTATTTTTACCACGCAAGGGAGAGGGTGACTGTTTTATGATGTTTTTGATAATAATTTTAAATATCAATAATAAAACCAAGGAATCAATCATCAAATTTTAAGGTGAGAACTGTTCTATTATACAGGGTCTTACCGGGCCGGTTGGCTATTTCGGACTGGCTTGTCACCCGTGTTACACAATTGCGGGCAGTTCGGCAAACGGACGACTTGCTTAAAGTGAAAATATTTGGTGATTATTTATAATGTTATGTTATAAAATAAAAATTGGTAAAAAAAACTTGTACACCCGTCTATCGAGGTAAAATTACGAGTGGGGTAAATTAATATGTCCGTTCACCGTAATACAAATTTACCTCGCGGGATTTTACACCCTCGAGGTAGAATTACAGGTGGGTAAAATGAGCCCGGTGACACCGGGTGTACCGAACATTTATAAAAAACGATTGCCGGCGGCCGAAAATTTCGTTTGACGGCGTCTAGAATTTAAACAAGGCTATGCAAGAATGAACACCCTTTATCCTCTAGTTAACGTCAAATCAACCCTCCAAATGAAATCGTCTATCTTACTGTACACCTCAATTATTACACCGGCCATTATTCACTTATGCCTGCCCAACATGGGCGGCAGCTTCCTCAACAAAAATCAAAAAAATCCAAATCCTTCAAAACAAATTACCGAGATTATGTCTCAAAGCCCCATGGTTCGTGAGAAATAAACAAATTCATAATGACACGGGAATTCCTCTTCTCCAAGACTGGATAAAAATACAATTCAAAAACTTTCGCGCAAATCTCAATACATCCGATGGTGCACGGTTCTACAACATTGGAAACAAAACGAAAAATCGGCGTTTAAAACCACGTCTACCTCAAGATCTTCTTCTATCACAATCGAGCGAAGACGAAGACCAAATTTAAATTATCATTATCATTAAAAACAAATATTGACTAACATTAGCATGTATACTTCATTATCACTATGTCACTAACTAATAATATTAATAATTCATAATTTGTCATTTGTAAATAGAACCCGTTGATAAACTTGTAATAGCATGTATAATATGCTGAAACATTTTAAATCTAATAAAAAAAAAAAAATAATAATAATATAATGCTTTGCGGAATCGTCTAAAAATCACTTGGTCGTGGCCAAAATAATTAAATCAGGTGTACACCTGTATGATTATTATTGTTATAAATATTATAACAGTCAATGGTTGCTATGGTGTGGGAAATTCGCAATACAGTACCGTACGACACATTGAAAATTTATGCGTATTTGTACATATTAGATAGCTGCGCGATACGATTATTTCACGATACGGAATTTAATAATTATTATTTTTCGAAAAGAAAACTCGTATTTCTATTTCGTTGGGAAACTATATTTCCAATATTAATCGATATCGTCTACACACAAAACGCCGCGTTGGTGTAATGGACAAGGATACGGCTAGCCGACCGGAATTCCGTTTCGACACGGACGAAATCGGTTTTGAACTGGCCAAGCAATACTACGCCGTCGTGGACCGGATGCCGGAACAGGCGTGGCGTTTTTACACGGAACGGGGCGACCACCGTACGGTGTACGAAGACGGTACGGTCGTCGTCGCCGACACCTGGACCGAAGTACAGCGGATGCTGCTGCGGCCCGCGCCCGCGGACCGGCAGCGCGTTGTCGTGGACTCGGTGACCACGGTCCCGTGTGGCTCGGCCGACCGTCTGCTGGTGACGGTAACCGGGAACGGGTTCTCGCAGGAGTTTACCGTCGAGTATCAAAACTCGCGTAAACGGTGTTACGCTATCGCGGCGTCCGTCACCGTGTACACGGTGGCCGAACAGGACCAGGACCCGGTCCAGGACCCTCATCCGGCAGAAACGCCGGAACGTTGTCGGGCGGTCGTTACCGCGGAACATACCGCCGCCGCCGATAAAAACCACGCGGCCGAAAATCCGCCGGCCGGAACGCCCGCCGGCCGTTCGTCAAGCCCGCGCGCGGCCCGATACCGGCCGGCCGTCGACGTCGTCGCGTCTACGGTGTTCGTGAGGAATCTATTGAGTTCCACGACGCCGTACCGTCTGACCGAGATGTTCGGCGTCTACGGGCCGGTGCTGAACGTGCGGGTTGTCGAATGTAAAAACCGGCAATTCTGTTACGCCCTAGTACGGTTTGACAGCCCGGCGTCGGCCACAAAAGCGCTGGCCCATCGGCCGTTCAAAATCGACGGCCGCTTATTGGACGTCCAGCCGAAGCGGATATCGCCGCGTGTTTAAATTCAAATTTTTTTTTTTTTTCTTTTTCGTAAGTATAACATTTACTATACAATCCACCTAACAAAAAAATCCAAAAAAAAGACGTATCAAAAATATTTATTAATAACCACACAACGATACTTCTAGGAGACCTAAACTACAAAAACCAAATATGGGGATGTTTAAAAACAAACCCAAACGGAACCAAACTTCTTCAAATCACATCGGAACTCAGGATACTAATATCCCCACCATCTAAACCAACCTTCCAACCATCTGGAAGAATTCCAGACATACTTGATATTGCACTAATATCAAATCTGCCCACCACTCTTCACCATCAAGTCATAAACGAGCTCGACTCTGATCATGTTCCAGTCATCACCACTCTTAACGAACCTTTAATAATGAACCAGTGCACCCCAAAACTAATAACTGCTCCAATAAATTGGCAAACGTTCAGAGATCAACTAAACATAAACCTAAGCTGCACCAGACAATATAAAAATCCAGAAGACATTAACATTAGTATAGAATACTTAACGAACACAATAAAAAATTCAATAAACCAAGCAATAACCAAAAATAACAAAACAATCAACCGCTCACCATCAGACTCTTTTCCAACCTCGATTCAGAATCGAATAAAACAAAAACACAAAGCGAGAAGAATTTGGCAGAATACTAGAAACCTTGCCGTCAAACGAAGACTCAGCCAACTCATCAGAAGAGTTAAATGGGAATTGGACAACCTTAGATACAACTCATACAGTGCATATCTTAAAAAAATAAACCCTAATGACTCGAGTCTCTGGCTAGCCACCAAACGTTTACTTAAACAACATAACGTTATTCCCCCTCTGAAATACGGACCAGCCAAATTCGAAACAAATGCCGAAAAGACCGAAGTCCTCGCAAACCATTTCGCATCCTGCTTCACCTCCATAGATGAAGATGCCGTTTACAACGATCAAAACCTCATGAACCCTGATATTTACCATTTGCTACAAAATGTAGTAATATCAATGTCGAACCAAATGGCAGCATTTCCCCTACATCTCCTATTGAAATACAAACAAACAAATTCATAATGACACAGGAATTCCTCTTCTCCAAGACTGGATAAAATACAATTCAAAAACTTTCGCGCAAATCTCAATACATCCGATGGTGCACGGTTCTACATCATTGGAAACAAAACGAAAAATCGGCGTTTAAAACCACGTCTACCTCAAGATATTCTTCTATCACAATCGAGCGAAGACGAAGACCAAATTTAAATTATCATTAAAAATAAATATTAACCAACATTAGCATGTATACATCATTATCACTATGTCACTATCTAATAATATTAATAATTCATAATTTGTCATTTGTAAATAGAACGCGTTGATAAATTTGTAATAGCATGTATAATATGCTGAAACATTTTAAATCTAATGAATAAAAAAAAAAAAAAAAGAATTTAAACGTTCGCGAACCATAATATTATATCGATTATAATAATTGTAATTGAATAGCCTAATAACACACGCGTGTTTGCGGGCGTTCTTCGGCGCACACTTTTTTATTTGTTCGTCTTTACGCGGACCGAACGCGCGGAAAAGGGTTTTACAACGCGTCTCGGTTGAAATTGCCGGCCACGGCAGTGTCGTTCTCTCGAATATGATTTTGGCTAATGTTCGCCTATTGTGACGGGGCCCGTTCGTTCCCCGAGACTTTGAATTGCGGTCCGGCGGCCGCAAGTTTTCCGTCACAATTACCGTCCACGAGTCTACCCATCCGGAATTTGTCTCGTTTGTCGCGGACAAGTGTAAATCGCGTTAAGGGCGGCGGCGACGCGACAATGACCTGACAAAAATCCGGACGTAACGACCGAAAACACATAGTTATTCGGTCGCGCATTTGTCGTAGCGGATGCAATTGGTAGAATATTGTAGACAGCAAAGTGCGATGAAAATGTATAATAAAACGCGAAGAGAATCGTATAAAATTGCCGTATGACGATCATCAATGATGGTGTATGAAATAAATACGAAAGTAGCACAAACGGCATAGGCGTGTCTAAAATTTATACGGAAATGTGACCAACAAAAATTTTATGGGAGATAACCAATGATGTGAAACCCAAAGGCATTGATCGTGGGTGGCTCATGAATGCTTTGCCCTTATCTCGAATATATATAATTTTTATTTTAAATTAAATCGTCTTTACATCGTACACCAATCACTCTCAAAATACTCCGAAATTCATGTAGATTCCTGAGCTCATAAGAATAAAATATTTAATACGTTTTAAATGTCAGTATTTTATTAACCCGTGTGGCACGTGTAGATTATTACAATTATCATAGAACAGCTGATGACGTCGCGTCGTGCGAGAACGATTTAATAGTGTTTTTCATCGGTTTTATTAATTTACACCACTTACCATACTTTGATAATATGAAAATCCAAATGGGATTCGCATTATCTATTGCACTGTTGATACCAGTTAATACAAGTCAGTAATCATTATCATACGAACAATGTTCACGAGTGTAGGTAAATGGAAAATACCATGAGATAGTATGGCGAATGGTTGCCGTTGTCCGTCCACCTATTATATGAAATGTCTAGCGCCTTGATACCTTGAAAACATTGACTATTCGGCGCTACGTGCGGATGAATATTTTACTACTTCTGCTGCCATTTATGTTGTTTGTTATTATCTCAAAATTCTGCGAGTAACTGATTTGGCTAAGCCCGTAAACACGTCCAGAAACAGGAACGGAGAAAATTACGGAGGATATTGTTTGTTTTTTTTTTAATGTACGAGTGGCGGGTAGAAAAGATCGAGAACGTGGTGAGCAGGACGTAAGCGGAGTAAATGTAGGGCGATGTAGGGTCGACGAAACCCGAGGAAATCGCGCAATAGCGGTTAAATGTGAGATACGAGGGCACACGGAGTAGGCGAAGATAACGGCGACGGATAATGAGGCGCGGAGTAGCCGATCCAGGATTTGTGCGGCGACCGGGGGAAACGGGAAGAATAAAAATTTTAAAAAAAAGGCTCATCGTAAAAATAGGCGTCCGCGTCGGGTCGGTCATCGCGAAAACCGAACGGTCGGTACGTATCCTTCGCGTGGAAATACCATTTTTCGCCCCGCAAACGAATTCGTATGACATTCGCGTTCGTGTGGCAAACATCGGGTATAAGGAAACATCTCTGCGCATCCGTATACAATAATATGTTTTGGCGTTATTAAATTTTCTCGGAGGAAATCGCTTTAGACAGAATGCGTCACGACGTCTTATACCGTACTCGGTGTCGCGAGCAATAATACGCAGCCGGAGACGTTACCGGAATACAATTTTCAGTCGCCGTTTCGTAAATAATAATTTTCCTTTCCGGTGGTCGGAAATAATTTTACTATTCGTCTGCCGTGTCTAATAGTAACAATAATATTATGATTTATACGCGTTTGTTAGGATAAAAAAAAAAAAAAGTGTCGTGGTACACTACTCGCATCCGTTAAATGTGTAGGTTTCGAATAGGTGTATCGATTTAAAGACAGTTATCATAATGTTATCGCCTAACGGATAACCGTTGAGACTTGTCTAGATACATTTTTAATTGTCTTTTAACTTATCTACATTTACATTACCGAGTTATCTCTAGATATATGTATCTTAGATGAAATTTTCACTTATCCAAGATGAATCGTTCTGTGTAGATGTAATTTTTTCGAGGTGAACACGTTAAGAATATATTTTAAGTGTCTGATTTTTAGAAGTCAACAAAAACAAGATACCTACTATACCTATTGCGACAACTATTATTGACTGGTCGAAAAACATTCCGAACCAGACCTCGTAAGCAAACGTTTATTGTACGTAATGATAATCAAACCGATATGTATTTATGGAATACAACTGTGGGATTGTGCCAGCATGTCCAATATTGAGATTGTTCAACGCTGCTAGAAAATCGTTTTCCGTCGCAGCTTACCGGTATGACAGAAACGACCCTGTCCACCGAGATATGATGATTACCTCCGTCCAAGACGAGATTATCAATTTTGCCCGCAAACATGAGACAAGGCTGACAATGAGCCAACACACCAATCCAGCAGCAATTCAATTACTCGACATCGATCACAATAAATTAGACGTCTCGA
Organism: Tuberolachnus salignus; assembly: GCA_956483605.1. NCBI lineage: Eukaryota > Metazoa > Arthropoda > Insecta > Hemiptera > Aphididae > Tuberolachnus > Tuberolachnus salignus. The sequence continues at coordinate 16,549,818 of OY101429.1, forward strand.
AAGCCGAAGACTTAGTATATGATTCTTCTTAGACTAAGGCCGGGGTCACTCCACTGGGAGGTGAAACTCCTCGCGTGTTTTTTTGTTTGTATATTAAAACACCGCGAATATTCATTTACACCTTTGAAATGTATTGTTAAAGATCTATGATCGTTATAATAAAATCTTTCGGGCGGTTTAATAAAAAAATAAAAAAATCCCCTGCACTATTTTAGGTATTTTGGTACATCTTCGCTACGCTCCTCGTTCAATATTCTACTCGATTTCGTACGGTAAACATTTGGATGGGTAGGATATAAGGCATTAAGCACAAGGAAATTTAATTTATATTCGTACTGTACGCAATCGTTATTGCAAACGGAACACGATTATAAGCTCGGAGCCCAGAGCTCGGTTGTAATCTGTAGCGCAAAGTAGACGTTTTGCATTTAACATTTTATTATTTTTTAAAAGCGAATAAATATTATACTTGTTCTATTTTTACGATTTGAACTTTATCGTACATAAATTAACTTAAAACGCTTATAAAATAAATAACGACAGACACGGGACACATCACAGTAAAACTAATACATTTCTCGCTTCGCTCCGAATCAAAAACAAATTGCTAAAAACTAAGTTGAGTGAACGAGCGCACTTTACAAATATTTCAGTACGACAATTTATGTGTTTTTTAATATTTTATAACGTTTTAAAATGTTATCGTTGTTGTCGAAAAATATATCTGGTTTTTTTTCCTAGATTAATTGTGGTTATCTTTTATCTATTATCTAGATAAATTAACAGTATTTTACTGAGATACATTTTAATTGTCTGTTTCTAAATACTGCTTGTCACTTGCACGCCAAAACCGTTATTTTTTTTAAACGTCATGAAAAAACCGTTTACAGCCCGAAAATTGACCGGACGCGAATAGACATAATATATCATTTGGAGCACGGTTTATGCGCGGAATGAAATTATTATAATATGAAATATGTCGAGAAACATATTAATATCGCAATTAACAAAAAAAAAAAAGCCTTATCGAAAGTTAGAATATTATAAAATATCCCATAGATTGCGAATAACGACACCGACTAAATTTCTGTATACTGGTGTTGAATAAAAAGAGTAATTTTATTTTTTTTTTTTTTGGGGGGGGGAGGGTGGCATTTCCAACTAACTAAAGACTATGGCGATTAAACATATGCGGACCGAATAAAACGACAGCTTCCATTTGGAACTCGGGCCGCGATTCGACAAACACAAGGCGAGTTCACTATTAAATATTTATGTTCGAATAATTTAACGTCGCGATAAATTATTATTAATCCTCCTTGCTCCTCGAAAAACATTTATTGTACAATATTTCCCGTAAAACAACGACGACGACGACGACGTTAATAATAATTAATCGGCCGAGGCCAGATAACTCCGTCTGAAAACGGAAATTTGACGTAAAAATAAAATGTACGCTTTGAAAGCGACTATAATGTGTTACGCGATTCCTATATTATGTGTATATTGTTCTAGGATTGTATTGTCCTGGGGTGCCAATGGGATGGGTAAATTTCACTTGTAACATACTGGTAATTGGAATATATTTCGTAATCTATTGCGAAAATATCCCCCGATTGCCGACCGAAACCGTCGGAATGATGGCCGAAATTGCCGCGGTGAAAAATCGCCGATTAACCGACCGCCAGAACGTTTTTCACCCCCCCGCCCCCCGGTGTATGTATGCTTTTTGGTCTGATTCTTCGTCTGGGGGTTTATCTTCCGGTCCTTTCAACCAACCCCCCCCCCCCCCGAGATACAGAGAGGAGTCGGACGCCTCGGGGCGTTTCGATTTAATCGCGGGGCCGTTTGAGCGCGCTACGCTAACCGCAATCGTTTTACCCGGGTAGATAATTTCTACGGTCCGAACCAGCACAATTGTAAAACTATATAACATACAGACGGCATAAAGAAAAAAAAAAAAAATGAAATTAATTATCCGAATCCCGCGGCTAGCACGACGTGGATTTTCCATTTCCATGCTTCCCCGCCGCTTTATCCAAACCCGAAGAGGTTTTCAAACGACTATTTAGATTAGGTTTTCCTAACTAGGAGGCGTTGGAGGAGCTTAAAAAGCGGATCCCGAAAACGGTGGCGGTATCTGACCGGGTCGCCCCAAGCATGATGAGGATGATCACTGCGGGGGTTGATCTTAAGGCCCTCGAAATCGAGGTCTTGAACGCTCGCGCGAGTCGTGCGGGCGGGATCACCCTCGCGGTGAGGAAGGACGAGGATTCTGGCGGAAGAGGTGCGGGCGGTGGTCGGCGTCGACGGCAAGGTTAGCAGGCCGACGACAACGGCCTCCGTCCTGCTCCTCGACGTGCCGCAATGGATCGCGGCCAAGGACGTCCGGTATGCACTGGTAGCGTCGGGCTCGGTGTCCGCCGTGGCAACCCTACCGCCCGTTGCGATACAGCGCACACTGGGAGCTACTTGCCTGCCGGCAACGTACTCCCGGCGGCGGGCGCGGTAAAGCCGTGGTGAAGCCGGCCGACTACAGGTCCGATGGACCCGCTGCCGAGTCAAAGCGCTCGGTAAAAGGCCTCCGATCTGTGCGACCAGTGCCAGGATCGCGGACCGACTGCTACCGACGTAACGGCGACGGACACCTCGCCGCAAACTGCCGGCACGTAGGCAAGAGGATGCGGCCGCCTCCAAAAATGGATACTGCTCACCGGAGAAGCGGGGAGCCAGCTGCCGAGTGCCGCGGCAAACGCACCCCCTACTCCCGCCTGCAGGGGAAAACGGGATTTTTACAAACGTGTACTTAATTATTAATTGTTGTTTCATTAATAAATTATGGCGATCCGCCTCTCGTCGCAATGCCTTACGGCGATTCCGGGAGGCGGGTGTATTGCCGGTTTTGCAAACCAAAAAAAAAAAAAAAAAGGTTTTCTTAACTAACTTCCTTGGAACAGTACCGGACTCGGACCAACAGCTAGGTTAGGATGGATTTGGCTTAGAAAAACGCGCTCAAACGATATAAATCGGCGGCTTCTAGATGCGGTACGATTTGCACAAAAAAAAAAAAAAAAAAACATTTTGGTGTGATTTGAATTATGAAAATTTGAAACCGACGAGTATTTTTTATTATTTTTGTTTGTTTTGCTTTATGATCATGAAAACGTCTCGGATTTAATTTCAACGGCATTGCAAGTTCAAATCTACGCTAATACACGTGAAATACACAAACGGTCGTTATTAATTGTGTAACTTACAAACGAATATAATATTTTCGACTATAATTTATCGCAAAACCGTTGTTGGTTTACCGCGGTTTATCGTTTATTTAATCGCTCCATAATACACTCAATTTGCCCGGCTTCAACAGCGGGCCTCCCGTCGCGCGAAGTGCATATGTATTTTTTTCTTCTCCTTCTTTTTTTAATATATATATATATATATATGTATAGAAATAGGCGCGTAATAATACGGTCGAGTACGCGTTAAAAATAAATGCGATAAAACACCGAAACGACGGGTGTGCAGACGTTTATAGATGGGCCCGCAGAACTCCTGTCGCCGTCGCAAACTTTCGCGTCCGCCGGAAGAAATGTTTTCTTCTTTTTTTTTTTGGGGGGGAAACCGAACCGCACCACCACCACAAGCTGTCGTGTACAAAGTTCGAATATAACACGGGGTAACCATACGGATATATATATATATATATATATAAGTATAATTTTGGTGTGGTGATGGGGATGGCTACCAAATTTATTTACATCGCCGTTCCCAGAGCCCGGGCACTCGCCCTACTTTCGTTTACAACCGTTATTGTCCATTATAATTCGGTTTTAGTTTCCCGACATCGCCACCGCGCCAAGTTAGTTATCGAAGTTTTGGTATTAAAAATGGGCTTAAAATCCGCATTAATGTATTTACTCGGATGTGCCGGACGTTCATTTGCCCTCTTCGCGTCTGTCTAAAGGGCGAAAATCTTGTTGTTTCCCTACCACCGCCCCCCCCCCCGCACATAAAATTGTACGCGTAAATCCGCGATAATCGATTGAATATAGTAATTAATCGGTATATCGATATCGAATAATATTACCAAATAATATTATTATAATATTACTGGCCGGCACATTCTTCTCGCCGCCCATATACGCGCACCCTATACAATTTCGACCATGACGCACGCGCCGGACGTATTGAAAACACCTCCGCCACGCCATGATATTGTCGTGTTTAATTTCAATTTGTCGTTATTTTTTTATTTTTTTTTTTTTTTTTTTTTGTTTTGCGCGCGCGATTTCGGGTCGAGGAACGGTTACGAAATCGGGCGATGTTAGTTTTCGTTGTCGATACAGACGCGAGTCGGTCATGCGATTAAACCGTGTAAACGCCTTGGTAACTGAGAACACGACGTGAAATGCCCGCCTCGTTTGCCTGTATTTACGAGTTATTAAGAAAGAAAGAAATGTGGTTTTCTTTTTCCTTATCATCATCGTCACCCCGTTACGATGACGTTGCGTCGCATTATCAGTATTATTATAATTATTATTATATCCGTTTTTATACGAAATATATATCTAGATATGCCGTCTATAGAATATTTTTTTTTTTTATATATATATATTTTGTCTTCTTTATATATGGACATTACGATATCCATCGGATGATTATCTAATTTTAATAATTATATATTTTTAATAAGTATCTAGATAGAAAAATACGTAAAAAAAAAAAAAATGTGTAGGTTAACGTTTCATAAACCATAGTAGAAAATATTAAATGTCCAACTGTACTCGTGTATGTGTTCTACGGCCAGTTAAAAAAAAAAAAAAAAAAAAAAATCAAAGATAAATTAGTTATATAATGATTTTAACCGTTTACATTTCTATCACCCTACATTAATGTCCTCAAAAATACAGGTAACTCGAAAAATAAAATTATCCTGATAAATTCCACTTATCTATCGTCTTGCCTGAGTTAATTTAAATATTCATTATATTTGTCTGTGCCTCGTAGATGGTTTTTGGAACTATTATCTTATACCATTATCTAGATACGTTTTACTTATCTGCGTCTCAACACTGACTATTATACAATAACCAAAAAAGTGATATTACATTTGTTTAAAACACTGTTAAGGGGAATAAAAAATAAATTTTTTTTGAATATGTTTGAATCGGCGAAAAAGTTTTAAACACGAGAACCTTGTTTAAATCATAAATTATTGGTATTTTTAACAAAATTCGTTCAATTGATGATTTTCGAGTGTTCAATAATTGTGTTACGATCGCATGTGATTTTACCCACCTGCTTTATCAAAGTTATTGTTTTAGAACCTAGACAATAAAAATATAGGTGAATTTGCTTCAAAGTATCACGGTAAAATTTAAAAATGCGTTGCATTGGATTGTTGAAAAGTTTCTTTAAAGTACTCACTACAGAGTAATGGAATAATAGACTAAAATGCGAACTTCTAACATAATTTTAAATAAACAAATTAAAATAATCATTTCCAATAATATTTCGAAATTCTGTAGCTTATTTGAGTTAAAAACAACACTATTGTTTACAATTGTAATACCATCTATGTTTAAAACAAATAAAACATTTGAAACATAGAAAAACGTGGGTTTTGTTTTTTTCCCCTCCCCATCACCGATACTTTTTCCCGCCATTGCCACCGCAGAATGCCCGTTTCCGATAACAGTGAAAAATGGAAAATACCAGGCTGGATAGGTCACATTTAAGATGTGGAAAAGTCGCGCGATGTGTCGATTATGCACAAGAACTATAATACGGAATTAGGTCTTTGTGATAGTTAGAGAGGGAATTGGGTGTTAGTAAAATATTGAACTTAGCTCCTTATCAACTTTCTGACTACTACAATTTGAGACGACAACGAAAACGTTTTTAGCATATTTTTTTTTTTTTTTGTTGTTGTTTATCATACTATAAAACAAAACAATTTCGACGATTTTTATTTTTCTAAGAGTTTTATGAAAGTGTGTTAGTGCATAATTTTTTTTTTTTTTTAAAGTCTTAATGCCACGGAAGTTTCTCGCGTTTTACTTGTATAAAATATGTAATTTATTATTATTTTCTAGCTTCGGTATCGAACGAAAAATCTTTAAGAATTAAATTAAAGAGTTTCGGGTGTGGGTTTTTCTTTTTTTTGTCGAGGAAAACATTTTTATTTCGGTTGGTAGAAACGCTCCAATGTGTTCATGTCATAATTCAAATGACCCGGATATTTTTCCCGGTTACATACTTAATATGAATGCATATTCGTAATGTCCAGTATTTTTTCCAAAAAAACATGAAAAATTAAAACCCGACAACAAATGCCGACGTATCGGTTTTATTTTCGTCGATTTCTACTTTCTAGGCTGCAATATAGGCGATGAAACGCGGCTTATTAGTACTACGGGTACCTACCCTATACACTAACAAAACTATATTTTAACTCTATTGGTTAACCGAGCTCCCCTTGGAATCGTTTTTCTGTTTCTCCGCCTTCTAAACTTCCGAACCGCAACAGTGACCTACCCACGGTGCGAGTATGCAAGAACGCGAGTTTTAGAAGCCATTCGTGGTGGTTAAATTTCGACGAAAGTCAAAAAGGACGCCAAGTGCATTGTGTCTAAGTTCCAACAAACTAGCAGGAAAATTACCCCGCGATAACCATCGTACCTCAGTAAAAAGTAGACAAGTTTTGTGAAGTGACTGGATTCTGGCAAAAATTATTAAATTATTAAGTATTTTACAAATAACAAATCGTTTCGAATACATCAAATTTTACTTTTTCCGCCGTTGTAATTTTTTTTTTTTTTTTACCGCGTACACCCCGTAATTAGATCAAATCAATTGGTCTTATGTTTTCAAAAGTGTTATTTGTATTTGAAATCGTAAACTACTATTGCGATTTTTTAAATCGTTTTTCGTATTATTTTGATTACAGAAGAGAATCGCATTACACCACAGAAACGGTCAAACAGTGGTAATGGATGATGGCGATACCATTTTTTCTTCGTTTTTTATAATATATATAATCTTAAAAATTGTGTAAATAATTGTAGTTGTTTAAAAAATCAGCCTTATCCCCCGGCCACGACAAAATGATCTGACCACCACGTTGAAGGATGAGGAAATGGATTGGAAATTATTACTTGCACTAAGCATTTACCCGCCGGTGTCATAAGAAACAAAAAGAAAAATTCCTTATATCAAACGAATCTACGAGACGATGTGTAAAAAATACAAGTACGTTTCGAAATAATATCCGTATTTTTTAAAAGTATAATATCTTCGACGAATCCAGCCGAGTCCGCTCGTAGGGGTGAGCGAGACGATTGAGGGAGGACCTACACGGTGTGCATAGGAAAATAAACACGGGAAACGTAGATATACACCTGGTTAAAAAAAATCATAGAAGAATAATATAAGTAAAAAAACACAAATACAATAACAACGACGACGGTTTAATATATAATATAACAGACCATTACAAGTACAAATAAAAACATTTAAAAAAAAAAAAAACGATACAACGTAATAAAAATAATATAACAAAAATATTATAACACCCGACCGGCCGATTATTTTTAATATTATATATATATATATATATATATAAAAAATACACGACGAGTTTCGTATTGTGTTATTTGTTATACCGAAATATTATTTATCGTATATAGAAAAAAAGTGCTTATAACTACAGATTTTTTTTTTCTCTCTATATTTTTACATAATAAAATAAAAATACTACGTCACGGCCGAAATACGAATAAAAAAAACTGTTATAGCGTGTTTGTAGTGTGTATACACAATATTAAAAATCAACATAAATGTGATAATAATATTACGTGTGTGAGGAAAATATTATTACATATTTTTTGTTATGATATAAAAAAAAAAAAAAAAAAAAAAAATAGGTAAAACGAGCTTCCGGTTGAAAATAATCGAATTAAAATTAAAAAAAAAAAAGAAAAGGAGGCGCTGTGTACCTACGTGCGGATAAACGTGTGCGGGCGGACGCGGATCACTCTGCGGGAAGACGGCTGCGGACGGGCCGGTCGGCGGCGGGCGTCGGCGGCAGCTGCGCCTAATAGTCACCGTCGTAGACGTCGGCCGAGTCGTACAGGGCTCCGTACTCGGGTTCGGCCTCTTCGGTCTCGTAACCGGCGTGCGTGCCGCCGTCATCCGGATAGTCGTACGCCTCGACGCTGTCGTACTCGGACGCCTCGGCCTCGACCGCCTGCGGGTCGTGCTTGTTCTTGTTCTTGTGCGAGTCGAACACGTACCGCTTGGTCGGCTTGCCGTCTTTGTCCTCAAAGTGCCAGGACGAGTATTTGGGGTTCGAGTGGCCGTTGTCGTCGTACGACGTCGACTCGTGGTACGCCCCGGATCCGCCGCCGTCGCCGCTGTTGGAGCCGTACGCCGCGTGCGTGCCGTAACCGTAACTGTCGCCGACCTTGTCGCCGAACACGTCGTCCTCGTTGTAGCCCTTGTCGCCCTTGTGCGAGCCCGTCAGCATGTACCCGTCCATGAGCGCCGCGTGGCCGGCCAACTTTTTCGACTCGGCCGCGGCCGGCTCGGCGATGGCCGCCGGTGGCGGCGCCATAGCGGCGGCTGCGGCGGCCATCGTAAGCGCCTCCGACCCGACGGCCAACAGGTCTTGGGTGGCAGCCGCGGGCTTGGCACCGGTCGACGCGGCGCCGGCCGTTTCGACTAAGAATACGGCCAAAAGGGCCGCTGCCGCTGCCGCCGCCACCGTCGTCGTCGCCGTCATCGCCGTCGTCTGTACGTATTGCCGTCGGCGGCTCGTAATCATCGTACTGTTATCGGCGGATTGACTCGTTATCGTCGTATCGGTGTACATTATCGTGTCTCGACGAAGCACTCCGGTGCAATGAATTAACTGACGGCCGACCGACGGTTAAATAACGACAGCGGCGGCGGCCGTCCCCTCCGCGCGCGCGAGCCCCGCAGACCGGGACGGCGGACGTCTTCGCAAGGTCGTCGTCGCCGTGTCGCAAACGCGCGTTCCCCCCGGGGACCGTTTAATAGGCCGACTAAACGTACCGCTTTTTTTTTTTTTTTTTTTTGTGCAATTAAACGTCGTCAGCGGCGGCGGCGGCGGCGGCGGCGGCGGGCGTCTCGTTCCAATGGCCGTGTGCGGTGCCGCGGCCGTTCGTCGGGGTGACAGACGCCGCGCCGCTCGAACGGACACCGCCGCCGTTGCGACATTTTTTTTCTTTTTTTTTTTTTTTCGTTTTGTTCCTTTCATCGGCTCGCTGCGACGACGCTGTCGACAAAGACGACGACGACGATAACGCGACGCTCTCCGGTGCAACCGCACCTGACGACGTTTTTCGGAAACGACCTGTTGCGAAACCCCGCCGCCGCCGCTGCTGTAATTTCAACCGTGATAATATTAATCCCGTGAAATCGCCACGTCCGTTTTTTTAATTTTTTTTTTATCGTGTTTGTCACGTCGATTGTTATCATCGTACTCGTTTGGTGTGCCGAACATTAATGCGTACACTCTGTATAATTGTCCATGGAAATCACCCGCGAACCGTGTGCGCACAGTGTCTTCTGACCGTGTAGGTACCCACGCGAAAATCCTCAAAAAACCGTCGACACGCGTACCGGAAAAAATTTGTTCGCCTATAATGTATACGTCACAAATCCACGTGCATTGGCAGCGGGCGTTTGAGCCAAACACGTGAACAAAATTTAAGTTTATTATTTTCTGTAATTCGTTTTACAACGAAAACGGTTGGAAATTGTTTCAAATATACAATAATCCGTCCGGCAAGCTTTGCCACCTCCCTCGAAATTTGTATAGATCCCCGGCTGTTTTTTTTTTTTTTTTTTTTTTTACCGTCACTGTCATAACAATTGTTATTCCATTGATAACGTGAGTTTTTCATACGTTGGATTGACCTATTCACCCAGTGTTTACAGTATTTTCTATGGCGGGCCCCGGGCAAACTTAATCTTCCGGTCCCCTCTATTTCCGTTAGCGATTAGTTTGGTTTTCAAATGGAAAAATATGTTTAATCGTACATGAAAACTATTGGACCAACGGGTATGACGTCAAATATTGTTGCAGCCGTGCCGTTTCAATATGTTTAAATACGCGTATACGTATGTAAATAAATTGACGAAAAATTCTAAAAAGCGTTTTGGGGGGGCCCGTCACCTCTAAACTCCAGCCGGGGCTTGTGAGGATAATCAATTTTTATTCTTTTTTCAATTTTATTTTGTAGGCTCGGGCCCCGGACAAACAACCCGATGACACCTGTCTGAGTGCGGCCCTGCGGTAGCCTTGCCGTGAGGCTGGTGTAACAGCGGGGCGAACGCGAAAGTTTTCATCGGTCGGACAACCCCGCGCCGACTCGTACACTCGATTTGTAGACTCTATTGTTATCGAGTCTATTATGGTAATTATACGCATATTATATTGTATTACCGAGATAATATTAAGCCCTTAAGCCCGCGATTACCGTGTCGTATTTACTCGTAGTGTTTCCGATACACGTTGCGGTATTATATTAATTACACGACGATAAGGCGCGTTCGGGTTTTTGTTGCCGGCGAGCAGCCGCGCAACAACAGAATAACAGGCGATATCCATTGAGGACATTACGTATTCATTTCAGTTAGACAGTATTGTCAATTTCACGGCGACCTTGTCGGCCGTAAAACGAATACAAAAAGGTAAGAAAAATCCATTAAAGATACGAGAAAGCCCCAACGAAATCGGATTCGCTTGAATCGTACATTGTCTTGGTCTCCGGAACCGCAGTAGCCCTGAAAACGGGTATCGAGTCGAACATTTTAAAATACGATCAACAAACAAACGCCTCGCAATCCCGGTCGGGAAGCGATTTTTTGTTTTTGTTTTTTAGTATCTATGGACTTTATGAATAATTGCGGTACGCCGCAATTTATACGTGTTCGTCGGTACGAAAATAATAATAATAAAAAAAAAAGGAATTTTGTTTAAAATCTGCACGCGGCAATATTGCTCGTGTTTATTGTTACAGTGCGTGTAGGAAACGGTAAAAGTTTATTATACGTACATTATGACGTGGTGATACGTTTTTACGTAATTATTTTCCATCGATTTCGTTGGATATTGCGAAAATCCGAGTCGAATGATTTGTGGCCGTGTGTTGGCCGTGTGTTATATGAGGATTTCGGTTTTTACTTTCGATATATGTAATATTAAGTCACGTGGACACGAAGCGAGCCGCAAAACGGTATTATTTTGATAAACGATGGCCGTTCTCGTGTTCCGCGACGCAAAAGTATAAAACGAAAATCGGAACGCGTTTTGCCGACACTATTAACGAGTGTAAAAAGTCAAATTGTAATAGTTAAATAATTGACGAACACGGTAGAATATTGTTAAGCGGTACATAAAAAAAAAAAATTCGTGGCCAAATGGTTGTTGTTTCACTTAGATATTATTCGGAACAGAGCTGCCCCGGGATGAGAAATATTTCGGTAAAACGCCGGCTGAGATATTATTACAGCGGAACGGCATAACAACAGTTACAATTATTGCCTAGGCAATACACATGTGCCGTTTTTCTGCCTCTCGGGGGTTTTTTTTATTTGTATTTCCTCAACACTGACTATTATACAATAACCAAAAAAAAAGTGATATTACATTTGTTTTAAATACTGTTAAGGGGAATCAAAAAAAAAAATTGTTTTTGAATATGTTCGAATCGGCGAACAAGTTTTAAACACGAGAACCCGGTTTAAATCATAAATTATTGGTATTCTTAACGAAATTCGTTCAATTGATGATTTTCGAGTGTTCAAGAATTGTGTTACGATCGCATGTGATTTTACTACCTGCTTTATCAAAGTTATTGTTTTAGAACCTAGACAATAAAAATATAGGTAAATTTGCTTTAAAGCATCACGGTAAAATTTAAAAATGCGTTGCATTGGATCGTTGAAAAGTTTCTTGAAAGTACTCACTATAGAATACTGGAATACAAGACTAAAACGCGTACTTCTAACATAATTTTAAATATAATCAAATTAAAACAATCGTTTTCCGATAATATATCGAAATTCTGTAGTTAAATTCGAGTGAAAAACAACACTATTGTAATATCAATTTTTATTACTTTCCGTATAGATAATAATTAAGTCACGTGAACACGACGCGAGCCGAAAAACGTTATTATTCCGATAAACGATGGCCGTTCTCGTGTACCGCGACGCAAAAGTATAAAACGAAAATCGGAACACGTTTTGCCGACACTATTAACGAGTGTAAAAAGTCAAATCGTAATCGTTAAATAATTGACGAACACGGTAGAATATTGTTAAGCGGTACATAAAAAAAAAAAAGTCGTGGCCAAATGGTTGTTGTTTCACTTAGATATTATTCGGAACAGAGCTGCCCCGGGATGAGAAATATTTCGGTAAAACGCCGGCCGGTAATATTACTTACAGCGGAACGGTATAACAAAAAAAAAAAAAAACAGTTACGATTATTGCCTAGGCGTACACACGTGCCTATTTTTCTGCCTATCTCTGGGGTTTTTTTTTTAATTGTATTCTTTGGCCGGTCGAACATATTTTTTTTTTTTCGCCCGCTGTGAATTCATGAACCGCGGTTGTTTTTAAAACGATTTTCAACGTACCTATAACATAAAATATATATTATTTTATAGCGGTCACCAGATAGTAGACAAAATAAATATATATATGTATATATATATTGTATTGCGTATTATTAGTGACGCACAAACACCAGTTTTTCAGGCACACAAATCATCCGTTATTGTGGTATTATTACGCGGGCCGGACCGTGTGTAACCGCGGCGCCGGTTCGTTATTTTTATTAAATTTTTCCGTGCGATCGTTTTAATGTACGGCGCCGCGTCGTTACCGGTCGGACGCGAGATATTTCGGCCGGGACGCCGCTCGCCGCCGGTCGGGCAATCGATTCGTCTTTCTGGATACGTTAGCCTTTAGGGCCCGTGGTTCCGGGACGTACGTTTCGGAATCTCACGGGTCGTCCACCCGTATTTACCGCCGACTCGAACGATATCCGTTCTTTTCTTTTTTTTTTTCACCCCACTATCAAACGAATAATGCCCGCGACTTTTTGGTTTTTCCATTTCGAAAATTGCCCGCCATCCGGAAATACGATATTTTCTCGATTAGAACGCAATTTTTTATAGGTAAACAAATTTACCGTATACGCGTGTTTGTTGGAGTTGGGGGTGGCGGCGAAGATAAACAGGTAATTTGAATCGTGCAATTATCAATTTAATAATAAAATTGAATGTTTTTTTTTTTTTTTTTTATAAAACAGGTTGATATTTAATAAACCGGGCGATTTTTCGTTATAAGAATTAATCGCTCGAAATCAATAGAAATATTCGAATCCTGTGTTAAAAAAAATAAATAAAAATAAAGTAATCAATAAGCGTTCCTATTGAAGAAACTTAAGTTTTATTGCGCGTGCTGGCGCGGCGAGCGTTTTGAAAACGGGGTCGAAATGTGTACGGGGGTAACCCCCGATCGTTCTAAATTGCCTAAGAAAAAAAACAAAAAAAAAAAAATAATAATAATAATAAAAAACACATTTCAATCCAAGTGCTTCCGGGCCAAATACTTTGTGTATCCGTTTAAACAAAGCGGACGCGAGGGACGTATCGACCATATACGGTTCTTGCACGCGTTCGTTATACTCGTTTTTCTAGATTTCCGAAAAAAAAAAAAAAAACGCATAGACTACAACCATTGGTTTTTTTTTTTTTTTTTTTTTATCAACAGTTACAATTTAAATCAATATATTTTTTACTTGTAATCGCATTGATATTGCAGTTTTTAAATACCAGACGGTCGTACATAGTCCGCAGTACCGTAAATCCGGCACGGCCTACTTCTGTGAGCGATTTATCATTTTTTTTTTTTTTTTTGCGACTTCGTCGGTCTCGGATCTTGTGCTATTTAATGCATTTTCGACCTTCGGGGCACGTATATTACACTGCGAACAAGGAGGATGGCCTAGCACTGTGATTTTACACTCGGCTAGAAACACATTCCGACAGACAACACAAGCCACCAGTGCGTACCCGTGACGTTTGTTTCCACGATTTGGGTATTTTTCTCTTTTCTCGCGGATCCGAACCTCAAGAACGTCGAGATAGTGTTGCTGGTGAACGGTTCGAGTTTCGGAAACCCGGTTAACGTACACGATTCCGTGGATGTCGTAAAAAAAAAAAAAAATAATAAACAATCGTCGTCGCCTTGAATTTTGATTTGTTCGTTCGAACTTGGTGTTTAGCTTTCGGGAGAACCTCCCGATGTACGGGTCGACGATTAGTTTCTGGACGATCGTAAATGAAAACCCGAAATCCATCGCATGCCCGTAACTATTTGATGCTCAAGAAGTTTGTGCTGCTCTCCAATAGCCGTTTAATGTCGACGAGATTCTGTTTGTTCGATCGAGAGAATTGTACCAGCAAAAAAAAAAAAAAGAAAATAGAAACAAATAGATTTAATAGAAACGAAGGGTACGGCCACAGACACGGGAGGTACGGCAACGGCGAGCGGAGGCTTCGCGGTACGCGGTTGCTGGTCGTACGTACGGCTCGCGTAGTTCGTCTGTAGTTGCGTCGGTGTGTGTCGTTATTTAATAGCCACCCCGCGGATAGTGCAGTTTCGTATTCGGTACAAGACTAATGAAACGAGCGGCTGAACTTTTGGCTTTTAATTCGATTTTCGTCCGATCGCGGATGTGAAAGGTCCCCCCGCGCGCATACCGGGGTTCGATAAAACTCCGTTCGCTATTATTTAATTTTGCGGACGCGCACGACGACTTCTTTGCCGTGCAACTTTAACTTCGTGAAGCAAGACGCGCATTATTAAGCGAAACGTATTATACGAGAATATTGTTGTACGAGAATAATGCGATAAGTTCGCCGAATCGATTCTACACGGGGCGGCGTTGTCCACAATATCGGTACGTTTGTTTTCGTCTTGTCCGAATAAATGGGACAGACAAGTTGAATCCGAGATGAAAACATCCAAACCGTTTTTCATCAAACGTTTTCGAATCGCAATTGAAAATATTCAAGGAGCTCCGGTAGGCGCCGACGCGTTTTCCGGATTAAAATCACGCCCTTACGGGAGAAATTATTTTTTTTTTTTTTTTGAAAACAGGAAGACAACCTTGTTAAAAATCCAGACGCACCGTATCCGGTACACTTTTAGCACTTGGTTTTTATGATAGGAAACGAAAACATAAAACTATCATTTTGTATTATCTAAATAAAAGTAGCTAATTGCTACTGTGCCTTTATCTGGCGTTGCACAGTGCGGCGTACAAACGAATTGCGCAACACAAGTTGTACGGTATTGTTGGCTGTACTTAAAATCAGTGATAAAAAAAAAAAAAATAGTCCTAAGGTGGTAGATATAAAGTTCGGGGGGGGGGGTTAGTCAATTGATATAAAAGAAATGCAAAACAATACGATGGGGGCCCTCCGAGAGTAACAATGTAGAAATGAAATAATATTTTCCTATAATTTTTTTAAACGTCGGGTACAACGGATATAATCAAAACGGCGTGCGTCTTCATCGTTTTCATCGAGATATTTTTTTTTATTCTTTAATCTCTAAATTTTATCGAGATATTACAAATGTTATATATCTATACAGCACGACCGTATACGAGCGAGGAGCGTTGGAAACCGTATTATAGACGACTCGGCATTCCGTAATTCCTCCGATATTCCGTTACGATATATTTCTCAAAAAGTTGTATAGTACAATATAATAATTTAAAATGAATTGATACTATATAATACTGTATTGTACGAAATCGATTTACACGAAATAATGGTATACGACTGTGTTACGACGACGGTAAAAGAAAAAAAAAATGTCACCGGAAAAATATAACCCCGGATTAAATGGGTAAAAAATGTAATTCGGCCGGGTAAAAAATCGTTGGAAATAAAGTCCTCTTATCTCGTCTGACGGAAACGAATTAAATAATGAAAAAAAAAAAAATAAAAAATAAAAAGCAGCAAACTAATTATTTCAACGGTGGAGAGAACATCAACCCTACCTATATATATATATATATATATATATATAATAAATTATAAGTCTGCTTTGTATTAAATACGGGGACATTTTTTTTATTTTCCAGACTAGAATTGCTCGTTGTATATACATATTACGCACAATCTGTTTTACAGTTATCTGTTGTACGGCGAGAGAAAAAATATATATTAAAAAATACCGGTGCACGACCGATTGATAGCGCACGTCTCGCTCACTGGAGTGTTTTATTTATTTATTTATTATTTTTTTCTTAACACGTTTTCGACTGGAAACTCGAAAATTTCACTTTCATGGAGAATTCCGAACATAGTCGATTTATTGTACTCGCCAATTCCCCTAGTACTTTTCGCAGTAATGAGAGAAATAAAAAAAAAAAAAAAGTGATCAAGACGCAATCGGTTTTGTTTATTTTTTTTTATTATTATTGTTATTTTACGACCCGAAAGGTTTAAGTTGAAAAAAATCAATTACGGTTTACGAATGTACGAATATATAACGTTTAACGCGTATACGCGGAGATGCGGAGAAAAGCGCACCGGAACGGCCGACCCGTAGTAGTCGTCATATCGTATTGTCCTAAAAACCCGGTATTATATTTCTCCCGTCGTAACCATCCGTAATGTATAGAAATCGGATACTTGTGTGTGTTGCCTCTCCGGCGGTGAGTCCGATCGAATTTCCATTAAAAATTATTATTGGGTCTCTACGTTTCCGAATTCGCTCGAATTCTATTCACGGCGGAATAGACAACGCCCGGGTGTAGGGTTTTGTAGCCGCCGTTAAAATTCGATACGATTCTGTCGGCCGAGTCGTCTGCACGTTGCGTATGCTCGCAAGCTCGTACGGGCCCGGGAAAAACATTTTCTCTCGGCCACAGGAGGTGAACGCCGACGGGTTTAGTAGTGGCTTTTGTCGAATTTTTTTTTTATTCTTGTATTTTATTTATTTACGTAAGTATTTGCGTATGGCAATTGTTGAGTTTCCGCCGTTTCTCGTATAATCGTATTTAAATTCTAGTGTTACGCGAAACCCGGGGTACTATGCGGTTCGAGTCCCGGGTACGGTTAACGATATTCCACCGGACGTTTTGTACCGAACGCCCAGTAATATTTTTCTTAAATGTTTTTTTTTTTTTTTTTTTTTTTTTTTTATATTCTTTGTACAGCATCAACTACTAAGGTTATTAGCTTGCAACAAAAATTGGAAGTTAGTACATGATAGGGTATGGTAATACAGGATTCTTAAATTAAATTATACATATCAATTTGTTTTAAAAATATGATTATTTTGTTGGTGTTGTCATGGGTAGGGTTGAGGGCTTCAAAGAGGTTGTCGGGCAATTTTAGACTTTTTCTGGTATCTGTGTGGATACGGCAGTAGATAAGTGTTTTTTGTTTCTTATTGCCGGCCGTATAAAACCAATTATATTTTCTATTCGATTGCGGGCACCGCGGAATATTTATCAGAAACGTATTCCGGAGATTTCTCGTAAACCCGATTTGTTTTAGATATATATATATAAAAAAAAAATAATAATATTAAAAATTCACATCAAAATGTGAAACGATATAATATTCATTGTTATGTGTTTAGACGGTTATTGGAACGCTGTACGCCGGTATATTAAGGTAAACCGCAGTCTGACGCGGTTGCTCGGCGGCACCAATTTCAGCCGGGAATTTACCCCGACTCTCCGGCCGTTTACCGACGTGTCTGTTCAGCAGTAGGAGTCCGACCAATAGTATAAAATACGAGCGGTGAGTACGATAAAATATACAAATCGGTTTGACCGCGACCAGTGCGGAGCCGTAATTCGCGTCCGTTAGTACGGAATTTCCTCTTTAAAAAAAAAAAAAAAAAAAATTGTCAACAGAAAAATAAAAAAACCCAGACGAATAATTCGCACCGTGTGCGGGCAACTGTTCCGGACGAAAAGCGGGGTACATTATACACGGCAATTGGGTTTATATCTGTGCGCGACGATATATTTTTGCAAACAAAAAACGATTCTGAGCAAAGTACGGTTAATCGTTTGTCGACAATCGGTGCTATAGCCGGGGAGACGGGGCACTGGGGGCACGTGTCCCCCCCTATTTTTTATTATTATTTTTTAACGTAAGTTGAGTTATTTTTCGTGCGGGTATATAGACTATTATAAATTAACACTTGTACCAGAAGAAGAAAATTCACGCATTTGTAAGCAAGACGATTAGAATAGTACTATAGTAATAATTATTTGGTGAGTTTTATCATTCTAAACTCTATAGTTCCCTCCCCCCCCCACCGATTTTTCGTCTGGATACGGTACTGTTTGATTACAATACACTTTGTGTGTTTTATACCAAATTTCGTCATGAATTTTAACCTTCAAACGTTTAAACAAACAAAAAAATCACGAATATTCGATATTTTTTTATGGCCATACCAACGAATTACGATAAAAATTTGTATCGAATTTTTGGCGAATTTGTAAGGAACGAAACAAATGTCATTCGCGTACAATCAATGCAAATCTATTAAAAAACTCGAAAATTTCAAACAGCTAATAAATAACTGATAAAACGCTAGAATATTTTGAAAATATTGTACCGCGAGTCTATTCTAAGAACTGGGAAAAAAACGTCAAGATTCAGTGGGCATTTTTCTCCAGATTATAACACAATAAAGAATATTAAGGATACCGCAAGAAAAAAAATAAATAAATGACCTCCTTGACGGACCAACTAGACGAAATTTGCTACCATAAGCTATCTCAGATACTGACGATCGGAGCAAAATTAATGGTCGAAAAGTTGTTGACGGGCATAAACAAATATAATAGTAAGCACACATCGTAGTGAAACCAACACGTTTAGAATAAAAACAAAAAAAATAGTTTTGTTATGTTATACCGTTATTATTTAAAATGTGTAATTCTAATTGAATTTTCAAAAGATTTTTCGAACATATTAAAATTACATTTTTTTTTTTTTCCGAATCCCTCACACATACGTTTTACAGTGTAACTACATGTATAAATAGATAAAATGGCGAAATGCCATCTTTTTGAAATTTTCTTAAGCGTTTTTCAATCCGTGAACATTTAAAATTACCTTTGAGTTTTCCGTGCTTTTATTATCCGTAGGATTAATTATTTAACATCTTTTTTATTATTTTTTTTCTTTCGATTTTAAATTCATATTTTTCAATCTAAAACGATAGTGTATGCCAAATATTACCGCAAAATCCATAAACTTTCGATTTTTTTTTTTTTTTTTTATCGACTTTACAGACAATCAAACTACTATGTCGGGACCGAATTCGTCACGGTTTTTTTTATATATATTATATCGCCAAACCGTTTCGCGCAGCCTTGTGCGTGACAGTTTAATCTCGATAAATCTTTTCTCGATATAAACCGCCTTTTGATCATTCGTGGTCACCCCTAGCTACCTCGCTCGTTTCCGACGTGTGTATTTTCATCGGTGCTGTACAGAAAAAAAAAAAAAATAAGTTTTTATTCGTTTAGTTTTACGTTTATTAAACGGTTACCCCGGCCAGTCGCCTCGTGGGACTCGCACAATTCCTGTGATACAAATCGAATTTTTATTACTAAAAACCATTAAAAAACGTCGTAAAAACTATATTTATATCTGGTTTTTTTTTTTTTTTTTTTTACGTTGTAATCATATATTTCCTATATCGTTTTATTTTAAAATTTCTCTGAATACAACCAATTTGGTATTTTTTTTTTTTAATTTCCCGAAGAAAAAGGTGCGAGCAACTTTTTTATGCAAGGTGATTTCGCTGATAATGGTCGGGCGGCGCTATTTCGTTTGCGGACCATTATCGTTTGAATAATATTAACTCAGTCGAGTTAATTTAGTAGATAAAAAGTTAACGAGCAGGTAAACACGTAAAGTTAATAAGTTTATCAATTGGCCGAGTTGGGTTAAAAGTAAATTTGAAAATCGATTTGATTAGTTCTTCAGTTGAGTTAGAATTTTTCATTTTTTTTTTTTTTTCAAACTTTTATTGTTAGAGTGGGACGACGCAATCGACGAATACATTTCAACTTTAAGCTTTAAATTTTTTTTAAAATGTACTCAAATGCAGTCAACGCCTGATGAATTTTGATTTTCATATCGAATTAATAATAATCGAAATCAATGTATATAATGTAAGCGTAAGATTACTCGAGAACGAGCAATTTGGCTGATTTTTTTTTTTTTTTGTAAGTTGTGTTCGTAATTGTCAGGACAACGTTAGTTTGATAGAAATTAATTGAAAAATCCACCAGAAGTCGGCAATTTTGATGGAATAAAAATGTAAAAATGTCAAGATAGTATAAAAAAACCTTTGTTGATTTACCGTGGAAATCGAATAGTACAAAAAAAAAAACTGCGAGTTTGGTTACCGGTAAATCGGTAATCATCCTCCACAAAATATACAAACAAAAGTAGCGATCAAGCTACATTTAGTTTAGACTCTAAACTTTAGAGTCTCGGATGAAGCAAAGGCATTTCAGTCGGGTCGGTACGTATGTAGACCGGACAATCTACCGACAAATTACAATTGATAAAACAAAGAACCACAGTCAAAGGCCATCCCGGAGTAAAAAAAAAAAAAAAGGGCATCCGTTTTCCCTTGGCAGTAAATATTGTGTAGTATGTTCTGAATAACAGTGAACGTCTTTACTTGAAAATGTTGCTCCGTGCGATTAAAGGTCCGATGTCCTTTGCAAGGAATCGAGAAATAAAATGTTTAAAAAAAAAAAAAACTATCTGCTCGGGTGTACAATCGTACAGTGTCTTAGTGTCTGCGGAGCTGGGGAAACGGTTTTGATTCCTTGAACACCAACGATACCAACCAATCTACGATTCCAGTTTGGACGGCTCCGACTTCCCGTAAAATTATGCTTTTAAATGGTCATAAGTAAGGCGGAGGGCCCAGACATTATACGTTGCAGGTTTAGACATAAACCGTCCAATGATTTTCCACTTGTACGTGGCTCAGTCACGTGTGTCGTGCAAACGAAATCTATTTGTGCCGGTCCCGGAAGTGTTTAACGCCAATTGAACATTAAAATTCGAAAGTTTAATTTAAAATTTAAAAGTAATATGGAATTTAAAAAAAAAAAAAAAACATTTAATCAGATCTAGACAGACGAAAAATGTTTAAAAAAAAAAAAAAAATCACACGGCGTAACAATACCAATACCATTACATCCACGCTTTGTGCACGATGAATTTAAAAAGAAAAAAAGATTTATGTTCAATACTGTGTGTACGCAGAGTCATGCGGGACAGCTAAACGATTCTGGACAACCGTCAAACGTGACCCGAGCGTGGCCATGTTTTATACGGTTGGTGTTTTTTTTTTTTTTTTTTTTTTTTTTTTTTTTTTTTTTTTTTTTTTTAATATGTATAGATTATTAGTAAAATATTAGATCGCGAAGACGCGAAAAAACCGTCGGCCCTCCGGAAGTTGTCGGTTTTTTCCCTTCAAAATCGTTCGAAAATAAATACGTTTTGAATAAACACTGTCGGTTAAATTGCGTACCCGGACGGTTTTGTTTGGACAGTATAAATATTGATATTAATCATTCGCGTACCATTAAAATATACGCGCGTCGGTCGTGATGAAAATAAAACATCGGTCCCGTAGTCCGGCGCTTAACGTTCGAATTTCGGATTTATAGGTTCCGAGTGTATTTTTTTTTTTTTTTTTTTTATCCTACAGTCGCCATTTTTAATATATTATAAATTCGGAATGCAGTTGAAAATAATATATGTCCCGCCCGATTAGATATACGTACGTACATTACCTATGTAAAAAAATAATTATTCGTGTGTATATTTTAGTTTTACGCGCACCACCTTTACCTACCTATAATACCGATTGATTTATACGGACGACAGCCGATAGTCCATCTCGACGGGTAACGTTTGCATTTTTTTTTTTTTTTTTTTGCAAAACCGAACGGTATTTTTAATTAATTATTTTTTTTTTTTTTTTTTTTTTCCAGAAGCATATACATTTATTTGCTATACGTTGCTAATTTTCAATCGAAATTCCTGTTTTGCGTATGTTTCATTTTTCCCGCAATACGTCAAACGAATTTTGCAACTAGTTGAGTTGGCCTAAAAAAATAAATATAAAATAATAGCATGGTTACGAGTTAAAGTTGTAAACTTTGTAAACGAAATCGAGTGAGTTTAGTTTTGTTTGTGTTTAGTGAACAGTGAATTTTTTTGTGAATTTTATTAATATTATTAGTAATTATCGTTAACTACGCATGTAGTACGCACGTACGTTACACATACGTCTAAAACATAGTAATAACATATTGGTTGTCTGTTCACAGTAACTGATATATATTTCTTAGTCCTTATAAAATAATCTTTTTTTTTTCTTTCTATCTAATTTCAAAAAAATAATGATTATTTTAATAATTTTCAAATTAAGAATACAATTTAATAAAACACAACAATTTCAATGAAATTAACTGGTTAAGAGTAAAATCATGAGTTGTGGATTTTAAATAGAAAGTGATTGTAGCTAAAAATGAACTTAGATTTTATAAAAAAAAATAGGAGAATTGAGTTTTACCAAATTTGTGCAGTTTTTTTTTTTTAATACTATTAAGTTTATATTTAAACTTTGGTAAAATTAATTATTTTAATGAACAATTCATATTCTAGTTATAATTTGTATTAGATAATATGGTCACTTTAAATTATTTTTACTGTCTAAAATAGTATATTTGAAAATATACGTAAACGTATTTCGTACTTGAATATTTTAGACTTTTATGGACTTTCTATACCGGGATTCGCGTGGTTATCCGGTATCCCGTAGGCCGTCTTGTTATGTATTAATGAAATACGCGTGTAACGATCCACGTAATTTTCGTGAAAATATTAACGCAAAACACGTAGACAAACAGTGTTTTTTTTTTTATAAAAAAAAAAAAAAAAAAAATCATAAATAACTTACTACGAGCAGCCGCTATTATTGAATTTTTTCGATTAATGTAATATTACATATTACATAACGAAACAGATGATTTATTTATTTATTTTTTTTTTTTTTCGTTGTGTTTTCCCCAGCGCTCGATATTTTTCTACGTCCCCTCGTCGATATAATATTTTAATATAACGATATAAACAGAGCGCACGCGGCGGCGGCGGCGGAAAAGACAAATTCGTTTTGCCGGGCGCGGTGGCGGTGTACACCGATCGTGCCGGGGCGTACGGGACGGTTATGATGAGATGCGGTCGCGGCGTTCATTAAATCGGAATTTTCGACACGCAGTTCTTCACCACCCGGTATTTAATATCGGTTTTTTTACGGCGGTTAAGAGCCGCTGGCGGGACGATGGCCGGACGACGGGATATTCGGTTGTACGTGATATTTACGGGATCGAACAAGAACCGGAAAAAAAAAATAATAATAATAATAATAATTACCCGTACGAAAATGGCGAATTTATCACGTTGATATTACTATTATTATTATTTTTTTTTTTTTACAATATTTTATCGTCGCGACGAATGATATTGCGGCGGCTTGCGAGCAGATGATTGCGTTTTATGATGACGTGCGAGCCCGCACTAATAAACGGAGATTGAAAAATATCGCAACCGAATTATAATAAATTATCGCGATAATTGCGCCGCTCCCGACAATATTTTCGCATACCGAAAAGAACGAACTAATTTCTATGAGCTGTAAACCGATAGGAAAACGTCCGACATTTCGAATAGCTATTAAATCGTCACGATTAGACGATTTAAATAGAAAATAATAAACCAAAAGAGATTTTGGAAATTATACCGCGTCGTGTAGGGGGACGAAAACGGTAACATACATATAATACAGACGGAACTTCGGAATTACAGTGGATTACCCGTTTAAGACGATCTCCGGGAGACCATTTGAAAATGGCGTATTAGGCGGGTAATCAAGTATTTCAAAAACAATCCATATGTGAATTATTGTCGCATTAAAAATCTGCTTTGAAGTCTACATTGAAGACATCATCAAGAAGAGTGTTCTTTAAAAAATATTCGGCAAAATATGTTCACTCCACGCGGCGATATCAGCGGCTATAACAGGCTTCGTCACAAATTTGTCGATATGCAATGCCCATGGCTTTCCTTGAATCGAGCCACCAGATCCAATAAATATATATCGATATTGAACCGTCTAGCAATTCCGTGTGCTTTTTCGATGGCCATGTTGCCGTTCACCGGTATATTTAAACCACGTGCTTGGTGTAACCACTCCAACAAAATGTTTCCTAACTCACGGTTAATGCCGTGTTTCATTTTTTGTATATTGATAAGTCGAAATAAACGACTGCCCGTCGTGCCCTTCCGAAATCTTTGAAAAATCGTGTACAGATAACACGAACGTTCTATACGTTTTATGCCTTGATCTTTTTTTCGTATAGACACAGTTTGTAAATTATTATTATTTTTTATATGTCAAAACATATTTAACCGAACTACGTTTAGAATCATTTTTCGATTGCAATGAATTGTCGTTGCTTACAGATATAAATTAAACTACCCTGTACATCGAAATGTGTATATACATATAACCCGATTTTCCATCTACAACAGTGGCTGATTTTTTTTTTTTTTTTTTTGACATCACTGTCTACTGAATAAATAAAACGTGTTGCTCGAACTCGAACTCGCTGAAATTCTTAAACCCGAAAGTTGAACAGTAGTCTATAGGGAGTTGCAGTCGTTATCGCAGATAGTTCACGGGCTTTTACAAACGAGATTATGGTAAATCTTAGCTCGGACTAATTTGCCAGTTAAGGTTCCATAAGTTTCGCAAAAAGTTTGGTAAAATCTGCGATTTAGGTTTTATTTTTAATAAAAATTTATATCACGACGGCGGAGAAAAAACGGTGAATATTTTATGGCACTTTTATTATACGTACAATTTTATTTATTTATTTTTTTCCCTTTAAATATCGTTTAAATTCACTTTATGCGTACCATTATTATTATTATTATACCCTTTCCTTCAGAGTATCTCATTTATATTTTTAATCTCGAGTTTTAATTTTAGTACCTACCTATATTATTATTATGTAATAATAATAATAAACGTACTTATTATTATTTATGTTTGTCCGCGATAAAACCTTTGCGAATACCCTATAATTATTTAAAAAAAAAACTTATAAAAACAATACTATCGAAACGGTAGACATGTCGCCAAACGTGAAATTCCATATTCGACTAAAGTCGTCGATAAACGGGTCGGAGCGTTTACGATCGGTACGTATGCAAGACAAATTGACAATTCGACTGCACTCCCGGACGACCCCCCGGACGACAGTTTACACCGTATAACAAATACGGTAACAAGCCCAGAAGTCTAATAAACCGACTGCGACTACTCTTCGTCTCCGTTGATATACCGCCACGGTGTACTGGTTAGCTTGGCACACGTACAATGAACGAATATTCCGCCGAGGTCGACGAAGGTGAAGGCGTTGAAAGTAGTGTACACGGGTATTCGATGAAAACAGTGAAACTTTATTAGATTCGCAAAACTAGAAACGTTAGAGTCTAGAGGTTTGAGGGTTTGAACATAGTCTGACTGACGTTAGGCTAGAGCTACGCCGATAACTAGAACTGGAGTGCTAGATTGATTTTACATGTGCCGAAAACGACGGCGGTTACTATCCGGGTCGCTGCCGAACATGATGAGGACGATCACTGCAGGGGGTTGATCTTAAGGACCTCAAAATCGCGGTCTTGAACGCTCGCGCGAGTCGTGCGGGCGGGACCGCTCTCGCGGCGTGCAAGGACGAGGATGCCGCGATTCTGGCGGACAAGTTGCGGGCGGTGGTCGGCGTCGACGGCAAAGTTAACAGGCTCACGACAACGGCCTCCGTCCTGCTCCTCGACGTGCCGCAATGGATCGCGGCCAAGGACGTCCAGGACGCACTGGTAGCGGCGAGCACGGTGTCCGCGGCGGCAACCCCACCGCCCGGCCACCGTACGGCCCACACTGGGAGCTCGGAGCGGCAAAGCTGTTGCCGGCTTCGTACTCCCGGCGGCGGGCGCGGTAAAGCCGTGGTGAAGCCGGCCGACTACTGGTCGGATGGACCCGCTGCCGAGTCAAGGTGCTCGGTATAAGGCCTCCGATCTGTGCGATCCGTGCCAGGACCGAGTGTAAAAACGCGGCACGGCAACGACGTTGCTACCGATGTAACCGTGAGGGACACCTCGCCGCAAACTGCGGGCACGTCAGCAAGAGGAAGCGGCCGCCTCCAAAAAATGAATGAACGGGATTTTATACAAATGTGTAATTAATTATAAATTGTTGTTACATTATTAATAAATTATGGCGATCCGCTTCTCGGCGCAATGCCTTACGGCGATTCCGTAACCTTACCTAACCTACACGGGTATTAGATGAAAACAGTAATACTTTATTAGATTCACAAAACTAGAAACGTTAGAGTCCAGAGGTTCGGCCGCAAGGGTGTGGACATAGTCTGACTGACGTTAGGCTAGAGCTACGCCGATAACTAGAACTTGGGTTCTAGACTGATGGTTACTGTTTAGGTAGGTAGGTACCTGTACCTGTTACTGTTTTTTTTTACTGTTTCTGTTTACCACTGTTTTACATGGTAAACAGAACTTTTTTATATATATATATATATACAGTGTGTTTACAAAAGGACGCTCTTTTTGAATTGGCCGTCATTTTTTTGTGGTTCTGTTGGTGACACTGTTGTTATGATATCTGTTATCTAGTATCACTCCGGTTTATTCTTCCCGGCTTAGTTTTTTTTTTGATCGATCACCACGGAACAGCTAACCGTGAAAATCCGTGTTTTAGTCGGTGAAAACATTTTACGGAAGCGGCGAATGTTATGCGGAGACACCTACGACGGTCTCCGTACGCAACTCGGGCGGAATGCGGCTCCTGCGGTTTCGACAATTCGTCGGCTTATGCAGAAGTTTGAAAGAACAGGTTCAACAGGTAACATTAAAAGTCCGGGCCGCCCTCGTTCACAGGAGCTGGGGTTACGAGTCGGTACTGTACTCGGAATATCCTTGTGAATGATCTGAAGACGCACGCGTATAAGATTCGACTTACCTAAACCGGAGGTTCTCCTGGTTCCAACGACGTCATTATTTTTTTTGTGTTTTTCGATTAAATTAAAATGTTATTTTGGCATTTTTAAAAAGAACGTCCACATGTAAACACCCATCAGTATATGTATATACTAATCCTATACCGACGTGTCTGCTGAAGGTCGACAACGAGGAACAGGAAAATGACACAGTAATAAAGACGAAGCGTAACATTCGCGTATCGGGCGCGTGTGATGTCCGTAGTTGCGCACGGTGCGTATGAATAACCCGGATGGGTTTACTGCAACGGGCGACGGTCCGGGTATTTAGACGAATTCGCCGGTATCTGCACAGATGAAAATTGCATTTGCGTACGTACCCTACCCTACCCTATTCCCTCCGATAGTATTTACACGAAACGTTCGTGGCGAGCACGTCAAACGTACGAGTTCGAATAGAATTTACCGCCGTTAATTAAACCCGGTGTGCTTAATAAATACGGCCAATACGCGGCAGTCGACAGTATACGGCGCAGAAGTCTCCGCGCGCTTTGCACGGGTTCCGGGGCGTTCGAGTCGATACCGCGCCGCGAGCAAAACACATGCAATAAAATGTAAAAAAAAAATTAATAATAATAATAATACGAAATGTTGTAATATTACGCGGTCGACGAAATGCGATATTTTGTATATATTTTTACCATTCGCAGTTTTGTATAGATTTTTAACTCTTAACTGGTATCCTTATTTGTATTCACGTAACTGGTATTATCGGGTCAAAAATGACCCGAAATTTAAACTACTTATAAGTTATTCAATGTTTTCTTTTTCTTTGTTTTTTTTTTCATTATATTCTATGAACTGAAATGAATATTTTTAACTAAAAACACAATTTTTTTTTTCAAATATAAGTGTTTTATACAAATTTATTTTAATCTTGCAAATTTACATGATTATTTATAAATGTTTGAATAAATTATTGAAAAAAAATATATTTACATTCAAATTTGAATTACCCATTGGTTTTTAGTTAAGTTTAGATACAATAACAACAAAATAAAATAAAATTTAGAACTTAAAATATTTATTTCTAAAAAATTACAAACACTTATTGTACCTCTCTGGACGTTTTTTTATCTAACCAACTACAAACAAATTTAAAAGCTTCGGTATTAGTTTATTATTTAAGACTTGAATTTTTTGTATGAAATATATTTTAAATGTTACTCAAATATTAAACACTTAATTTAGTTAATTAATGAAATTCAAATAAAAATAAAAATATATTTGTGAAAGTTCCTTACATTATAAAATAAAAATAAATAAAAATGTTTAGTTACTCTGTATCCATACAATTAACACATTTCTATACTTGAACGCCGTGTGTTTTACAAACCGTTTTTTTGCATACAGAACAAATATTTGAATATTTCGTATCTTTAGAACTTGGACACACGTAACACCTTCGTCGTTTGTTTGGGTTAATACCTACGTAACTGGTATCATCGGGTCTATTATGACCCGAAACCGCTATAAATAGCTTTTTTTTAACGAAACACGTAATAATTGTTTATAACGAAAGACGTAATATGTTGTTTGAAATATTGTGTTAAAATACAATGCATTCTACAGCGAAAAAAAGAGCGATATATTGTAGAAAACTTAAAAACAAAATGTCATGGGTCTTTTTTGACCCGACGATACCAGTTAAGGGTTAAATATCTATAGACGACCGTTGCCCGATTAATAATTATCCAGATAAAGACGAATCTAGATTAATCTAGACCGGTGGTCTTTGACCTTTTTTGACTGGCGACCCGGGGTTTTTTTTTTTTCTTTTACTATACATTTTTCGCCACCGCGTGTTAGCTATAGTAGCCGTGAATATTAAAAAAAAATAATAATAATAAAACAATAAGCTAAAACCGCCTAATGCCTTATAATATATCATTATAGAAGTATTATTATAACTAAACAAATACAAATTAAAATCTTTTTAGATATTATTTAATTATTATTATTGGAACAATAAAAAACGAAAAAAATTAGCCAAATCGGTCGAGCCGTTCTCAAGTGATGATTTTACATATAGATTAAAAAATAAGATCGCTTTTTCCGATCAGAAATAAAAAATACATTTTTAAACAAGAATTTAATAAAAAAAAATGTAAGAATAACGAAAAGATAAATTTCTAGGGTTTGGAATTAATTAACTCGCCTGTGATTCTGAACCACAATTTCTAATTTTCCTTTGGAATAATATAGTTTTACTACGTCTTGCCACTCAAACATACTTAGTGGTACTACATAGAGTTATATAAACAGATTTACCTATAAAGTATATAATTTTGGTTTTTGTTTCTGAGACTTCTTATACTTATAGTTTTAATGTATATTCCAGGACATTATGAGGAGAGAAAAAAAAAACACCCGAATCCATCAAACGGAATCTACATATTATTAAAAACGGATATTTTTATTGGTTTTGTGCTAAACGATTATTAAACGTTAAAATACTTGATCGACCAACAACCTATATTTCTAACGTTTTAATGACAACATCCAAATTAATAATTTTCCAGATATAATATATATATATATGAAGTTATGGCGTCCATTGTAGGGGAGGGAAGGACGGTCATGTACCCCCTTCTGAAAACTAATGAAACATGTTAGTATCCAGGTTTTGCGACTAAAGTTTGTATAATTGTATTACGAACACTGTACATTGTTAATTGTTTCATGTTTGTGATTTTCTCAGTGTATGGTATTTAACTTTATAGCGATTATGATCGCTAAAACCGGTAAAAAAAAAAAAAAAAAAAAAACAACAACATCAAGATAATTGTATATATTGCGTGTCTGTTGTAATATAGTTTCATTTTGTCCGTCCCCTGAAAATTACCCTATGCGTACGCCTTTGTATACTCTCGGAATCTAAAAACAAAAATAAACCGGCCCGAATAATCGTTAAAATAAAAAAAAAAAAAAAAAAACGTACGCGCGGTAAGTTAAAACTACAGTATACGCGTATAAACGTATAAAAATATCGCAAATTATCCGTAACGTAATTGTTAAGTTGATGCCGGTTTAAGTGTTTTGATTAAAAATTATCATAAACTTTATGTCCCGACTCCGCTGTGCGTATCAAGTTACGCGATATTTAATATCCTCCTCCTCCTCCTCCTCCTCCGGTCCTCCGAGCACCGTAACTTCCTCTTCTACAAAACACTTAACCTTAAACAAATTATATCGTCTATATATGTTAAGTTTATTATAAGACCCCGAAACAACAGGCGCCGTAAATCCCAATTATTAGTTATACGAGCGCGGAATCTGGTACGAAAACCCAGTAAACGCGTTACATCCCCTTGCGGTACGTTCAAATTTAATATTATAACATAATATCCGATTTTATTAGATAACGAAAAACACTGAAAATCAGGCGCCGCGACCGCAGGGACGAAATCCCACCTGGGACAAGATCGAAATTCAAAGACCCCTCCCCCCCCCATCGCCAAGTAAATCCATTCGATTGAATTGTTTCAATATACGCGTATAGTATTTCCATTCGAGTTCGGCACATAAACCGCTAAAAATATAATAATAATCCGCGTGTCGCTAAGAGCCTAAATACGAGTAGTAGTTCTAATTTTTACACTTACTCTAGTATTTGTTAGTAATAAATATTATTTTACTTTGGTATGCGCTTGTGACCAACTGCTCATTTTCGGCATAATCGGATTTATTTTCCTTTGGAATATGAATACAAATTTATATTTAATTTACTCATACGGTACGCAACGCGAACGATACTTTGTCTGGTTATACGGACAGAGATACATGAGTAAAATTTCAATTAAAACGAGGCAGCGAACAACGATTTTACACAATATTTAATGGTTAATAACAATTATTATATTTAATGATATATATGAATATATTTTTTTTATTATTGAAATTATTACGTTCTAGAATTTAATTTCTATTTTTTTTTTTTTTTCGGTTAATGTTGTATTTCTTTAGTCGAGTTAAGAAAACAACGAAACCGCCCTCTTTGGCTAATTTTCAACTTCCCGGGGGCAAGTGATGTGAGGCTGAGTAGTTGTGACCAAATTTAACCGAAATTACTTTCTCACAACAATGAACAAAAATTTTGGGTGGGGGGAGACAAAATTAATAAAATATCAATATACCTTTCTTTCTTTTATAAATAAAAAGCGCCTATAAATATATATATATATATATATATATATATATATATATATTTATATGTATAAAAAAAAAAGTTGACGTTTATTCTAGGACACCCTCTTATTTTTTTTTTAGATATTTTTAATAGTAACATTTTCCAAATCTTCGATTTTCTATTGGAAGTTAGTGCTCAAAACACTTCCAAAAAAATTTTTCTGGATTTTGTCGTTTTTTTTTCATATTATATGGGAAAACAATAACTGATTTAAATGATTTTTCGATTCTGTACTGAGCGATAAGTCTTCTGGTTTTTACAATGGTGTTTATTTACTTCTTTTGTTTTTCTGTAAGCAGTTTTTCTACCAGAAGATTTCATCCGATCTTTACATTCTCTCATTATTTCTGGTAGCAAATGTTGTCTAGTTGGTACTTTAATGAGGTTCATTTTTCCTATATACTTATTAGTTTTATAACGCGAAAGAAAAACTATCAAAAAATGATGATAAAACGGCAAAAACACGATTTCGTCCAACTCGAGTATTATTATTTCTATGTTATTCATGTTGATTTCTGAGTTACCATGGCAACAATGAAAAACACGACTAATACAACTTCGCTCAGAATCGTTCTTCGTTTTAAATTTACCGTTGCCCACAAATATAAATTAAATTAAATTCCCATATATATACTACTTTTCCCATTTCTCACCTACAACAGTGACAGTTTTTATTCATTTAATTACAATCAAAGCACATTTTTCAATGCTCAATAAATCGGTTAAGTAAACATTGAAAACAAATTATGAAATTTCACTAGAAAATATTGTTAGAATGGTATTTTTCTTTTTAATTTCAGTTGCAACTTTTAAACAAGAATGGTAAGTTTATTAACTTGGCGTGTTTAGGTACGGAAGAGGTAATTATATCGATAGAATAACAGATCGCGTCGGACGACGAATTATGAATACTGATGATTATAATATCTGTATTGCACTATTGCAAATTGTGTGATAACTAAGTAAATAATTTAACCAAAATCTAATTTTTTTTTTTTTTTACGAATATAAGAACTCACGTTATAAGAAATTTCCGTTCAAATAGCTGGTACTTTTCGGGTCTCTTTTTCGCCTTCGTTGAATAGTAATTCATGATACGAGAAAGAAAGATGGATTATGTCTAAGTGTGACTGACGTGGGACCCATTAACCGTAATATTTACGAAATCAAATAAAAAATAAAACAAATTGTATAATCGTTAATTAATTTATGGATGCTTGAGCACCGTCTACTTATAAGAGAAAGCTGAAATTTTACTATGATAATACAACAGGTAGGTCTAAAAAAGAACTGAGAGGATCCCGGGACGTAAATGAAAAAAAAAAAATTGTTTGAACCTCCTAATGTATATACATACGAAGGTGGGCTGATACGTTATGCCTCTTATCTCATAAATATTTTTAAATTCCCTATAAGAATGTCGTTTGTGGAGCATTTAATAGCTAATGTTATAAGTTCAGTGTGTGCTAAGTCACGATAGTGTAACGTTTTTAGTTTATTCGTATGTTATTTTTAAAAACGATCTCTCTAGAAGCGCGGTATATACGCAGCGTGCTGTAATTGAATTTCTCGTCGCAAAAAATGTTAAACCTGTCGATATCCATAGACGGTCGCTCTCGGTCTATGGTAACGACACTCTAGATATCAATTCTGTTCGTTAAAAAAGAATAAAACGTTTCCGACGAAAATGTCTATCGAGTTCTGCTTCAAAGGCTCATTGTAGCCGTACCACCTTGCGAGCAATTGAAATGCTGGGATTTCAAAACAATCCGCATCCGCTCTACGGTCTGGATTTAGCACCGAGTGATTTTTATTTTTTTTTTTTTTTTGTCTGTTTCCCAAATTTTTAAAGATTATGTTCAAGGTACAAAGTACAATTCTAATGAGAAAATTAGAACTCAAGTCGAACGGTGGTTTGCTGTTCATGATGAACGATTTTAATTGGACGGCATTACCAAACTTGTTATGCGTTGGCAGTAACGCATTGACTCGGAATGGAGTTATGGTTTTAAAATAACAATACGTGAATAAATGTAATTTAATTTACTACACGTGTGTTTTCAATTCATTAATTCGCCGGTTCACTAGTTTTCGAGTTACATACAAATAGACGTTACTTATCAGCCCATTATCGTGTATATATTTATATACGTCAGTGGTTGCCAACCTTTTTGACACTACGGGGGTCGGCTTAGAGAATTTTCGACACGTCACGAACCACCTCAATTTTCAACCGCAACGGACCTTATTTATCTTATGAACAAGTATCATTTATTTTCATACATTTTAGATTATGAGAAAAAAACAAATTAAAAAAAAAAACAATGAAATTCCTTATAGGGCAGGCTCATAATAATGTTTGTAATTGATCAATTTTAAGTAAAAGTTTTATATTTATTAACAATTTAACGCAAATTACTATTATAGAAAAAAACGTACGTCATAAAATTGATATTTAATAAATTGTAAATTACAAACTATATACATAGTTTAATGTGATTTTTGGGCTTGCGATACCTTTACTGACAAACGTATTCTTGGCGGAATACTGTTCGAAGCTGCACGTATGTCTTTCGCGGCGACCGACCGATTTCTTTGTTAATTTTTAATGTTAGAGCATTTCGGTAAATCGTTGTTCGCATAAAATAAGCTGTCGGAAACATGACACGCACAGTCTGTTGTTATCTACCGATAATCTAATCTTGCTGTGCAAACAGGATTAGATTATCGGTTGAAATAATAACGCAAGTGCACATTATGCAACGTTAATGTACAAACAAACGACATGCAGTTGTATACACGATTATCTCGGTATTCGTGTCACGCCCCGGACGAAAAAAATTTAATTTTTTTTTTTTTAATTTTGTCGGTACAGCTCGCGGCCCACAGGTTGGAAACCTCGGATACACGGTTAATTTACACCAATCGAACGATCGCGCAAGAGATTTTTTTTTATTATTTTTTCACTTTTACTACACACCGTGCACATAACGATTGTCAACCGCGCCCGTCGCAATACCGAATGCGCGTCGCGATTGATAAGACCCGAGAGGTATCGGCCGCCGATGGCCGGAGGGTGGCTGGCTAAGACGGTTGTACCGAAGACTTTTGGTGTACGGCGGCGCGGCCGTTCCCTAGCGAATCCTCTTGCCCGTGTAAATACAGCCGGTGGGCGACCGTTACACCGGCTGCCCCTGTAGGCGTCGTGTTTACCCCGGACGACGGTCTAAGTCCTAAATAACCTAAATGTCATCGTCACGCGGCAGCCGAATAGATTTATCTAGTAGATACGGATATATATATATATATATATATATATATATATATATATTATAATATTATTATTATTATTATCGTTATCGTTATCTAATGACAAGAGGTTTTGGGTCCGGTAAACCGCTCGCGTGCGCGAGTTGGCATTCAAAAGTCGACGGGTACCGTCTTCGAGCGGAATTATCACTGTTTAGTGACGTGTGCGACGTTGTGCCCTGTACAAATGCTTTTACGCCCCGACAAATTCTAAATAAATCGATTGTTTTTAATGGTATTTTTTTTTTTTTTTATATCATATTAAAATTCCACTTATTGTTTTATTCTGGAAAAAAAAATATTATTTCCGTACATTTTTGTCAATAGATTTAGATCGTGTATTCGTTTTAACCTGTACGTTCTGCACTGTTACACTGACCGACGGGAGCTTGCCTTGGATTTTCAAGTAAAACTGACATTACTGTTGTCCGATAACGTAATACCAGTGTCCACTTAATAGTTTGTCGTATGTGAAAATCGCGTTACCGTGTAAAAATCTTAAAATAAAATTTCAAATTCAAATGTCGAATCAAGCAAATCCAAAAACGCCCTCTTTAAATGCTCCAAAAATGTATGAAAATGACTTAAAAACTTATCATTTTCAAACAAATGCAAAATAAACGTTCGTATTCACATTCAAACGCATTTGTAACTATTGTGAGCATCGCACAGAGCAAGCTTTGGAAAAAATCATCATCGAAATCCCAGCCCTAATTATCAATCAATATCGAAGGCTCTCAAGCTTGATTGTTCCGTAGACAGCTCGCCGATTTTTCTATTTTTCGTACAAGCCCTTGTATTGACATATTTTACATATTCATAGGCTTCAAACGTGTTTCTAATACCTATTCGCTTGGATAGGGTCGACGTTCATACATTAATTAATTTTTTTATTAGTATAAAAAGAAAATAACGTTCTAACATAAAATAAATAAACGAAAAATCGATAATTTTATTCGGAGTTGACGCTTTGATTGCAAATTTTCAATAATTTATTTCAAATTAACCAGGTTAGATAAAACAGTTTAATTATTAAACTATTGTGGACCCCAATTTACGTCCCATGAACTACTCTCCCCATTCTCCCCCTGACATGGCTCTTTTGCTAGTCAAAATCCACCCTTGGGGGGGATCGATAAAAACCACTTTGAGAAACTCTGGACCATACAATAATCAAGTCATACGAGGTATACAATTTCCTGACTGTTTATACAAATTTTAAAAAACATACTGCTCATACTGCTCATGTAGTGTTTACATGGGTGGGCCACAATTGTAGGTTGAAAGATGGGAAGGTAGGATAAAGAGGGGAATCCGTACGCGACGATTAAACATCGCTAACGAAAATCGATTTTGTGTAAAGTTAAAAGTTAATCGTGTTTTGAAACTTACATTTTGAACGTTTAAAAAAAAAACTCAACTTTTTTTTCTTCGCAAATAAGTACGACTCACAGTGTACCTTGAGTCAAATTGTCGAGTATTTTTGAACAGCCGTAGAATTTTATCTAAATAAAACCTGGCAAAAACTAAACAAATGTATAACTAAAAAATTATTCAGTGAAAATTTCAAGTTTATACGATTATTTTTAACTGAATATCGACAGAAATACCTAAATAGCGCAATATTGCGTAAATATTCCGGTTTCCACATTATGTAGGAAGCTACAATCGAAATAAAAATAATAACCTCCTCAATGTACCGATTAAACCCGAAATGCTACAAAAAAAGCTCTCTTGTCAGAATTTAAAAATCGTGACATGTTATACTCGACGTTATTTTTCGACCAGTAAAAGAACTTGCACACATTTTATCGAATTTTCGAGTATTTTTACGCATTGCAAAATCCGAAAAAACCGCTAATACTTTAAATAACTATGAATAACTTAAGAGTAAAATTATTTTGTAAAAAATACCTCGTTTAAAATACACCGATAAAAATACGTTTTATTTTTTGTGAAAATTGCAAGTTTCTTCGATTTCTTTCTCACCGAATTACAAAAAAAAAAAAAAACCCCGATATTGACAAATAAAATCTAGTAAATGTTCCCATTTTTTTTTTTTTTTTTTTTTTTTGTCGACGTATATTCGATTGTTGTCCCTCATCATTGGGAAAAGTATAACGATTTTTTCGAAAAATAACACGTCCGGAGCACCGACTAGATTTTAAAACGCTACAAGAAAGTGTCCGGCGTAGTCTTTGAACCGGAAGACGATATGAAAAAATAATAAAAAATACTGCATATCATAATAGTAAAATCAGTATATTGATACACTCGGAATTCAAAAATTTTCTTATTTTTTTTTTTGACTGCAGCAGTATCTGTAGAGTACTCTATTCTTTCCGTTAAATCACCGCGTGTACGTAAAAACGATGTCGTTAAGACGGTAATTAAAAATATTTAAAAAAAAACAGCGACTGTCGATTAATAAAACAATTCGAATAGCGGGCGGGTGGATATAATTTAAGTCTACCCACGGAGTCGTCGTATACATCTAAATAATATACGAAGTGTACATTATTGTACGCGAGTAGGCGAATAGAAAAAAAAATCCTAATAAAAAATACGATCCCACTCGAAGCGTACGCACATTATTATACTATAACAGCAGTATTCGAGACTTGCCCCGGTCACTAGGAATATAAACACATACGCAGGCGGAAAGGATAACGGCGGTTTTTTTTTTTTTTTTTTTTTTATGCTCTTGCGGATTCCGGATTATTTGAATCGGCGCGAGTGCGGCTTATACGTGTGTACGCGCTTTTTTTTTTTACGGGGCCGTGCGTTTCGTGTAAATACGCGTAAAACAAAACAAAAAAAATAACCCGGAAAAATATAAACGAAAAAAATAAAGACGAAAAAACCAAGACGCGTACGGGAAAATCGTCGGTAAAATATCCGTAAGCGCGGTTAATAGAAATACGATAGAATTGAAAATCGTCCGTAATATGTACGTATATGGTTTGACCGCGAATGTACGTGAAAAGCTGAGGATACTGTATAAAAAAAAAAAATAAATATATATTATTAATTAAACATGCACGGGGGCAATCTTTAAAAGAAAAAAAAAAATAAATATTACGTCTAGAGGACCCGAGAAAAGTTGGGCTCACGACTGGTCGCTATTGTTGTCATTTTTTTCTTCTTCTTCTCGTGGTGTTATTCGAAGTTCACGTTTAAATTTCAACTGAATATGATCGATATTTTTTTACGTATATCTTCTGTAGATAATAAAAATAAATTGCCGCGTGTGTGTAAGATCACCACTTGGAGAACGGGTCGATCGATTTGGCTATTTTTTTTTTTTTTTTTTTTGTTGTTGTTGTGTTCGAAATTGTCAAGACATTTGTATGTATAAAAGAAAATCATTGAAAAAAAATCCACCGGGAAAGCCGGTTAGTTTTTTAAAATGTCTCCCTTTCGGGAACGACATAAGATCATTAATACGCTGCTAGGGAAACTATAGTTACCAAAAAAAAAAAAAAAAACGTTGTATTTTTTATACCGATCGGCGTACGCGCAACACAATTCAAGTTGATCAGATGATGATCGTCGAGTCGACGAAACGGACGAAGAGCGTAGACCCGGCAATGTTTTTCTATTCTTAGATAGTATTGTTACTAGATCGTTATGTATTATTTTCCTGCCACTATTGACAAAAAAAAAGTAATAAAAATAGGTGGAAAGTGGTTTGGCAGACTAAAAGTGTGTTCTATTTTGTCATTTCAACCGCTAATCAACACAAATAATTTAAGTCACAGTTGAATTATGTCAGAGTTTCATGTAAAACGATTATTTTTTTTTTCTACTGTGACAATCGTTTCGTTTATTGCAACGCTTTATGGTATACGACATTTTTTTTTGTTCTGTTGTCTGGCGCGCAAACAAACAAAACTGATGGATTTACGTGTATTCACTTGTTACCGTAGATGCCCGCACTGCACCGGGGATTGCACTACAATAATGAATAACAGTTTTTTTTTATTTCATCCGTGTTACCGGGGTAACCAATAAATCAACAAAAATTATTAGATTTTTGTACTAAAAAATATCTAAAAACCGAATTTTAGAGGATAGTACGGGGGTGTATTTCAATAGCTAAAATTTTTCTCCGGAATATTTTGGTGGTCAGCACGCCGTGCGGGACAGCTGGTTTTATGATAAAATTATAATAATTATAGAATTTTAAAACGTAAATATAATATCGTATAATACAAAAAAAGAGTCAAGTATATTTAAGTTATACTCACGCATAATATTTCGAAAATAAATTTAATGTTTCGTTTATGTCACACTTACAAAATATTCCAGTGACGTCGAGTGTGTTAGGTCGGGTCGTGGTTAAATTACAATATTATTTACCGCACAGCTAAAAAAAAAAAAAAAAAAAGTACTAACGCGAAACCCGTTGAGTACGGTTTTTTTTTTTTTTTTTTTAATTTCCCAATATTACGTCTGACTGAATTCAAATTATCGAAATGTTTTTTGCGCACGGTATACACGTGTACGTGTATTATAGTTTTCACGGCCGTACGTAACTTACACGGGAGAACCGAAGCAAAACGGTTGAGGGAATTGGAGGAGAAGTGAAATTTAGTATATTAAATTTCCCGCGCGGAATTTTCGGTCGAGCCCACGAACGTTCGGTACGATAATACCGTCGCAACCTATTGAATATTTAAAAACGTAATTGTGTTTCGGTTATTTCGCCGGTACCGTTGTAGTCGTGTTGCCGGCGTTTTATAAAATCTATTCGCCAATGCAGGAACCGCCCGGGTTATTTACGTTGTCGGGAAATTTTTTTTTTCATTTTAAATAATACTAAAATCCCACAATTTTTGGCTTATCAAATGTTCGTTTCCGGTCGAACCATTTTCGCGGACGTTCTGCGGGTCAGGTGTTCGTAATCGTATCGAATTTCAAATCATAAAACGAAACCAGAAACCATAAACCCAGAAACCCAGAAAATTATAATTATATTCAGTTATTATATCAATTTATGAAATACCAATTGTTACAAGTAATCCATCGCGGTTACAAATAAGTTGCGAATTGAATGGAATATTTTACGTGGGTCAAGGTAATGAATTGTATTGTTAAAACAAATTTAACGAAGTCTTTCTCGTTCTTTTTACACTGCACTCTTCTAAACGGACAATTATTCGTCATTTTTAATACTAAAATTAATTTAAATATTACTTAAATAGTTCGATATAATAATATTTTTATCGATTTATTGTATATTGTAGAACCGACAAAAAGCGCAGCTAAATAATCAAATATTGTGTTTATTAGATTAAGTTTAATATAGTCATAATTATTTGTTTTTCACAAAATCATTTAAAAAATTTTTAAAAAAAACATCAAATACTTAACTTTTTTTTGCACACTTTCATTTTACTTGTAATTGTTCCTTAAAACTTATGATTTTCATTTCATTTTCCGTTTGTCATTCTAAAAACTTACTCTCTTTTTAGTCTTCTCTCGTCTCTTTTAGTACGCAGTGTTCTCTCTTGAAAATACAATTTTTTTTTTTTTTAATTCTCTCTTTACCGTTTGGTATAAAATTGTATTCTTAAATTGTCTTATTTTACTCGTCGCCAACTCTCGTTTTCCATCAAACTTGAAATAACTAACAATCGACCGAAGCGAAGAAACAATCCGCTTTATAGTTACAAGTCCATCAATATTTAACGTGGTCTGGGACAGACAGATATCAGGATCGTAATGGAGTAACTTTAATCGTTCGACATAATATAATTAAATCAGCACTAACAATTGCAGGCGTCTCGTAGCTACCCGAAATCTCCTTGGTAGGTGTTTGCAGATAACTGCCGTGTACTACAATTTGCTAAACCAAACCGACTTAGCTGCCGTCGCCATCGCCATTCCGTCGTCCCCAATACACTTGAATGTATCAAGTTATGATAATAAACTCGAACATTTCAAATGCCAAGCTATTCAAACGGCAAAACGTAATGGAAATCGTATCGCGTTTAATATAGGTATTCGGTGAAAATTTCAGGTCTCTAAGAATAATTTCAAATTTAATTAAAAAAAAAAAAAATGATTCCGTTTTCGCCATTATTGAGATGACTACAAAAAAAAAAAAAACAAAATGTTAAATACTCTAAACACCTACAATAATAGATCCAAAACGTTATACGATACTGTTCCTATATATTTATCGTATGAGCGAAATTTCTGGTCGAAAAATTATTCAAAGACGGGAAAAATAGCACACATCGCAGCAAAACTAATACATATAAAATCGCCGGTAAATACTTGAGAAAAAAAAAACGCGCATATTTAAAAATTTTTAATCAGACGCGTCTGGTGACGAGCGAATTCGTTTCGTGTAATAATTTGTACACACACTTTACTGATAAATTGTGGGGAAACGTGAAAAAGAAAACATTTCTGATTATCGAACGCCATTAGACGTATTCCAAT
This sequence comes from Tuberolachnus salignus, assembly GCA_956483605.1. Lineage (NCBI taxonomy): Eukaryota > Metazoa > Arthropoda > Insecta > Hemiptera > Aphididae > Tuberolachnus > Tuberolachnus salignus. Next base: position 16,591,040 of record OY101429.1, read on the forward strand.
AATAACAGTTATATATTTATATTACTTTATGTAGGTAACATACTTTTGAACAAAGAGGAACAAAAAAAATAAAATCTTTCTAGCATTCACTTCCTTATGGGGTCGTTGTTATTATTTCGTATATTCGTTTAACGAGCGAAACAAAATACATTTCAATATGAGCTTTACAAAAGTTAAAGAAAAAAAATTCAAACAGAATAGTGAAAATTATTAGTGAAAATATTTCTAAACGTATATTTGTATTTATATATATATATATCGTATTAAATTAAATATTTCGGTATTATATTTTTAAGGCAGAAAATAAATCGCGTTCGACCGAAGTCCTCGGTGTACCGGTAAAACCCTATAAAAAAAAAAAAGTAAGCATCGCTGACCGCTGAAAGTTATAAAGACATTTTAATAGTTTTTTCTTTCTTTCTTTCTTTCTTTCTTTCTTTTTTTTTAATTCGATTCGAAAACTCCAAAGTATACGCGGCGGATAATATTGCGAGCGATTTATTATTACAGACGAGTTATTATCAATATATACAGAGAGCCAGGGGCTCTAGGGTAGTGTGACGACGAGGAGAGGGGTGGTAATAATAGTGGACCCGGGTATAGGTACCGCTTTAAACTTTTAGATGGTATTTCTCGTCGAAAGAAAACTTAGACCTCGTTTTAGAGCCCGCGAGATTAGTATCTTTAATACGTCTGCAGACGAGAAGGTCACCCCGTCAGAACTAATCGAGTGTCCTGATAGGTTTGGCCAGAGAAAATATATACCCGACGGATACACCCATCAATAACTTACAAACGACCAGCTATACAGCTTCAATATATATATATATATATATATATTTATGTACGTAAGACAATATCAAAAAATAAAATCTACCACTCTGATGTTGACACGACGTATACCGAAAAATCGTCCGACGGAGTATTGACAGTTCCGGGAGGAAACACTATATTTTATTTTTATTTTTTCTTCGACTTTTCGTTTGTTTTCCTATTTATTTATTTATTTTTTTTTTTTTTTTTTACCACTACAGTGTTACTTATACGTACGATTTATACGATGAACATCGTATCGAATTTATCGGGCATTTTAACCGCGCTGAAATAATAGTTATTCACACACAAATCGTAAAACGTTGGCGGTCCGATGATTCTCGTCGAAATCTCAACTTCATATGACGATAAAAAAAATAAATAATACGTGACTACGGGGTTTTTGATATTTTCGATATGTAGCCAAAAATATCGTGTTCACGTAAAACCTCGGCAATTTCAATTAGTTACAAATAAATTTGAAAAAAAAAGCCAGTATATTTTAGGTCTCTACGATTATTTTTTACTGACGTACAAAAAACAAAATCGGAATTAACAAAAACCGTTTTGGCCCCAATATTAAGGAAAAGCACAAGGAGAATCCGAAAACGACTTCTTCATTGTCTTGTCCTCTCTTAATCTCAACAAAGCTCTACAATCTCCACAAGGAGCCTTTTAGGAAATTCGCTAGCAGAAACCGCCCCAGACGTTGACGATCGAAACGAGATTTCCGGTAGAAATCATGTTAACAGACGGAAAATATAAATAGGAAAAATATAATCACACGTCACAGTAAAACACGTAATTGTATTCTTTGCTCGCTTCGTTCGGAATCTGAAAAAAAAAAAAAAAAGTTCAATTGCGTTCCGCCAGTGCTCCGGCGCGTACGTTATACTAAAGTTCAACGATTCGTTTCGAACAAAATGAAAAAAAAAAATAAAAAAAAAAAAATTGTAATATTTTTATTATTATACGCCATTAAACCTCCGCGATATTATTGTATAGGTACATAAATGGATTCGGAAGATAAGGGCTCTCTCTTCGAGAGCTAAACATATAATATGAATGTAATACATACGGATAGAGATGGATACCTACCTAACGACGTTCGCGCGATTTGATTATTGTAAGCTTACAAAAAAAAAAAAAAAAAAAAAAATATGCATATATATCCTTGTTGGGTACCGGCTATACACTTACAAACGCCATCCAAATATAATATTATGCACTGTAAACGACGTGTAACGTATTATGTAGGGCTGCATAATATAATACTCGTGCTATGCATATAATATATATCATGTTATGTCTCCATGAGAAAGAAAGAAATAAAGAAAAAAAAATACGTATCTAACCAATCGATTACAAAATATACCCTGCTAATAGTTTTCCTTTTCAGTAGAATAATATTGGGAACAAAAAAAAATATATATATATATATATATTTTCGTTATACGCGTAAGAATATAATTACAATCATCGTTCATTTGGTACAATAGGTAACTAGGTTAGCGTTGAATACGGACGGTTGGGAAAAAAAAAAAAAAAATTAAAAAAAAAAAAATAATAATAATAATAAAAAATAAACAACACTCGGCGGTGCCACCCTACTGTAGGACGACCGTTAACGTCAAATATTTACACTGGCTAAATTTTTTACGCTGCTACATAAATACATGTATATAACGATACCTCGTCGTACGACAATAATAATAATAATAATACGTACAGGGTGATTATTTTTAAACCGACGATTCGAGGATATCGAGTAAAATTGATTTCAGTATTTTTTTTCGGAAATTATTTAAAATCGTTTGACGGACGTGTTTTACGATATATGTTCAAAATGTTACCCTATGGGTTTTAAAATAGCCACGCGCAAGACGATCGAAAAAGAGAATACATTTTCCAAAACTATTGGTACACGTTGTATATAATGTATAAAACACTAATATCCGGAATACGTTGTTTACGAGTTGTTTCCGTTTTGTTTTAATAAAAATGCGCAGTACATATTGAAACTGACTGTAAATATAATAATATTCGTATTCTAACGCGATTTGAACAATATCTTTTTTTTTTTTGCATTTTTCCTTATTTTTTTGTTTTTCACAACATTATAAAAAAAAAAAAAAAAACAGACATAAATTAAACTTGTTGGAGCAGATTTACTCGATATGCTTAGACAATAACTTTACGCTTGACTATATTAATAGTGATTTATGCGTCGTTGAACGACGTTGAATCGGCAGCTTAAAAACCATCTTTCGCAGACGCGGAACCATCTTTCGTGTATAATTTATTCAATCCCAATTCGTTAAAAAATAACCAGGCCATAAATGATTCGCACTATATCGGATAAAAGTTGGCGTCTATAAATTCCGGTCTGTATAAACTTTGTAATCTCAACGCGTCGTATAAACACACACACACACCGATTCGGATAAAACTTTAGAATTACTCTGGAAAAACATTAGCCGAGTCACAAATCGTGTATGGCCGTAGGACGTAAATTATTTTGCACGCCGACGACGAGACGGGCGATATATTTTAGGTGGATATATTAATTTTGTGGTAAAAGAACGAGTGGCCAATACGAAATAGACGCCGCTGACGTACAGTTGTGAAATGCTATAAACGACCGTCAAATTGTAATTACAAAATAAATTTTGCGAAATTTCTATAGATCTGAGAAAATTCAAGAGGGACGATTCTTTCAAATGTTGCCTGAGAATTTCCAAAACACTCATCCGCATACGTAACCATTAGGGAATTCTCCAAGCTTAATTAATTATTCTCAGCTGAAAAATGATTTATTACTCTAAGAAAACTATTTCATATCACCAAAAAACAAACCGACTGTAGAATCTAAGGGTCCGTTGTAGATCCCGTTAGGAACATCTTGCGATAACCGAGAGCAGAAACGCGCACAAAATTATTGGGCCTTAGGGAGATCGGAACACTGGAGCAGAAGAATAATGGGAAAATAACTATTTATATGGGGAGAATTAGATGGAGCGGCAATAATGAAAAACAGACGGATAGCTGAGCGGGACACGCGTGACGATCGCAAGGACATATTCGAGAAGTAGTAAAACGGAATATCAACACTAAGAGACTACTGAGGCTCGCAAAACTGAAGTGGATGGACAGAGTACGAATGTACCCGGGCATTTGCTGGGAATAAACTATGGCGAATAAATGCAATCTGATAGGGACAGTGGTGATTGCGGCAAGCGGGAAGACACGATGAAGGCAAAAAGTTAATACAAAACGCCTATTGAAAACCCAATAATATTTGGACACAGAGTAATATGGATTACTCTCTTGGTCGATTTGGCTTGGAATACGTTTAAAAAAAAAAATATATATATATATAATCCACAGTAGGTGATTTCAGAGTAATTTATTCGTGAATACAATTCCCGCTGAATTGATTTCGTACAACAATACAATTTAATCGAATTGATTGACGATTGAATACCTGTACGTACTTTATTAAACACAAGTTCTCCGGCGTGGAGCGATTAGCTTTTTATTTGACATAATAGTATAGCGGCCCACGCTGAAGACCGGCCCGCCGGGGAAGTTCCTTGATTTCCCGGTAGGCCAATCCATCCCGGAATTAATGCCCGTACGGGTATTCTGCCCTCGTGTTTTCAGAGTATAAACCGCCAAATTGCCGTAGGTGTGCCACCAGCCGCCACCGCCGCCGTCGGTTTCGGACGCGATCCGGGTAGATGAATTTGGAATCGAGGTTTGTTCGCGACGTACGTAATAATTACAATGGCCACGAGATGTATTCCTATAGTGTGTTATATACGTCTAGTGCGGACCGAAAAATTCGATAATATTGAATTTAATTGTATACGTCAGAGTAAACAGTGTTTACTAATAATATTCGAAGGTAAACAATATTTACTATAGAGGAATTTTATTTATTGATACGATAAATAATTGTACTGGATATATTATTATCGATTCCGAGACGGTACGAGCCGACTATAGTTCCCTTCTGTTATGCTTCTGTAAAAACACTAAATTATTACCGTTCGTATTAACGCACGGCATATCGATTTGTTTCATTGAATATTTTCATTTTTGTAAATTCTACACAATACACGAACATTTAGAAAAACCGCATCGCGTATATTCGTATAAACGACAGTCAATTGCGTGCGGTATATTTTAAACACACATACGTAATTTTGATTATTAAACGGCAACACGACGCGTCCGTGTGTTTGCTCTGTCGATTTCATGCGATTATATGAGGTGTTTTTTTTTCCTGTTTATTGTTTTACTCGTTTTTTTTTTTTGTGTGTGTAACGGCGTCTCAAGTATTGCCGGAAAATTAATACGGTGCCCGGGCAAAATATTTCACTTTCAACAGTTGCCAACCGTTCCTCCTACAAACATCGTAATACCTTAAAGTCATAAAATTATGACTCGTGTGTAGTATTATCGTCCAGTTTGGCGACTTTTCCACATCAAACGTCACCTAATGCCACGTGGAATTTTCCATTTTTCCTTTTTATTATTTGTAGCCGACGTGGTCTATCAACGACATGTGATTTCTAGTTTTCGACTTTCTTTGAGCAGTATCAATACATTTTGAACGTGGCGAGTTTTTTTTTTTTTGTTCCAAGTTGATATCGGTACAGTTTGCTTTATCGTTTTTCTGAAACTAGTTGTACTACCCAGGGCGGTGTCCGCAGGGTATTGTCGTCGATTCGAAATAAAAACTGCGAGTATACCGAGTTGTCCAAATATGAAACGTGCGATTCCGAGAAGAAAAAGTTAACACACTCGGAGATCAGAGAGACGAGTGTGTCTTATGGCGGAAAAAAGAATCACCCTGTACAATACAGGGTCGGGTCGATCGAAAATCCATAAAAAAAAAATAAATAAAAAAAAAAAAAGGAAATACGACCGTATTGTACGTTAGGACATGCACCTACTAAATCAACGTTGAAATAAATAAAAACTATAGGTCGTTTACGATTATTCGATTCTCGTCCGCGTATGTCCGGGATTCAACTCGCGAAATTGAAAATAACAGCAATACCATAACTTTTCCGACCCACTACCTTGCTATTATTATTGCGGTTCGGTTAGTGGAACATTTTAAAACGCGAACAATGTTATTATTTTCTGTCTTGTCAAATAAAAACGGTCGAGATTTTTGTGATTTTATTCCATAGTATTTAACAAATTGTTTCATTAATTTTATATTTTGCTGTTAATTCAACGTGCTTTATACTCGTAATAATAATAATAATAATAATAATAATAATTGTGTTCTCTTTACGGTATACCGACTGAGCTTTCGCAGTGATTATAGCGTTACGACTTTTCTATAGTTACATATTTCGATAACCTAGAATAAGTATTTATTTATTTAATTTGTTTTTTTATCAATACGTAAAATTATTGTTTTATTTTCGCATTTTAACATTGAACTTATAACCAGTTCAATTTATGTTTCGCTAAGATTTTACTTTAAGACTGTCTCGTTCGTTTAACTTGACTTGATCGAGTTAATTATTTTTTATTAACTCGCTCGACTTATACCTACAATTGGACAAATTTTAGTTCCGTCATATTTATTTAGATAAAAGAAATTTTTTTAGAAATGTTCAACCTGTGCCGGCACCGATATGAAATCCCGTATCGGATTTAACTAATATCGACGTCCTAATAGCTCTCAATCGCATATTTTATTCATAAACATATAAACGAACAAAAACATATTATAATATAATATACATGCATTTCGTTCATACAGCTGCTCCCAAACAGCGCCCATTATTATAAATTGCTGACAATGGTACGAATTTATCGGAATACGCGTATCTAAATGTAACAGTTTTTTTTTTATTTTTTTTATTATTATTATTTTTCTATTATTTTTTCTTTTTTTTTTTTTTCTGTGACCCAAAAGCTTTTAGCCGAGTAGTTTAGCTGGTATTACGCAAGCGTTCAAAGGTATACAATAACACTACTCGCAATATTTTCAACGTTAAAAATAAACTACAGACGTTTTTCAACATGATATATATATATATATATATATATACACAAACAACTGATACTATATATCAGATGCGAGAAGCGGATAACAATTTACTGAAATAGTGGTTTTTAGCGGGTTGCCGGTTTAACGGGGGTAAAAATCGGCACATTTTTTTTTATTTTGAGAGTATCCCCCGATCAAGGGCGAATCCAGGGGGAGCTCGGCGGCAAGTGTCCCTTCGTTGGCTAAAAAGACCAATTCTGTTTGTGTTTAACTTTTGTACAAATAATGGAACGTCTGGATATATCAGTGCTTAAACAAAAAACAGATATATGTAACGAGTTAACAATGTAAATCATATATCTGATTCTGTAGAGGATTATGTAGAGAATAGTCGTTTATAATCAATTTCTTGGTTTTATTTATTACGACTCGCTTTTTCCGAAAACGGTTTTGGGATATGTATTCCCAAAGTACCCATATCTAAATCCCTAGAATATTTTCAACCTAGGTTTCATAAAATCTGGAAAAGGTTTAGTGCGGTAGAAGATATAAGCAAACAAGTAGCTAGTGAAGAAAATTTCATTATACAAATAAAAGGAGAATTACAATGGTGGAGATACAAGTTCTGATTTTCCAGATTCAACTTTAGAAACTCTATTAAAACGTGATAGAAAATATTTCCATTTATAAATATACTTCTTACAAATTTATGTACTCTACCTGTCAGTGTTCCCTCTGCAAGAGGAGTTTCTCATCGTTAAAATGAATTGAAACATGGATGCGCTGTCGAATGGCAGAAGAAAGGTTGTCAGATTTGGCCATTATTTATGCACTAAATAAGAGCATATGGACATTGATTCGGTGGCCGTTAGATTACCAAATTAAAAAAACCAAGCGAATTGGATTTAATTTTATAAATTTGAAAACACATTATAACACCTGTACACGATTATATTATACATGAAAAATAATGTACCCAATTGACAATACTATCTATGATTTTTTTTTTTTTTATAATTGTATTATAGTTATATTTCATTAATTTCTTTTGATTTCATTGATAATTAAAAATTCAGTATAGTAGAAATGTGTGTAATTTAATTACCACGTTCGTAAACAGATCCTGGATCCGCCGTTGCCACCGATCGATTACCGTATATTTTCTTCTTTTTTTTTTTTTTATTAAAGGTTACTTTTTTTCATTTTTTTTTTTTTTATCGATATTACGACAAAAGCGATTATTCGGTTGTTTTGTTTAATATAAAAACTGCAAAGTTAATATACTATGCGAAATTAGGCAAATTGATACACTTTAGAACCACGGGGTGTGCGACAAAGCCCCGTCTCTTAACAACCTCGTCGGAGGCTACAGCCCCGGGGGCTTTAATTTCCCGGCTGCGCTACTCTTGGTTATTAATTCCCAGTAGTGGTATTCGACGTCTCGTATTCGTTTATTTGCGTTTTGTCACCAGAACGCGTAAAAATACGCAAAACGGTTGGCAGATTATAGTGATTGATAACGGCAAAACGGTACGGATCACTGGTGTGCGTGTGTATTTCATAATTCGGCTGCCGCTCGTGCGATCCGCTCAGGAATGAGTTTTTACAGAATTGACTCGTTGAAATTTTCAAATCGTCGCCACCGCGAACAAAACGTGACGAACGCTCGACATTCGTTCTTTGTGTTTTTTTTTTTTTTTTAATATACGTATATTTATGTGCATAAAACAAAAAAAGGTGTTGAAACACATTTCAAGAGCGTTTCCCCCGTAATATAATGCTCAGTTGTTATAAAAATAAAAAAATCCAAAACAAACGAATTTTTTTCAGATTTACACCGCCGTCGGGTTATATTATAAGTACCTAATTTTTAGACAAACAGAGATAGACATTTGTACGGGACATAATAATACGATTTTCTTATTTTTTTATTATTTTTTTTTTTTTAATTATAACATACATATTTTATTATTATTTTAGATTTTGAACTTATAGCGAGAAATATTTATTACTTATATATATTTAAATTTATTGGTTTTACTATGACGTGCGCTATTTTTTATTTATTTTTTTTCCTGTTCGTGAATAAACTTTCGACCGAGAATCTCGCTCAAATCGAAAACTTTTTAAGAACTAGTAGAATTTTTAATCTTGTTGGTGCATTGGAGAGGCTATATATACATATTTATTTACCGTGTAGTTTTTTAATAATCAGGAAAACCCGCCGGTGAAACGGGAATATTTACGCAATAACGGTGTCTGTTATTTTCGAATTAAATTGTTTATTGTACATTATTGAGTGAAACGTAATCCAAGAGTTCTAAAACATTCAACGAATACTATTCAATCGATGCAATTTTTGGCGGTTTTCGAATTATTTAAAGTATTCGAGGTATTTAGGTTTTATTTCGATTTGTATGGTCGTTTTAGCTTCTCGAAAATGTTTGAATGTTTAATACAACGTGCATCGCACGTTTTCATTATTGCAATATATCGAAAATCCGTTTATTATAGGCGTTCACTTTCTAGACAAAGTGGTTCAATAGATATTTTAGAAATTCGCGTCACACACGATACGAAAAACTATTTTGATAAATATTACTATCAAAATTTAGCGTTACGCTTGCACGTAAAAGTGAAAATATATTTGTGATAATAAACGATACGAAATAAAATCGAATTACATCTAAGAGCAAAACTACCGTTCAATTCTCGTATTATAAAACACAAGTGGAAAATGTATATTTTGGATATTCGTTATTTTTTTCGTAAACGGTATTCGACGGAAAAACAATTCAACTAAGAGGGTACCTATCTACAGAGTACTTTGTTTAGCGGTTAGAACTGACAACGGTACAAGTGGTTTTTTTTTTTTTTTTTTGTTTGTTTGCAAACGTCTCATTTACGATTATAATTCGTTTAAATTGGTAGATCGTTGTTTATTGTGCTGTACGTCAACACGACAAACTCGCAGCGACGCTCACCTCCACTCGTATAATCGTCTCTATATAATTCGATACTTATTTGTTTGACGTCGTCTACTTTTTAATCTACTTATTTACTTTCAGCGTATACAGGGCAATTCGCGTGTCACGCGGAACAGCGATTATCGGCTACATACGAAGATTTTAATTTTGGTTATTTTTTTAATTTTTTTAATTATTTCGCGGTAAAAAAAAAAATACTACCGAGGTGGACGACAAGGTAAAACCGTCTCGCACCAGAATCCGACAAATTTCGACTCGCCAGATCCCGTCGGGTAATTCCGAAAGGCCGCTGACAACTGCGGCGAAGTCGTCGAGACAAAGTTGAATTGGATATAATTTGTCGACTAGAAATCTTACTACGGCCAAAAAACTATATAGGAATAACGTTGTCTTGTTGGATCTAGTGATTTTTTTTATAATTTTCGCGAAAGACGTCACACGACGATTTTATACGGATACAGCGTTAACCCAATGAGACACAATCAGTATGGTTGCTAATAACCAAGGCTCGGATTTTTTTTTGTATTTGCCAATTATTTGTAGAACACTGATAAAAATAGCAGAGTAAGCTATAAATTTGTATTATGCAACAATGATTTAAAATCTAAAAATGTATACTGCATATGTTTAGAATTTTAGTTTTACTTTTTGCTTATATGCATTAAATTGTGTTTTCCGTAAATACCGTAGTTAAAATTAAAAAAGTAGAAAATATTTTTGTGTCGAATAGAAAAATCATTCGTTTTGCATTTCATTAGATATTTTATACGAGGTATGACAATAAAATAACGAGACTTTCTAAATATAACCTAAACTATTAACGTTATCTATAAAACGATTATTGAAATATGATTAGAAAACACTTATCTAAAAGTACTATGAACACTGATGGCATCGATTCATTTTCTTATACGTTAGTAGCCTTGTTATTAGTGCGAGTTCGACTATACTGCCGAAAAATGTTAGATATAAAAATCGAACAACATGTGTTAACATTAAATTTCTTGTTAAATTAAAAAAAACTGCCGCGGAATCGTTTCGTATGTTATGTGAAGTTTATGGTGAAGAATGTTTATCAAGAGCTCGTGTTTTTGAATGGCACAAACGGTTTTGTAGTGGAAGGGAGGACGTCGAAGACGATGATCGTTCTGGACGTCCTACCACGTCTTCAACAAACGAAAACGTTGAAAAAATCGACAAAATTAATTAATCAATATTATTATAAAGAGGTATTAATTAAATTAAGAGAACGTGTCAGAAAGAAGCGACCAGATCTATGGAAAAATGGCTGGGTTCTTCACCAAGACAATGCTCACAGTGCATTTTCAATTCAACGTTTTTTAACTGAAAAAAAAATTCCTGTACTTCAACATCCCCCGTACTCGCCAGACCTTGCTCCTTGTGACTTCTTCTTATTTCCTTCTTATTTCTTTTCCCATTTTCAAACAGTTGATGACGTAAAAATGAAAACGGCAGAACTTCTAAAAGGGCTGAATGAAAGCAATTGGCAACACTGTTTTCAAGAATGGCAGCGACGTATGCAACAGTGTATTGATGCTGAGGGAAGGTACTTTGAAGGTGATAATCATTAAATTATAACATCTTTAAAATAAACAACTTTTATTCAAAAAGTCTCGTTGTTTTATTGTCACACCTCGTATTATAATCAATTTTTCGGGCGCCCAGCGTATTGGCCAACCGAACAGTATACGTGTGTGACTCATTATGTTAACGGGAAAAAACAATTAAATACGTTTTATCTTTTGATAATTTTCGTGTTACAAATTAAGATTTGTTTAGGTCATAGTTTAGCGCATATTTCAGTTTTTTCGGTTGTATAAATTCCTAGTCCTGAATAATGTTTTAACGAATTACGGTTGTACGTCGTTGAAGCGTGTGAAATTTAATGTGGCCGATTTCATTTTAAGCCATCCGGGACGACTCGCAGTTTGAAGATATTTTTGATGAGGGAGAAGTAAGTTCGACGATGAGATTGATTCTCGAAACTCGAGGAATAGAGGGAGAAATGGATAGTGAAACGGACTGGAAATTAGTGGATTATCGAACGGTGTGATTGCTCGCGTACGAGAGAATTCTGATAATTTTACATAAAGCGACGGCTTCGACGAACGACTAGTTGGACTCCGATTGAGAGAACAAACAACAGAATTATTTGACGATTGACTCGTGTTTATTGTCTACAGTACCAGGCACGAATCCCGGGGGAAAGTGATGATAATTTGTCAGTACGTGCATATCAAATCGTAATTCTTTATCATTTATACCAAAATAAAATACTTAGTTATTAATATACATGTTATTCGAAAATGGAGATAAAACAGGAAATAAAAAGTAGAATAGAGGTATTCCTGCATAAGAATAAATTATTAACATAAAAAAATGTAGACCTAAGGACAAGGGAACGTTTGATTAAAACGTATGTATGGAGTATAGCATTATATGGCAGTGAAACACGGACATTAAACAAAACAGATGAAACCACCGTAGAACCTTTAGAAATGTGGAGGAAAATGGAAAAAATAAAATGAACGGAATTGAAGAAAACCAAAGAAATGTTAGATTCATTAACGGAGAAGAGATTTTTACTAAGCAATTTATGATCAAGACGATGGCATACGATAGGTCGTACGCTGAGACACGACGAAGAACTCCCGAGCATCATAACGGAAGGTATTATAGAAGGAAAACGCGGATGTGGAAAGCCAAGAGGTGTTATATAAGTCAAATAATCAAGAGTCGATTCATATAAACATCTCAACGATATAGCACAAAAGAGAGAACCATGAAGAGAACATTTATTGTAGATCAATCTGCGTATTGGGAAAAAAAAAATATATATACGAGGTGTGATCAAAAAATACTCGGACTGTGTTAATAATATTTATATTATCGATTGACATAACGAAACCCCGATAATGTCATTCGATAAAGTAACTTTTAACGCGAATTCGAGCGTTGATTTGAAATCGATAACAATATTTGTTTTTATTTTATGGCAATTTTACGAAAACACGTTTCAGTCATGAGGCGATTTGTCGTAATGGGAGCAATAAAAGAACAACGTGTGTGCGTACAATTTCGTTTTAAATTAGGGAAAAGTTCTAGTGAAACTTTTGAACTTTTGCAGCAAACTTTTGGAGATGATGTTTTGTATCGGACAACGTGTTTTGAACGTGGTTTAAACGGTTTAAGAAAGGCAGAATATCCGTTAAGGATGACGAACGACCTGGTAGACCCTCGACCAGTAAAACAAAAATGAAACTGCTGCTCGTGTTCGTGAAATTATTCAAAACAATCGTCGGTTAACTAGCAGAGAAGTTGCAGAGGGCGTCGGAATATCTTATGGTTCTTGCCAAGAAATATTAACCAAAGAATCGGGCATGAGCCGAATCGCAGCCCAATGTGTTCCTCGTCTCTTAACCGATGAACAAAAACAAAATCGAAAGACCATTTCTCAAGAACGTTTTGAAAGAGCAAAAACTGACCCGGACTTAATTCTAAAAATATTATAACAGGTGATGAAACTTGGATTTACGAGTATGATGTTGAAAACACCCCATTTTCCCTAATTTAAAACAAAATTGTACGCACACACGTCGTTCTTCGGTTGCTTCCATTATGAAAATCGCCGCACGACTGAAACGTGTTTTCGTAAAAATGCCATAAAATAAAAATAAATATTGTTATCGATTTCTAACCAACGCTCAAATTTTCGTTAAAAGTTACTTTGTCGAATGACATTATTATCGGGGTTTCGTTAGCTCAATCGATATAAACATTGTTAACACAGTCCGGATATTTTTTTTTATCACACCTCGTATATTATATTCATTATTGTGATACGAAAATTGACCAATGCAAAACGGTCGACATTGGAATATTATTTAATCGCGGAGCATCTGAGATGATAATAATAATAATATGCAATTGGATGCGTGCGGGCTAATGATAACTGATGGATTTTTACTGTACAAATTATGCACGTCATCGGAATTTTCGTACCGTTGAACAGGACTTGCACTTCTATCAGTTCATTGTAATGCATCTATATCTACAGACAAAGTACCTAACTGGACACAAAGGAAAAAAAAAAACAGAAAATTTATATCATAGATACGATTAAATTTGGTTAGAATTGTATTGTATAGCATTATATAGAACAAAAAATTTACTATGTTCTGCTATTATTCGTCAGATAATTAAAAAAAAAATAAAAGGTTTCTGTAATCCAATAATATATGAAAATTGTAATCAAAATTTATTTTTAAATTTTTTTTTTTTTTTTTTGTTAAATGCCTTGGGGTTTTATTATTTAAACGATGGTGTTTTGAAGGTATTTTTGACAATATATACCTTCAAAAATAGATACGTATATCTATACGTATATATCTTACGTACTAGATGTTAATATATACTTTACACGTTGATAAAGTCGCATTTCCAATGACGCGCCCTTAATTTAAGTACTTAAACAAAGTCGTATTATAGTTCCCGTGTCTTGAGCCGTCTAATGTCCTTGGTGTTGTCTTGTAATGGGATTGACGTTGGATTGACTCGGTGAACGGGCCTCGTGTCGTGTTCGCGAGCGAACTTTTGGATTTCGTCGGCTCTTGTGTAGGCAGCACCACATCGCGTCGTTTCTTTCAAACCGGCAGGCTGCGGTGATGGTCCCCGATGTCTTGGCGGCGATGTTCTGTGTCGGTATTAGACTATTAGTCGCACAATCCCACAGTTGTACGCCAAATCGGTCCAAAATGATTTTACAATCGTTTTTCTATAGTTCGTTGTCTATAGTTAACCCGGAATGGGGGGGGGGCGGGGTCCACCAAACAAACCAATAGAGCTTTCGCGTTATAAACACATTTAACGAAACTTATTCTTTAGACCGCCATCTTCCTCGAAATATAATTCTGGACGTGTGCCTGTCAATTACGAATCGTTATCGATTCGAAAACCGTTATTTACCGAACGGTCCGGGAAATTCGCGTTTCCGGATCGGCCGCTCCACACGCCCCCATCCATCCTGGTAATTACGATATACGAGCACAATATATTACCGACGTATTGGACAAATTTACGTGTTATACGGGAATTTATAATACAATATAACAATAGTGCGACATTGCCCTCGTAAAACGTACACGGACGAAACGAATATTTTTTTTTTTTTTTTTTTATATAATATACGTTTCTTATGTTCTCTTCGAATAATCGTCCGTCAAATAATAACAATATCCGAGTATCTGTTTATCGGCAAAACAGAATATCGAAATGCATCCGAATTTTACGCGTCTCGCTCTATACCAGTGTTTCCCAACCTTTTTACCACCACCACGGACCACTTCGACAATATTTTATAGGTCGCGGACCACCTCAATATTACGTAAACTGTGAATATCTTTTTTTTTTTTTTTTGCTCATTAACAAGAATACACACAATTTATCGAAAAATGTTAACTTTTATTATTTTACTTTACATTTTATTACTATACTTCACTAATATATATTAATTATACTTACAATTTATTACTCTGATACCAAGACACTTATAAAAGTGGAAAATGCTTATCGGTCTATAGCAGCAACAACGATAAGATAACAGTATAATATTATACGGTTCGTCAATAAGTCGTAATTTTTTTCGCTATTTAAAAAAAATAAAAATAATAGTTAATTTGTAATAGAAATCGAAGAAAATATCTATGGGACCGCGGACCATATAGAGTTTTGGAAATGTTGGGAAACACTGCTCTATACGTATAGAAAATATTCGATATCGTTTCAAACATAAATTTCACGAATAGAGCGAACGACAAGTTTTATATTACGTATAATTACTTATAACGTCTGCAGGAGAAAAAAAAATAAAACGATCGCGCCCGCGTCTTCGAACAAACGATGTTGTTTAGCTTGCTTATTTCTTTTTTTTTTAAGTTAAAACACGTACCTACGTATTATGACGTGCTCGGATATATTTTAATAAGGATTTTTTTTTATTTTTTTATAATGGTTATTAAAAGTTAATATTTAGAACGACGAGCGTTAAAAATCACAGGACGACAACGGCTACATATACAGTGTCTAGATAAATAAATAATTAACTATCTTTTATCTGATCTTCATCTCCAGGTAAACCTAACCAGTTACGGGCTGTCGGGGAGCCAGTTCGGCTTTTACCCCGAAAGATCTACCATGAATGCCATAAAGTCAGTCATCGAGCCCGCAAAGGGTGCTTCCTTGAGAACGGCTCAGCACAGGAATGTGATCGCCATCGTATCACTGGACGTGAGCAACGTATTTGTCATGGTCCCGTGGACAAAGATAGACAAAGCCTTTGTAAGCAAACACTTTCCACGGTACATTAGTAGGGTAATCCGTTCGTACCTATGTGACAGATCTCGGGCCTTTGGGGAGGGCCGACAAGCGAGAAGCATGGCGTGCAGATTTCCACAGGGCTCGGTGCTCGGGCCTGCCCTCTGGAATCTATTCTACGACGAGCTCCTGGGGCCCCAATGCCCGACGGTGTTCGTCTGATAGCTTTGGTTGATGACGCGGCGCTGGTTGGATTAGCCCACACAGGCGAGCTCAACCCCGCCCTGGAAAATGTCTCACTTTGGATGTCGGACAACGGCTTGCGGCTGGCCGCCCACAAGACGGAGGCGATCCTGGTAACTGTGCTGGAGGTACGAGCTACCGATGCTGTCGGTTGATGGCCAGGTGACAGCCATAAGCAAGACTATGCGCTACCTGGGGTTGGTGTTGGACCGTAGGCTCGCCTTCTCCGACCACGTTGCAAAGCGGCTGCGGACACGGCCAGAGCGCTAGCCACGCTAATTCCTAACATCGGCGGCCCGAGCGTGGGAAATCGAAGACTGCTCGCATCAGTGGTTCACAGCAAGTTATTGTACGCGGCTCCGGTCCGGGCCAATGAGGCCATGGCGACCGTGGGCAACAGGCAGAAGATAAGCTCGCAGCAGCGAAGGATGGCACTGTACATCATATGCGCGTATAAGACGGTGTTGTACCAGGTCGTTCCTGCCCTAGCCGAGATACCTTTCGCAGACTTGCTGGCGGAGGAGCGAGCAAGGATAGCTGAACGACTGAGATTTTTGGGCGGAAAAACCATGCCGACATGAAAGCCAGCGAAAGTAGGTGAACCGTCGCTGAGTGGTGTGGAAGATAGCAAACTACTCAGAAGGCAGGTTATTATTCCAGACCTAGCATGACAGAACCGTGACCTTGCCAATGTCGTACCATATGACATAAGCAATGACCGGACACGGCTGCTCTCGCGCCTACCTGTTCCGTATGAACAAGGCACCCTCCCTGGTGTGTCTCCATTAAGGTGCGGCCGAAGACGACGCCGAGCACACGTTCCAGTTCCAGTGCCCGTTCTGGGAAACCGAGAGGTAGAATTACAGCCAGGGAGGAGGCAAGGCGCTATAGATTGCGGATCTCCCCAAAATCGTATGCGCACTGAGGATGAACGATCTTCCCGACGACCCTGGCATTAGGAGGACGCTGCTAGCAGCCGCTCAGTTGCATGCGGACACCTTTAGCAGACTCGTCCACGACATCTTAATCCGGAATGAGGAGCTGGAGAGGACAAGACAAAATTTTAACTTTAGCTATGCTTACGTTATTAGTCTATAAGTTTAAGTTTATTATTACTGTAAGTTTGTTTCATTCTTTGACTATATATCTATATTAATTTCAAGTTCATTGTTATTGAAAGCTTTTCCCTTTGTTTAAATAATTCTAGATGTAAGCAATTTGTAAGTCATTATTCTTTTGTAAGCTTTTATCTTAAGCTATTGTACTTTTGTTAGCCTGTCCCGCCTCAGGGGATAACAGAATTTTCTTTAGCCATGTAATAACTGAATAAACGATGTGGCCAGAGGGGAAGTAATGCGGGCAGTTCTCCCTCTGGCTGCAATTCAAAAGTGAAAAAAAAAAATGTTAGGTTAGGTTAAGTAGGAATAGTAAGGTAGGTTATGATAATAATAGAGTAACTATTTTTTTTTTTTTTTTGTTGATATAAATAAATTGATAAAAAAAAATTTACATAATAAATAAACGATTCAAATTTTAAATTTTAAGATTTCTTATTCATCCAGATAAATAGTGTTTCATCTTTATCTTTATTAATATGAAAATTATTCAAATTACTTTTATCATTATCTTTATCTGTTTAGATCAATTTTTAGTGATCGTTATATAGTATATACGATGGAAATTAGTTTCTACTTTCGAGTTTTGAATTGTATGTAAACCGTTAAAAAAAGTACCGCGGCAGTTTTACAAAAAAAAAAAAATAATAATAATAAACTGCGAACTTAACAACTAGGGAAAAAGATATCAATTATAAAGAAGGGGGGGGAAGAAAAAAAGAAAAATATATTGGCGTTGGCAATGCTGCAGTATTTATATACAGAGAAATCGGAATAATGTTAGACTTTACCGATAAATTACAAACATAATATATTATAGTTTGGTCGAATCGAGCGAGAGAAATAAAATAATATTATGATAAATAATTCGCCTACGTGTGAACGGGACTTTTGGCAGTCGTTTGGATCCTCGTAATTTTCTTCTTTTTTTTTTTTTCTCTCTTTTCTTTTCTTATTTACGATTCCGCGATAATATTATAATAGTAATTTATAATTATTCGGTTCGCGACAGTATCCCGTATATATTACGTATTATAATATCTACTCCGTACACCATTAGTTTTTTTTTTTTTTATTCATCGATTTATTATGCCGGAGAATTGTTAAAAAGACATTTATTTTATTAACCCCGACGCGTGCAGGTACATGTACACATATTATATACTATCCATTATAAAACACTAGTATCGACGGCGATAACAAACTAAACGCCTTTATAAGGTCACAGCGAACCGTACGACGATTGATCAATACGAAAATATTATATTTTTTTTTAGTATCTCGAGTTAACCATCAATAAATAACCGAGTTCGGGTAAGGCTACTTTTAAGATTCATACGTCATACGTGTGTGTTTGTTTTTTTTTCTCTGCCTGTAAATAAAATATTGACTAGAAATTTTGCTCTAAACGTTAACTGGTGGTGTTTCGTCTAGTCGGTGAGATTCATTTTTTTTTTTTTTATGATTTCCCTTTTAGTTTTCTGATCACCGGGGGAAATCTAACCTAAGAGAATAAAAACCAAAAAAACGTTGGGTAAACTGGATATACCTATGCAATAACGATTTCTAAAAAAATTGATTTAAAAACAATTGTCGAGAAAACGGAAATTTTCGACGAATACTACTTATACTATATCCCAATCATGTTAGAAAAATTATCAAAAATCTCTCTAATGCACCGACTAGATCAAAAATCATTTCCGAATCGGTGCTAAATTTTAAAATCGGATCAGATTAGGTTAGAAAATTTGTCCGCGGGCAGGAAAAATAAAAAGAAATAAACACACATCATAGTAAAACAAATACATTATTCGTTTTGCTCAGAATCTAAAATTCCGATATTCGAGTATGAGCAACGAGCACTCGTGTATAAATAATAAAAAAATTAAATACTCCATTGCTACGTACGGTTTTACGTGTTTTTCTCGCTCTTGTCAACTTGGCAACACAACGTTCTAAAATGTTCTTATACATTTATTTGTCCACGGTCCGTAGTTTTGTCGGACATCGTTGGAATATTGTCACAATATTACGCCGAACAAGAATTTTACAGTGGGAATATTATAATATTTCTTGGCGAGTAATCCCAGTATATTTTTCGGACCCCTCCCCCTCGCACAACGTCTATTTTAGCGATTAAACGAAACATAATATTAAAAATTTAAATCGATCTAGTCGTAATACGCGAACGTGATTAATGGAACAATACCAGACGGATTGTTTTAAATTGTACGATTTAAATTATTTTTTATATACATATATATATATATATATATATATATATAATGTGGTTATTTAATTGATTTCACGGTTGTCGATTAATATGAACTTTATTCGGTTTTTTGTCGGCCCCGAAAATGAATTGATTGGTTGCAATCAATTATTTATGTTCTCCGGTCGTGTACACGTAGAGTAACACGCCGTAGTATTTTTTTTTTTTTTAATTTTAACGTTATTTTTATTAATGAAGCGAACGGTTCTTTTCGGTAACCGCGCGGAATTCCGCGGCGCTCGTCCGGTACATTTGAAAATCAAAGTTCTTTAGATTCCGAGCATGGGCGGGTAGACACGTTATTCACTTACCGGGCAATATTAGTACCTCGTAATAATTTAAATCGAAATCTTATGGTATGCAGAGGACAATTTGAAGGAACTGGGCTGAAATCGGGGGCCCCAAAATTAAATACCGACAAAGGACTGTTCACATAACTCCGATTTCCTGGCGGGCCCGACTCTAGCCAATGACACTAAATGTGTAACGGAGAAGTGACGATTGGTGTGCCTCGTACGATATGTTTTTTTTTTTTTTTTTTGGAAAATACATTTTCGGTTAGTAAAAGTGCTCCGACTGTTAGCGCGTGATAGATTAAAGATGCGAAATTTCCCGAAATTTTTGTTTTTTTTTTTTTTTACTTCTCCTCTTGGAATATAAACGAATCGTTTCTACTTTTCATATCGTCAACTGCATACGTTGTTAGTAAGTCGGACATGAAAATGTATGTCGTAATGGAAGAATTTTAAATTCGTGCGGCCGCCGAGAAATTTTGTTTTTGGTAAAAAAAAAAAAATAATAAAAAGGGTTCGTCACTACTAACCCATAACACGAGGGGGAAAAAACAATATTTATATCCGAAACGAGAATTATTTCAGTATTGCGACATTATTTTTGATTTTTTTTTTTTTTTTTTTTTATACGTACGCTCCGAACAAGACAATGCAAATAAATTGCAATTTATCGGATAAATACACCGAGTAAATCTTGATCGCGCGTTCGCTGCAAACAATTTCCCGATGAGCAAACATTATTATTTATCCGTCGACCGTTTTGATGGGCACCGGATGATACGAGGCACGAGTATAGCCGGCGAATTTCTATACGAACGACAATAATCGTGTAATTATTGTACAAATCGTTTACGGGAGAATACGTGGAGAAAGATTTTTTTTTTTTTTTTCTATTCATTTTTTTAGGTTTGGTTCGATTGTAATCGATAGGTTTACAGATTAAACGAAAATAATATTATGATTCCGCGCTATTTTCAATATTTATCTCCCGTTTGTCTGAATAGTATTACAGTATTATAATCGGTCTTCACTTTTTTTTTTTGTTTGTTTTTTACGAGAACAATGATATGTAACTTTATCCGGTACTCGTTTCAACAGTATCATTATGAAAATATAGTAACGCGTTAAGTACATGCAAAATTACGAATTATCTGTTTTTATTATATAGGTATAGTTAATGATGCTCTAGAATATATATTTATTTATCCGGTCTCTTTAGTTATAATTTTTAATTTAGTTTGCCTAGCGAATACGTTTTGTAGTTGTTTTTATCGTCAATACCAATCGGTTTAAATAAATATATCTTCAGAAATAAGAACTGCTAGAAAATAATTGAAATAGTAATACGAATGACCGTTTCTCGTTTCAGACGAGTAAATTAACTCGTTTTTTGCATACGCATTTGTGACAATGAAAAAGTGCAGTTTAGTAAAGTAACGAACGACTTTTGAATAGTAACTTGTACATAATACGAGTACCTGGTACTATCAATAACTTGGAGTAGTTTCGTAAATAATGCTTATAAATACTCGGCACGATATGAAACAACGACACGATGTCCAGTGGCATTTGTCGAAATATTTTTTATATTTTTATCTGAGGCAGTATTTTTTCCCCATATTTCGTTGACTTGTGCGTTGGGGAATTTGCGTTCAACGTCATGCCGTCGGTTTTAATATTAACGTTAACATTGACATGTTATCAAACTTAAAGTTTAGACAATAGTATCCTTGATCAGTTTTTTTTCCTCGATATTTTAATATCTAAGCGAGATAAAAGTGTTTTAAGAATGTTGCGATTTTCCCCGTGCTGGCGTCTCGCATATTATAACATCGATAAAAATTCGGTCCCGTCGAACGCGATAAAATTTTGTTCGAAAACAGAAAATCCCCGTACACTTCGACTGCGATTTTGGCGATTTTCAACTCGCAAGTCACAATTAAAATTGATTTCGCCTGTCCATTGCAAAAAAAAAAAAAAAAAAACAAAAAACGGAATTACGGATTCCGATTAAACGGGTCGTATAATTATAATTCCGGCCCTAGTTAGTGTAAATGATATTTCTATTAAAAAAATTTGCCGAGACATAACGATAGAACATATGATGTTTTTTACTTCTCTGTGTAGCGTACGAT
Source organism: Tuberolachnus salignus (assembly GCA_956483605.1). Lineage (NCBI taxonomy): Eukaryota > Metazoa > Arthropoda > Insecta > Hemiptera > Aphididae > Tuberolachnus > Tuberolachnus salignus. Next base: position 16,613,250 of record OY101429.1, read on the forward strand.
ATTTATAGCGAACGTATACGAGTAGATCATAAATCGTTATTGTTCTTTGAAAATGGAATTTTTTAAATTTCCGAATTTTAGAAAGATTTATCCTCGGGACGGTATAAAAAAAAAAAAAAAAAAAAAAAAATATATATACATCCGTATTTAAATATATTATATTATTGCTATGTACAGTGGATGGCGGGGGACAACCCATCGAATATAGTTACGTTTCATATAATAATATATTATGTTAAATTCGAATACGGCATAATGCGTAGCTATAAATATTTCGATTGAATTATACTATACGGGGACGAATGGCCGAAACGAACGTATACGGTTTTAGTTTTAAATTAATTTTTTTTTTTTTTTTTAACCGAAATAATACCGGGTCTCCGTCCCGCTGTTTGGAAAACGGTTTTTTATTTTTTATTTTTTAAAAAAGAGATTGGTGGATTAGCGACATCGCTAGTATACATACGTATCGGCGTATTCATACATATTATATAAAATATATGAAAATTCCAACCGCGTGGTGTTTTTCGTTTGATTTCTTACTGTTATACACCGTGCGCGTAATATTGCCCACAACAATAATGAGCTTTCGCGATAATTTCACAGAGTGTTCGTGCTCGGTTATTGTTCAATGTCCACTACGCTAATAATCACTTATTACTGATTACTATTGCCGGCACTAGTTTTAGCGGTCGGTGGATTTTATTGTTGAATTTCCGCCGGAAATGGGAACGTCTCCAAACACCGTGACTCCAAACTACGGGTACCGTTAACCTTACGGCGTTCGACAATCCGGAATTCCTTAATTTTCGAAATTTTCGCATAACACAGACGGAGGAGGACGGCCGTCGGCGAGCGAAACTTTACGTTCAAATCCTCAGGGCGTATCGACGACAGCAAACTATAGGTGTGTTGTAGGTCGCTCCCGTCGTACTTTTCGTACCGGAAACACTCGTTTCGGACATTGCCGTCACGGTGGCATATTATTTTTTTTTTTTTTTTTTTTTTTAATCTTGCGGTTTTTGAAAGTTTACACCGCGCATTAATAATCGCATCGGCGGAATGTATAAATTCGGGGGCGGGGGGGGGCACTTTCGTTCGCGATTGTTTTCCTCGCTCTAAAACACCCGTCCGCTGTTTTTCGTAAATATTTCATCAGTTTTCGCGTCCAGAGCAAACGCAATACGAATTTATACGTACCACGAACAACCGCGACTTGCGAATAACACAAACACTGCAAATTATATACATATATAATATCATTTTTAACTCGATCTCACCCAAAACCCTTTGTGAGATGGTCTCGATCCTCGCGGGACATTTTTTTAGCGAATTTAAATATTTATAAACTTAATCGTTAGTACCTAAGACGTGCTCGATAACTTAAAATTTAGTCCCTGCAATCGTCGCGTCACAAAATCGAATCTCCGTAATCAACATATAAAAATGTGGCGAAAATCATACATGTTATTATTTCTCTACGTGTCATAGATTTTGTCCAAAATGTTTTTTTTTTTCCCCCGTCTTCATATTTGGGCATTTTTCCCCCCCCCCCTTTAATATTATAAATTAAAAAGTACCCACTAGGAATTTCAACAAATTGCGCCTTCCGCGTGCACGCCAACAACGTCGAAAATATCACCAGAAACCCCGTGGGGCCGCCGTTTGACCGGGAAGTTGGAATGGCCGAATAAATAGGGTAATTCAATTTATATTTTTACGCAACGTTAAATCGTTACAAACGTGAAACGGTTTTTCGCCAAAATCGGTTGAATATATTTCGATAAATTTAAATTAAAAATTGTATTTATTTGTAATTACCGAATAAATTACAATAATTATTCGCGCGTTTTCAACAAATATAAATATATAGTATAATATACACTATCGGCCTAAATGGATTCGGTGTTTCCTAATGACTCTGATATATCGTTGTGACCTCGGAAGAAGAGAAACTCGTCAAAAAATGTTAATAAAATGGCTTTTGGATTATAATTGTGTCGGTTTCATTTTTGCCCAAAAATTAATAGTCGAGTAAACCCCTCTATGCTCGTTTCAATCTGTGATTACGGTTCGAACGACATATATTTTATTATATACTTTGTAATATTTAACGACGTATGGGCAGCCGTTTTAATGAGCCCAGCTCGTTTGGCGGCCGAGGGTCCAACTAATACGAGTGATCGCAACAATGCGGAAATTAGACGGGAAAATACCGGGAGGGCGTTCAAGATGACGAGTGGAGCGGCCGAGAATCAGGGAACGACTCGGGCTCCCAAAAATACAATATGGGAGACATTTAGCCGCGTGGACAGGGCTGGGCAGAATCTTAGATACTTGTATTTAAGATACGTATCTGAGATACGATTGTATCTTGTATTGCGGATTTAAATACTTTTTTGACTTGTATCTAGTATCTTTTTATGATAACAGATACTAGATACAATCATAAGTTATGTAATAATAATTATTAAAAACTTAGATTAAAGTTTTTTACGTCAAAGGCATTCACTTGATAAACGAACAACATATACAATATTTGCTCACAATAATGATAATTCATTATCAGTCATTGTTTCGATATAGGTAAATTTAATACCTGAAGTTAATTCTGCTATTTTAGCTACATGTGTTCACCCTACATTAAAATTACGTTAGCTCCCAGAAACAATAAGTGATCGAAAAAAAAAAAAGAATTCAAAATGTATGTATTAATGAAATAGTGTAAAACAAAATAGTTCAAAAATTGAGTCTCCCATTCAAGTGAAGAATCAAAAGAGTCTTTTATTTTTTTTTCTTCTTCTGAGCCAGACCAGTCAAGACAACAGTCAAGTAACGAACTCGAATTTATAAGTTTTTTTTTATTATCATAATAAATTACTTAGTTGCTTAAATAACTATCCAAAAATAATAATAAATATTTATAAAATATAATACAAGCCTAGCCTCTTCAGCTGCTGTTGAACGGCAATTTTCATTTGCTGGTCTTATTCATTCTACACGCAGATCCTAATATGTCAGACGATACTTTCAAAAAATTAGTCTCATTAAAAGATAACCGGGAATTTATTCTAAAACATGGGATGTAAATTACTTTTACTATAATACAACTTATAATTTACTTAAATTTAAACATTTAATAGTTAATAAACAACCATTGTAATTTATAAATTTATTTATATATATTTTTTTTTATTGTACCTAATGTAATAAATGAATAAATAAATATAATTACATGTATCTTATAAGTATCTCAGCCACTTGTATCTAGTATCTTTAAAAATATCATTGTATCTCGTATCTTGTATTTAATATACATTGTTTGAGGTATCTTGCGCGATAGAATCGTCGATGGGCCCGCGTAAAGCCTAAATAATATAAACACTAACTATTTGTTTTAATGAGATCTCTCAAAAAGGTCTAGTAGCGGCGTGTTTTTTTAAAAATTTTTTTTTTTTTACTTTTCTCGAGACGGGCGATGTGTACACGTAAATATTACAATATATCATAACGGTATGACAGTTATTCGAAACCGTTTATATTATTATTATTATTATTTTTTTTGGTTCGTATTATAATGATACAAAATAATATATGACGTACAAACGCCCGGCGGACCGTTCAATTACACTTGCGGTCCGCACCGTTGATTATTAAATACCTACTGAAAATAATGATAAATTAACGGACGGACGAACGGCCGGTCAAAGCACCGGCTGCTCCAGTTTTAAACGCGATATATTATGAAAATTGTGTCAAATAATATCGCCGACGCGTTTACAGACGGTCGTTGTTGGCATTGTAATTATTGGTGTTTTGTACGGACACGTACGATATATTATAATAGGCGCGTTGCCAAAACGAACAGTTGTTACAGACCACCAAAAAAACGGCCGTCGTCGGCGTTGAGAGCACGGACAATTTAAAAATCTATCTAGACAATATAACAGATAATGCGTTGAAAATCGATCTGGATAAGATTACAGACAAAGGCGACACCGAACAAAAATTATCTAGATAAAAAAGATAATTGTGAACCTCGCCGATGTCTAGATAAAAAATTAAAAAATTAACAGATAATTTAATAGCGTTCGCAAAATGTGAAATTTGTAATATATCATTTTTTTTTTTTTTTTTTTTCTACGCATTCGATTATGAACTATGATTTTTTTTTGTTCTTATTCTATTCTCGGTAGTTCTATAACGTAGCCCCTTATCTATCGCGCGTATCTTTTATTCGCGTGCCATTCCTTAATGTGTCGGTGACGCCACTAAGTTATCAATTCCCAGTTTGTAGGGTGACACGTAACCGTTAGGAGAAAGTATTCCCATACCCTGATGCGCTGCGAGGCGTTTGACGGAGTTAGGGAGCGCCTGGTCCGGAGGATCGGTCAGTTCGAACCGGGCGACTTGGTGTCGCTCACGCTGGAGTCCCCAGACCACTGGGAAGCCGTGGTCGACTTCGCCGACACCGTCATTGCGGAGGAGTCGGTAGAACGGCAGCGCCAAGCCTTTGACGTCACCGGCGTACGCCTTCTTCAAGCGCATCGCTGCCGTCGTTGATCGCGGCTCCGCAGTCACTGGATAGCCGGCCGGATAGCCGGTAAGAAGTTCCCCCCCACTAAAACCTTTTATTTATTTTTTTTCAAACCGGCAATACCCCCGCCTCCCGATAACGCCGTGAGACACTGCTTCGGGAGCCGGGTGGTCATCATTTATTGAAATAAAGTTACAATTAAGTATTTTTTATAAAATCCCGGTTTTCCCGAATAGATAACAACAATTCTTGCGCTACCGTGGGGATGGCCAGTAGCCATGCCGAAGCCCGCATGCTGCCCTCACAGGTCGTAGGGGGGGACACTTTCTATCAGCCTCCCGGCCGGCGGTCTAGCGACTACGGGGCCGCTATCGACGACGGCGGCGATGCACTTGAAGAAGGCGCACGCCGGCGACGTCGAGGGCTTGGCGTTGCCGTTCTGCCGACTCATTCTCGGCGAAGTTGACCACGGCTTCCCAGTGGTCTGGGGACTCCAGCGTGAGCGACACCAAGTCGCCCGGTTCGAACAGACTGATCCTCTGGACCAGGCGCTCCCTATCCCCGTCAAACGCCTTGCACCCGCGAGAGGCCAACAGATCGACGGGAGGCAGTCCCGCTACGATTTAGCGCCGCCTCGTGCGAGACGGTCCTGTAGGCGCACACTCTCCGGAGAGCTGCACGCCGCTGGACGGCCGCCGATTTTAGGCAAAAGCCCCCTCGTTCTCCAGCACAAGGCCGAGGTACTTCAGGGACTCGCTGGGCGCGACGAATTCGCCGTCGAGCCGGATCCGCGGCGCCGGTTACTGAAGACCGCGATTGCCGTCTTTTGGACGGCCAACCGAAGTCCCAGGTCCCCGACGCCTTTCGAAACGGTCACCAGAGCGGCGTTGGTCCGATTTTGTGCGCCCTCGACCGTATCACCCTCCGCCACGATCAGCGTATCGTCCTCGGGAGGGGTAAGCGGAGGACGACGTCGTACGCGATGTTCCAGAGGAGCGGCCCGAGAACGGATTCCTGAGGTACCCCGCGGGTTACCGGAACCGTCTGGAGACCGGTCGTCGGGTCGTCGCGTACGATCAGAACTCGGTCGCTCAGATACGACCCGACCTCCCTACAACCTGTGGGGGCAGCAAGCGGGCTTCGGCCTGGCTACTGTCCATCATCCCCGTAGGGCACGAACCCGTTGTTGTTATTATTTTAATGTGAGACCGCCCCGCCTTAGGGGAAAACGGGATTTTTACTTATTAATTAATTGTATTTTCGTTTACTCAATAAATTATGGCGACCCGCCTCCCGAAGTAGTGCTTCACGGCGTTTTCGGGGGTATTGCCGGCTTAAACCAAAAAAAAAAAAAAAAAAAAAAAAAAAGGGAAAGTATTCCCTATCACTGGATTACCGGAGAACAGTGGATGTGGATGATAAAATTCGCTGTGAGAAACCCGTGGTTTTCTCCGGTCGAAATTTTGTTCGCAGACAAAAGCGCACGTCGTGTTAATACTATCAAAACATACCTGTCTCCGCTAAGAATCTAAAAAAAAAAAAAAAACAATCCAAAGGAAAACGTTTGTTCAAAAATGTAATTTAAATCCGTCCCGGTTGACATATTTTCCTGAAGTATTTAAAATAAAACCAACGCTATGCCGAAAAACATCCGAAGGCGAATACGAAACAAAAAAAATCCATCGCGTTTAATAATATTAAATACTGCAATTCCGGCCGAAATTCTTTAATCTTCGTCGTTTTTATTGCGTTATAAAAATAAGCAATTTTATTGTGTTTTTCAAATATGAAACACCGATGTTATTTCATACAGCCATCATAAATATTTTAAATATTGTTGTCGTTTATACGAAATGTTTCCGTACGAACAGCGGCGGCGCGGCGTTTCTCGTCGGGGCCCGGTAACACTTTTGCGCCATTGCGAATAAATTATTATTTTACCGTTTCCCGAGGACACCAAAAGAGAGTCCCGCCGTCGAGTGGCTTTCAATAGGAGAGGAACGTTCGCTCCCAATTTTTAATTAAAATCACTTCCGTATGACGTAATCGTTATTATTTATTTATTTTTAATCTTGAAAAAAAAAAAAAAAAAAAATCTCACCCTTCTCCCGAGCAGTAGTAATACTCGACGACGAATAATACACCGGACCGTTACACGCCGTCCTGTTCAAATAATTCCAATTGAATGCCGATTTTTTTTCTCCGCGACAATTAAATTCTTTTCCACGCTTTAAAATACAATATTAATTAATACGTTTCGGCTTTTTTTTTTTTTTTCTGTTATTTTTAGTCTTAAAACAAAAATTATAATACATTCCGGATTAATAGATAAATGCGGATAAATCCATTATTGGCGGCCGATAATAAATGTTCGATTTTGATGTAGAAACAATGTCCAAAGGCGATTCGTCGCGTTCGATATAACGGTCCGGTATTCCATTATTTGTTTATTACTCGCGTTGCCGCCGGAATAAACAAGCTTTTAATTTAACAATATTATCTGTACGTTCGGTTCGAAACGCGTTTTTAATCTAGTAAAAAGTGTTTTGCAACTAATTTTATCACTCCGGCCCCGTCAATAATTAATTTAGATAGCGAAAGAGTGGTCCGAATGTTCTTTTGTCTGTTACGTAGAAGAATACGTACGTCTCCGTAGAAATGGAAAATTAAACACAGATGGGTACAACGCGATTGAGATGTTCGTTTTGTAATTTCCTAATAGTTGTAAAAGCGTTGGGTACACGTCGAACGAAAATATATCGAACGGGGAATTTACGAACGTGTATACACTGTACATAGTATATATTTTGCTCGTCGAATAGAAACTCGCAAATGGTCATTGATTTTTTTTTTTTTTTTTTACTAATCGTACAACTATATCCCCCGCCCGTTTTCGTTCAAATTGCACCGTACACGCAGGGCTACGAGTACTAATATTAATCGTAAATTTACCGATATACACTGGTATTTAGTGAAAATTACTTTTTGTTTTTTTTTTTTTGTATACATGGAAAGGCACGTGGTGATTCTTTCACCGCTAAAAAACCGGCGAAGATTTTTAGTAAATTTAACTTTAAAACTGATATTTTTTTTTTTTTTTAGTCAATATTTTAAGTCATTCCGCTAGACGATATTGTAAAATGATACACTGGTAATGCGTATATTTTACAATATTTCCAACATTTTACCCCTCAACACACGTGTGGAAACGTTGTAATCATTTTTTTTTTTTTTCAAGAATAAATAACGTATTGTGAAATAGCCGGCAACACGAAATGTACTCAATCGGTTGCGGCGTATTAATCTTAATTTTAATGTTCTTGCAGCCCAATGGTAAAAATATAACTTTAATTACAGTTATTAACAAATCATTTTCAAGAATGGTTTTTTTTTTTTTTTTTTTAATGCAAAAATATATGTAGTAACAGAACAAACAAAGCCTGGAGTATTATATAAGTTGTGTGTAAGTACGACAGATTTAGATTTAAAAAAAATCGTCATCAATGTATAGTAGAACAGCAAATGCGAAACGCTAATATGCCTTTTTTTCGAATTTTTTTTCTAAAATGTAAGCAATAAAACTTTCATGTGTTTCAATTTAACACTTTGTTCAGGAACCATGTCCGTTTTATAGTTAAACAATGCATATCACTTATTCACGGGAAACTTAAAATCGAACAAAACTGTGGTGGCGTGCGTGTATTGTACTGGGGAATATGTTTGAAATGTTCGCGTAATTTTCATTTTATCGGATCGTGTCAATGTTTTCCGTTTGGTGAATTTGCTTTGTATAGGTAAGTAGGTACTTACCCCAGGAACAAGTACGTTTGGGTTACGAATTTAAAAAAAAAAAAAGGTTTTATCGAACGATTCGTGTGAAACTCTAAATCGAGTACTCGTAGATTATAGAAATTAAAACACTTACAAATACGTCGTCTTGTTATTTTTTAACCTTCCCTACCGCAACCGCCTGACCGTGCGTTCGTAACTTTGGATCTCCGAAGCCGGCCGTGTCGTCAATTCGGCGGATACACACGAACACAGACACTCTGTTTTCTTATATTTTTTTTTTTTTTACAGTTTTTATTGCGTTGATGTAAAAAATTCGCGCGCATAATAATACTGTATCCGTATTGTATCGGTTTCTTTAGAAAATATTTGATACTTTTCCGTTATCGTACTCCGCGTCCGCGTTAATGTAATATCCCACGTTTTTGAATATATTTATATTCCCCCACAACAAGTCACCTCCGTCAAGAGGGATTTTTTTACCACAATTCGAAAAAGAGAAGGAAAATACAAGTCTGGTGCTTAAACTTCGTGAGAAGATGAGGGAATAATAGTCATTGTACGACGGGAAGAAAACGTCGACGTTCGCGAGGGGAGGAATTCGATCCTGATGCGAGTGCATTAGATAACATTTATAGTACTATTAAAGTACTCAACATATCAATATAGAAGTACTATAAAAAAATAAATAATAATATTTCGTTCATAAACGAATTTACGTAGATTGTTATTTTTTTTTTTTTTAAATAAAACGTGGATTAATTTCTATTGTTTATCACTTGCATTGATGGTTGATATCGTTATTATTTATTTATTTATTCCGAGATACACTTTTAGAATCCGCTATACGTGTATAATTCCTACAATAGTGACTCGACGTAACACCTAGAAACGCAAAACGCTACAAGAAAGATTCTTGATGATCGGAGCGAGTTGTCTCATCGAAAACTCATTCACGTAAGATGGACGGGGGGGGGAAAAAAAAAAAAAAAAAATCCCACGTCGTTTAAAGAGGAAACCATCCCCGAGAATCTAAAATTAATGTAAATATAAAATAATATATTTAGTCGGTCGATCGTGGTTAACGTCTACGTTATAAGAACTATGGCCGCCGGTCTCGGCCATCAAACGCACGCACAAAAGCGGAGCAAACGGGTAGAATACGTACGAGTAACACATGGGCTGAAAATTGCCGGGCCTAACAAAGAAGACACGGTTCTTTCATTAAAAATTCACTCTACTCGTCAACATAATCTCCATCGAGAGCAACACAATCATACCTAACATTTCAATACTATTCTTGTAGGTATGACAAATACTTGTTCGTATGACAACCCTCCGCCGCCAATTACATCTGAAAGTTCAAATGCATCGTTTTCTGAAAATTCTCTGGAATTTTCATCCGAGGAAAATAACCAAGTCACTGAGGAAGAAATCTTATTCGGTTTGTTTATTACATACCACACATATATTAATGCAATTAAATTGCAATAATTGTTTTAACATTTAATATTAATTGTATTTAAAAAAAATTGAATGAATTATAACATTATAAAAAAGTTTATTTGTATATTGTTTTTTGGATTTTTCAAACAAATTGAGTAAAATACGAATTGTTTAGATATTAATATAATAACCGAGTATTTATTTTATAGACAAGAAAAACACAAAGGAACCACCAGCAACAAATGTAGATAATTTGGATGTAGGAATGATTTATCTTTTGTTTCGAAATAGGCCTCAGTTTCGCCGATAACCTCTTCGTTCGAGCGAAATTTCATACCGGCGAGCATTTTTTTTTTTTTTTTTTTTGAGACGTGCGAACAGCCAGTAAGTCGCTGGGAGCCAAATCTGGAGAATACGGTGGACGCGGAAGCAATCTTTAATTCATGTAGTTTCGCCATTGTTTATTTGTATATATTTATATATATATATATATATACAATTGGCTTAACAACACTTATTGGTGTAATAATGGAATTAAAACGTATGCACAAGGCGAACAGCACACACCGATGCACAACTACTATACGGTCGGGTTCGCCGGCGTTACAGAGGCGCTACAAAATGAAATACGACCAATAATAATTTATCGTATTAATGTTCTGCAGCGTCCGAATCAAATCCGATAAAACGGGTACCCACCTATACGGTACAATCGTTATGTAGTTTAGTAAGTATGCCTTAATTACCGGCCCTCGGGCGCAAATTATACGAGGCGCACGGATTCGGACGGAATTATTGTTATCACTGGGCAATATAATAACGGTAGTGTGGTATTGATATATATATATATATATATATATATATATATATATACCGTGTACACGTCCGAGGCGTTCATAAAATATAATACGCCTCGAGTTTTTAAAGGAATCTGTTTAAAATGTACAGGACGAAAAGAAAGAAAGAAAAAAAGCTACTAGTCGTTATTGCAGGCGAGGGAGAGGAGGCGAAATAATTTATTCGCCAAAATCAAAACTATAAAAAAAGGTGTGGTGTATATATGAATAAATTATCGTTATTCTATGTATACGAAATAATCAAAGACTAATTTAATAACTCAATTGAACAAAACTTAAAAAAATAATCGAATGAATACATCGTTATTTTAACGTTAGTTTTCGTATTTTTGTAATAACGCGATAACGTCGACAATACATCGACATATTATAAAACAGTAGAAACGTGAAATATATACAAACTTTTATGGAATAATTTGAGAAAAAAAAAATATTTTTATCTTATGAATATAGAAATGTTATCAATGTATTGCATTCTTTCTGTATTTTAGAAGATTCAGAAATTTTTACTGTTGCCATACCTGGGGGAGGGAGACAAAATGATAATGCACGGTGTAGAGTGGACGGATGAATTCTGATGGATAGGGATATGTGTGGATGGGGTGGGGGGGGCGAGAATTAGACGATCAATAATACTATATAATTGACAGTGTTGAAAAAGATTAACCTCTAGGACAGGAGTGGTTTAAATGCCGAAATTCGATAAAGCGGGAAAAATCGAAATCTAAACGATAAGTTGGAATATTGGAGTTCTATTAATGTTCCATCAACGCTATAGGGACGGTGCGTATTTCAAGTATAAACGATTTCATAACAAACACGTATGACGATAGCTAACCATAAATATTGGCGAACGTACGAAAATGGATGCATAGAATCGGTTTTTATTATTATTTTTTTTTTTATTTTTTTTTCTGTAGGTTTTACGTAAGCATACGCATTAGAAGGTACGATTCGTATAGATTATAATATTGGTAAAATGCGTTTTTGATGTGAATGGAACGTAATAATGTCACGAGGAGTTTTATATAAACGAGGTGTTTACGTTTTATCTACCGATTGATAAAGACGCTAAAGACATTTCGCATATACGAGATAAGATTCGAAATCGTTTCCAAGTGCGTTTAAAAGAATAAAACATTATAGAGGTATAATATAATCGTTGCGGAGAGTATTTGCGTTTACGATGAAAGAATATATATATAATATATATATATATATATATATATACGCAGTTTCAACTAGTCAAGTCGATTTTGTGGCAAATATTTTTTAACCGGTAAAAACTAGATTTTGAGTTTTAACTGTAATTTACAGCGATGGGCAAATTATTATCTCATTAACGATTGAAATTTGTAGTTGACATATTAACGTAATCGATAATCGCAATAAAACATTATTTTAAACGATTACAGTAATCGTAGTATTAATTGCAATTACAAAATACGTTAATTTTTCATGTAGATTTTAATGTACATTCCGTTTACTAATAATTTATTATACTTATTCGTAACGATTGGAATATTGTAAAATAAGAAAATAAGGAATAAATTTAACAACGATATACTCAACACGCGAAGAAAATAATGATTAACAAAAGAAAAACCATAGAAAAAAATTATAATTTTAATTGAATGATTTACAATTACAAATTACAATATATTCAATAAAGTCGATAGTTCTATAAATTCATCGAATTCGGAATTTAATCGTAAATTAATCGATTATACTGGTAACATTTATATGTATTTTAAATACCGGTATAAACGACAGGTCTAAACTAACGACAGGCATGATTTCGAGATTTTTCCAGACTTTTGGCACACATGGCTTTTTTTTTTCTTTTTTTTTTTTTTTTTATAGACGGACGTCCGAAAACGGAGTACGGTAACCGGCAACGGGGATATAAAGGGTTAGGATTGTAGGTAATTTATGCAGTAATTTTTGAATAGAATTAAAATTCTCCACTATGAAATCGTAAACGTTTACCTCGCGTGTAAAATAACGCGTATTGATCAGATTGAATTTGAACGCTTTGAAATGGGTTTGTCGGATACAAGGAGCCGAAGGGTTTAACTCTGTGATTAGATAATAATAATTATACGCGCTCGACGTCGTTGCGAACACCCGAAGTTATAATGATATAGGTTAGGGGATTTCTCTGTGCAAAATCGTCATCAACGGCGGTGGTGGCTAGTGCATTATAATATTGTAGGAGATTGTTATTTGTAAACGTTTGATTTAAATCGACTCGGCCTGGAAACGGGAAAAATTACCGATAAATGCAAAACGAATTGAATTTATATCCTAGAACTCTTAGAGCGCGAACAACGCCAGAAAAACGCACGTCGTTCATAAAACTATATGCATACAGCCGGTCAGGACGAATAGCGTCAAAAACTCTCTTGACTACACGAAGTCTGTAATAAATAATAATAATAATAATTCATTTCTACAGTTTTAAATATAATTTTACATTTTGACGCGACTGAAAAGTTTAAAGCTTCCGTTGCGCCGAACGCGTAGCCGATTCGCCACGTGTAAGGATTTCACTGTCGTACTTCATAATAATATTATGAATTTCACGTGTAGGTATTTTAAACGTTTCTGAAATTGTTGCTGTCATCCGGCACGCCCGTAATATGAGCAGCTAGGCGTTTTTTAAATTATTAATTATATTATTCGAGATGAACGCGACGTCCGTTATAATTATACGCGATTTTACCAAAGACATTTAAAACAAATGTGCATTCGGGCAATAATACGGTTCATCGGCCGATTAATAAGATAACGCAAAATATGCGATTCCCCGGTCTATTTTATTATAATTCGTATGTCGACCTGTACAGTAACCGAGCAACAATAAAAGAAAACTTTCGTTCAAACGATATAGACTTGCGGTGCAGTTAAAAAATCTACGCCGCTTGAAATACTCTGCTATACAGGTTGGTTTTATTTAATTTTATTTATTTTATATTTTTTTATTTTTTATTTTATTTCATCATCGTGATTAGTGTTGGGGGATTATCTAGATAAAATCGTCTAAAAGATAATTAAGATATCCGCATACTTATATTTATTATCTAGATAAAACTAAAATATCTTATCATTAACTTCTGAACCATTTATTAGTAAAAACCCAGATAACCGATACTAATTAAGTATATTATTATATCATCGTTGTTCGGGTATTGATTTTTTTTTTTTTTTTTCTTATCGCGCTGTAGCCTTGGCAATTCACAAATATGCAGTCGTAATGATACTACATTTTTTACAATAAAAATCCATTTGTCGTATTCAAAAACAAAAAAAAACAAAAAAAGGTTTTGGACTAGACAGCCTTACTAATTCCAGCCATATCGAACCATATTTCTGTATCTGACTTATCTACTTGCTTGTTAAAACGACTTTTATGATTCCTGGACAACTGAAAAATAATCTTTTATCTTAATCTTAGATAAATCCTAAGTCATTATCTTCATCTTTATATTTATATCCGTACATACAAATATCGGTTATCTTTCCCGACATTAGTAAAAGTACTTGGTGGATATGGGGCGTAGGGAATAATCGAATAATCGCACACGCCCCGAATTATCGAAAGAAGCGAATAAAACCGTCAAATCAATAATTCGGAATCGTACTGGTCATTGCGGCGGAGACGTGCTCCGAATACAACCATCTGTTGCTGGACCGTCTCCGTCCTAATGCATTTTATTCTACTGATAATACCTAACCTATACATTCGCCGATTTTACCGTACACTCCAGAATAATTTATGAAATTATCGGCGGAGCTTTATTGCCGAATACGTATTATATTATTGCGGCCATTGCTGGGTCTACTGACGACTACTCGTAAAAATAACCATCCTAATGCGGCCCCGATCAAAATCCCAAATTTACAACATTCTTTCTCTCTCTCTCTCTCTCTCTCTCTCTCGGAGAGTGAGTATCATTATACTTGTTGTATTTAATCCGAGTGTACTGGTTTTACTATGATGTGTGTGTGTGTAAATTTTTTTTTTATTATTCACCGTTACCGTTTGTTTTTTACCAGAAATCATACTCTTAATGATTAACGTCTGGAATGTTTCTAGTTGGTGAGTTGGTTTTTTTTTTTGACGTTCTTTATAATTTTCATTAGAACAATAACGGAGAAAAATTGTTGATGAAACCGTTTGGGTAGTTTATTAGTTCATATCTGTACGCAAACGCAACGATAAATTATTGTACACGAAGAACGATCTACGTTGGAAACAAAAATAGTTTTATAATAATTTTTTCGGACCTACGGAAAATTCACGAAAAATTTGACACAAATAATCATCAACGAATTGTATACTTAATGGTGAAGAAACAAAAGAATTTTTAGAGTAACGTAATAATATTCCGTTTTAAAAGCGTCGAGTGCGAATTTTGACGATAATCTTAAAAATTCAAAACGCTTCTAAACGCGATTAACTGAACTTCGCTGAGAACCGTTGTTCGTTGGTGATAATTTATCGTCGCGTACAGACGTATAAATTAAACTCGGTTCCTACGTTCCCGGCTTCCCGCCTTCCCCCACGACAATGGCCGACTGGCCATGGTGCAAAGTATGTCGGCCATTATTTTTCATCGGTTATTTTAATTTTGAATAATATCATGGATATTTCTGATTTTCGGACCATACAATATTATATCACGGTAGTAATTATTACTTGCGCAGTTGCATACGGTTTTAAATTTATATTTCACAGACGCAATAAACTAAACCTAAAGTAGTGTCCGTACGATAACAGTGGTTTTTCGGTTGGACGGATAATTGATATTTATGCACTATAAACGGGATTATATCGCAGACATACGAATAATTATAACGGATTCTGAATTATAAGTGCGACCGTTTTTATACCAGTTTACTACAAGGAGGTAGGTGAAAAAAAAAAAAAAATGAAAAAAAATGATGATGACGCGGTCGAAGGGAAATTATACGCCCGGGCACAGCAATCCGTTTTCGCGACACGTCCGGTCGCCTACGCTCGCAGATTTCCGGACGTGGGGCCCCGCGGGGTTTTGTGTTTCTTATTTTTTTTTTTTGTTTTTTTTTCGCCCCCCCAATCGGATTAATGCGTACTCGCGAGTGCCTTTGCGCCGTCGGACCAAATGAAATGTTGACGGCCCGTGGTCGGGGGACGGCGCGTAAAAGTGTCGTAAACTCGGCCGGCGCCCGTGCAGAGGACGTGTAAGGTAGGTGCCGCAAGACCAAAAACGGAATTACCACACGGGTCTCGCGGGCACGCGTAATGATATTATTCTATCGTTCTGAGTATTAGATTTTTATTGCTCGTAAACTATCTACATTGTGTTTTATTAGCTGTTTAAATAATTTATCCGTTACGGTACATTAAAATCAATATCCGTCCGACCGGACGGGAACACACACACTTTCATCAAATTTTATTATAAAGTTATTATCTACACGCGATAACGTTTCAAATTGTCAGTAGATGTATTCCCCGCGGATAAGTGGATATTTCAAACAAAACCCAAAGTCGCTTTTTTTTTTATCTCAGTTTAATATTGCACGCGGTTAAATCCAGTCAGTTTTTTTCCGTTGGCCGTGTCCGAAATTAACGAACAACGCGTGTGCATCGAGTTTTGCTTGAAACTCGGTAAAAATGATGCAACGGAATGATTAAAACCGCTTTTGGGGACGATTCATTAAGTGGTTCCGGTGACTTTCCAAGTGTTTAAAACGTTTCAAAGACAGTCGCGGCTGTCAACTGCAGACGGTCCACGTTCTGGAAGACCGTCGACGTCATCTAAAAAAACGATGGTGTGGCGACAATTTGCGGGGGAAAAAATGCGAAATGGCCGCCGATAAACCGTTCCACTTAGAGGAATCCGTTTTCCCGGCTTAAATATACTAGATGAAGAAGTGAACCGAAAGATCTGTGAGCCCAACAAAGATGGCGTCTTGTGCGGCATTCAAGCGCTCCGGAAACGATGGCAATCGTAGTGTAGACGACAAGCGGGGCGATTATATCGAAGGTCTATAATATTGTATTTTGTTTAAAATAAATACTTAATTGTTCAGAGCAATCTGTGCATTACTTTTGGGACAACCCTCGTATTATTTTATTTTTTTTATAATGTCGTATTTAATAATAACTGGTCGTATTATAGTTTTATCTTATTATAAAACGGACGAACGATACAGGGCCGTAACGAGTTACGGGATTCGTGTGATAATTCCGTTTTCGGTCCTGTACACCGACGTCCATCGCACGGGCAGCCGTCGTTGTGCCGCTTTGACCGGAATTTTCGTACCCGTCGGTCGCGTCGTTCGCGATCCGCCCGCGGCCGATGAACCGGCCGGTTTTCTTTTCCCGATATTATAAAAAAAAAAAACCCCCCTCGCTTTTTTTGATACGCGCCAACGGGTTTTTATAATATGTATTGCCCGTGAAGCGATTTTACCGCAAACTTTTGTCTCTCCGACTAATTAAAATCGCTAACTTTTTTCAAGATATAGGCATTATTCTAAAAATGTATACGTAGATTTTTTTTTTTTTATTGCGCCATATGTACGCTTTCGATTCAATTAACATTCCGAACTTTCCCCGTATAATATTAACTCTCGTTTCTCATATTATTTGAATTAATAATCTTTTTTTTTTCTTTTAATATTTTTATTATTATAATCTCATACAAGTTGTACGTAAAACTAACACTACTGTTCGGGATTGTGTGTGTTAGTAGTTTTTTTTTTTGTTTTTTTTATGAACGAACAACGCGATTCATTAAAAGTTTCGAAATTTTAAATAATAACACGGCGTATAGATATCCGTCCAAGTGAATTATCTAAATTAGCGATGTACTCTACTCCTCATACAAAAATAATATGTATTCCGTTTTTCTTTATGTTTTTCGTTTTTTTTTTCACGTTCATTTTTCATAGCACAAAAACGCCGCTGGCCCGTAAACAAAAAAGTCAAGTATTCCGGCGAAAAGAGAAAAAAAATGATTATAAATTATTTTTACGATTTCTCGTAAAAATTATTATTTCATGGACAGGAGCAAATATTTAAGTTACACAGCCGAAGGTTAAAAAAAAATAATAGAAATAATAAACGTTAACCATCTGTACTCGTCGTTTATTATAACAGATAAATGATTTTAACTTTTTATGTTAATATTTTTTTTTTCTGGGAAAATCCTCGGTTTTTTGTAAGGTCGTAAAATTAATTGACGGAATAATATTTTCCTTTTGATGCGAAATCATTACAATATTGTATTATGTTTTAATAATATTTTGCCCGGCATTTACGAAACTACTTTTGAATAATATTTAATAAGGAACGGCCGTACCGTAACGTAAAACTTTTTTATCGATAAAAGTTCATGGAATAGTTCGAATCGCCATCAACGGTTTTTATGTAAACCCGGCCAAAATATTGTGTTCGACGTTATTGCACTCTTGTGGTCCGAAACGCGTACGTATTTCGTACAAAATCGTTAGTAATAACGATAATAATAATTATAGCCCGGGTTTTTTAATGTACACGTTTTTTTTTTTTTACATATTATCGTTACTGATTGTACGGAGTCTTACGGGTTATACTAAGTGGTCCGGACGGTTCATTCAACGCAGAGTTCACAAGGAAAACGGTTTTTTTTTTTTTTATTTTATTTTACATATTTAAGAATATTAAAGTTATTCAGCGTACTTTGGTTAATTGCGAGAAAAACGTAACTAATTTATTTTTATTTCAAAATTGTTATTATTAATTTTAATATTAAAGTACCCGCAACAAAAAAAACAGTACTATTAAGTCGTCGTAAAAAAAAAAAACATCGCAAGAATACACCAAACTATCATTATACCAAACATACCAAAGGGATATTTTGTTGTTTAACGATTTGTTCATTTGTGTTTGTACAGTTTTTATACAGTGGAAATTGTTCCATTTATGCAAGCGCGTATAACCTAAACTCGCTTAGACAATTATTTATAGGAATACGGTAACAAAATAAATAATACAAACAAAGGTACGATGTTATAAAGGTATTGATGTTGGTTGATTATATTTGCGTAGTTTTCAAAATTTTTACGAGAATACAAGGGCCGATTGATGTTTAGATGTTTTAAGATAATATAAATATACCGGACTATGGGTAATAATAGTGTACGAAAGAAGAGCAACGACGACACGCGGACTAGCTGCCAGTCGTGGGATTACTGTGGACCCGCCCGTCTTTATATGGTTATATTTATATGTAAGTTATGTTTATCGGGTATAAAACTAGAAAACATATTTTTTTTTTTTTAAATTGGAGAAATATCAACCGCGTCGTATTTCAAATGTATTCAATTCGGGGTATGGCCGTCAACAATCGACCACCACCGCCGGGCCGCGTGTTATCATTCCGGGGTCAATTGCCTTGTGAGGTGACAATAAATAATTGGCTCGTGAAAAAATTGTTCTGTTTCGGAAATTTCGTATACAATAGTTTCGTTTCTATTAGTGCGACGCTTGTGGACCGCCGGATAGCCGCCACCGACACGGGCCATAAGAAAGGACCGAACATGTCGAAGTACGTCGTTTAAACGATTTCTCGTGATCCCACGAGAAGAGAGTAGGGCGCGGAGGTAAAGGGAAAGACGGTTAAAAAAAATAATACGTCTCCGTTTTTACCGTTGTGGTATTTTTGACGTGTAATATATATATATATATATATATATCATCAGTTCCTTCTGAGAGATTGTTCTCCAAGGCAGGTAATGTTATGAGCGCAAAACGAAATAGATTGAGGGGTGAAAAATTGCAGCATATTTTATTCCTTAGTTCGCTGAATTTCGATGACTGGCATTTAAAATGATAAATTTATCCTATTGTAACTATTTGTTGTATTAAATATATAATAAATAATAAATATTTAATATTTAATATATTATAAAAAAATTAATTTTTAGTATTATATATTTTATATAATATAATATATTTATATCATTTATTATTATTATTATTATTATTATTGTTTGTATGTATATTAGTCTTATAAAAATGCTATAAGAATGTATATTAAAATGTATACTTATGAATATATTTTGTATTTATTATTTCAAAATATGTTTAATGTAATTATGTGTAATCTGTACAGCCTACGGTTTTGTATATATTGATATTTGTAATATATAATTACTAAAAACATTTATATTATAATTACAGTATTAAAAATGTATTAAAATTGCAGCATAAATATTATATTGTATTAATAATAATTGTAAAAATTAATAATATATAATAATAGTTGTACTTTTTTTTTACTATGACATTGTATTACATTTTTTATTGTATATTCAATATACTATACTGCATAAAAATATTTTACAATAAATATTATAATTTTATAATTATATTACAGTATTTACTATAATCATTGTGTTAGTTATTTACTTAAAATACCTAAATCCTAAATTCCTAACTCAGTGACTTATCTCAGTCAACTCAAACTTCAATCTCAAAATTATATATATAATGTATTCATTGTATTGTTTAAATTTAATTATTTAAAGCCGCCAAAACACGCCATCTATTGATTACAAAATTTCGATTTTTAAGAATCGATCTTTTGCAACCGATCTTTTTGATTTAAATCGATTCACTTTCAAGAATCGCCCATCACTAATATATATATATATATATATATATATATATATATATATATACGTACGCGATGTTCCCCGTACGGGACATGGACACGGGGACCGCGGGCGTTTTGAGGTTAAAAACGCTGTAAGACGAACGGTACCGTCCGGTAATAACCGCGGATACCTACGGTATAACATGGCGTGTCGTGATGTTGCATACGTATGCCCGCGTACCGTCGGCCAATTCGGTTTACACATGAAACTTGCCGGCAACGCAAACCGTACGCGTGTGACGCCACGTTCCGCTACCGCGTGCGTACGAAAATACGTTACGCGGTTATCGTGCCTACAGGGTGTGCGCGTTGTCCGCGCGACGTAACCCGCCGCCGCCGTCGGTAATTATCGCTCGAGCGCAGTAATTCACAGGTTGACAATCGTTCGAGTACCGCGCTGATCCGTCGGCAAATCCCGATAGATTTTGTAACGGGTCCGCCCGGATGTCCGTTGCGACCAATGACGTTTCGGTCGTTCAGAACGCCCGGCAATGCGTTTTAAACAATACAATTCGAAACACAGCACAGGAAATAACGTGATGATAATAATAATAATAATATTTGAGTTTATACGCGACAACGTCCGGACAGAAACGTTGACATTTCCCAAAAGAAAAGAAAAGACAAGAATATAATGAACAACGTTTACTTTTATATAGGTCCGGTGAACGTACCGGATAGGTACGAGTTTGTATAAAACGCGCGTAAAAATGATAAAAATAAAAGCAATGATTTTCGTCTAGTTGTAATATTAACTTGTGAAATGTATTAAATACCAGCTGGTTTGAGAGCCTGGTGATCCAGCAAGGCATCCCAGCTGAATCTGATGACCATACGGACCTTTTTTTTTTTTATTTTATTTTGGTACCGGCAATTACCGTGAGGCTCTACTTCGGGAGGCGGGTCGCCATCATTTATTTAACAAAATGAACACGTACAAATGATGAACGAAATAAAATCCAGTATTCCCCTTCGACGGGGCGGGCTCACATTATTAGTGTACAAAGCTTCGCGTCCCTACCGGGGAATGGGCAGTAGCCGGGCCCAAGCGCAATTGCTGCCCTTACACTAGTAGCGGGGGACACTTCCTACCGGCCCCACGGCCGGCGGTCTGTCGTCTGCGGGGCCGCGATCAACGACGGCGGCTTCGAGGGCTCGGCGTTGCCGTTCGGCCGACTCCTTTTCCGCGACGACCGTCTCTGCGAAGTCGACCACGGCTTTCCAACGATCTGGGGATTCCAACATGAGCGACACCAAGTCGCCTGGTTCGAAAGGACCGATCCTCCGGACCAGGCGCTCCCTGTCCCCGTCAAACGCCTCGCAGCGCATGAGGGTATGGAGAGCGTCGTCATCCTCCTCATTCTGCTCGCCGGGAAAACGGCAGTGAGAACACCCGGGGTGCGGAGCTCGCCCGATCCGGTGAAGGAACGAGGTAAAGCATCCGTGCCCCGTGAGAAGTTGAGTGAGGCGATAGGTCGTCGAACCATGCGGTCTTGTAACCCACCGCACCAGCAAGTCCGGGGGAATGAGCGTGCGCGTTAGCGCGCTTCCACTTCCCGCGGGCACCTTTTTTTTTTTTTTTTTTATTTTTTTTTTTTATTGTGGCATCGATGACGGGCCGGGGACTGGCCTTGCGGAAATACTACCGGCCCGCCACCATCATTTATTGTAAATGAAAAACACATAACAATTATATACACAACATAAAATCCCCTTTTCCCCTTCGCGGGGCGGGCTCACATAATATAACTTATTAACTAAATATATACAGTGTCACCTTACAACTAAAAATTTACAATATATTCTTTTTTGAAAATATGTACACAAATCCTTAAAACTACGAAAATTAACACCTAAAAAAATATACAATCATTTATATACATAGACAATTTTAATTTTGTTCTGTATCAGCTGCTACTGCCGTCGTCGCTGTCGCCGACGCTCCGGCGGTGCACCTGCTGCTGCCTCTGCTGCTGCTGCCGCTGCTGCTGCTGCTGCTGCTGCTGCCGCTGCCGCCGCCGCTCTGGCCGCCTCCCACCGACGCTCCTCCTCCCCCTTTGCCCCCATGACGGAGATTGCAAAGGCCCTGACGGCTGACCATGCCTCGGTACTGCTGAGCATGGCCGGTCCAAGCCCTTCCGGAGAGATGCTGCCCAACACCGCGACCAGCGCTGCACGTTCGGTATTCCAAGCCGGGCAGTCTAGAAGGGTGTGGGCCGCATCGTCCACCTCCGATGTGCAATGGGCGCAGTGGGGGGCGTCGCGCTTGCCGATCCTATGCAGGAAGCTAGCAAAGCACCCGTGTCCGGTGAGGAGCTGGGTAAGGTGATAGTCCAGCTCGCCCCGTGACCTAGTGGCCCAAGGCGCAACAGGACCGATCACCCTACGGGTCCACTCACCCCTGGTACCCATGCTATGCCGCTCCTGCCACTGCACGAGGGTCGCGGACCTTCTCTGTGCAGCGGTTTCGACGCGAATGTCGCCGCCGTCGCCACCGCGCCGGCTCCAGTAGGCTTTGCTCCCGCGGGCACCTCCGCGCTACGATCCTCGACCATACGGACCTTCCTCAGACCCGCCTAAACATTTTTGTTAAATTTCAAATAAATCGGACGTGTAGTTTTTATTTATAAAGATAGACTAGCTGAATACCCGGCCTCGCCCGATTGTAAAACCTGTAAGGTTTCTTGCAAAATGGTTCACGTTGTGTGTACGAGATCTGCTCGAAAAGCACCAGGACAAATTTTATTACGGCCAATCCACACACGATAACGTTTCAAATTGTAAATAGATGTATTCCCCTCGAATTAATGAATATTTCAAACAAAACTTGAAGTCGCCTTTTTTTATCTCAGTTTAATATTACACGCGGTTAAATCCAGTCAGTTTGTTTCGTTCGCCGTTTTCGACATGTCCGAAATTAACGAACAACGCTTGTGCATCGAGTTTTGCTTGAAACTTGGTCAAAATGATGCGACGGAAACGTACGGAAATTACTAAAACCGCTTTTTGGGACGATTCATTGTGTGGTTCCGTGACATTCCAAGTGTTCATCGCGACAATGCACCGGCACATTTAGCTCTGTCGATTCGTGCATTTTTGGCTGATAAAAAAAATTGCTGCCTATTCTCCTGATCAGGACCCACGTGATTTTGTCAAGATTCTCAAGTCTAAAATCTGCGCTAAAAAGGACAACGATTTCATGTTGTAGAGGAAATTAAAACGAACGGCGGCCCGAGAACTCATAGCTTTAACTTTGGAAGAGTTCCATAGGACTTTTGAAAAACGGCAAGATCGCCGGGATCGCTGCATATCGTCCGGAGGAGAGTATTTCGAAGGAGGTATCCTAAAACAATATGTAACTTGATTTTTGTAATTATTAAATATAGAACCGTGGTGCTTTTACCGGAACAGACCTCGTACGTCTTGGGTTCGGCTAATTTACAATTCGTGTTCGCTAATTTCCGGATGTACGTTGCGGAATGCCGCGATCCGGGCCACGATAGTGTAAACCTTAAACAATACGTTATAATCCGTTTGAGCGGTAAAAACGATCTTTCGGATGTGTACGGGTCGGGTGGCCCCGGAACGTGTAACCATAACCACTAACACCAGAGTATTTGATGGAATACATACTCACCGGTGGGACGGGTGGAAACTTACGTATGAGGTACGCGATCCTCCGCCGCCGCACGTGAACGCGACGGCTCGTGCGAGGATATTCCGTTGGCGGCCACCTTAAACGACTCCGGCCAGACGGTCTCGGAAAGCACGGGCAGGAGGACCGGGCGAAGATGTGTGTGTGTGTGTGTGTGTTCATGTATACAGTCATAAATAGGAGACCGGAAATAGAGCGCCGGAAGACGACGTTTTATTTCGGTCGTTTGCGAAACGTCTTGCGGAAGTCGCGAAACCCGAGCCCCGCACCCCTACAGGACTACTGCCGGCAACACTCCGGCGACGAAATAACGTTTTTGCCGGCGAAACAACGGCGTACCCGTGTCGTACGGTTTGCCGTTTACCACGCCAAAAGATTATATTTTATATAAGCCCCGGGATCCAATTTGCAAAAGTTTATTCGATACCTGTGCGCACGTACGCCCCCCCCCATTCCCCCCCCCGTATAATATTATATTATTATTTTGGACTCTTGCACGTATGTGTCTCGCCCGTTTCTCTGTTTCGTCACCGGTCGTGCGGAAAAACGTTGTCAGCCGGAATGTACAATCGCTGAAACAACGAACGGTTTCTCGCGAACGCCGGGCCGGTCAGTTTTTTCGTTTCGAAATTTAATGGACACACGGTGGTTCTCCGCGAGTTTTATTCTTATCGCAGACCGGTCTTGTTCGCCTTCTTATTAAATGCCAACACAATTAAACAATATTTCGGCGTCCGCTTTTCGCGTTTACGAGTAAGTTTAAAATTAAGAGGAAAAAAAAACCAGACATTTTTTTTATTAATTTACTAGCTGCCATCGCCCGGCCTTGACCGGGTCAAGTTATCCATTGGTTATCCACAATCGTCTAGTTGTTCCGCATATCATTTTTCTATTTTTTTTTAATTCAGAGCGAAGCGTGGAATGTATTTGTTTTATTATGATATCGGATTTTTTTTTTCTTTTTAAATCTAATTAAATGGTTTTTTTTTTTTTTATAAACTCCATATAATTTTGTTTGATTTTAGTTGCTTAAATTTAAAGTTTCAAATGACATTAAATATTTCTGGAACCTGTACAAATTTTGTTTGCATGAGACACGTACAATTGACCATTTGGAAAAAAAATTGGACGGTTAGTTCTAAACCTGCAACGTTTAATGTTTAGCCCTCTGCCTTATATATGGTCATTGAAAAAAATAGTTTTACAGGAAGTTGGCGCCTTCTAAACTATAATGGACGATTAGTTGGTATCGTTGGTACTCTAGGGATCCCCAGCTCCACAGCTAGTAAGGATCGTACACACAAGCAAACAGTTTTTTTTTAAAGATTTTATTCCTCGGTCCCTTGCTAAAGACATTGATCCTTTGATCGCGTGGAGCAACACACTTAAGTAAAATCATTCACTGTTATTCGAATGAACTACATATGTCCTGCCAAGTGCATCCGTTTTTTTTTTTTTTTTTACTCCGGGTACGGTGGTTCTTCGTTTTCTTCGTTGGAATATTATTCGGTAAATTGTCCGGTCTACATTTGCATAGACCGGACTGAAATTGCTTCACTTTATTTTGGGACTCTAAACTAAATGTTAGCTTGATCACTACTTTTGTTTGTATATTTTGTGGAGGAGGATTACCGATTTAGCGTTACGGTTACCACGGTAAAACTCTCCGTTTTATTGAGGTGGAACGCATCACAGACGAACTGTTCCCGATGCGCCCACGTCCCTTGGCTCCCAGAGTTATCGCCCCCACCGCGTATGTTCCGCCCCTTCTGGCGAGCGAAGTGGACGCTGCCGTCGCGCGCATCGCGGGCCGTAGAAAGGCGCCAGGCCCCGACGGGATCAGCTCCGGCATCCTGGCGGCCGTCCACAAGGCGGACCCGGGGTTGCTGCTGAGCACGCTCGGCGTGTGCCTGGAGTCGGGATGCTACCCGCACAGGTGGAAACAGGGCAGGCTGGTGCTTCTGCGCAAGGGGGTCAAGCCGGTAGGCGAGCCCTCTTCGTACAGGCCCCTGTGCCTGCTCAACGACGTGGGTAAACTGTTGGAGTTTATCCTCGTGCGCCGTCTCGAGGCCCACCTGCAACTCAAGGGCGGCCTCTCAAGGGCCCAGTTTGGGTTCAGGCCCGGGAAATCCGCGGACGACGCCGGGATAAAAGTCCGGGAGTTTGCCCTCAACGCCGTGAACCACATGGAGATGTGCGTGGCGGTCTCCCTGGACATCCGCAACGCGTTTAACAGTGTGGGCTGGGAGCACGTGTTAGACGCGCTCGGGGCGTGGGACGTCCCACCTTATATTAGGCAGTTAATGGCGTCGTACTTCCACGACAGGGGGGTAACCATTAACTGCCTAGAGGGTCCCGTGAACGTGGATGTCACTTGTGGGGTACCCCAGGGCTCGGTGCTTGGGCCGTTCCTTTGGAACCTCACATATGACGCCGTGCTACGGGTTGCAGTGCCACACGGAGTCAGGGTAATAGGGTTCGCCGACGACACGCTTGTCATCGGCAAGAGCGATACCTCCGAGGGAGTCGAGGGAAAAGTCAATTACGTCTTGAACCTGGTGGCCGAAAAGATACGGAGTCTCGGGCTTCTGCTCGCCGTCAACAAGACCCAGGCCATCATGTTCAAGCGCAAATACAAGGACAGGGTTCCCCAAATTACACTGGAGGGGGAGCCGGTGGCTCTCTCGAGGACGATGAAATACCTAGACGTGTTGTTCGACGACACCCTAGTATTCAAGGCGCACATCACGGGCGCCGCCGACAAGGCCCGTGGGGTACTCGCCGCCCTAGCGCGGCTGATGCCTAACGTGGGGGGTCCCAAGGAGCCCAGGAGGAGGTTGTACGCCGGGGTGGCCACTTCGGTAATGCTGTATGGATCTCCGGTGTGGGGCTCCATGGTTCCCTACGCGACCAGGGCCGTGAAAGAGATGCTCCGCGTTCAGCGGCGCGCAGCGTTGAGGGTTTCCATGTCCTACAGGACGGTCTCCCATGACGCGGCGTTGCTGATCGCGATAGAGAGACGCAAAGCTTACTGGAGCCGGCGCGGTGGCGACGGCGGCGACATTCGCGTCGAAACCGCTGCACAGAGAAGGTCCGCGACCCTCGTGCAGTGGCAGGAGCGGCATAGCATGGGTACCAGGGGTGAGTGGACCCGTAGGGTGATCGGTCCTGTTGCGCCTTGGGCCACAAGGTCACGGGGCGAGCTGGACTATCACCTTACCCAGCTCCTCACCGGACACGGGTGCTTTGCTAGCTTCCTGCATAGGATCGGCAAGCGCGACGCCCCCCACTGCGCCCATTGCACATCGGAGGTGGACGATGCGGCCCACACCCTTCTAGACTGCCCGGCTTGGAATACCGAACGTGCAGCGCTGGTCGCGGTGTTGGGCAGCATCTCTCCGGAAGGGCTTGGACCGGCCATGCTCAGCAGTACCGAAGCATGGTCAGCCGTCAGGGCCTTTGCAATCTCCGTCATGGGGGCAAAGGGGGAGGAGGAGCGTCGGTGGGAGGCGGCCAGAGCGGCGGCGGCAGCGGCAGCAGCAGCAGAGGCAGCAGCAGGAGCACCGCCGGAGCGTCGGCGACAGCGTCGACGGCAGTAGTCAGTGTATATAGATAGATGAATGCATATATATTTTTTTAGTAGTTTAAGATTTAATAGTTTGTTTTTTATTTTTTTAAAATTAAAAAAAAAAAGAATGTATATTTTTAGTTTATAAGGTGTTTTGTAAATACTTATTTCATAAGTTAAATAATGTGAGCCCGCCCCGCGAAGGGGAAAAGGGGATTTTATGGTGTGTATGTAATTATTTCGTGTTTTTCATTTTATTTAATAAATGATGGTGGCGGGCCGGTAGCATTTCCGCAAGGCCAGTCCCCGGCCCGTCATCGATGCCACAAAAAAAAAAAAAAAAAAAAAGTTAGTCTTCATGACGTTGAATATTGAAGCAACGGCATGTGGTTTTCTATGTAAATCAACTAGACAGAGAGGGTATTGGTTTTGTTTCTCGTCCTTTGTTATACTGGAATTCATTTTTTGAATCAGGGCCACGCTGTGCACGATCATTAACTACATTCATTTGGTGAACCTTCTCCTCGATTTCAGTATAAACTCCATCTGTTGGACACTCTGAATGATCTTTTGTTGAAAATTAAGCTGCCTTTTTTTTTTTAATCACCATTTACTAATAAATCAAACAGAACCATTGTGTTTTGTGTGATAAAAAACTGGAGTGGGTTCTGATGATTAAAAGTTCATACCATCAAGTCTTTTTAATGGATTTCCTTTTGATGGTCGCCGAAGACTTTGACTATTTCTTTTTTTGCACTCAACATCGACATGTAAATCGAAGAATGAAAGCCCAACTAAATATTCTGGAAAGTACCAGGTGGGGCGACGAAATACTTTTGAAGCACCGGTATTTCGATTAGGGTAATTCTTAATCTGTTTAATGAGATTAGCACCGTTCAGAAATCCGTTCACTGAAAGCGTTTTAGATTTTTAAAACCGTTTTAATACCTCCGGATCTGCGTGTTGTCGAACTGGGGGTACGGATTAGGGCAATAAATCCCGCCCTGACTTCCACCGTCAGTACCCTTTTTCTGTTATAATAGATTTAATAATATAATTTAAAATATATTTATACAAAATAATAACATAGAAATGGTAAAAAAAAAAAAACGTTCAAAAATCATCCGAGCCTTATCCGTGCCAATGACAAAATCCACCACTGTCTATAGAAGACGAGCCCTGATCAAAACCGTCGTTATATGAACTTTATTCTAGAGTTACGCAGGATCTTAGTCGGTGCGTTAGGGGTGAGTCATTTTTGAGGGGAAAAAAATCGTCTATTTTTGCACCCGGTTTTGCCTCGTGGATTTGTGAGCTTAAGATATCGATTTTACGAAAACGTCTACGGATGGGCGTAGTCATTTTTTTTTTACTATTCTTGAGAAACATTGGTGTTAGTTGCAGTGAACGTGCTCGAAAAGTTTCACGCAACGACTTTAAATTATAGATAGGTATCTAATAATTGAACCGTGCCAGACGGTGTAGGAGTTCTTTTTCGGAAGCAGTCGTTTTTCGAATTATCCAATAGCGACGGGAATAGCTGTACGTGAATAAATAAAACGCGTATCGATCATATAATACATTATAGGTATATTATCGAAGACCGGGCCATTTTTTTTTTTTTTTTTTTAGTGAATATCCGCCGTGTGTCCAAAACTAAAAGCTCCAACAGTACAAAAACCCCAATCTTCTTGCCTTAGTGTTATTCTGTTACCCCTCCCCCCACACACACACTAGTAAACGTATTTTCTATATAAAAAAAAAAACCATCAATACACTTTGTATTCTACACCCTAAAGAGCACGTGCGTCGGCATTACTTGCCACCGTCCAAATGAAATATTCCTGTGTTGTTTTTTTTATACCGTTGTTTTGGAACGTGCAATGTTAAACGTCATTGTTGCATACACGTAATTGAAAATAACTTCAATAACTATAATATGAATACAACGTTTTTTACGTTAACGTTACAATAATATCTCGGTTCGTATAAATAACGTTTTATACGTTTTACGGATTGTTAACGCAACGAAACATCGATAGTATTAGTGTGGATTTAATTTTTTTTTTTTTTTTAAACCGAATTGTATAGCTATTTTATCGTATAGATTACTTTTGGATTCACCCCCTACCGGAGCTGTGCACCTAGGTCATGACTGAGTATTATTATATTATTATAATTGACGGGTACATATAGAATGGGTTAACCGTAAGATAGTCGATTGCACATCTGCGTCATTATATTTCTATAATAATAATAATCTCTTCGGTTCTATACATATAGTGTTTTCACGTACGTTTCGCTTTGATGTCGACGAACACATTTTCGCGAAATTATGCCGAATCGGTTCATTTCAATACGTGATAATATTGTGTAATTTTTTTTTTTTTTTTTATTCACCGGTCCGATCGAAGTTGACATTCGAAATTCTCTTAGCGGTCTTTTAACACTCGGCAGGTATATATATATATATATATATATACAGAGTGATTGTATTGCCATAAACCGGCAGTTCTGCAATATCGTACGATTGTTTTTCAAACATTTTACCCGTATTCCTCGGGTATTTCGTCCGATATTGATGTAACGACGTATCGTAATATTCACGGGAGGATGTTGTTTTTGGTTTTTTTTTAATGAATATCATTATTTGATAAAACGGGTCGCGACACTGGAAAACCGCCGTGTTATATTGCAATTTACATTTTATATCGTACGCTGGCAGGCCTGCTGTTAGATCGCACGCCGTTAACTCGACACCAAGGATTTCGGCGACGAATTAAACCGATGACGAACGCGTGTGACGACGAGATGGTTAAAAAAAGAGAGAGAGAAAAAAAAAGAAAAGACAAAGCGCGCGGGATAAAAACGAATTATTATTATCTGGTATACGACGGATGTCGATAAACGAAAGTGTTTCTTTGTTAAGCTCTCGGATACCAAAACGAAAATAAGACAGTGCCCCGGTATAATGTTCCGAATGAAATCCCCCCCCCGGATAAATAATGTATGTACGATCGTGATAAATGTTCGTCGTATTTCGGCGTATGGTGGTGGACTTGACGAAACGAAATCCGACAAACGTACGACGGAGAACAATCGCAAAACGTATAAAAACCGAGCGAAACGACCGCGGAAATCAAGAGGGGAAACGATTAGAAAAGAAAAAAAAATTGTTGGACACTGCACGTGGGTGGGCTATAAACGCTGTAGGCGGCAAGTTGGGAAGGTAACCGTTAAGAATATTCGAAGGGAAAATCGTCGCGAACAAAAAACGATTCTGACCGGCGATATTCGGTTAAAATATGTTTTGATAAATTGAAATTGAAAATTCTACTAATTCGTAAGCATACGATTTTTTTTTTTTTTTTTCTAACCACTAAGTACAACGTATTATGAACTTATGATCAATTAAAATAGCACAAAGTGTAACTGAAAAAATACCAGAATGTTTTCAAAATTGTACCGCTTCTAAAAAGGCTAATATTCCGTATTCGGTGGAATTGCGCGTCTCTATGATTATTTTTAACCGAATTATAAAAAAAAAGAAAAAAAATTTGAAAATAACCAAAACAGCTTTTACGTAAATAATCGAGGACGTAATTTTTTTTTTATGGTTTTTTCCAATTATTAAGAAAAGTACAATGAATTTCAATAATGACTTTACAACGCGTCGACGATTCTATTCAAAATACTCCGAGAAAGTTGGTTCGTAATAAATTTTCGATCGGAGGGATAAGAACTCGATTGCGGACTGTACAAAATTATTTGAAAAAAAATTCACACGGCCGTCGTACGGTAAAACCGCTCCGGGTCGTCTAGAAACTCACGTCGTTTCGTACCGTTTTCATAATTATTGCATAAAAAATTGTCGAAATCGAAAATAATCGCAAGTATGCAAGTAATAGAATTATATTGTAAAACCGAAACGGACTGGGGCGAAGAACGGCGGAATTGCAAACGAAAATCGTTAAACATTTTACGTTTGGTTGGCGGCGATTTTATGCGGGACGGAAAATAAAAAAAACTTTACGGGCTATGCGTTAATTAGACGGGATGGACGAAGAGTAATTAATAATTTAACGCGTGTTAACCGGGCTAAATTCGTCTTTAAAACAATTAAATTTACAAGGGAATCGTCTTTTTATCGCTACCGTATAATATTACGACCGTAAAAAATGTATTTTTCTTCTTTTTTTTTCTTTCTTTCCTTTCAAAACAAACACTATTAAGCTATTAAAATATTATTACTGCTGCAGTGGCATGATAATTATTTTTTCTTACGTTTCCCATTCCTTTTCCCCCCCTCTACTGTCCCGCCCGGCGTTGCCCGTGCCAATTTAATTATCCCAGACGGGCACAGGGTAGAAAAATGATAAGACGCTATAAAACAACTTTTTTTTTTTATTAGTGGTAGTGCACTTGCAATCATAGGAAATATTAAAAAATCGAGTACGGTTTTTTTTTGTTTTCAACATTTCGTTATTTCGTATGGTGTACAACGAATACATCGATAGATGCATTTTTATCCACGCTAGTACTTTCCGTCTTTAAGAGATCACGTACAGGCAATTTTTTTTGAAAATGTTCATATTTTTTAACCGTTATACTGTAATATAATATAGAAATAGTTCAATAAAAAAATTAAATCGTGTAATACATTAAATTAGAACTGTGTTGGACCATGCGTCCAGATTTCAGATTTCAGATTACAGGCTTCGAAATCCGGATCTCAGATTTTTAAATTATGAAATTCGGTTTTTTGGGTTTTGTAATCCGAAAATTGTAATGATTTTTGAATTAAAAAAAATCCGAAATTTGGGTTTCACGGTGTGGATATAATAGTTTTTTTTATTACAAAACCAATTAGTAGTTGTAACGACTTTATGATAAGTAATGCAATACACGAATACTAATTCAAGGTTTCGAAATCCGAATTTAGAGAAAAACGTATTAGACATTACATTAATAATTTAGTTATCTCAAAATTAAAAAAAAAAAAAAAAAAGACACACTCCCCTTCGTACAGAATTTAAAATTATAATAATTTTAAAAAAAATATAATAAAATAACCGTACACGATTACAGATAAATATAATTTGTGTCTCCTTCGTCTACCTGTTTAGATATTATGGTGAGCAATGACATGCTTAAAAAAAAAAGGGGAAAAAAGGTCAGGTTAGAAAAACAAACCTTATACCAACTTATAGTAAATGTAACAAAAGAGTAAATACAATGGCATACATTTTGAGTTCTATAAATAAAT
Organism: Tuberolachnus salignus; assembly: GCA_956483605.1. Lineage (NCBI taxonomy): Eukaryota > Metazoa > Arthropoda > Insecta > Hemiptera > Aphididae > Tuberolachnus > Tuberolachnus salignus. Next base: position 16,646,060 of record OY101429.1, read on the forward strand.
GTTTTAGTCATGAGTTTTATTTATTTTTTATTTTTGGGAGGCTGAATCTATATATCCCACGTGTAAACACAAGCCCCCTCCATATTCTCCATAGCTTAACATTGATCATGGTTGTTTTTAAAAAAATCACAAACTCTAAGTTTTCACTGTATGGCAATAACAGTGTTACGAAAAAAAAAAAAAAAAAAAATCAAATTAACAATGGTTTTACAAATTGGCTTTTAGCAGGCTTTACCGAAACGGTTATGAATCATAATTAACATTTTACTCGTTAACTATATTGAACTTTTTTCTACCGACTTGACTTTGTCGAGTGTCAAAAATTATAAAATTATTAAACGCCGTTTGGAAATAATATCCCGCAATCGATTCCCCTATATAATTTTGTTACGGTGTAGATATATTATAGTGATTTTTTTTCTTCTCCAAAATCACAATTCAACGACTTGTGTATTATCCGAGTGTGTATTTTAACATCGTTTCATCGCATCGCAGACAACGCACAGTCATGGAATATAATCTAATGTGGGTCAGTGGCATTAAATTCGTTATTCATTGACGAATCCGCTAAAGTAAAATTGCCTGTACGATACTCCTTGAAACGTACCGAGCTCTTGTATTATACGATTCGATCGACTGAGTACAAGAGACACGAAGACGGCGGGGGCAGGACGAATTCCGTTTAACATTAAATCGTTTTGCGAAATTGAACTCTTTTCGCGACCGAAATAACAATAATAATAATAATAATACAAATAAAAATTAAAAAAAACAGCGGAATAAAATACAGGTGTACGAATAAATAAGTTATGTAGGTGTAGTTCCGAGGTAAATTAACATACTGAAGACTTTGTTTTTTTTTTTTTTGTTTTTGTTTTTTATTAAATTACAACGAGAACCGAATAAATAACTTCCATGTTATTTGTTTGTCTTGTATCTAATTTACATATTAAAATCGACATCGTCCGACTGCGGAATGGCATTAAAATCAGTCGGCAATGTTGAAAAATTCCTTGCTTCGTGTCGTTACAAAATCACCTCGACTCGTCGGCACCTAGGTACTCCCGCGGGGGAGGGGTAAAAATTTACGAGTCAAAATCAGTTCTCACAACTTCCACCACTCTCGAGCAACCACTACCTACCGTCTTTCTTGTTCAATAATAATTCCGTCCAGATGCAGTCGAATACTCGGGCTTTATTTTCGCCAAAAGACGGCCAAAAGGGCTAAACATAACAACGATATTAAAATCTCTCTAAACCGTAGACTCTCGTTACTACGAAATATCCTCAGGAAAATTGTCGAAACTTAATCTAAAAACAAAAAATGTTAACTGTATAACCCACTCTTCTCAAACCCCGTACGGACTTACGGCATCCAAATCTGGGGCTCGGCCAAAAAAAGACAAATTTACAAATAAATCCATGTATCCTTCCAGTCGAAAACGCTCTGCTCGGACGCAAATTCCTCCTCCCTTTACGCGTTTCAACTTGCGTTACACACTTAAGAATAAATGAAAGAACGACTAAACCAAGTTGCCAAATCTAACTACAACGCGTTTCCGCATATATTTCTCCTCAACCACCCAGACCATTTTATCCTCGATTACACTTCCGGTACATCCGGCTATAAGACTTGAGCGTCAGTTGACTCGAGACTTCTTAAGTCAGCACCAGTACCTATCGTTTATTACGCAAAATCAATCATAACTTCAAAGTTGTAAACCCGTCACCAACGATGTGCTGTCGCCGGACGACTCCTTCGTCGAACCCACACGATTGCATGATGTTTCGTAGTTCTATACATTTCTCAAAAACATATTTTTATATTACGTGCTATCTTTTCGGCCTATTGTATCGAATATATGTACAGATTGTTCATAATTTTCTAACAAAAAAAAATGTACGTTTTATTACAGTAGGCAATTACGATTTCCGTGTATACGATTTTGTATTTATAAATTATTTCGGGCGCAACATTTTGTCGTGCGGACAATATTGTTCGTTATTATAGACGGTTTTTTTTTAATCGATTACGGCCAGTGTTAAATATTTTAGTTATCTTCGGAATAAATGCAGGTCGAATATTATCTGTAGTGTCGGTTAAAAATGAATAATTTTTTTTTATATCAACGAATATTATGTAATCTTAATTAAATTTTTTTTTTTTTTTTTTCAAAGGATACTACTAGTTTTTTATGTAAAAAAAAAAGTTGCATGAAAAATGTCTTCAAAATATTTTGTGTTGTAGTCTAAATATATCCACCTGAGATAATTGAGATTTGTATTTCTTTTCTTGTAAAGTCGTACGTACATGTTATTCTATATGTAAACTATACGTAACTCACGGTCTCGTGAGCTAAGTCAATTTTCGTTTTAATGTGGGCACATACCACAGGCTGCAGTTACTATGAAAATAGGAAAACTTTTAACTTGTTTGCTTTTCGACACGAATAAGTTTTCGTAGAAATCTGATGATTTCCAGAATAATTAGGGAAGTGTTTATTCGTTTGGCTGCGTATTTACTCTGTAAATGTACAGAGTGTTAAAGGAATAAAACTTTCGCGCTATTCTATAGGCGAATTTTCCGGTAGAATAACGAAAAACTGAACAAAACCAAAAAAAAAAAAAACGAAAACGAAAACTAATAAAAGAACGACATTTAGTTTTAAGTGTTTTTCATGATAGTTTTGAGTCGTTTTTTTTTTTTTTCTATGACGCCGGCCGGCGTATTTTCCCGTCTCACCCCCGCGGTACGGATTATAGGCCACTTCTTACAGATTCCGAAAAGGAAACGGCAAGTAAAGCTGACACGCTGTTGCCAACTGCGAATTATTTTGTGTTTCGTCATTCGAATCACTTTTCAGCCCCCGATACCTACCTGACGTGTTTTTGCATAGGATATCTAAGGGTTTTTATCCGTTTAATGTCCCGGCGTACGACGAGCTCGCGAACGGAGATAATGGAAATAATCGATAATGACGTCGGAAGCTGACATAATGGGCGTCGCCCGATTGCGGCCCAAATAAACTCATTTTCCATTTTTATGTCCCGATTTCGGCCGGTGCAAAGTAGGTAGAAAATTCCGTTTTCAGTGGTTATTAAAACTAAAAAAAGTATCCCGATTATTTTTTTACTTTACAGCCGAGTATCGTTCAATTTTTAGAAATTTCAAAACGATGCCAAATAGATTTTCAAATTAAAATGCAATCGATGTTCGGTATTCTTATGCAAACAACTAAACAAATTAACAGACGAAAATGCATACAAATTCAACAAAATAAAAACCAAAAAGAATATCTTCTAATTATGAGTTCATAAAAATAATAACATTGAAAAATCAACGTATAGCATTAAAAAATATTTTATGCATTTTTATTAATTCGACTATGCACCCGTATATGTGTGTATTTGTAACGCAATGTTACTAATTTGAATTTTGTCGACTGTAACTTGTAACTTTTTAAGACCAATGCGACACGGGTACTTGTGTAATATGTAAAAAAAAAAAAAAAAATAGCATTTATAGTGTAAATTATAAAAAAAAAAAAAAATTATCGGTATATTTCTATGAAATTCTACTAATACCTTATCCATTTTTATTTATACGATTGTACGTTATTTTATGAACCAATGCGTGTTTGGACGTAATCACGATATTTATATTTGTGACCTGAATTCGAGCAGCAATCGGGCATCTCCGGACGTTATACCTATAATTCGAGGTCAACTCTCCATAACCTCTTTTCGGGTTTTCGACAAGAACTGTAACCCCGCGACGCGTATACTCTGTAATATTACTATGCGAATTATTTCTAACAAAACGAACTCGTGACATATATCTATTTATTTTAACGGTCTAACAAAATTATATTATACTCAATATCGACCGTGGTTTATATATATTTTTATCGCCTTTTGTACGCCACTACAATAATATATTGGCGACGCGGTTTAAGGCAATAAATAAATAAATAAATAAATAAAGAGAGCCGACGCGAACACCGCGAGATTTAATTAAACCGCAGCTAATAACAGATTTTGTTATGACGGAGCGGAACCGAAAATGCGTCGCGCTTCGCATGTCCGACAAGATCGGCCGGCAAAGGCCCGAAACGAGTACGATCCAATACGATCCCGTACCGTCCTTTTCGTGTTTTTTTTATCCCGTGTACATTTTACATTATGCCTTTGGTTTTTCGTAAACGTCCGACGCCGCTTTTATATTGCGTCTCTGTCGGGTTGTTCGATTAATCCGATCGCCTATCAACGAACACTGTCGTCCAGGGTTTCGTATATTATCCGTATCGTATGTATCATAGTTACAACCCGAAATCCGTCAAAATTCGTTCCCGCAAACCCCTTTCGTCAAAACTCGCTAGTTTTGATTAGTAAAAAACTAGATTTAATTGCAAATTTTATTGACGAATCAGTCGAAAACGCGGTTTTCAAAATCAAATCCCGCGCAACCCTTAACGACACGCGACAGTATACACTACCGAACCGAATGTAACAATTGTTAGATCATCATGTTGCGAACATTAGTAAACGCCCTATATAATTAACGAACTTATTCTAATAAATATATATTTATATTTATATATATATATATATAGTTGATTTTTACTTTTCCTTAATTTAAACTAACGGCATAAAAATGACTCCTGGAAATCAAATTTCGCACCCCCCGCCTCCACACACAGACACTTCTAGTTTTCATCGATATATTTCACACACGACTAGTTGTAACTAAAAAAAAAAAAAAAACAGTAGATTAAAACTAGTTCCTATGTCGGCGGTTCGGTTTTAATTCGAGTTGTAACTAGTCGAAACCAGTTGTGACGAAAGGGGTATGTGGGAAATAGTTTCAACTGTTTACATATATAATATACATAACATACACTGCTCGAATTGGAGAAAAAAAAATTAAAGGGACTTTGAAACGAAAAAAACAAAAATAGTGTCACTTGCAATTTTTGAACCCGGCCTAACCACGTCACCTAACGGTACCCGGTATACGTAGCGGTACCCCGGTGCAATGTACGCGGAAATCGGATGTGGAGGCGATAATCAAGTGAAGTAACGGACAGGGTTTCCAAGTTGTACAATGTGCCCGACGTGTCTAGAACCGTGTAGTTGAACACATTGTAATGGCCGACCGCGTGCGATTAGAGAACATCGCTTTATAGGTACTGGACTCAGCGATAGGTATTCAGAGATGACCCTAAATATGAATTATTATTCACTTTGGATCAACGGTTATAGGTTAGGTTAATTCTTTCGGTAACCGACTCGGTTAGTTCGGGTAATACCGTTATCGTATAATATTCAGAATAAAACGCGCTCAAACGCTAACCAACGGTAATTTTAGAGTAAAAACGGATACGCGCTCTCGAGAATAGGCTGAAAAAATCCCGCTGAAATGACCCGTTTTAGGGTGGGAAAAAAAAAGGGACGGCCGACGTCCGCTCATAAGGACATGCCGACGTATTGAATTATTACGGTCACCGTCGGTATAAAACGGTCGAAAGATGAACATTTCTTTTCTTTTTTTTATATATATATGTATATAATTCTTTCAGAGGCGTCGGCCAGTTTACGTTTAATATTCCGTATTGTTATCGTTATGTTTATATTATTGTATACAAATTTACAATACGACACTTCGGTACATAATGATATTACAACACGTACGTGTTTTTAAGATTCTAAACGAGACGAGGAATTTATGACGCGGTTTGCACAACGATGCGTGTTTTTTATTTATTTATTTATTTTTTTTGTCGTCCAATGTCTATTCTCAAACGGTTAGGGAAAATCAGCCCTACCCGCCCCCTCCCAACCATCACCGAATGATTTGAAACGAGCGTTTGAAGTCGGAATTCGTAATGTCCGCGGGAAATTGCTAATATTAATTTGTTATTGTCGAAAATTCAATATTACAAAATAGTTTTCGATTTTAAATTTAACAAAAAAAAAATTACAATGTCGTACGCAGTAAAAAATTCCCTCGGCATATGGCAACGGTATGCGGAACTGTATTATCTATTTAACCAGACTAAATCTTTTGAAAGACTATACCGGTATACAAATGACTCGTCGAACCGAAATGATAAGGCGACGGTTGGCCGATACCGATTACGTCTTTGCCGCTGTTAAGGACTTTTCTACGGCACAAGCTAGGCCCCGGGCGAGTATAATATTTTTTTTATGTATTTCGTCCGGCCGGTTCTATATTCGTACCATGATATTTATCCATTGATTCGTTAATTATATAATACGTAACATCGAATTCGGCCGAATAATTTCCGTACAGTCTGCGATTTTGTATTTTTTTTTATTTTTTTTTGCCAAGCAAGCGATTTCTCTGCTTCGTCCGACGACGAACAAACCGAATGACGCGAGTCGTCGCGTCGTATTTTTATTATAATAAAATATTATAATAATCGCCTCCAGGGAGGTAGGGGGGAATCGTTAAAAACTGCTGGTTGCAGTCCTCTCGGTTCCCCTGTCGCCGGGCCGGGTGTTTTATTTTTCTTTTCATCGACGTACCGTTAAAAGGCAAAAAATAGACTACGGGAAAAAATACGAGACGTGTAATATAAAGACCAGGAAAGGGCGGCCTGCCAATGTATTTCATTGATCGGCTCCGGCGTAGTCTCGAACTCGGTTACTGGTTACTAGGTATGTATTGGGCGACAAACCGATCACGTCGATTATACGATATAGGGTGGTGGATAATATCCACTGGATATAATAGACAGGCAATCTGGCGGATATTACATGTACAGGGTGATTATTTTATAATTGTACAACCAGTAATTATTGTCTAAGCTTGGGTGCTTATTACACTTTTACTCATATCACTCGTATCCCCCCGGTATTTATGGTATGTTATCGCTAATCGATTATCAAAATGGTCTCTTTTTTTTTTTTAAATTTGTGTTGAAAAAATGTGAGTGGATCTGTGCAAGTAAAACGCCAATGGGGCCGCCTACTTAAACGATCGGTTATTTACTAAAGATAACGGTGTACAGGGCAAACGATACGATTTTTAAAATATCGTAAACAAGATTGGGAACAAGATAGGCAATTACAACACCGACCGGTAGCATAAGATATATACGGTTTTCGCCCAATGACATATTTTTTTATTTTATTTTTTTTAAAATAGTGAGTTTTCATAAATTCGTATTTATTCTGTTCAGTTATAGCAACAAAAAATCCCATTGAAATATGTAATGTTTAACACCAAAGTGCGTATTCGATTTTTTTTACACATTTCCCAATAGAATCGAAACCGAATTTACTCGACAATTGTTACGTACAGATAGTAAATTATATACGATAAAAAAATGTTTAAAAAAATGTATACGCGGTCTGTTCAAAAGGTACTAGGATTTTATTTTTAATAATTACAAAAATGATTATACATATTATTTAAAGATATCACCTTCGAAATACTCTCCTCCGGACGATATGCAGTGATCCCGGCGATCTCGCCATTTTTCAAAAGTCCTTTGGAACTGTTCTAAAATTAAAGCTATGAGTTCTGTTGCCACGTTCGCTTTAATTTTCTCTACATCTTGAAATCTTTAAGCGCAGATTTTATTCTTCGGAATCGCAAAAAATCACATGGGTCCTGATCAGGAGAATAGGGAGAGTCTGCGGGAGCACAGTAATTTTTTTAATCGGCCAAAAATGCATGAATCGACAACACTAAATGTGCTGGTGCTTGTCTTGGTCAAAAATCGCGGAACGAATTTGGCAGCACGACCCTTTTCGTCTGTACATTTTCCTGTAAAATTGCATGAAAAGACTCAATTAAGATACGCATTGTTAACTCACGAACGGTTAATCGGCAGCCATTTTGCATTTTCTCCCAAATTATCGTCACACCATCGTTTCTTGGATGACGTCGACGGTCTTCCAGAACGTGAATCATCTTCGGTTGACAGCCGACTGTCCTTGAAACTTTAAAACACTTGGAAACTCACTGGAACCACTTAATGACTCGTCCCCAAAAGCGGTTTTAGTAATTTCCGTACGTTTCAGTCGCATCATTTTTACCAAGTTTCAAGCAAGACTCGATGCACACGCGTTGTTCGTGAATTTCGGACATGTCGAAACATGGCGAACGAAACAAACTGACTGGATTTAACCACGTGTAATATTTAACCGAGATAAAATAGCGACTTCGGGATTCGTTTAAAATATCCACTTATTCGCGGGGAATACATCCATTTACAATTTGAAACGTTATCGTGTGTATATTAGTCGTAATAGCATTTGTCCTGGTACTTTTTGAACAGGCCTCGTATATAGTATTTAGTCACCCTGTGTATAACAATAACGATCGTTCTCGGGGAAATGGTCGTGAATAATGAAATGTCTTTACCAGTCGGACAAACGGCGACTGGTACGTGTATAGAGACGCGAGTACACGACCCTTTTTGGCATCGCGTCAACCGAATAGAATGCACCGTGCGCCCGCTCCCCGAAACCGCTTATAGGTATGGAATTTTTCGGAAACGTCGCAGCTGATGGATAATATTGGTGTACGACGACGGCGGCAGTAACCCGAGTAAAAAAAAAAAAAATTTAAAAAAAAAAAAACGTAACAGCAACATGCACTACACCAGGGGCGTATTTATAGGGTACGAGAGGGTTGCAGATCCCCCCCCTCGAAATATCTTAATAAATGTTACTGTAGTTGTGTATGCGGTGTGATATGTATTTATCGGGGCCATAAAAAAAAAACCGTCTATTCATCCCAATTATACGATAGGATATAATAATTATCCGTGAGAAAATAACGAGTACAAATCATTGAAAACTCTTTTAGATTCCGGACGGAATCCGTGCGTATTTATCTGTGTACTAGTAAACGCACGTTTTTGGTTTATTAAAAATTATCCTCAAAACGCAATCGCACTACACGCGGTACTTAAAAAAACATCCGGATTTTTCGTCTGGCGGTTTTTTACGTATTTTAAACACGGCTAAAAATATTGGCAACACCGGTTTCGGACATAATCGAAGAGATCTGCCGTTTTGCGAATATTGCCGAACAGACGAGACGGTCCACGACGAGATAATAACGTCTCGAAACAGGATTTTTTTTTTTTTTTAAATTTCAATTATTTCTATAACATACAGTGGCCGACACTCGAATTTCAGTCTGACGGTTTTACGGTTGGGGGAGAGGCTACTTATTAACTTATCGAAACCAGTTAAAGGCGACGGCGATGTTTAAATCGAACCGCCCGGAATGAGGTTTTTTTTTTCTGTTTACAATGATTTATCCGTAGCGTTCGGTTGGTATTTAACTCTAAATTACCTTATGGGTTTTTTTTTTTTTTTTTTTTGTATTTTTTAACGAATCGCGAGTATAAAATAATAGATTCCTCTACCGTGCCTGTACTGCGTAAACGGTATACAAAAACGACAGTCTATACAACGTTTACAATTTGGTCAAGGTCAATGGTTCTTAACATTTTTATACTTATAACGGCTCAATGTCCCCTTTTTACCAACAGTACACATTATTCAAGGACCGATCGCCTCCCCCTTCCGTAGCCCCTGGTTAATTTTTTGTTTACTAGTACCGTTTTATGTCTCTCCTATATTATAGTCTATGCTACTATAGGAATACAAATTAAAATTCAGCTGTGGTTAATTCTGACGGTGGGATTCCCGGCTTTAACGTGTACCACCGATAATCGATATGGTATCTCTTTTATCAACGTACATATAATTTTATGGGTACAAATAATTGTCAAACGATACGTGACTCTTGAATGCTTGTGGAGTACACATGATATAATATACCTACATTTTTTCGACGGTCGAATAATTTTTGTCCTAATTGTATTGATCAATTAAATTAATTTTGCGTTAATTGTTAATGTAACTAAGAATTGATGAATTATATAACTACAATAGTAAAAATAAAAAAACGTTGAGAACTTATAAGAGGTGTAAAAAGTAACAATATTCTCAAACCGTACCTATTGGTTCAAGTTGGTAAAATATGCAATATTTAGGAATTGATTATTTTAGGATTTCATAAGTTGTTTCAACCAACAATTTCTCCCACCGCGCCCCCTGCAAATAAGTTCTGGATCCGCGCCTGCTACCTACATCACTAATCATTTTAAACGCGACAAATAGTATAGTACAAAATGAAAACTTGAAAATGTATTATATCCGTAGACGAAACTATTGGCATTAAACCAGGGCTCGAAAACGTTTTTATAACGTTAAACTTTTCAACAAAAAAAAACGATTGAAATCAATGACGAAAAAGGGTAAACGACATTTTTACTCAAAACAAAAACCAAAAAACGAAATATAACGATAAACCAATAAATTAAAAAAAACATAAAACGAAATTTGAATAAACAAACCTAAAATCTTTTACCAAGGGCGGATCTGGCGTCTATTTACGGTCGGGACACGTACCGTGGGCGCAATTGGGGGGCTCCGGGGTTTTGCCCCGTCAAAAAACCACGAAAATCTCTACGAAATTGTTATACGCTTTAGCCCTCCTAAACGTTTGACTTTGGGGTTGCGCCTGAACGTAATAATTATTAAAATAATATTTAAAACCGTAGTAAATAAAGTACATTTTTATTTATTTATTTATTTATTACAGGATTGGGGCTCGCACCCCGGAACCGCCGTTGTAGTTTACCAGGAATACCGTTTCGAAATAAATCGCGCAAACACGACGACGATATTGACGACACAGGCGCTTTTGACAAAAAAAAAAAAAAAAAAAAAATAAAGGGGAAAAAAAACGATAGTATCATCACGGCCGTAGCCAGCGCCAGTGGTGAACGCGACGGGACGAATTCGACCAATTTATTTGCACAAGCATTTCGACGTTATTGATTATACTATTATATATTACACACTTGGCAGTTGAAGTATATTCGCGTAAAATAATCTACACTATAGTATTTATACTTTAACCACTTGACCGTCCTCCGATAACAAAATAATAATAAAACACATACATATATATATACCAAACAGTATACGTGTATACAGGACACCGAGGGCCCATCGATCGTTCTTTCTGTTTAATTAATAATAGTATATTATGTTGTGTTTGTTTAGCGAACGTTTTTGTATATGCAGTGAATTTAATAAAAAATCCTGTCGAATTTTCGTATGACCGTCCGAGCGCCATTCCGTAATCGAAACCGAAAATGCAATATAATACAATCGGTTCTCGAATCGGAGGGGGCTAATCTTAAGTGTAATCCTAAAGACCACGGCGATAAAGAAAAAAATTTTAAAAAACGCAAAGCGTCGGAGTCTACGATCGAGGGAATCGAACCGGGTATCGTTGTGTTCATTAGGTGCCGTTAATCCGTTGCGGGGAAACCGTTGTATACGATATCCGATTTTTTTTTTTTTTCCCCCCCCGGTCTTTTCATACGGCTGTGCCCTTATCAAGACGAAATTTAGCGGCGGTGCCCGCCTGTGAAAACCGCTAAGAGAAAACGTAAACTTAACACGCCTATAAGGAGGAAAAAAACGACATAACGCTCAATTTATTTTATACCATTCGGTACGATTTGTGACGAAATTTCTATCAAATTGTCGTGTATATTTTTACGGGGCACATTGAACACCCAAAATAATCGAAAATTTCAAATATTTTGAAAAATGCACCGCGTTTAGTAAGTGCTGAGTTAAAACAAAAATTCTGAATCAAAATTAACAGAAACCGTTACAGTTATTGTGTTCTATTTTGTTGTTTTTTTCTCGTATTGTCCAATTTTAAAGAATGAATGAAAAATAAAATAATCAACAATTCGCGTCGCGTTCGCCAACTAGACATAATGTTCACCAGAAATCCCCTCTAATGTTGTCGACGGTTGCAGCAAGACTTTTCTAGTCGAAAAGTCATTTACAGACAGTGCAAAAGAGTGCAACACCCCAGTAAAACCAATACGTTCTTCGCTAAGGTTATTGTAAATATATATATATATTTTTTTTTCTATATGTACCGCGGTATCCGTCCCGCGTGTCGGAGTCAAGGACCGAGGGAGATTGCGCGTCGAGGAATACGCGGCGTCGGGAGTTGTTAATTGGGAAGGATTTGGCGCCGGCAAGAGACACTCGGCGGACACGCGGGCCACGCCGCCGTATGGAAGAAGTCGGCGGTACGCGACCGTTCCGTGTACGACAAACGAAGCGAGAAACACTGCGCGGTATTTGACACAAAAGAAGCAATGCACGAAAGTTTCGTGAAGAGACGGCACGGTGGCCGTGGCCACTCGGTGGCTTAAGTGCGAGCCGGTGTGCATTGTTACGGCGGCGGAGATAGTGTATTATTGTTTGCGCGAGAGAGCAAATACGATATAAAAATATATTTATAGGTTTCTTCCGGCCTATACCGTAAATATACTTTTATATTTTATTTATAATATAACAATACAGATATATAAATAAATGTGTGTGTGTGTGTGTGTGTACCGGGGATGATGATTGATAATGACAAAGCGGACGGTTTACAGACCCGGTGGGGGGGGGTGGGGTTAATAGGGAATTTCTTTGACGGGAGATCGAAAAATCGCGTTGCCAAACAATAACGATAATATGTAAGTAATAATACCGACGTCGATATATTTTTTCGTCGTTGTTCTATCGCGATAATCGTCTGCGTCGTGGTGGCGGGTGGTAGGACCTGAATAAAAATTATATGCACAAGACACGCCTAGTCTTAATGATTCTATTGATGGCCGCGGTTTTTTTTTTTTTTTTTTTTGGCGAAGGGAAAACATCGATCGCCTTTTCGAAGGTTACGTTAAAAAAATAATCGATAAATTATTGTATTTTTTATATTGGTAATTATTTTCTTTTGGAGAATATTTCCAACGTCTTCCGGGGTTCCGTACGGGCGATACAAAGTTCGGTTATAAGTAAGTGGTGAAAAACAATAAAAAAAAAAAAAAAAAAACAAAAATGACAATAAAACAACAACTCTGGTACCAAACTAAAAAAATGGTATACGACGCGTCTCCCGATCGAAATCCAGACAATCTCAAATCGCCCAACAATCTGATAGTATTATTATAACGCAGTTTTTAGCATGCGTGTATTCGGACATTTTTTTTTTTTGTGAAGGGAGTTTAATAAATTCGATTTTTGTTCATTATAAACGTATTTATTTAACACTAATATTTCCGGTATACGAGAATACCTAGTTACGCATAAAATACGACGAGTATTATTTATACTTGTAATAATGTTCGTAATATTAAACGTAAATTTGATAAAAAAAATAAAAAATATTAATAATAATACTATTTTTCTTTAAGCTCGTTAAAATTTTGATGGGCAAGGCGCCCTTCTTAGCAGGGCTCTACCTGTATTGAATTAATAAATGAAATATATTCTCTATTATTCTCACCGTATAGATCAGCTATTTCCAAACATTTTTTTTTTTTTTTTTTTGCGCGTCTTCCTTAAAGTAGCAAGAATTTATCACACCGCCCGTGAATAATAGAAAATAGAATTGGTTAGAAACGATTGTGTAATCAAAATTCGGGAACAACGTTGTAATCGCCCCGCGCATTTTATTTTCCACGTCGAGTTTGGACCGATAATTGTATTCGGATACACTACGGAAAATCCTGCTTCGCACAGACTCAAAGTCGCACAAAATGTAGTATTATAGTATAAACGTACGTATATAAAGCATTGTTTCTGATTTCGGGATATTCATTTATATCCATGCTGTTCCGAAATCCCAAAAGTCTACCAAAACGATCGTATACGATTATTTATTTGGCGCCTCCCCTTTTAAGCTCTCGTGCTTCACAATAAGTTTGGGAATCGTCGGTATAGTATGTTGTATACTTATTTATAAGTAAATGATAGACTAAACAACTAATAGACTTAAAAATACTAGAATTTTAGACTACTAGACTCTTTAGTAGACTCAAAGCTACTATTTTTACACAGGTTTTTGCAAAATGGTCCACGTTGTCCGGAGAAGGTTTAAAGCTATTGAAATCCACCCCCTATTGAATGCTATCCCATATAATGAGGTTTTTAGGTAGTTTTAGTACAAAAATCTAATTATTTTTGTTGATTTATGGGTTACCTCGGTAACACGGATGGAAAAAAAAAACTGTTATTAATTATTGTAGTGCAATCCCTGTGCTGTGAGGGTATCTATAGTAATAAATGAAAACACGTAAAACCATCAGCTTTGTTTGTTTACGCGCCAGACAACAAAACAAAAAAAAAAATGTCGTATATCATAATGCATTGTAATGAACGAAATGATTATGTCACATAAAAAAAAAAAATATATAATAAATAAATATTTGTTTGACATGCAATTCTGACTTAAATTATTATTTTTTGATTAGCGGCTGAAATGAAAGAGTACGACACTTTTAGTCTGCCGAAAGTGGACTACTCACTTTCGATGTATTTTTTTTTTTTGTTTTTTTTTTTTTTTTTTTTAAATAGTTACATAGAGAGAGAGAGAGAGAGAGAGAGAGAACAATAAATGCATAACGGTCTAGCAATAACAATATCTAGCAATAGCAAACCATGACCCGGCGGTCAGCTAGTATATATATGTACATAACATTAATAGAATATTATATTATTACTTAGGGCGTACCTTTGGAATTCCGAACTGAACAGCACACTGACTATTACGTATACAGATAACAGCTATTGATTTTCGAATAATGCGTCGTTCGTTTTTGCGGTGAACGATTTTCGGGTTGCTTATGCTGTAGACACCAAGCGAAGGCCAAATGACGGGCAACAATTTTTTTTTTTTTTTTAAATTTGACTTCACTTGAAAAATTACAATCTATACAGTGTGTACAATAAGTAATAATAATAATTTACAATTAACATTTATATACACACGAAGAGGAATCACACAGTCGTGATACCTCATAATAATATTAATAGCTTGTTAATTTGTTGATTATTTAGTTTTAAAATCACGGCACCAGTTCCTTTAGAGGCGTCTGTTTGGGTTACCAGGAAGTATTAGTGAAGCTAACTCGTTGATCAGTTGGTTGGGAATATGTTGAAGTTTGGCGTGGAAGCGTTTGGTAGTAGCGATAGCAGCAGTTTCATTGATGGAAGGTAATTTGAGGTCGCATTTGAAACAAACCCGGGTGCACCAGTGATTAATCGTTGACAGATGTTTTGAAATGCTTGTATAGTTCTTTTATTTGAGGTCTTGGTATAGCCGCATATTACGATACCGTATGTCCATATTGGTTGAAGAAGAGTTTTTATATAAAATGATTTCGATGGGTATGGTTAGGTTGGAACGAAGGAGTGGCCTTAACAGAAAGAGTCTGGAATTGAGTTTCTTACGCTTGTCTTTAAGATGAAGAGACCCGGTTAGGTGCCTGTCAAAAGTAAGACCAAGGTATTTAACTTCATTCGAGTGTGGAATGACGATGTGGGCAACAATTTATAATTTCAATTCGGGCGGGCTAGCGACAGCATTATCTTGCGATAGCAAACCGTTGCCGGGTCAACTAATATAAATGAAAACAAATAAACAAATACACAATAAAACTTCCATATAACGAAGTCTCGTGGGGAACGAGAAAAAAATTCGTAATACAGAGAAATTCGTTAAATAGAATTACACATTTTTTTTTTTTTTTTGTCCGTATGTATCAATTTTTTAATTTCATATTCTATATTTTATTGTTACAAATAAACATAAAATATCATATTATACTTGCATATATATTATGTATTTTTTAATCTTAATTTAAAAGGAAGAACAATCAGTGAGTTTCTTTTGTTTATTATTTTTATAAATTGTACTGTTTTCGTAAAATGTTTCGATTTGATTGAGTTTAGAAAAAATTTCATCCGAAACATTTGCCTGTTGTCTAAAACCATTTCTCACAACAGATAAACCGTTTAGGCGTATCTCTTTTACTGCGAGTTTAAGGTAATTCTTCAGCATGATCTCCTTTGATTTCATCACTGTCAGCATTGGAACTGCGCGCTGGCAGTCAAATTAACCGGCTTGCCTGTCTTACAATGTCTTATCTTTAACATTCGATAGTGACAAAGTTTACAAAAACGGGTTCGTCATCGAATAGTTTATTCGTTATCCAGAAACATCGGATTCGTTGTACAGAGGTAAATGTACGCGTGATTAACAATGACGGTCGTGGTTCTCAAAAACAATTCGTTAAATAGAAAATTTCGTTAAACGGGTAGTTCAACGTTATATAGAAGTGTTACCGTGTTATTTTTATTCGTTCCGAGCATTGTGAAACGGCGGGCAATCCGGGATAATAAAATGCTGGTCTGTATAGAATTATGTGTAGACGACTATATCTGATTGCTTGCATCTGGTCGCAGTTTGCAGGGTAACGTCGGACGGGAGGACATCGCACCGGTATAATATGGCGACACGTTAAAACATTATAAACATTATTATTAGAACTCATTTTACGATTCCGTCGACAATAATTTTATAACGAGACACCGGCCGAGAAATCGCGAGCCCAAAACGATTTTTCGGTGTTTACGTAGAAAAAAAAAAAAAAAAAAAAACATATCCCGGCCCGAATAGAATATTATCACATATTTCGTATACGGTACACCGAGGAGGGCGTTTTGAAATTATTTCTCGGTCGCATTTTCTTTTACGGAGTCGCATTTCGTCCCGTAGTATTTTATTTTGTCGAAAAACAGAGCGTTTTATTTTTCCGATTTTTCCGATTTTTTTTTTTTTTTATCTAAAAACCGTCTCGCGTTTTCGTCGTAAGATTTCTGCGGCCTGATAATTTGTTCACGGACGGAATAGACGAAAAAAGAAACAAAAAGTATCATAGTAACAGCCGGTGGCGCGGCGAAGTTTTTTTTACCCTTCAGACCGACCAAATTTGAGGCACCCCGCCCCTCCTATAAAACAAAAATCGTATATTTTTAGGATGCTTAGAGTGCTCTGGCCCCGTCTGAATTTTATGAACACTCGCCGACATGTTTTTAATGTTTAAGTATAATTCAACTAAATCCTAAACTCAATATCCAGAAAAAATCGCTCTAAATATCGAATATTGAACACCCGTTGAAAAAAATTCAGAGGCCTCTCGGAAATCCCTTCATCGCGCCACCGGTAAAATCAATACGTACCTCGTCGTTTCGGAATCTAAGAACACGGTGAGGGATACATATCTGAAATATACTTAACATCCGGTGTGTGTACGGGGGTTCTGTCTGACGACCAGACGATTTCAAAATCACGCAATCCGGCTTAAAAAATCTATAGGGTACACCATCGCCTTTTTGGACTAATCAAAATATCGTCAGGAATGTTCGAAAGATTTTAGGTTTTTATTTTATTTAGGCCCGCGCACGCCCTGCCGCTGGATACTGCTCACGGGTGCGCCACTGTTTCAGGCGGAAAGTCTGGAAGGCAGGAGGGCACGTATACCGATTTAGTGTAGGCAACACATTATTCCGTCGTTCGATTATAAAATATCCGTCGACTTTCGGCTGGATAAAATAATAAAACGACGTTTTCCTGGCCCCCTTTACGCCGGAAAATGGAAATATTTATTTATCCCCCGTATACGTATCCAATCTAATATATATTTAAAAAATGTAATTTTACCGTTATATTACAAAGCGAATTTCTTCAATCTCGGTGACTTATTTTCGTGACGCGGACTCGGGACACATACATGTAACGTTATAAATATATAATATTTCCACGGGTTAAAATTGCCCACATAATCGGGATTTACATACTCGAGCGTATTTTTTTTTTTATTCTACAGCCATTCGAGTATTCGATTTATATTGAATGGTTTTTTTTTTTTCTTTTCTTCTTTTCCTAAAAGTCTAATATTATAACATGTAACATATTATTTTACTGCACGTCGGTGTGTACCTGTGTACGAAATATATTTATATTATTACAACGCGATAATTTTAATTCGGCGCATTCGAGGCCCGAACTATTATTTTTTTTTTATTTTTTTTTAATATACTTGAAACACGCCCGACCCGCCAAACCTACACAGGTTACGCTACGCTCGGTTCGCACTGATATTAATAATAATACAAAATCTATGCGAGCTAATCGATTTCGAATATATATTTTATAATAATTATGCTAATTCAATGACGATTTTTTTTTAAATATAAACGAATTAAGTTTAGGGAATATAATAACTGAAGTCCCGGAAAACGTTAAAAGTTACTTTTTTTTAAAAAAAAAATGACATTACTTGTAAACGTATTTCGTACTCATTTTGTGTCAACGTATAGAGATATTCGAGTAAAAACATACGGATACACCGGTGTTGTTTACAAAAATAATCGCTAATAATCTTTTTTAGAAAATATTATCAATTTTTAACAGAATAACTAAATTAAATTGAAATTATTTATTATACGAAATGACCAAATTACTCGCATTTTCTAACATTATATATAATTTTTTAAAAACCAGTTAAGTTCTCAAAAAAAATAACTTAGCTTAACTTTTCAACTACAGTTACTAACCGGCTTTGTATACTCCGCCTACCCTCCCGAATTGAACAACAACGAAAATATTGGCCGCCTCCTCGTACCCATAAAAACCAGACAGAAATATTTACAAACGTTAATACCCGGATAATATTTAAACGTCCGAAAATATAAGTTTATCTTTTTTTTTTTTTTTTTCTCCCGGCGGGACGATTAAATCGTTTCAGTACCTATATATTATTTTAGTTATTAAAAACAGTTCGCCAGTTGAACGTTCAAAACGATTAAGTTGTATTATTCTCGAAGGCGCACTGTAATAATATACTTAATCTATTAAATTAGTACCTATAAAAAACAGGGTGCGTTCAAATAATTAGGGCAATGAATTTAATCCACCAAAAACGTTTTAAAACGAAAAAAAAAAAAATACTTAATTTCCCAACGATGCAGCTCAAATATCGCTTATATATGACAAAAAAAAAAATGCACTATAATTAGCGTTCGAAGTCTAAAATGTTTCACTGTCCACTGCAAATAATAGTTTGCAAAATGATGAAATATTGATTTTTTTTTTTTTTTATTATTGTTAAATTGATCGCATTACTTTATAGTTATGTTTTATAATAAATATATTCAATCGTCGCCTGTTGGCATGCGCGAGAAAACCGTCATGGGTTAATAATATTGGGTCGTAATTGGTAACAAATCGAATAGTATTTATTATTATTATTTAATTTGAATTTCGAATAATTGAAATTAAAAAAATATTATTTGCAATATTGTTAAATGTATACTAAATATTGTGACGGCGCCTTTAGGTTGGATATAGACTAAATATCTTCAAAATAGGAAATTATGTATAGTTACAAAAAAAAAAAAAAAAAAAAAAAAAAAAAAAAAAAAAAAAAAAAAAAAAAAAAATAGGAATATACCAAAAAAGTTTATAATAGAGCTTCCTGAGTAATATCTTTTATGAAAAATGTGTGTCTTATTTGTAAACAGAACAAGGAACACGTACGCACAGGGAAATTGCATTACGTGCTCCAATGTGTACACTCCTTAAATGAGATAAAATTTTTCAAATGTTAGTGAAACATTAAATTTGATTTTTATTTTTATACAATTAGGTACATGATATTTTGGCAATGGGACATTCAGACCGGGTTTTGATCCGTTTTGTAAACAAAATTAAATTTTCTAACCGGATCAAAACGTTTTCCCGGGTGAAAATGTAACGTTACATTTTCACCTTATTATATTCCCTGTAAGCTGTGATATAGTAAAAAATTGAAATAATTCACCGATATTATTTCACAAGAAATTTACATATTATGAAATTATCAAACACAAACTCTCGAATACGCTGGAACGCAATATTTTTATATCTATACGCGATTTGTTAAAAATAGTAAATACCGTCAGATGTGTTGAAATGGGAGGGGTAGACTAAAAATGTCGAACGAATGCAAAATAAAAGTTGTAATTTGTATATGCGTCGAATTCTGTATAGCTACTTTGAACGCGTTGGACTCTGGCGAGGAGCCAAAAAAAAGAAGAAAAAAAAAGAAATGTACTTTATATGGAATTCAAGCTCTGTAATTATTATTATTATTATTATTATACGTACATCAACATTTTTTTTAAATATATTTTTCTGCCACTGATAATGGTACACGGACCACAGCATAAAAATATTTATTCAGCTACGCAGGCGTACAGGATATTTTACTGCAGTGGTTTCGTTTATGTTTCCTGCGTTTTAATGGCGGTTACCTACGCCGTGTGTACATATACATATAATAATAATACAAAAATAAAAAAAAATACAGTATAATATATTTTATACTTGTATACAGAGTGATTCATTTGATTGCGAATCGACAATTGTCTATACGAAATTTCGAATAAATTTGATTTCGGTTTTTTTTTAAATTTGTATTATTATTATTTTAATCGCATCCGTTATAGTACCGTATGTCGACTATTACAATACTTTCACGATTTTACCATTGATTTTTCTAAACAACAAAACATATAATTACTATAAAATAATGAGGTCAAATTACTAATAAAAAAAGAAAAAAAATTAAAACCAATAACATAAAGACTTCAAATATTGCAAATATAATTATATTCTATTTATCAATGGAATTTCAATTTCAATAACGCCAGAAAAGTTCTGGCTACGTAATTGATTGTAATAATAATACCGGGGAGCAAATTATGTTTTAGAAAATGGAAAAAAAAAAAAATAAAACAATTAAATAGTGAAAAACGCATCGAGTTTTATAGTTGCTCTACTGTTGGTTTGTGGTAAGAAAATTTTAGAACTGCCCGCCGAGTAAGTACCCGAATTTAGCTTTTATACACGTTTTGGCATGTGAGAATGATTGTAAAATATTAATTTATTATCTATGGCAGTGGTTTCCAACTCAACACTAGGCACGGACTACCTTTATAAATTTTCCACCGTCACGGACCACGACTTATTTATTATCACCACCACCCCCCACCAATAATACTTATTTCTCTATACTTTTATAGTTTATAATTTGGATGTACATAATAAAATCAGAAATACAGTCTATATTAACTTATTTATTGAACACAGACAATTAAGTAAAAAAAAAGGTGATACAAATTCAAATTTTGGTATTTAATCAACATGGAAATATGATTTTACAAACTTGAATTAGTTGATTTTTATTCAATGTGAAAAAAAATCCACGAGTTTAAATTAATATGTATTTCATTAGTGTGACTTTACACAGCACGCGTTTCTTTGACCGGTTGTGGGATCATGAATTACGTACACTAAAACGTAAATAATATGAAATACGGTTTCGCTCATTTGGTGTTTTAAATTTTGAAAATTAAAAAAAAATTGATAATTATGAAAAAAATTCTTTAGCATCGCGGACCAACGTAGTTGGAAACGATCATACCGGATTATTATTATCATTATCGTTGTGTGCTCGAGGTGGCTCGAGGTGGATTCTGTCTTAATATTACGATAATATAATTCGATTACGATGATTTAGAACTATAATACAAATTGTTTCGGTAAAATATATAAGTAATTTCGTTCGCAATGATATTGAAGTAGGTAGCGGTAGATACTGTAAAACTAAGCGCATTTTCATGTATTTCTCTTTCTCTCTCTCTCTCTCTCTCTCACTACTGATAGAAAAAAAAAAAAAAAAAACCAAATACCAAACAAATCGTGAACCCGTTTGGTAATCTCCGCACGACAATGGTACACATAAACGGTGCCCGGCCGGTACACAATTCACGGTACGAGAACCGCCCTGTATATACCGCGTACCTATGTAATAATAATATATTATTATTATTATTATTATATTCACCTGCCGTTTTGTAAAACACGTTTTTTCTCGTCGTCGTCGTCGTCGTCGTCGTCGTCGTCGGTGCACTTCTACCGTACACCCCTCTCTTATCGTCGCCGCGCCGGTTCGCGGCGACCTGTTGATTCATCGGCACGGTCACGCCGCGCGCGCACGCTGCACAGCCGTACCTACCGGCGACCGGAGTCTGTACAATAATAGCGGTAATAATAATATCATTATTATTTCGTATATTAATGTTGTACGGCGCGGTGTTATCACAGAGGCCGTGTGTCTTCGTTACGATATTTATTATAATACCTACCTCCCGGACCCCGGGGCCGCCAAAAGACTAATCGCCAGACGTTATAATAATAATAATAATAATAATAATAATAATACGTATATTATATCGGTCGTCCGTGTAGATCGTTCCGGCCGATTGTAATATCGAGATTTTCGAGATTATATTATTATTACTATTATACGAAAACGGCGATTCGTACGCGCCGCGTTTTATAACCCCGTCACGTGCGTTCCCCCGTCAACTATATATATTATAACAGCTATACGTAAAAGAAAGAAAAAAATATATATATAATATATAAGTAAGTAGATATAATATACATTTGGATTTCGAAAGGGAATAAATTTAAATTTGTTCGCCCCGTAATACAAACTGCCGCCGCCGCCACGTCGTATAATAATAATAATAATAATATAACATAGTTGTTAGTTATAAAAAAACGAAGAAAAACAAAAAAATGATAATCTAGCGGGTTTCGGTTTCGTTACTGTAATTATAATATTAAACCGAACAAATACTACGCCGTTACGAAATAGACATGTCCGACTAACGTTTAATATTATGGCAGGGGTGTCAAACCTGGTTCGAAGCGACTCTGTAATACGGAAAAAATCGAAAATATTTTATTCGTAGGTCCTTAGTAACGAAACTAGAAAAAAATCGAAACCGTTTTCGGGCACACGAACGGCAACACGAAAAGAGCAGAAACCGTTTTAAAACCCGTTTCCGAAATCCAGAATGTCCAGCTAAATGTACTGTGATAATAATAAATAGAGTTTATATTTTATAATGTTTAAGTTAAATGTTTACAACTATTATAGTTTTATACAAATACGATGATTAATAATTATAAATTATTGCGATTCGAAAGGAAAAAATATAATATTTTAAAAAATTATATAATATCGCGAGATACCTACTGTGACAGTGCGATTATTATTTATACTTTATTTTTTTTATTCACGTGTCATAGGATTAACGTGTCTTAAAAATGTTTTGTAAAAACAACCAAAATAGTTTTCAAACCCGATACACGAACATAATCAAAAAAATCGTTTTCGGACGCGAAACGTGAAAACCGAGAGAAACAACTGAAAACGTTTTCGTACACGAGAGATTTGTCTACTCGTTTAGACTACCCGATTATAAATTTATAATCGATACAGTATATAATAGTATAAATAAGAATAATTAAATATATAAGTTAGTCAACGAATAAATAGACAAACAAAATTAACAACGAATAAAGAAGTTAGTGTATAATATACGACTAGAAAGTTCGGTAACAGTCGGGTAGCATTTGTTGACAGTGGAATTTTCTTCACAGACGTGTCCGTCCAGCATTTATCAGCATTTTCTCCACTTTCTCGGATTCCTCTGGCTCTCCCGTCAAATTTTGTTAGAGGGCAGGTTTCGACTGTATGCCTGGCCGTTTGTATGTCTCCACAGCTGCAGAGAGACGACTCAGTCAACCCTTGACTTGTGGACTAAGTGGTTACACCTACACTGATCAGTTCCGATTCTATTCATTGCTGCCCGTATTGTACAAGAGGGTTTATATCCTAGAGTTTTCGGAGTTGGGTCTTCAATTAGCTCTGCGTCTTAACTCCAATATACGAAAAATACCTTTACCTTCGGTATCCGGACGATGTCGGTAAATGTCCTCGTGTACCGGAAATCGTTTGGTTTTTCGTTTAGTTTACGCGATAAGGACCTGTGAGTAACTGATTTTTTTTTTTTTAGATCTGGCGTATGTGCAAAGACATGAGTATGTCTCGGGACATGCATATATGACATCACAGGGCACGAATACGCGTCCAAAATATAATTCTCGTACAGTGACGGTTTAATATTGTGTATCAACCGAATTCCGAATTATATCCGGGCACCGTTATTACAGTGGAACGCAATCCATATATATATATATATAACGCAGTCTCGTGGGCAACAAAAAAAAAAAAAATTAAAAAAAATAAATAAATAAATATGTGTATTATAGAGAATAGAAATTCGCGTTATACGGAAGTTACACTGTAAATTATTATCATGACACTAATCCGTTATCCCGCCACTTTAAATTAGTATATAAATCCTCTGGGGTGTGTACCCTGAATAATATATTAGCGCGTATATAATTGTCTATTAAAATTATGGAAAACGGGGATACTTTTTGTACTGTTTGTGCGGCGTTTCGCGATTAGCGGTAATATTATACGAATAATGGTAACGGGATGGTCGTAGTCGGTATATATATATATATATAAAAAGAAAACCTATAATAAAATAATAAAGCCGTCTCTGCTGACTCTAACGGTCCGGGATGTGAAATTTCCGAGCATTTTTTTCTTTCCGGAACCAAACAAGTTACGTCCGCGTAAATCGGAAATCAGTACGCGAAACGCCGTGGTGATTTTTACAATTTACATTATTACTGCAATTTGCGTTTTGAGCGTTTATAAAAAAAAAAAAAAAATTACAACTTACAACAAACACGGCGAAATGTCGAAAAAACGAAATTCACACAATATTCTCCGACTAAATCCACTAAACGCAACGACGACAGTCCGTATACGAAGTTTTCGGCAGGAGTATCTCTGCGATAAGTCTTCTGCTGGTCAAAAACTTGTTCGCATCAAAGTACGCATTAAAGTAATATACTATAATAATAATAATAAATACAATAAAGTTACACGAGCCTCTGGAAAAATCGCATAACCGAATAATAAACTCGAGTCAGCGTGCGCTAAAATAATCGTAAACCGTTTATGAGTTTGTATTACGGCCGCCTGCGCGTCATTTGCACCGCAGCGCTACGCCACCGCCGCCGCCGTAGAGTAAAAAAATTTAATGTGTACGCAAATTATACGAGTAAAATCCAAACCGAGAGCGTTGTGCCGATTAACGAGACAATATATCGTAAAGACAACGGGGGAAAAAAAAAAAAAAAACACCTCCCCCGTCGCATTAAAACACTGTTCTTCGTAGACTTACACAGCGCGGTACCTACCAAGCCGACTCGTAGAAATCTCGTTTTGAGATAACGAGTTACGTGTGCGAGGTACGAAAAAAGTATCTGAAAAAAAAAAAGAAAAAAAAATGAAAAACAAGGATTTCGTAAAACCAAACCGTAAACGCGTTCATAAATCGGTCAAATAAATTGTTATTGAGTGAGAAACGTAGCCGCTAGTCTTCGGGCGAAACGATTCGACATTTTTATTAATAACAAATATTAGAATTGGACGAGATTTTCAGTGTTTTAAGACCGGATCGCGGTTGCGTCGGAAACATTTGCGGATGTCGTTGTAATATTTTATTACAGTATTCCCGTTAGTAATAATCTTCGTTTTGTAAATTCAAACTACCAACGTGGTAGTTCCTGTTGGGGGATATCTGGGTTCGGCGCGACGTGCGTGCCTAGTTAATAAAACAGTCGAGCCGAGTACGCGCAAACGTACTCTATAAACTATAGACGTAGTCCGTTCGTGATTGCCCCTGACTATCGCCGTGGTCCTCGCTCGCTCGACGAGGTCGGGAAAGGGCATTATTAATGCGAGTATAATGTCTACGTCTGTAATATCGTAATATTGTAATTGACTCGGGCGAATTAAAAACGTGAAACGTACGCAATCTGCAAGCAGCCGTCCAAATCGTAATAACCATTGATTGTACGAGGTGTGATCGAAAAATACCCGGGCTGCGTTAATATTATATTTATATCAATTAAGATGACGAAACGCCGGGCAATGTCATTCGATAGAGGAACTTTCAACGAGAATTTGACCGATGGTTTGAAATCGATAACAATATTTATTTTTATTTTATGGCATTTTTACGAAAACACGTTTCAGTCGTGCGGCGATTATTCATAATGGAAGCAACCGAAGAACGACGTGTGTGCGTACAATTTTGTTTTAAATTAGGGAAAATGGGGTGTTTTCAACATCATACCCGTAAATCCGAGTTTCATCGCCTGTTATAATATTTTTAAAATTAAGTCCGGGTCAGTTTTTGCTCTTTCAAAACGTTCTTGAGAGATGGTCTTTCGATTTTGTTTTTGTTCATCGGTTAAGAGACGAGGAACAAATCGGGCTGCGATTCGGCTCGTGCCCGATTCCTTGGTTAATATTTCTTGGCAAGAACCATAGATAGATATTCCGACGTCTTCTGCAACTTCTCTGATAGTCGATTAATCGACGATTGTTTTGAATAATTTCACGAACACGAGCAGCAGTTTCATTTTTGTTTTACTGGTCGAGGGTTTACCGGGTCGTTCGTTATCCTTAACGGATGTTCTACCTTCCTTAAACCGTTTAAACCACTCAAAACACGTTGTCTGAGACAGAACATCAAAAGTTTCACTAGAACTTTTCCCTAATTCAAAACAAAATTGCACGCACACACGTTGTTCTTCTATTGTTTCCATTACGAAAATCGCCACATGACTGAATTGTGTTTTCGTGAAAATGCAATAAGATAAAAATAAATATTGGTATCGATTTCAAACCAACGCTCAAATTCTTGTTAAAAGTTACTTTATCGAATCACAAATCGGTGTTTCGTTATCTTAATTGATATAAATATTATTTACACAGTCCGGGTAGTTTTTGATCACACCTCGTATATATTCTCGTTTTTTTCCGGAATTTTCCTACTTTATTATGGAAACTAGAAGGAAATTAAAATTTAAAAAAAATTGCATCTTCAGTACGCCAATCGTACAGACCCGAAACGGTACAAAAATGTCCCTCCTGAGCTCTTGTGATGGGCACGAGATTTTGCGGACTTTTTTAATTTTTTGTTTTATTTCGTACGGTGCACAGTTTGGGGTACCGCTGTTTCGACGTATAGGACCACTTGAAGAAGAGTCTAGTGTTTTTTAGTCGTGTTTTTAGACTCGGCCTCCAATCGATAATGAGATTTTTACCGAACGAAAACCAGTTTGCCACAGTCCGCAATAAATTGTCGAAATATTACCATTACTTTGAAATCGATCGGCGGACATCTTGGCGGGGCTAACTTCACTATAACGGTCTGACGACTTGACGTGCGCAAGAGTGAAATCTGGGTGAAAAAAAAAAAACCAGTCGTTCGAAATCCGCACAATAAATATTATTGTTACGTTACGAATTTACGACGCGAACGTTTTATTATTATTATTATTACTATTATTATTTCTCTCTCGAAACGTAAAATATATTACGACATTTTTATATATTATTTTTTTTTTTTCCATTGATAAAACAAGAATACGTATATAAACGGTGTCGGTCAGTAGAAGTAGTAAAAAAAAAAAAAAAAAATTAACGAGAAGTTGTCGTAACGTTCAACGATTCGGTTTTTTCCGTTCTTTTTTTAAACAACTGGCAGCGAAGAAAAAAAAAAAACAAATAAAATGCGGCATACACACGCCGGTCGCCGGATTTTATAATATATTATCATCCTTGGTTTGAATTATGTGCCCGCGATTTATACATTTTTTACATATCCGATTTAGAATTAACGAGTCGTTTCCAGACACGAGTAGCTGCACGTGTGCAGCGTCGGTGCTATTTCGAGTTACTCAGGAATTCGGGGCTGATCGGGCTGACGATTGTGTTATAATTAGGGTCCGGAACTCGAAGCGTTTGCAAATTTTTTTTCGTTTTTTTTTTTTTTTTTTTTTTTATGCATTTTTATGCTCTATTACGTTTCTCATACACGAGACACACTCGTTCCTTGAAATATAGTAAACCTAATCGTTTGTCAATTTTATTTTGCATTTCTCTGCGTTTTTATGGAATGCAATTTAATTCAATGTAGTGTAAGGTACGATTATTTTTTATATATATATATATATATATATAATTTTCGGTCGTTTAATACCAAATTTATACTCTTTGAGAGAATATTTATTTCCGTTTTCTTTATAAATTTTTGGAAAATTCAAATATTTATCGTATTCAATAATTCCGTAGTCTCCTAAATCTTAAAATTTTCAAATAAAATTTAAAAATATTTTTTTTTCTTATTTAAATGTATTCTAATTTATTCAAAAAAATTTTCGCAGAAAACTATGATTTTTTTTTAAGTTTTTGTTTTTATGTCATTTTTATATCGTTTTATACATTTTGTTTGTGCGTTATTTAAATACCAAGTCCCGGGTCCTAGTTATAATGAATATTTTGGATGTTTTCGACGGAAGAAAAATCTAAATATTATTTAAGTTATACTTAAAGAAAAAAAACAAAAAAACAAAGCCAACATAAACGTTCACGTTCCGGCACAAAAAATGAACAAAATTCACAGACGCGTTTCCGGAAAAACGAACGAAATGAATGAAACTAATTAAATACATAAACATTAGCACTTTCTAGACCTATTGCAATTTTCAATTTTTTTTAAGTTTTATTTCTTAATTTTTTGTGGATTACAAGCTGGTATTTTTATTTTGTTTGGCGTTTTAAGTTCAAATCCGTTAAAAAAAAAAAAAAAAACCAATGACAATTTTAATTCATTTAGTAGTTACAAATTATAGTCGGGTGAATGAAAAGTGGCCGCTGGCAATTTTTTTTTTTCGATAAGCCATGGGTTCTCAAAGTGAATCACGTAAAGCGCGATTGATAACAACATGGGCATCAGCGGCCACTTTTCATTCACCCGACTATTTTCTATTTAACTTTATACGCTTAAGCGAATTTCGTTAAAATGCGATTTTCTCTATGCAATCGTTGCGTACGGTTATAAACCGAATTGCCCTACACATAGTGGCTTACTAAAGTTGCAAAGTCAATCGGCGTTTTTTAATATATATTTTTTTTTTTTATTTTGCAATTCGCTTTGAAACGTCACTACCACCAGAGATGTGCATTATGACGACGTCGCCGTGTCGATACCACACGTGCACGCTGCAAATGCATTTTTTGTTTTTAATTTTTTACAAACGATTTTACTATAATGAATTTTTAAAAAAAATAATAATAATAACCAAAGTAATCGTTATACACTGTATAAACTAAAACGGTTTATTTTCGTTTCATCTTTTTTTTTTTTTTTATTCTTGTCGTTCCTACGCCCAACACTGTCAGCAACCCGTGTATCTAAATATTAACGAATTTATTGAAACGGCTTTGTACAACGTACGTATCGGTTTATTTTTTTTCGTCGATATTTTTATATTATAATAGTATGTTCGAACAGAAAACGGTGGTTTTTTTTTTCAGGTATAATTAAACTAGAACTTTAAATTTTGCACCTTGACGTTTATCAATATTGTTATTATGGATTTTTTTTGTTTTTTTTTTTTTTTTTTTATCAATTTGATTTTTATATGTTCACATGGAGTTGTTTCGAAGAGACAGTCAACACCATTGACCGCGAATAGAGAAAGATAACTATTGATATGTATGAGAGACAATGAACTATAAATGGTTTTCTCGTGGAACAGTTAATTAAAATGTTTGTTTTTCCAGTTGAATTATATTTTACGCGAGATATTGTACACTTATATTTTATAACACTAATATATACTGTAAAAATAATTGTTTTTTTTTTAAGCCGTGCAAATGCTTTGAAATGATTCAAATAACCTTAGGTATATTATACGAATATGAAATTATTTACCCGTGAAATTTGATCGTGTCTGTTCTAGCCGAACCACAACTCCACAATGTATTTTTGTTTTAATCGTTCTAATCAGACCTATTAAACGAACTATGTAATTTAAAAACTCTAAACACGCTTTATTTACGAATTGAATATTAAAATCTGTTTCTCTGTAACGTCAACAAATAATTCGCGTTTTAAATGAAATTATTTATAGTTAATAATAATAGTGATATCACTATCACTATAATTTTACCACGGAATAAACAGTTTTTTTTTTTTTTTTCTACCGCCATGAAAAATCCTCTTCAGAGTCTGTGTCCCTCGCACATTTATCGACTTCGATAATTTATCCTTGAAAATATGTATTATTCGCGGGTCTATAGTATTATATGTCAATGGCCACCGACATTAGAGCTCGTTATCTAATCTGTACATATATTAACAGAGATTACTGTCCTATAAAGTAACCTACTCTCTATGCGATTAATTTGAAATTAAATTCGAGTGCACCGATCGATCGGCGTGGATACCGCACTAGAGTATTTCCCGTCGTCTTCTTGGCAAACAAAACATACTCGCATGGAATATATAAATCGTGTGTTCTGACGCGTCGAGTCGACGCACCGCTGACGATATTTTGCATACATGAAAAAAAAAAAAAAAAAAAATATTACACATCATTTATCAGGCACACGTCGAACGAGAAGGAAATTATTTTATTTTTATTACGTTCGCACGTTTTTAACGGATTCAATAGCAGAATTCAAACGTTCAAACAATATTGTCCGTCCGACGTTATTATTCGGTTTGTTCTTTTTCGCTAATATGTTTCAATATAACATTTTCTTTTTATATTCGGTACGAAATTATTGCCCTTATAGGGTTTTTTTTCTTTCTTTCTTTTTGTACGTATTTTATTAATTTATAATGCGATTTGCTGCGCTGAGTTTGGTGATTATACTGCACTCCCGCGACCGTGACTTTTAATCTGTATCCTCTCTAACGGACCGTGTATATATAGATGACGTCGTTTAGACGAGTGACGGAAAGTTTAACGATGTATAGTAACTTTCCTACCGAAACTTTTTGACCAAATATATTAGACTTATATTCTACTTCTATACCGGCTCTCCTCTTAAGAAGACGCCACGCCGGCCGTTTGCCATTTCCTCGTCTGTCTAACGGGCAATATAACAAAAATGTGTTTTCAAATACATCCGATATAGTAGTACCGAGGCGCCAAATAGAATTAAAACAAAAACTATTTCACCAAATTAAAAACGA
Source organism: Tuberolachnus salignus (assembly GCA_956483605.1). Taxonomy (NCBI): domain Eukaryota; kingdom Metazoa; phylum Arthropoda; class Insecta; order Hemiptera; family Aphididae; genus Tuberolachnus; species Tuberolachnus salignus. The sequence continues at coordinate 16,677,083 of OY101429.1, forward strand.
CAACGTTTACTATGTTTTCAAAGAAGGGAATTGCTTCGTATCTGTTTCCCAGACAACCTTTTCACACTTTTCAACATTTTTTTTTTTCCTTTTTATTTTTTAATCTCAATAGATAAAATTGTACAATGAAAATATCAAAAAAAATCCCTATTTTAAAACAGAGTAAACGTTGTCGTCTTTTATTCGACAAAATAATTTTCGTTTTAAGAGGACGCCGCACCTTAACAGCGTTAATTATATTGTTTTTGTCGTTTTTTAACTATCTAGATAATCGATTTGATTTCCCTTAAGATTATCTAAGATAAAAAAATAATTATATAGTTTTTTATCAAAGATAATTTACATATTCTCTGTCTTAATCTGAATCTATATGATTTCGGAGGAAATATGTTATATCTTTATTTAAATAAATTTTACTTGTCTACGTCACACCACAGCATACCAACATTTGCCGTATCTGTCCACCTAACGGGCGGCATAGCACACATATGCTTAGGCAAATTGCATAAAATTCGCTTAGTTTTGTTTTTAGAATAAATGCACGTACGATAAAAATTAAAAGAAGACAAAATTCCGGACGACGCGTTTTTATTCCATTACTCCGAATATATATATATATTACGTTCAATAATTTATGAGTAATTTTTCAACAAATTAGTTAGAAAATTAAAAAAAAAAAAAACACATCGCCTTTTGGAATATTGCCCACGTTTTGGTTTTACCGTAGGTGTTTTTACACTAAAATCAAAATTTTACCAAAAGTATCAAATCGGGTATTGCGATACAATAACCAGGAATATTCGTGATCAAAGTAGCAAACATTTTACAGAGTCCGAATCCAATTGAGCAAAGTACAGATTGAATATAGGTATTGAAAACACATAAACTCTCGGAATGTAAAATATAAAATGAATACTACGATACTTCGTATTCGATTTGATAATATAATAAAATATAATCAATCCCGCGTTGTTTCAGTATATTATTGGAAATAATGGTATCTCGCGTGTTTTTTGTAAAAGATATTTATTTATTTTTTATTTTTTTTTGCGATCGAATTTTACTTACCCATACCGTGCAATTTACTGTAAGATTTCCGCACAACGTCACTGTTTTCGATTTCTAAAAATAATATTTGCATAACAAATAGTATAGTACGCATAATATTTATAATAGCGATACCTTAAAATATTACATATTTCCCTATACATAGTACACCGCGTTCAAATAATATGACGTAGCATGATAACAATATTTTATTCAGACATTTGTTCAATCGCGTCAAATATATGTATCCCATTTTAATAAAAAAAAAAAAAAGAAAGAAAACTAAAGCTTATCCCCCGGATTTCGGATTTGCCGGGAACTTATATACATTTTTACAATACCGCAGTATAACCGAATCGAAGACGAAAAAAAAATCACTATAATGTAAAACAAGCCGACGTTGTTGTGTACATTTTTCCTATATTTGTATATTCTCATATTTAAATTAGACAAATATAAATCGTCCCGTTTCGATATACTGTATAATATAACACAACATATTATTATAATTTAAATAAAAAGAACGGCAAAAAAAAAAAAAATGAAAGAAATCCATTTGAAATTTTTTTTTTTATGCGTATTGCATGTGTTTACTTCATTTCGCCACTTAAATTATCTATTTCCTAATAAAACTGTATAGTTCAACGCCGCCTTTTTTTTTCTTTCTTTTTTTTTTTTTTTTACATTTATCTAAGTGAAAATTCGAATAAATAATTTAGTGATATGTTAAGTTTATGTATTGAGGCGATAAACTAATAAGTCTGCGTACGAATTTTCGGAAAAGGAACGCATAAAATGGATAAATTCGCCGGACTGTTAGATTTTAGAAAATAATAATTAAGATTGCAAACGGCGAAGTACGGCGAACGAAATTGCAACACACTCGTTGGTGACGTAACTTCGTCCGGCGTTAAGAATACGACACGATACCGCAGAACAAAAGGCAATAAGATAATAGTGTTAAACGAGAGTTTTACGAAAATTCCATACGAACCGCCGCCGAACAGCGAAATGTGTGACTTATTATTTGTAATTCGGACTCGGACGCGGACCACTCGCCACCGGTCCGGTTAAACAGATAAATACGAAACACTATAGAAATCGGGTGTGGACAATTTACAATAACGTACCTAATGAATGTGGTGATTTTAAAAAAAAAAAAAATCGCATTGTCGTACACCGTCAAATTTATCAATATGGAACACGCCAATGAGTTTTATATATTATCGCAGTCGCTAATATTAATACGAAACCTATCGGCCGGCACTTATAGAACGCACGCCCGTTTCTCTATTATTTTCCCGAATGGCCGAAAGGAGGGAAAAAAGTTTAATTTTCAATAGATTCAAACGGAACGCCGCCGTTTTATTTATTTTGAAATTTATACATCGAATACTGGGCCCCCAGCGACGGTACTCGTGTGGGGAGGAGAGGCCAAGAGTTTTTGCATTATTTTAAATTATTAACAAACATAATATACGCTTGGCCTAAAGTAAACTATACAAATAAATAAGTAAAATTAAATCGACATTACGATTAAACTAATTGACAATAGAAATAAAGAAATCCAGTCGACATAGATTAACCATTCTTATTATCCTATTATCACCTCTATAACGTATCACATAAGTCCAATATGACATATTTATTTATTTTTTTTTTTTTTTTCAATAGATTAAATAGAAGATTAGCAATATCAGTAGGTATTTTGTCGAATAGTTTGGTGCCAATTAAATTAGAAGTAAATAAAAAACCGATAGTTTAATTATTTTACATCGTTTTTTTTATATTCATATATTTGACGCTCCGAAACGATCCGTTATCGTTTTATCATAATGACGACGAAATTAATATTCCTCCTCTTTACTGCACTTTTCGGGACATTAAAACATTTGCACAAAATTTAACACGGATATATTGTCTTACTAATGTACATTTCGGTTTGTATAAAGGCAACTGTAAATACTAGACGATTCAACCGAAATTTAACGAGGGATAGCCATTGACGAGTTTCGTTAGGACCACAAGTGTAGAAAAAAATAGTGCCAGAAAAGTCGGTTTGTCTGTAAGGAAATAATTCTTAAATATATCAAATGTATGGAGGTAGACCTGGACAGTTGGCTTGGTTGTGCCGGGGGTCTCGTGATGTGGTGATTCGGAAGAAGAAGAAAAACTAAAAATCCCACGAAGTACTAGACGAGTTGCAAAAGAAGCGGGTTTAAGCGTAATAAATGGAAAACGGACGTATTGAATCCGGAAGAGATAAGACGACAGGACGTATGTTATGCCGTGAGAAAGCTTATTAAAAAAAAAAAAAAAAACAATAATCGGTTGAGATGTTGAAGGATACATTGGAAATTGTATAGACTAAAAGAGAGTATACGACCCGAATGACGAAAGACACGGATTGAGAAAAATCTAAGGAATACAAAGGAACGCGATCTAGCATAAAATAAGGGGGACAATACGGTTTTCTATAGACTGGCAATTAAACGCTCGTCCGGGTAAATATTATGGCGAGACGAAGAGCACGTCCGAAATATTGTGACGAAAAACGAAAAAAAAAAAACGGCCAGGAGAAACGTATAAATAAATGTTTTAATTCAGCCTAGAATTACTTGTTTCCTCGATGTTTTTCCTTCGGTGTTTTGTTATAGCGCTCGGTAAATATTTCGGAACAATTTCGGAAACCGGTGGCCGCCGAGTGTTGTACAGAAACAAATAGCATTAATAATACAGGTGCCTCTGTACACGCGTTCCCGGCAAATATTTAATACCGCGAGTAATGTTGTATAATCGTATTTAATTTCGTTAAATTCGCGGCGCGGGATTTAGACGTAGTGGCGCGGGCTACCGCCGGAAACCGCGCCGCGCCAACAACAGCAGCGAAACCGGCCCCTTTTCCTTGCGCGTGTATAATAACAATAATATACAAAGTGCATATTAACAACGTGACTCGTATTTAAAATATTACGAGGAATTAATAACCCTTGAGGCTCGGTTCACACGAACGGCGTTAAACGCCCGTTTACAATTAGTATTAACTGCTATTGACCGTACCGCACGGTAACGCGCGCTCGACGGCGGATTCCGATCCGGTGTCCGGATCACCGGATTCCCGTTTCCCTCCCTGCCGCTGCTTTATCGAAATCCGTCCGGGTTTTTCCCGTCGGCTTTAGGTTTTGCACGTCTTTGGACGCCACAAACGTCCTAGGACCGGACGGGTAGATTAGCGGGTAGGCGGCCAAAGTTTACCGGCTGCCGCGGCCAGAAAAACGTGCGACGACTACACGGCAGCCAACCGGCCGCCGGCGCTGCCACGGGGAAACAAGACTGCCCGCCGCCGTGTCCGCTCGCCAGTCGAAGCGACCGGTTGTGTTCCTCCGATACGATCACTTGTTGAGTTTCGGCTGCCCGGGGTGCGTCACGGCCCTAGGTTTTACGTTCCGGGTTGGCGTAATCTATTCGGTTTCTCCCACCCGTGGTTTCGGCCAAAGTCTATAGATAAATCGTATTTCTCATCCGGGTTCAAAATCGCGTAGATTCATAATAATAGGTTTGCGGTTTGCGGGCCGCGTTAACTATTACGACTATCCGATAATTTCGCGATCGTTGTTATCGAATTGTCAAACGGGAGAATTGTAATTAATTGAAATTAAAAAAAAAAAACGTAATTCATTTACCGTAGTGATAATAATAACTAGGACGTAGGCACGATATTATTTCGTATGTCCGTGTAGGACCTGCGATTGTTGTGTGTACACCCCCCCCCCCCGACACGACGAACGAAATTAAAATTAATTATTGAATTTGCGACAATAGAAAGATTTCGTTATACGAGACGTGGCGTATAAAAAAAAAAATACGATCGGAAATTAATTATCAATACATTAAAACGCAAAGTACATTTATAACGTGCCATTTTTTTTTTTTTTTTAAATTATTTCCCCATCTTTTATTAAGATGGCACTCCTCATAATCTCCCTCGTACGTTTTCCATTGCACTGCAATCGCCTCGCCAATGACGGCGATAGCAAATTTCCCCAAGAATTTTGTTTTGTTAGTTTTTCGACATCTCGAGGTTTCTGTGGGTGGAATTTACATTAAAAAATACCCGCACGAAAAGCAGTCACACGCCGTTGAGTCTGGTGTGATCGAGGTGACCGATGAATATCGCCTGGATTAATTTAACGACAGCGCATGTTTTCGTGCTGAACATATTACGAAGCTGCGATATCGCACGTCTCGTAATTTATTAAAACTTTTTTTTTTTTTAAGTTGTTGCGAAAATCCGTTACCTACACTATATTATCGCGCTTCGATGTCCGTATATGGCGATATTTAATACAATTTGTATGCGCAAACTGAAATAACGCAAATACAGAGCAGTATAACTGTTTTAAAAATGATACGTTAAAAGTTATAAGTTATTATTATTATTATTTATTTTTTTTTTTTTTTTTGCACGGATTAAGAAAAGAAAAATTTGATGTTAAAAAATGTCGTTTTTATCGTTTCTTTTAATAAATAATATTAACCTTACCTAATTTGGTTATTTTGATAAAGTGTAAGTAGTTAACGAATTTTTTTTGTTTTAAACCCATCTATGGTGGTTTGCGTTTATTTGCGATAAAAATGACGTAGAATTACTTGAATGTCATTAATTAATAACGAGACTAGAATAGGGCTACGGGAAACCCACACGAGTCTCGCATAGAGAGTTTATTCGAATTTAAATATTAGAGTAAAAAATATGTTTACGAGTGCGATTACGGATAATTTTAAAAAAAGAATCAACTTTTTTATATATAAAAAAAAAATATCGTATATCACAAAGCATTGCAGTGAACGAAACGGTTATGTCACAGCAAAATTAAAAATATAAATATTTGTTAGTAATCCAATTGTGTGAATTTTTTGTTTTTTTTTTTTATTAGTATTTTATAAGAAATATACAATCTATACAATTAAGCACAATAAGTATATGCGAGAAGGGAAAAAATAACAAAAATAACGTTATTGGGGTTGTGTGAGTAAGGAGCCACCCTAATAGCATTTGATATGAAATTTACGTTATAATTTGATCAAGTTAAAAGATCTCTACACCATTTACTTTTGAGTCTGCGACGGAGATTTTCAGGAAGTAACAGGAGCCATTTTCTTAGAGGATTTTTATGGTTTTCTAATGTAATATAAAAACGTTTATAGAAAACAGCAGCAGCTTCTTCTCCTACTGTTTTGATGTCTAGGTATTCGTGAAGGGCCAGGTTAGTGATAAAGGGCGGAGCGTTTGTAATTCTTCGAAGTGTAATATTTTGGAATGTCTGTATTTTATTTAAATTAGACATTTTTGCCGACCCCCATAGTTGGATTCCATACTGGACGTATGGGTTTCAGAAGAGATTTGTATATAAGTAATTTAGTTTTTAAAGATGAGAATTTATTTTTCGAAAATAATGTTTTTAAAGATCGGGAACGGGCATTGAGTATTAGTCTTTTTTTTTTTTTTTTTTTAATACGATTTTGCAATGTTGGTCTTTTATCAAGGTTTTAACCTAAGTATTTAACAGTGTCAAGAAAAGGCATAGGTAGATTATTTACAGTGATGTTAGGACAAATAAGTCTACGTCCAATTGTGACTTAAGTTTTTTTTTGTTCATTAGCGGTTGAAATGATAAAGTAGAACACGTTTAGTCTGTCGAAGGTGGACCTTCCACCTAATTTTTTTTCATTTTTTTTTTTTTTTTTTTTTTCAATAATACCATGGGCAGGACAATAATACATAATGGTCTAGCCAACAGCAATATCTAGCAATAGCAAACCATTGCCGGGTGGTCAGCTAGTATACGTATGTATATAACATTAATAGAATATTGTATTATAACTTGGGCGTATATTTTGAATTCCGAACGGAACAGCAATATTGACTATTACATACACCTCGTACATATAGCGGCTATTGATTTTCCAATAATGCGTCGTTCATTTTTGCGGCGAACGATTTTCGGGATGCCTATGTTATAGACACCAGCGTGGGCCAAATGACGGGCGACAATTTATAATTTCAATTCGGCCGGGCTCGGGTTTCATAAATTATAGCGGTGAACGGCTGCCGATCAGTATCTGAGACGTATTGATAAGTGAAATTTATATGAAGACAAAGCGAAATGACAATTGGTCCAAAATCGCCCGGATACGGATAATGATAACAAATACTTAAATTATCTCAAATTGGATAATAATACACGAGTGGAATTTATCTAGATAAAAAATAGATTTATATATATTTATTTATTTGAAGTATCTATTGTTGAGAACACTATTATATAGCAGGGTTTACATGTATGTAAATAGCGGATTCTGTAAATAGCGAATTGTTTACTAAAAGTTAAGCATAGGCAGCTAGGTGTATTAAATATTTTCTACTGCGGGTGAACAATTTCGTTTTTAATTTTATCTATTATAATTATGTTTTTATCTAAGACAAACTTCGGATAGATATCAATATTTTCATTTCGATAAAATAAGAAGAGATAAACAAATTTTCAACTAAACGAGTTGTCTAGATAAGTCTCTACGCTGACTGGTTTTACTACATGCGTACATAGTAAAACCTCCGTTGCATAAATTTAAAATTTAAACGAAATTTAATATGTATGAGCGTTTTAAGTCGGGTTAAAATAAAGAAATTTCTATAATATTATTCTACTACACTCGATGTGATTTTGTCGTACGTGTATAGTTTTTACTCTGGAAAAAGTATTTGTTTCGTTTTGTTTTTTTTTGTTTTTTTTTTTTTTTTTTTTTTAACAATTGTAAACGTATTTTCATTGTGAACCGAGATATATCGTACGAAAAATAAAAAATAAATTAGTATAAATTCGGACCAGATGTTTTACGAACTCGTGTGCTAATACGAACTGTATTTTTACAATGTTGTGCGATGTTCCTAACGGCTATATCATATATATATATATTTTAATTTTGTTTCGTACAACCCGACTGTGACTAATTTAAAATATACGAACTAGAAAATAATTGCGTACTCGTAAATAGAATTAAAAAAAAAAAAAAAAAATAATAAATATATATTTATAATATTTAATTGAAGACTTTGGACATGTCTAACAGATTAATAGGATAGGTCATCGCAAAAGTAGTCATCGTGTAATATATGTAGGTTTTTTGTTGTAATTAAAATGTACGGTTTTATTTATTTTATTATCTCTCTTCAACCTGTCGAGATGCATCTTTCCGATTTCAAGCGAGAGTGCTCTTTTTACGAGGGGGCGATAATAATCAGGGATCAGTTTACATTTTTATTACATAACTAGTCGCAGACGCGTCGGGATGAATTTTAATTTCTCTAATCAAATAAATATGGTTTTTTTTTATTATTATTTTTAATGAACAATTTTCGAAATTAAAAACTTATTAAAACCTATTGAGTGTAGAGCTCTTAAATTCCCGTACGCCCTAACTAAAATGGTCGGTCGGTTTTTTTTTTTTTTTTTTCAATGTATTTATATAAAATAACGGAGAATATATAATTGTATTAAACGAAATATTATATGGGTACGTTAAACGGGCGTTTAGGAAATATATTCCTTTCATATATAATAATATATTACGCCGAAAAAATAATCGTTCGCCGTTCGTTTATTTTTTTAATGTATACAGTTTTTTGGTTTTTTTTTTTTTTTTTTTTCTATACGTTTTCATTTACCTCGTGGTTCGCTAAAAGTATGATATTTAAAAAATACGATGAATATTATATAATATATTTATATATTATATCGTTTCTAAACGATAACTTCACATCAAACATACGCGCGGAGTTGAAGTACCTCTTTTTGCCCGGGCAATAAATTATACGCGTTTTTTTTTTTTACGATTATTATTATTATTATTATTGTAATATTTATGTATTATTTGTCGTAAAAACAGTCGAAAATTAATAAGTACTGCGCGTAATATATTCGTTCCAGTATCTGTATCGTATAATATACAGTTTTTAAAGTATATATATATATATTTAAAAGTGAATACAATAATTTATCAGGCTTATAGTTTTTTCGTCGGGTTTTTTGTTTTATTATTTTTTTATTTTTTTTTTTTTTTTAGTTTATTACTGCGGATAAAGTTTCTGGAAACCTTTCTTATCCGCTGCAGTTTGTGTAGTTCTTTTCGATTATTCTTAAGAGACCGCTATAATATGCCCGCATTTTACCGTCTCGGTTTCAATAACGGACGTTTGATTTCGTTTTTACAGTATAAGCGCCGATCGCAAAAATTAAAAAGCGAACAATATTCCGAAGGGCACAGCGATGCGTTTTCCCCCGTTTTGTTCAAAATATAATCGATACACGTTGTTTTTAGTAATAACAAATATATCAATATTTTTAAAAGACTGTAACTTTTCGAAAAAAAAACAAAAAATAATAATATCGTTTCGCCTTTTGAGATATTGTTCTGTTTTTTTATATATATATATATATATATATATATATATAAAGGGTGTTTACAAAAGGACGCTCTTTTTAAAAAATGCCAAAATAACACATTAATTTAATCAAAAAACAAAAAAAAAAGATATCATTGGAATCAGGAGAACCTCCGGTTTAGGTATGAAATATTATATCATTCATGTGACCCCCCTGGCCTGTTGGCACACTGTCACACGGTTAAAGAAGTTACTGCCCTACAGTTCTTCTTGGTGAGATCCTGGATGACTCTATGAATTTCTTCCTTCAAATCCGTGATCGTGTGAGGTTTCCTCTCGTACACTTGAGACTTCACAAACCCCCACAAGAAGAAGTCGCAGGGAGTAAGTTCGCATTCCGCCCGAGTTGCGTACGGAGACGACGAGCTGTTTCCGCATAACTTTCGCCGCTTCCGTAAAACGTTTTCACAACTAAAACACGGATCTCCACGGTTAGCTGTTCCATGGTGATCGATCAAAAAAAAACTAAGCCGGGAAGAATAAACGGGAGTGATACTAGATAACAGATATCATAACAACAGTGTTACCAACTGAACCACAAAAAAAAAATGACGGCCAATTCAAAAAGAGCGTCCTTTTGTAAATACACTGTAGACACTCGGCGTGGCAAAAATCACACCTATTGCAAATTATTTTTCAAAGTATTATTACAACGTTCAATGTAATACTAGGTATACAGTAAATTCCGTGGAATAAACACCCCTGTAACAACAACAATAATACGCATTTGTATTTTTAATCGGTTGACATTTTTTTTTTTTTTTTTAATTTAGAGTGCATTATTGCAATCGTAATGCAATTTATATTCGCTCATTTCGGTTAACAATGATAATTCGTTTGACGTGATTGTATATGGAAATTAAAAAGATCCGATTAATCCGTTCAAGTAACGACAGTTAATAATATTTCCGGCATGATATTATTGTAAAAGTTTTCAATATGTAATTTGGTCGGAATTTCGAGTTGATTCTTAGTGAATAAAAAACATGTAGTATTGGTGCGTTTGAATGCGTACGATTTACGATGTATAACACCAGTCGTGCCATTTTAGAATGCGCCCTCGGACTATATTGTAATTTCCACCTGACCGCGGTATTTAAATTATGAATTATTATCTGTGTGTTCCATACCGAATCAAAACGAATACATTTCAATTGCATATCGAATTGATTTGATATACCCGATATATCCTGCTTGGACAATAACGTAATATTAAGTTCTCTATGAAGCGATTTACTTGTGTTTGTCAACCGTGCGACTGTACATATACACGACAATATTATCGTAAACCGCCAAAACGACCGTAATTAATAACGTTTCAGAAGAATACAATATATTCCGGATTTCCCGGTTGGCCAATCGCCGGCCCTGATCGAGTATTTACAGGATTCGCGTTCATATATTAATTAAACTCGCCATTTATTAAATTCTGCGGACTGCGGCAATGCAATATTCCGGCGATGTTTTTATAACATTATTTTGGAACTGCTCGTGTCCGGAGAAAATAACTTCAATTTGTAATATATACATACATACATACATTGTATTATGAATACGATGGGGGTTTTTTATATATATATATATAACCATCTATACACATTACAACATTTTTGTTTAAAGAGTATATTAATTTATTAATCACGGCAATGCGATTTAATTTGATAATTTAATTTTAAAAATAATTTAATATCGAATACAAAAATATTTAAAAAAAAAAAAATTGAAAATCAATAATAAGTTTAAATTTTAAACGCATAAACCGTATACGAGACCCAGTTATGGTTCCCAGTACACGTGGATTGCACGTGACGTGTTCAGAATGAAATTTAATATAATTAATTAGTCGATATCTACGCTGACTAGTTAAATATTAACTGTTAAATATAGTAATTTACACAAAAAAAAAAAAAAAAACGACATTTCGTATTATTTATGCGACTGTCGTGCAAATATATATTGTTAAGAAAACAGAAAACTATAACAACGGTTCGTCAAAATCGTGTCGTAGGAATAGTAACTACGACTTTTCGCTGTCACGTTTGAATATAAAATCGATTACATTTAAAATCGGATAGTGGAATTTAATAAGACCGTATACTTATAAATTGATGATCTACACTGTATGTTTAGAAGAAAATAAATATTTACAAATATTGTCATTAATATAATTTCTTCACCACGTCCAATAGCAATCGTATTTTCCTTTCACTCAAAAATCAATAAGCTTTTACGTACAACAGTAAAAAAAAAAAAAAAAAACCGCATAAAAAATACGGGGATCGGCTTACCGGAAATGGAAAAAACCAGCGGTTATTGCTATAAATTATGAATATATATATATATATATATATATATATATATATATATATATATATATATATATATATATTACATACGCATAGGTATTGCATTCGAATGTATAAAGCAAGTTATTATTATTGCATCCGCTGAATCGAAACAAACGAATTTCTTTCGATGAAACATTAAATGAACGTCGTATGAATATAACGTTACAATATTTGAACTATTGTATCCTTGAAACATTAATTATACGATACCGTTTGGAGTTGGTTTGTGAAATTTGTGTACGATCCGAAATGATTACGGGAAGTATTATTGGTTTTACTATAGTAATTAACGTGTGTGTTTTTTATTTTTTTTTTTTTTTTTTTTTTTTTTTACTGCCTGTACCAGAATTCTACCTGAAATCTTGCTCGATTCCGGTGGTTTCTGGTAGCAAATTGTGTCCAGCCGATGCATTGAGGGGGGGGGCCATTTGATATAGTTGGAGATAACCGGCAAAATGGAATTATTTACGCAATATAGGCTTCCCGTGGTTTACGATTTGGTTGAAAATAATCGTATTGGAGACGTTTCATTTAAGTTTCTATTCGGTTATATTTAAAAAAAAAATTGAGCGTAATTTTATTTTATAATTACATATGTTTAGGTTCAGATTTTAATGGAAATCGTATTTATGCGAAAAACGCTTGACAACCTGTGGCCGACAATCAACGGACAATATCGTAATTTATTCCGTACAGTTACAGATCCGATAGTACCCATATAATTTTCAATTTTAATTCAATGAATTTCATTCCAACTCGGACAGTGAAACTGTCTCAGAGGTTGCAAAATCGTCTTACAAGCTATTTCGCTCGCGCCTTGCTAACCGTTCAAACCCCTTGACCCTCGCCATTGATTCTGCCGACATCCCTGCGAATCCTCCGGGAAGGCTCAAGAGAACTTGAGGCGTGGGGGGACCATCTAACCACGTAACTCGAAAACCTAACTCTATACCCACGTCATAAGTGCTGCTATTGGGTAGTTCCATAACTCAATATCCATTCATGTACAAAATTATTAGTTTCAATCGCATATGCTCGTTGTAAACACCATTTGCCGATTGTATATTTTTCAAATAAATGTTAACGAAAAAGTATTCAATGAAAAGCGCGTTTTAACCGAACATTGCTCGGAATCGTTTTTCGTTACCGTCGGGGTACAAACGAAAAAATCGCCACTACGTTACCCAACCGCCGTCCGATTTCCCAACTACAAACGGTCGGCGGCCCACCCGTGACCAATCTTTTGTTGATTAACGTATGGTACGGATAGTCGCGACGAAGTTATGGAACACACTCGTGTTTTATCGCATCATATGATATTATTTGTATTATTATTATTATTATTATTATTATTATTATAATTATTATTATATAGGGTTCCGGTGAATTCATTAGCGGGCACACAATTACGCGGAGGTTTTACAACCTGCCAGAGGACAGTAGGGGGCAATCATTTACACATCGCGCGTTTGTGTTGGCGAGAGTTTTACGCCGTGCGCCACCGCGGGCCAGACGCCGCGAGTTCATAATTAAACACAGCGCATTGAATTATACGCACCACCGGGGTCGTGTGTACAGGATGATTCCGCTCACCCCCATCCCGGTAACAATAGTAAATGTCCGCGAACATTTTTTTGCGCAAATTCCGTTACGACCTTACGGTGTTCACGACGTTTTACCGCGATGGCCCGTCCGATTTTAATTCAAATCGGAATTTCATTCCGACTCGGACAGTGAAACTGTCTCAGAGGTTGCAAAATCGCCTTACAAGCTATTTCGCTCGCGCCTTGCTAACCGTTCAAACCCCTTGACCCTCGCCATTGATTCTGCCGACATCCCTACGAATCCTCCGAAAAGGCTCAAAATATCTTGGTGCAGGGGGACCATCAAACCACGTAACTTCAAAACCTAACTCTATACCCACGTCATAAGTGCGATATCCCGTCGAATTTTAATTCAATGAATTTCATTCCGACTCGGACAGTGAAACTGTCTCAGAGGTTGCAAAATCGTTTTACAAGCTATTTCGCTCGCGCCTTGCTAACCGTTCAAACCCCTTGATCCTCGCCAATGATTCTGCCGACATCCCTACGAATCCTCCGGGAAGGCTCAAAATATCTTGGTGCAGGGGGACCATCAAACCACGTAACTTCAAAACCTAACTCTATACCCACGTCATAAGTGCGATATCCCGTCGAATTTTAATTCAATGAATTTCATTCCGACTCGGACAGTGAAACTGTCTCAGAGGTTGCAAAATCGCCTTACAAGCTATTTCGCTCGCGCCTTGCTAACCGTTCAAACCCCTTGATCCTCGCCAATGATTCTGCCGACATCCCTACGAATCCTCCGGGAAGGCTCAAGAGAACTTGAGGCGTGGGGAGACCATCTAACCACGTAACTCGAAAACCTAACTCTATACCCACGTCCTAAGTGCTACTATTATCAATCAATCCATTCGTGTACAAAATTATTAGTGTTAATCGCATGTGCTTATTGTAAATACCATTTACCGATTGTATATTTTTCAAATAAATGTTGACAAACAAAATACTACACACTTACCGCGTGTGTATCGACGTTAAATATCGATTTTTCGTAATGTAATGTTGGCCGGTTCGTGTACGTAACTCGTGTAGAGTTTACATGATGTTATTTAATAATAATAAAAAAAAATCAAACATAAACAACTATTGTATTGGAGCGCCCGAGTTTGGTTACAAATTATCAGTAAAACAAATAACATGCGTCGAGCGAGAAAAATTGTCACTAATATTATAAATTACTCGTATAATATTATCAAATCTGGGCGAGTTAATCGATTTCGTATATATTGTACGATAATTAACTACCGACTTAAAGATAATTTTTTAAGTATAATTTAATTTAGTTTAGTCTCGTTCAGGAATATAATAACTTAAGTCGAGTATAACGTTAAAAGTTGCTTTTTTTTTTTTTTTTTTTTAATTGCACTCATAAACATATTTTTACTCTATTATTTGGTCTTATTGTGTATTAATGATGTCAAAGTACAAATTACGTAGGAAGTACACAGTTAGTCTTTTTATTTTTTTAATCGTAATTAACACTTTTTATAAATATCTAAGCTATTTTCTTTATCATTCTACATTATTATTATTATTATTATTATTATTTTTTTTTAATTAGTCAAGTTAAAAGATTTTAAAAACATTAACTATTATAAATAAACTTTAAACTAGTTACTACTGCACAGCTTCTATAAATATTCTAAAATCGAAAGTCGATATATTATTGTGTTCGTGTGCATAAAACTACGACACACAGGGGTACGATGTGGGATATATTCTCTATATATATATATATATATATATATAAAAAAAAAAGAAAACTCTTAAAAAAACCACAATATCAAAGTTTCGTGAAAACTTTCGCAGACAATCGACAAAAGAATATTAAATTTATTAGTCGAATAGTTGTAAAAAAAAAAAAAAAAATATTATCTATTTACAGTATTTGTTATTTTGTAGATAAATTTCGTCCGATTGTGTAGTATAATACTATAATAAAACATATCTAAATTTATCGTACGCCCCCCCCATTCGAGTTAATAGTCAATAAAATTAATCCGGTCCTGTGACTCCATATAGGAAACGTGCGCACCGTATACGGTGCACCGACAAACATTTTTGATTTATTTCGTTATACAATTACGATAATTAATGTTATGTATTATACCGTTCCATAAAATCATAATTATATTATACGAATGGGTTTAAAACAATAGCAAAAAAAAAAAAAAAGAAAAAAAAAAAGTATATAATGTATCCATTTCACAAACGCGTTTAGTAATTTATTTTCCGCTATATCGTATAGCTGTTGCGTTAAAAAAAAATTTTAAAAAAAAAGGGTTAGGTTAATTTTCTCTTCTCTATCGAATATATTCGCAAACGCGTACGCCAAAGTTCCGCCCGATAAGTTTATAGATTGCAATCGAATAATTATAGACGTACCATTAAGAAAAACTTACATTAAGCAAATAATGTCGTTCGAACGAGAATATTTGGCAACTCGACTTGAAATTATTACCGCCTAATTTTTATTCGCGGAGTCTTTTACTCGTTCGTGCCATTTTGTTCTGGCACAGCCATCGTCGGGCCTGAAATTTTAAAACGATTTCTTTTGGATTCCGCGGTTATATTAATTGTATAAGGATTTCCCCCCCCTGCGAACTATTACTAAAAACCCGTGTCACGGACCCGGTCATTTTATTTTATTTTTTACGAGACGATAATATCTCTCGTAATGTCACTCGGAAGTGATTCTATGCATTTTATTTTTTTGCTATTTCGGATTCCCATGTATTTGACATTTTTTTTTTACACGCGGAAAACGAAAACACGCACTCGAAGAAAAACAGCATTAGTTAATTAAAAAAAAAAACTTTTATAAATAACCAGCGCAACGTCAACGCGACGACTTTATTACCAAGCCATAAAGCTCTGTTTGCATTCATGTCTTGTGGCAGTTCGGCAACAAACTTCGGTATACGACAAAATAAATAATTATTTTATTCGAATGCCGGTAAGAATAATAAGTGGGCAAATCTAACGCGGCGAATTAGTGAAAAACCGAAATGCGTAGGTAATTTAATTATTTTATTTTTCTCCTCGTGCGTATAACAATATAATAATAAATTTTACTACGATGCTGCTAGACCATCTATGCCTATGTCTCGTCTGCATACAATAAGACCAAAACATAGGCGAATATGTAAACTACGTATGACGTGACAAAAAAAAAAGAAAAAAAGTCACGTCCGAATTCGATGCGGTCATTCGCATTTACGATCTGGCGATATTTGCGAAATTTCGGGCGCCCGAGTTTTTTTGTTTTTTTTTTTGATAATTGGGTACCTCCTAAATGAATCCACCGGTAAAAATGTGAAATTTACCAGCCGGAAAAAATATTATTAATATAATTTTTTTTTTTTTTTTTTTTTTTCGCAAATTTGAGTTAAAACGTTTGCGTATAATTTCTATTTGAATTCGAAACGTCGATATTATAGTGTTTGAAAAAAAAAAAAAACCAAAACCGAAGTCTTCGCCGTATGAATTATCCAATCGCTGATTTTTACGACTTTTAAAGGACATTTAATATTAAAAAAATTTTTGACATATCGATCGATTAATAACAATTGAAAATAATAATTGTCCGTGTTAACGAATCGAGATTACGGTTTTCGAGAGCGAAACTATTATTGAACAATTGTCATCGGCCGCGTACAAAATTCGGATTTTTTTTTTTTGATTTTTTTCAGACGTTTATAAAAAGAAATTCTTAAAATAAAAAAAAAACCCCGTTGAAGTCGCTTTATATTATATACTTACAGAAAAAAAAAAAAAAATACAATTAAGTTAAAAACTAAATGTAAGTATAGTTTCCGTCACCGTCTACTGCAGCTAGAAATGTCGGTC
Source organism: Tuberolachnus salignus (assembly GCA_956483605.1). Lineage (NCBI taxonomy): Eukaryota > Metazoa > Arthropoda > Insecta > Hemiptera > Aphididae > Tuberolachnus > Tuberolachnus salignus. The sequence goes on from OY101429.1 coordinate 16,694,437, forward strand.
GACGTTTGTAATTTAATCTCATAAATAAAACAAACCGTTGAAAACACCACTCGACCGTGCCCGTGAACTTTTATTCGGCCTACGGAAATAACAGTTACTGGGATTTCATGAAACTTATTATTATTTTTTATTTTAAATTAAAAAAAATAAGATACAAATTAATACGATTTATTTTTGCAATTCGTAAAAATCTATAGTGAGCAGACATTATTTGCTCAGGAGCGCAACGCTCGTAGCTTTTTTTTTTTTTTTTTTTTTTGTAAACCCGTAACCGTTGTTGACGACGAATTTAAATGCGTTTACAATTAACCAGTCTTAACGAATAGTTCAATCGGTTTTAATTGTCGGCACGAGAATTTTCGTTTGTTTTATGTAAAACGTGCTTTTGAGCGAAAAATAAATAAAAACGGGTCGCGCGCGTACGGCACCCCGAGTGAAAATCCCTTAATACAAATACGCGTTACAATATTTCATACCGTGTAACTTACATACATTGTGTAAATATATTATTAATTTGAAATACATTTTATTATTATTTTAATAGGTATCAGATATATATATATATATATATATATATTGCCTACATAATACATAGGGAAATAAATTCCATCGAGAAATATATTATTGCTATTAGTGTAAATTTTTAGTTATTTTAATTAGGCAATTGTTTTATATATATATATATATATATATATATATTAGTGATGGGAAAAATCCGGATTTACCGAAGTTTGAGAATTCGGATTTTTGGATTTCGAATTTTAAAATCCGACATTTATTGTAAATCCGGATTTTTCTCCGAATTGTAATATCGGATTTTGAAATTGCGCTTTTATATATTTCAATTAATTTCTTATAAAACTATTATTGTTAATAGCATTGAATACGTTTTTAAAATTCAAAAATATCACAAACAGAATGTTATGTTAAAAAACAAGTACAACAAAAAAAAAAAAAAATCTTACGTTTTACACTCTAATTTATAAAATATATCTCTTACTAACCCTGCAAACGTTGTTTTACTAATACAATTACAAAATTTCGTATTTTGCAATCCGGATTTATTGGATTTTCGGATAATCCGGATTTATGTCACATCACTAATATATACGATATTTTACCATAAAAAATGCTACGGTAGTTTAGGTTTTAGATTACAAAAAAAAAAATTAAATTTACAGCCAATATGGAATTTCACATGTAATTTAAACAGAAATTAATACATTTTAACGACGACCTAATAAAAACCGCTGCACAGTAACGTAATTAAACCCGAGCAGGGTTCGTGTGTAACAAATCGGCGATTTTATAACATTTTTACGAACAATCCGGCGATCCGCTTGTTGCCGGCATTCCGGTGTAACATCAAAGGGGGACGTGTCTACGAATATTTTCATGAACGCACAAAATTCAAACGTTATCAGTAAATTTTTATTTTTCTATTCTATTATAGTCTATAATGGTTTAGTTGACTGCCCACGGCCCTTGAAGATTTGTCATAGGAACAATGAAATTATACAATACCCAGTAAATAAAAAACCGTTTTAATAAAATTTTTTAAAAAAAAATTGACGTGCCCAACGTTATAGCAACCGGAATCATCTCGATTAGTCGTTTCGACTCAGAACGACGAGTGTACAGTTGAGTTTGCCACCACCGTCTCCGTCTTCAATTATTTGTCTCTAATGCGAGATTAATGTAAATATAAGCTACAGCAGCTGTTTGAACCGACCGATTGAGAACAACCGTGGTGTTTGTTTATTCGTTATTTTTTTTTTACGGAAAACACGCGAACAATATTTTTTTTTTTTTTTTTTTTACGTACGGTTTTGGCCGTTTGGCGAACACAGTTCGTTAAACGTTTAGCCAAACAAACAGTTGGCCGTTTTGTTACGGTAAGTGCGTACGCGCCTTAAGCTATTATTAAGTAGAGAGATATCTATCGAACACAAATAAAATAAATACAATTACGATAATATTTGATAAAATATCGATATTCATACTTAGATCCTACCTTTCTCTCTATTTGTTTATTACGACACACGGACATAATTTTATTGGAAAATATACGCGACGTTTTAGGCGAATCCAATATTACAAAACCAATACACACAAATCTGGGAAACAATACATTTATATTTCAATATCGCGTCGAAATATCACAACCGGTGTTATGTTTCAATTGAAATATTTCATACTGATAATACCGAAATAACCTTCAATCCGGATTATTTGTTTTGTTGATAAAAACCGATCAAAATAACCGAAATTAAGAACTCCCGTTAAACCGTCGCACGACCACCAAATCGGTTCTTTGTTAATTAATCCGAGTAAAATAATCGAACAATTCGAGAGAAAAAACCCTCGTTATAGAACGCTCACTGTTATTGTAATTACCTAATAGGCGGTGGTTTGACAGATTTAACTTTTTTTTTTGCTTTTTTACATTTTAATGACCACCTTAAAAACTCTTATAATGATACGACTTTTCCATTAATCCATCGTCCAATATCAATTATTTAAGAGAAAGTGCCGGTTTTAAGGACGAATTTGACGTTTTAGACCGAAAATCCGGACAAAACCGTAGGAATTGCTCTTAACGGATTTCTGCTATGAAAACGTATTATGGATTCTTTAGGCATTTTACTTTGGGTACGTTGGAATTTTTGTTCTCTTTATCATAAACATAAGTCGAAATACTTTCAATACATTTTTAAAAAATCCAATCAAATTTTTTTACGTTTAACGTCCATAAAAACAGTACAATTTGTATTTCCGACGTATCCTAATAATGAACCTATAGAATCCTAACCCGTTTTCACAATTAAAATCCGTCAAACACAATTCCTACAGTGAGTGGTCGATCTAGGGGGGGGATAGGGGGTCAAGAGGTTATCCGACCCACATTTAATATTTGCCGGTCAAATTGGCCTCTACTTAAGCCCCGGAATCCGGACGTATTTGTTTGAATGTTATATTTAGTGTAATACAAATAGAAAAGTTATTTAACGTATTCAACAATAATTACAAATGACTATTTCAGAGTGTATAATCCTAATTTTTAGCCCTAAATAGCCACTGGCCCCGCGAAAACAGCCGACCCGCAGTTGCCCAACTCTGGATCCGCCACTGCCTACAGTTTTGTCCGGCTTTTAGGTTATAATATTTTAGGCTAAAATATACAACGCCGCCGACCGTCGCCCGGTCGTCCGGACACGATATTATTTTGTTAGTTATTTTAATCCCGTAGCGCGTGCCCGCGAGTTGAAAAGGGCGGAAGTACGGCTTAGTACGGTTACCAAGGTGTAAAATCAGCTCGCCGAAACGTCCGGACAATACAGTGAAATACAATTGCGAGCGCATTATTCCCGTTTAATTGCGCCGGATTTCGACCGTCGTCGTCGCATGGAATTTATTTGGCCCGTCCAACAAATTTAAGACGAAAATTCGGTATCCTGTGTACGTTTGCGTTTTGTTTTTAAACGTTTTTGACGGGACCGAGCTTCTTTTTTGCCAATCTGTCCGCGAACAAGTTACGACCGTATTCGAATGTAGTCGTGTTTTTTTTTTTTCTTTTTTTTGCCTCGCCCTTTTCCTAATAACTGGCGAAACCCGAGTAAAAATACGTCGCGGAAATGTTTACCGAATACTATGCGTTTTCTAGACAGTTGAGTTAATATTGTCGGCCATTTTAAATTACAAAACGTAACAGCTTGTTCTTATTTTTCATCCGGGGCCGTTCGACAAAACAATTTGATTGATCAACAATAATAATCTAGCTAAACGGCCCCGTGCCAATTGATCGATTGGATTGATTAAAATACATAAACCGACCGTTGTGGCAGTCAGTGTTGGCAATCGATATTTGTGCCTTAGACAACACGTTAATAAAGCGAATATATTTCATATAATTATTACGAAAAATAATATTTCCAGTAGATACCTGCTGTTATAGGTGGTAATCGAGATAACGAAAACACAAGAACTTTTGAGGATACTTACGCAGCGTATAAAAATAATTTAGAAGATACTGTAGTAATTCGGAGATATAGTGGGTTTTATCTAGATAACAGATAAGATATATATTCGTCATCGTTATCTAGATCATATTTTTTAGACGGTTTTATCGGGATAAGTTCTTAAATTACGGAAATGCAGGCGCACTCGTAATTCGAATACCGACGTTTCTATAATATATCGCGGATTTTAAACGCTATTGTTAACCACTAATATTTCATATTTACGCGTAAATTATTACGATGCGAATCGCGAGGTTCCCGATGTGCCTATAATGCCGATAACCGTAAACGTTTATTATCGTACGCATTACGTTGTATGTAGAGAGGTATTGGTTCGATTAAGTCGTTAAATTTAAACAGCGTTTTTAAATTTTTAAATAGTATAGTATTGTGTATAGGTACCTCGGGCCCGCAGTATAAATGATATTATTATTTACATTATAAATCAATTTAAATTCACGTGAGTGCATGAGAACGTTCGCACGTGCTGCGATTGCTAAAAAGAGCTGTAATATCGTATACGCGACTAAAACACCGATTTTTTTTTTTTATTATTATTATTATTATTATTATTCTGTTTCGTATATAAATATAAAAAAAATAATAATAATAATAAATAAATAATAATAATAAATACTAATAACTTTTAACAATATTATTTTACAGAACACGTGCACGTGTAGAGTCCCTTATACATATAAAAATTTAAAACAAAAAACCGAACACCTATACAGTTTATTCGAAGTCCGTAGACATAAATATTATGTATCATAATTTTGTATTTTTTTTTTCCCCCGCTAGAAACTACGTAAATTTAAATACTTTATATTTATTACTCGATAATTTATATTAATCGTTGAAATTTCAATTCGTTCGAAACAAATTGAATAGTGGCCAGAGCACGACCGCTATCAATGTAATACCTTATAAACGTTCTAACAACGCGTAAATATTTAACTTTCAAAATAATTTATTACGGAACGCGTTTTTAATTTAAACAAATATACGTATACGTTGTAATTGCATTATAACCATGTCTTAGAAAAAAAGAAAAAAATTTCAAAAAAATATATAGAATACAAACGGTTTTAATAAGTCGGAAAAATCTAAGTAACGGATAAAACGTTGTGGAATTCGATTTCGTAGAGACAATTTTTTAGGTTTTTATATTGTCGTTTTTCGTCGTTCAAACTTAAACTTCGATAACGTTAAAAACACATAATTTATGTATAGCTGACTTCGTCATAATACTCATAAAAAACAATAATATGTCCAGTCGACCGCACAAATAGGGTATTTTTATTTTATTTTTCTTCCGCTTAAAGAATAATCGCGTTAAATAATAATATAATAAATTTTGTTTTTTTTAATCTATTCAAATTTCTACCCAACACGAATGACAATACGATAACCGGATTTAAACGTTTAGACACTATATTGTAAAATAACGGTGAGTTACAAATTGAGCCACAACCCCTTGGCACAACACTAGGGGGAGTCGGCATTGCGGTCGGTTTAAGATAGTACCCGTTTGCTATCTGTCCTAAATATCCTGCGCAAATAACACGGTTTATGAGAGATAATAGATATTTGTGGTGGATACTGTCTGGATACTCCGATATAATTCGGATTATACAATAAAACGCTTTACATAACTTCAGCGCCCCCAATATATGTGGCCTCTAGTGGAGCCCACGAATTAAGATAGTTAGGCACAGATGACTTAACAACTTTCTAGATAACGATAAAGTAATGATAAACGATAAAACGCTATTTTTCTGTATATATAAAAAAAAAAGTAAAGTTAAACATTTTAAATTTCTTTAATTTACCTATGTATATTATTTTCGTCGATTTATTTATATTATCAAAAAAAAAAAAATATATATATATGTTTTCCCCGATTATTGCGAAAAATATAACCGGAAATCGAACTCATTTGTACGCCAATTAGATCTAAAATTATTTCAGATTAGACGCCACACTGTAAATTCGGATCGAGATAGAAAAGTTGTTTACAGATAGAAAAACGATAGAAAACACACACACGGTGTTGTAACGTACGTGTACGTCGAAAAATCTATCTAGATAAATTAGTTTTGATAGTTCAATTATTCATCTTGTTAGACACAGATTTTTTTTGTTTCAATTGTCCGGATAAAATTATGGATAACAAAATTAATTATTCGTCTAGATGTAATAGCCGACACTGGACTCGATATTCAACAATATCGTGTCGGGCACGCGCATTGGGGATTCGTCATTACGGTTTTTTTTTTTTTTTTTTATATATATAAATTAAATTAATAAACGGCTAAACGTAAGGTAAACCTATCTACACATACAAATCGTTTTACTGCGCTAAAATCGATTTTTCAATAGGTACCTAACGATAGTTTATTATTTTCACGAGACGTTTCTAATACGAAATATTACAATATAATATTTACGGGATGGCATCTAACGGCTATCATTGTTGGACATTATTTATAAAAATTGATTGGATAATTACAAGTACCCGCGCCGGAGTAAAACGTATAGCTGCTGTAATAATATTATAATAATACATAATAATTTTTTTTTTTTTTATTATTATTTTCCGCGTCAGGAGTTTTATTACAAAATATTAATTGAAAATTCGACGACGACAGTCGTTGCGTTTCGATCAAAAATGTTATTTAAATTTGTATTATTATTATTACTTTTTTTTTTTTGGCCAACTCAAAAGTATATTAAAATAAAGAAAATAACACTATTAATAATATTTGTTACGAGAATTATTCACTATAGCTTGTTAATATTATCTAAAACATTGTGTATAATAATTACCACTCGCGTATAATTTAGATAAATAGCATCACTAAGTCAATATAATCATTTAAGCACCGCAAATCGATACGTATTTCGTGTCCATCGTGGTTTGCTTAATAATGCGAAAAAAAAAAAAAAATCAGTGAAAAACGTCGGGAAACGGGAATTATTTTAATAGATCGCCGTGAACACGCGGCGGCGGCAGCCTGTTGAATACACAATTTTTATATAATCTGAAATCGGTTTTCGGCGCCACTGGTTTTGCGTTTCAGCGCGATTTTTGTGGACACATCGAGTTGCCATCCATCCATCCATTCATTGTGTTCAATCGCCCGCCGTACGCTTTGTATATAATAGTATTCTTAATTTTTTCTCTCTTCTCGACGATTATAATATTATTGTCGTGTTAGTATTTGTGCTTGTGTCAAACCGGACAGAATTCGGCCTTGCCGATTGGGCAATTGATTTCGGTTATTCCGTCGGCTCGCAATATGTTTTAATAAATCGTTCGACGAAATATAATATATTGTACGATATTATTCACATCTTGCGGCGTTGACAAGTGAGGTTAGGAAATAATTATAACTTTATAGGTACGGAATGTCGCAACAAATCGGAAAAAATATAAAAACCAAAGCGTTATTGATGTCGGACGATTTTGCCGTCTAGACGTATTATCGTTTTACAGCCTCGTTAATTCGCATTCAGTCGAGTTTTGAATAATTACTCGGTACACCACCGTGTCCCACACTTGCATGTTAAACCATACAAGAAAAAGTAAAAAAATCGGAAAGGTAGGATATTTAGGGGAATTTAATTTATCTATTTGTACGCAACGATAAATCGTTACTAACGTAAAACGACTCTGGGCAAAGTTCAGTTAATCACTTTTGAAAATGCCATAGATTTTACGATTTTCATCAAAATGTCCACTTTAAATGCTTATAAAACACAATTTTTAAATTACCCATGATTATTTTTCTTTTTCACCATTAGTACAACTTATGATGAATCTGTGTCGAATTTTCGTACATTTCTGTTCGGCCAAAACAGTTACATTCAATTAATTCGAGAAAAAAAATTTAAAATGCCTATAAATAATTTGAAAAAACGGCCAGAATATTTTGGAAAATTGTCCAAACCTAGAAAAGCCTAACACTAATATACTGTGAAAACGTCAGAACGTATAATCGTTAACCGAGTTACAATACAAAAGCTTTGCTATAATTGAAAATCGGAATAGGATGTCTGGTAGAAAAGCTGTTACCTATAGACACCGTAGTAAAACCAATACGTTCACCGCCGCGCTTAAAATCTAAAAAAGAAAAAAGAAAAATACGATGATTTTTTTTACGTTCGCTGATATTTTAATTAAATTTTTTCACGTGCCATTTTGCAACCCGAAACGAAATCCATACGGCACCGTGTTACACAAGAACCGCGGTCGAAACAATAGTAGATGATTAACGCGTTCATTATAGACATTTAGTATTAATTATTATCGACGGAGAATTTCTTCAAATAAAATATTATAAACTTTTATTGTTTTAGTACAATGAGGTATAAATAAACGACATTACATTGTTGGCGGTGTTATTTAATGTTTCGCGTATTTTCGACCGGATTAGAAAATAAATCTGGCGCCTATTGAAACTTTATAAAAATATCGGATCCCGTTTCTTTCGTCTATTAGCTATATATTTCAACAATTATAACCGTCGTTGAGATCAGTCAAATTAATCTAGATAAGGGTAACAAATATTTAAATTATCTCGGCAAAGATATTAGACGAGTAAGTTTTATCTGGATAAAGAAAGATATATTCATATAAATATATTTTTTTTTAAATTGAATATTATCTATTGTCGAGTACATTGTAGCAGGGAGATAATAATTAAAAATGTAGGTAAACGGTTCAAATAATTTTGTAAATGCAAATGTTGTAAATCACCAGCTACAGTATAACCATAATTATAACTTGGATTTTTTCACTAAAAATACAAAAATATAGTTGTCTGTTTAATATTTTCTACTACGAGTAATATTTTTATTTTTATTTTTTTTTTTTAAGTAGATTTTATCTAGGTGTAAAATAACTAAAAAGTTTATAATTTTTTATTTTGGATAAACTTTAGATATATGTCAACATTTTCATCTAGATAAGATATAACATAAAAGTATATTATCTAGATGTGATGCAGTACCGATTATAAATGTAAAAAAACTGATAATAAATAAATACAGTTTATTATTTTTTATTTTTATTTTTTTTGGCCATGGTCAAGAATCACTCGTCAAGATATATATATAAGACCTATATGCCTGCGAAAGAAAAATTAATTTTTAAACGTGAAAACAATACAAAACTATCGTTCAATGTATACGCAATATGTACACGATCTAACATATTATTTATTGTTCGGTTTTTATAATTTATTTAGTTTTTTCGGAGACGAAACGCGAAGTGAATTACTAATAGGTGATATTTCCGACTCGGCGCATATAAATAGACGATTAACAAATAATATTAGAGAAAAACATTTAGTGTTTTACAAGTGTTTGAAAGCCATAAAATACGCGATAATCATTACGTTTCCGATTAGGAAATAACATAATACGAGACCGTGTTATTCGACTACAGATTATCGGCTATTTAATAATAATATTTTTTTAATAATATAAACACGGATTACGAAGGGGGGAAAGAAATTTAAAAATAATAATAGTTATTGTCGTGTACGCAAAGATAACGAATTTTATAACGTTTTTGTCGTGGTCTTACCGACAAGGAGAAACGATTGTGCGCGTGGTAAAAAAAAAAAAACACGAGCGGACCGACGAAAAAATCGTCTTTGAAAACAGAATAAAAAAAAAAATATATGGTCCGACAAAAAAAAAAATGTAAAACTGATAATAATAATAATTATACAATTTTTTTTTCTCTGGTTATATCCGCCGTATAAACAATATGATAAAAAGACAAACGAACGTCTTTGCCACCGGAACGGATTCGTCTCCGCCGCCGACAATTGCAGTTGTGTTTATATTCTATAAAGATTTCCGACGCCACCGCATCTTTGATGAAAATAATTTGGTTTTGTTTTCGTCCGTTACCGATAGATAATCGTATAACATAATAATAAATACGAACAAATAAAATAATAAAGCGTGCCACTAGCTGATGTGGGCGGCCGAGTAAACCAAATTGTTTTAACTATTTTATAGTTTTAAGTCAAGTCATCATAAAAGAAATAAAATAACTAAACCGAGTAAAAGTTAATACTAAAATATAATCTAATTTACGGGTGAACGAGTTGAGTCATACATTTTCGATAAAATCTTAACTATTTAAAATTTAAATGTTAAAAAAAAATCGCTTTTTAAAATTTCTCTCGACTAATACAATCATAAACGTATTTTGTACTCGGACTATTGTAGTGTACTTACAGTACAAGGCTCGTGTAGGTATCCTTTTGGCCGTATGCCCGTCTTGGTATGTATTTATGATATTCAAGTAAATAGATAAAATAAAATGGTTAGATATTGAATGAGTAATGTTGTTTCGACAATAGTCAATCTACTTAACCGGACCAAATAAAAAAATAAAAATTAAATATAATACGAAATGATGCTCAATCCAAATAGCTAGGATTTACTATACTTATAACTATTTACATTTTATCAACATCGAGGTACTTCGTGTTGAATGACTAGCTGCTTTCGTTTAAAATCTTTAATTTATAACTATATCCATTTATCGCAGCCGTGACAAAATTCGGACTCACTGGGTACTGGCAGGCCAGATGCCAAATCTTTTTTTTTTTTTTTTTTTAATTATTATACGAAAAGTATACAGTCTATTCCCTCGGGTACAATAAAGATATGTGCTACATGGTAATAAATTAAACGGAAACGTGATGGAAGCAGCCACCTCCCAGTGGTAACACTACCCCTACTCGTATTTTAGAACAAAAAAATTTGAGGGAGATTTTTAGGAATTTTAAGCGTGGAAATGTTAGATATGAGGGTTTGGTATGAGAAGAGAGTTTGGTGTGGAATCTTTTATAGAAAGATACTGACATCTTCATGAACGGTTTTGATCTTTAGATCATAATGAAGTGTTTGATTAGAGATTTGTGATTTTGCGTAGGATATTATTTTGGAAAACTTGAATTTTGTTGGTATTTGATATTTCTGCATTTCCCCAGAGTTGGAGGCAATATGTCCACATTGGCTTAATTAATGATTTATACATTAGAAACTTGGTATTAAGTTTAGTGTGTTTGTTATTGGTAACCAGAGTACAAAGCACACTGAGACGCGCTCATCAAAACGTCTCATGATTTCAATATGACGATGAAACGGTCGATGATTAGACCTAAGCATTTAGCCAATTGAGAAGAAGGAATCTGGCTATTATCCAGAGATACCAAAGCTGAAACAAAATATAAATAATATTATAATATAGACAACAGATCGAAACGTTTTCTTCTCGTATTCCAAATATGTATTATATAAATCGGTACGCATATACCGATAAACAGGAAGTCAGATATATTACTAAAATAGTGGTAGGTGTACACATTTTAACTAGATGACTAACATGAAAAATCGTCATTATGGTATAGATAATAATAAATGACTAGTTGTGTATAGTCAATTGGTAAAATGTTGATTTTTCCAAAAAAATTATGTACATACGTCCTATATTAAAACAAATTATATTTAGTCATTTTTTTTTCTTATATTCCGAAATTGTACGAATAAAGTTAAACCGTATACATAAATAAATAAATACCGAATATCGTAACCGGGAAATCGTATATAAAGTTTAATCCGGCGGTTCACAACCTTTACGGGGGGGCGACCCTGAAATTTTAAATTAAATACTATTCCTGAACCTAAGGAAATAATAATAATAATAATAAAAAACAAATACAATATAATTTTCATATTATTAACACTAAAAAACTTGAATTAAATCAATTAAATATTGTGACGAAACAAAATGTAACACACGAATACAAATAATAGACTATTTTAGTATTTCCCACGGCTATAGGTATGTGTAATAAAATAAAACAGAATAAATGTCTATTTGTATAGTAACAATTACAATAAAAATAACAAGTAATGTTCGAAACGAATTCAATAAAAATATAACTAAATGAAATATAATTAATAATTAATAACACAACAAAACGACTGTGCAAAATTATACAAAACTATTCAAATAGATTATTTTTTATTTTAATGGGGAAATTGTCGTACGTCCACAAACACTATATGGGGGAATCTGTTTCCGGAAACCGCACGGTATTCCGGAATCTGGTGTACGCGGTATTCATCGGTGATTTATACTCTCTGTGGCCAATTATTGTTTAAGAATTGTTCAGATATGATATTTGATAATTAATAGGTCGTCGGTCGTTGTAATCATTTGTCTACAAATAATTATCACGCTGTTTAGCGGCGCCGTTAAACTAGGCCGCGGCACGACGCGCGATAATAGAAAACGAGAACCGGCGCGACCTGCCGGCGGCCGTCTGGCCAGACAATTCTCCCGTTCTGAGCGGTACGCAGGCCCTTTAAATTAAAGAGATCAATTGGGCCCCGCCGAGACACGGGACACTTGTTATTGGCGGGCTCCGTTCGACTCAAATTTCGTACATTTATTTTTATTACTTATTTGTTACGGTTGTATAACTGTCTACCGTATAGATATACAACAACAACAACAACAACAAAATTAATAATTTAACAATTATCATTTATTACGTGGTACGAAATAAATTATGAACATTTTTATTTTATAATTTTTTTTTTTTTTTCATTTATTAATAATATACACAATCTGTACACAATAAGAGTATGAGCTATAATACAATAGGAGATTGAAAAATTTGAATGAAGAAGCCACCCACTGATGACACTTTCAACTTTAAATTATTTTATTTTAACCTATTTTGCATTAAGGGTTTAGCAGGTCTCTACACCATTCTCGCTTAAGGCGCCGAGGAGGGTTACCAGGGATGGTTAAAGCAGCTAGATTTTTTATCAGTGCGTTTGGATGAGTATTTAGGCGTAGGTGAAACCGTTTATAATAATTTGTTGCCTCTTCTTGAACTGTTTTTATGTGTAGGTCTTTATGTAGGGTGTGATTTGATACATATGGTGGAGAGTTTGTGATTTTTCTTAATATCATATTTTGGAATCTTTGAATTTTATTTAGATTTTATAATTTACTCGTAAAATAATTGTATTATTTGTAAACGTTTTTGAACGTGTCCATTGTGTACAAATATTCCGTTAATAGAGACGAGCCACAAAAATCAATGGGCCTCGGGACCGTGCCTCAAAATTCGGGCTCGGCGGTAAGCGCCGAAGTCCCGGAGAAACGAACAAAAACGAGCGCGTTATATACGTAGTTGTATAGGCCGGAATATAGTGAAAAACCGCTGTATAACAAAGCGAAATAATAATAAAAAAAAATACATAGGTCTCTATAATAACTATACGAATATCGCGAAAGTATAGTTGAGCGTCGGCAATAGTGGCGACTATAGCTATAACAGTGACGGCTCGTCAGGGGAGGCAAGCGAGACTCGGCCATTTTTTTTTTTTTTTTTTTTTGCACCGGCAAAAGATCCATTAGGCATTACTTCGGGAGGCGGATCGCCATAATTTATTCAATGAACCGCATACAGAGCCAGAGCATTGGCAGAGCCGACTGACGAGTTTTGATAGACTATATTATAAATAACAAACAGTAAAACTTCGAGAAAAGGATTTTTTTTTTTTTTATTATTTAAATCAGTATTCAATCCCATTTTTAAAAATTATTTTTTGAAAATTATATCTCCAAGATGGCGGCCGTCAGCATTGCTACACTGTTGTAGACGATCTCTGAAGCTCTCATATGATTTTTGGCACATTTCGACTGGTATGGCCTCGACTCCACGTGGAGTGATCTTTCATGGAGCTGCCGTGGGTTATTTGTAGCCCAGTATCGAAAATTTTGTTTATTTACAGTTTCAGAAAGATGAAAATGGGCCTAATCGCTACAGAAAAAAGTCGATATCGGAGGAATTTGCAGAAGAATTTGCTGACAGAGATTTTTACGGTTGCCGTAGTCAGTAGCATTTAACTCTTGGACAAGTCATAATTTATAGGGAAGGAATGATAAATCTTCGTGAAGAATTCTCCTCAAAGAACGGTCTGAGATTCCCAAAGCTACAGCGTGTTTCCGGGCCGAGCGTCTTGGTGACTGCTCAATTTACTCTCTAACCAACTGCACGTTTTCGGGGGTTCTTACCGTTCTGGGTGCTCCGTGTCCAAGTCTACTTATGGTACTTCCAGTTTCTTCCAAATGCCGTGTCCACAATTTGATAGTGTTAGCAAAAGGAACAGATTCAGCACGTGGAATGCCGAAGTGTATACGAAAAGCCCTTTGTGTAGCGATCACAGAATGATTATTTTCGTAATTCGCACGCACGACGAGACCACGATGTACACCCGACCAGTCGTCCATGATTACGAATAAAAACGACATTACCATATAATTCAAAATATAGCACTTATTAAGGCCTGCTATTATCTTATCGCAGGCTAATGACTTCATTAAACTTGTCAGTCGGCTTTGCCGCACCTTGTATAATAATTAATTGCACATAGAAAAATCCCGTTTTCCCCTATGGCGGGGCGGGCTCACATGTCAAAAAATTACAAAAAATTCGTGCCCTACGGTGGGATAGGCAGTAGCCGGGCCGAAGCTCACTTGCTGCCCTCGCAAAGCAGGGGGGTGGACGCTTCCTGCCTGCCTCCTGGCCGTGGGTCGCGATCGACGACGGCGGAGATGCGCTTGATGAAGGCCGACTCCTTCACCGCGATGACGGCCTCAGCGAAGTCGACCACGGCATCCCAACGGTCTGGGGACTCCAGCATGAGCGACACCAAGTCGCCCGGTTTAAACGGACCGATCCTCCGGACCAGGCGCTCCCTATCCCCGTCGAACGCCTCGCAGCGCATCAGGGTATGGAGATCGTTGTCATCCACCTCGTTCTCCTGCGAGACTCGGCCTTGCCTAACTGTCATAAAGAAAAAGTAGGTACACATATTTATTTAGTTATTTCCAATCGGCTTTAAGAATATTATATCAATTTTAAAATAGAAATGTTTATGTAATCAAAAACTCGTCGTCGGATAGCCAAAGAGTGCCGAGAAGCCGAATTATATATTTCGCCTCAGATTTCCCGTACGAATATAAATATCATCTAGAAGGGGGCGGTGGTGGCAATGTCGGAAATATCACGATGAAATGAGGTAGAGAAATTCGTGCGACCGCAGTAACGTCCACATTATCCACTAATCCAATTTGTCTAAACGACGCCACTTCCCCGCTAATAGAAATAGGAACGGGGTAATTGTCGTGTACCCGCGACGTCGTAATAGTTTTACCTGACAGACCAAAAATATCGGTTCTTATCGGGCAACGTTTTCAAATTCGACACACCCGCGAGTTGCTGGCAATAATTGATTGTTTCATCGTGCATATTATGTACGGCGAACACGTTTACAAATTATGACTTACTGGTTTTACCGTCGGTAATTTCTAGTAACATTTTTTCTCCCGTTCTACATTTTCGAACAAAATACCCGCCACGCCCCTCATTCGGCGGTTCACTCGGCTGGGCTATAATACGTCCATAAAACCTCGGTGTCGGCGGGTACCTTATGATATACTCGCCGGACACGGAGTCGCCGGAACGCTCTTCCGGAACCGCCGTCGCCGACAAAACGATCGTTTTTGACAATAACCATTAATCATCACTCGATAAATTTAACGTGACCGGCGACGCCGATTCCGCCGCGTAAATATCGAACGGTATCGAAAAGAAAAGATAATTCCGGCGCGGGCTGCACCGGGCGAAAATACAAAAAAAAAAAAAAAAAAAAAAAATAGGGCGTACATACTTCGCACCGTGATGTGGGCCACTGTTGTAGGCGAGTCGTTGGCAAGGTACTATATAGACAGGAATTTTATTTATATCTGTATGCAACGATAAATGATTCTGAGCGAAGTAGTATTATTCGTGTATTTACATTGCCGCCATGGTAACCGAGAAATCGACACAAATAAAAAAAAGAAATAATAAAACTCGAGTTTGACGAAACAGTGTTTTTCCGTCATTTTTTCGATAGTTTTTTTTATTTCCCGCGTTAAAAATCTAACAGATATATCGAGAAATTACCTTTTTTAAGGTACCAACTAGACAAAATTTGCTACCGGAAACAGTATAGGAGTGTATAAATTGAATGAAGTCTTTTGGTAGAAAAAGTGTTTACAGAGAAATAAAAAAACTATACATCATTGTAAAGCCACAAGACCCCCTAGTCCGCTCAAAATCTAAAAGAAAACGAAAAACGACACAACATTTTCTTATTATAATCGTATTGTGCGCATAAGGTATGGGGCACGTAAAATTATACCACCTTTGTGAAAATTACCAACACGTTTTTTTTTTCCTTTTTAACGAAACACTTATTATAAAATACTCGTAATTCGTACTCGGTGATTCCTAATGTAAAGTAAAAAACTAAGAAAAACTTATTGTCATCATTGTAACAAAACGTAAGTAACGTTGTCTATAGGATATTAATAAAATTGTTTAATACCCGTTTGTCTATCTCTATATTAGTTAAAACTTTGCTGGTCCCTAAGTCACCAAACAATTTTGCCGCCCTGCCCATCCCCATGGCGCAATGGGGAAAAGGCCACGGGCCAACGAGTACGGCGGGCCCCGTTATACAATTGAAAATTCAATAAAAAAAAAAAAAAAAAACAAAATTTAACAACACTTTTGAACAATTAGTATTTTACGATTATTTTTGATTATGCAGTTTAACGTAACTATAATCCGATTTTATGATTTTTCACTTTTCTATTCGTCCTATTTTAAATAGTATAGAAAGGTTAGGAGCTTCTTAATTTAATGATTTTTTTTTTATTATTATTATTCAGTATTGTCCGAAGTATAGATAAATAGTTTTTTCCTAGGTTATATTCGATATGTCGGCTTTAAAAAAAAAAATAAATATATATATATATATACAGTATACACTTACGAGTATATAAAAATATACACATTCAAACAGATCACAATTAAATATATTAAAATCCAATACCCCCCTTCCTTCTCCCGTATACATACAAGTAGAAAAAATATCCATTAAGTTTGCTTACATAGCGAGTATTTTTTTAAAAAGTTTCCAAAGTCCTATTGACGCTTTATTTTTCTATTCGACATTGTGGAAATACGAATAATAGTTTCATACACACACGTTTTTTTTTTTTTTTTTTGACACTCTCATACCTGTTAGATTCTGAACGATTGTACCTAAACAATAAGTCATACTCTTATATATATATATAAAAACACAGATAATTTAAAAAAATAATAAAAAATTGTTTAAACTATTTTAACTCGCATTTAACATGAATGACCTCTCCCCATACTGTACACGTGCCTGTCCGCGTAACTGTGTCAAAAAAAAAAAAAAAAAACAAAAAATTGTTTTTAAACAATTCACTTTTCTAATAAGAGGTACTGTTTTGGGAAAAAACTAAACTAACGAATATCATTACGATGTAGGCACTTGCAAAATTAGCTTTAGACAATACAGAAAAAATAATCGTCGTTGACAATTAATCAGCTAAAACGACTTGAATACGATGATTTTTAACCGAATCGCAACTGAAAAACCGAACACCGGCCACTTCGCCGACGCTGTTCATTACATTTTCGTTTGAAACCTAGCGCCGTTATTTTTCAACGTACGCCGGTGTGATCCTCATTTATTTTCAAAAAATAAATAAAAATCGATCCACTCAAATGCATAGGTCTATTAGGGGGGGGCACTTTGTATTAAATGTAATCCCTCCCATTTTTCATCTCGAATTTTTTTTTTTTCTGTGATTTTTTGACTTTAAACTACAGTATCGATCAAGATATGTATTATAGCACACGATATTTTTTTTTGTATAATTTAAATTCATTTTTATATTAAAATTACAGGAGTGTCACCAGTGGGCGGCTTCTCCTTCATGTCATCTGACAGCAACCTAAATTGTTAGCACTTAAGCTTATTATACATTATTTGTATAGATTGTTTAAATTCAAATAAAGGAGAAAAAAATAATATTAAAATTCCGCGCGTGCAACTCGGCCCTGTCGCAAATAACCACGCACGCAATTCGAAAACACCGTATATAATGTGAATATCACACCAGCGTACGTTGAAAAACAACCAAGATATGCTGATATGCACTAGGAGGAGTTGCATACCTTTTTGATATTTCGAAAATTCATTTAAGGCACTCGTATTGGAAACCATTCTAAGTGTATAAAATACAATTGAGTGTAAATGTACCACGAAAGTTTCAAACGGAAAAAAGCCCACTAGACAAAAACGATAACACGGGTTGGAGACGGGCAACATTTTTTGAACATCGAAATTTTAAACATTAATAGCATCGGATTTTCATCGATGTTTTTCGATGTTTTAACATAAAATATTTGCATAACATAAACAAGCGGGAAAAAAAAACGGTCATCCGATGATGAGCACCCAGTTTTATAAGCCTAACTGGGAGGGGTCGAGTTGAAAACCTTTGTATTTTTGAAGAAAAAAAAAAAAAAAAAAACAAAACGATTCAATTCAAGGCGTATTAAATTTGATTATTATATTTAAAAATGTAAGTAATCCTTAAAAACGTGACAAGTGACCGAGACCGGCTTGGATAATCGGCATTCGGGGCATATTAGCGATCAAGTTATCAAGCCCCGAGAGGCCGGCGTAGATGAATCTTCTAGAACTCTAGACAATCTCACGAGTCGTGACTCACGCGGGTTATAAATATCTGGAATTCCGCGAATCGCGATAAGAACTGCGCAAGCAAATAAACCGGCTCGGACAGAATGAATAATTTATAAATCTATAAAATTGTTATAGAAATCGTTAAAACAAATTCAATTACGAAAACGTTCAAACAACGGAATAAAACCTCGACGTATCAAACAATAATACGCCGATGGTTTTTGCCCGCCGCTCTCTACCGCCGGTGTTAGGTTTGTTTTCGCGTGGATATAATTTCTTTTATCGTTTTGTTACCACCGGCCCACCGGCGGTGCGGCGTGCCGGGCGACGGGTTTTATTTCGTGTACCTTGTCGGGTTGTTGCGTGGCGGCCGCGGGTACCGACTGTCGACGACGGCCGACTACGGGATCGGACATGTGTTACGGTTTCGCCCTCTTGCCGGATTATAATATTCCGCACGACGATTGTTACGTTCTCCAACAACGTAACCGCGTCGATTCCATTATATATTATATACGTATACATTTTTTTTTTTTTTTTTTTTTTTTTTATAATATTTTAGAGTATTTATATAATTTTTATCGGGTTTAAATATTAACTCACTACACTGCGATGATTGTAGAATATTTTTTTATTTAAATTTAGAGTAGATCTCTCGGCCATTGCCTTTTTAACCTTCTAGGGATAAGTGAAGCAGAGGATAAATTTTTTATTAAAGGGTTGGAATGAACGTGAAGTTTTGAATGAAATTTTTTGTAATGGGATTTGGCCAAGTCGTTGAGGGTCGGTAAGTTCAGATCTTTGTGGAGGTTTTTGTTTGGTACATACCAAGGGGCAGAGGTTATTAAACGTAGGCAAATGGAAAAACCTTTTCCAACATCTAACAGACAGTTAGATATTTAGGATTCAATCTGGACAAACGCCTCGCTTGGAATAGCCATATCCGTATTAAACGATTTGCCTTAAATGCCCGATTCCGTAGGCTACGCGCCTTACTCGCGAATAACAAACACACCAAATTAAAAACTAAAGTTCTAATGTATAAAACGTTGTTAAAACCTCTACGGACCTATGGGCCTTCAATTGCGGGGCTCTGCAAAAGTTTCTAACACCAACAAAATCCAACAGTTCCAGAAAATAGCTCTTAGGACAATTACAAATGCTCCTCCTTTTATATCTAATTACTCGTTGCACGAAGACCTCTCTATGAAAACCGTAGCTGAAGAAGCTGCTCATTTCTACAAAAGTTTTCATAATCGTCTCCAATCTCACTTTAACCCCTCTTATTCAGAACCTCTACGCCCAATCCATACCTGGCCAACCCCGGGCGCCGTTTAAAACGGACATGGGTGTCGTGACTTGTTGCAAACATAATAATAATAATTCAATTAGGATTATAGTACACATTATTATGTTCCCAGTCGAGTGCCACTAATGGGTGGCTTCTTATTCATAATTTTCATGTCAATAACATATTATTTTGCATACTCTTATTGTACTACCGTACAAATTGTGTATTTCCAATTTGTAAAAAAAAAATATTTATTTGAATACATACAATTTGTAAGTTTTTTTTTTTTTTTTACAATAAACACGTTTGATATTTTAAATTTTTGGCATGGTGATATGATTAAAAGGAGTTACCTAGTAGTAACACTTTTGACTTGATAATTTTTTTTTTTTATAATTTAAGCTGAGTCTCAACATCAGTTTCTCTTTAACCTTCTCGGAGGACTACCTGGGATGATGTTTGAATTAAGGACAAGTGTTATAGAGGATTTGGATGGTCTGCCGGGCGTGTGCGAAAGAGCTTGTAGGATGAAGTGGCTACTTCGGTACTACTGTTGGTATATTTAAATCTGTATGTAGCGTATGATTTGATACATATAAATGATGCTTTGGTAATAATTCGTAATGAAGTAGATTGAAAAGATTGTATTTTATAGATATTTGATTTTTATGTTGCGCTCTATAATTGAATGCAGTAAGACCAAATTGGTTTTAGGAGAGTTTTATATAAATGTAGAATATGAACAAAAAAAATATAATAATAATAATATATTTTCCGCCAAAATTGCAGTAACGAATACAGAAATATTATATTTTTTCCAGAGGCCACAAATTACGTAAATATATATATATATATATACACAGCAACTTGAAATTCAATATCAACATTCAGGAGAACGTATAGTAAAACGATTAATAAATAAAAAAATAATAATAACTGAAAACAGGATTTTTGGCCGTGTAAAATTGCTATCCGATTTATCCGTACTGCGATCGTGATATATTAAAAACGATATCTTGCAATAGGTGAACCAAACATGGCAAATGTGTCGACTCAAAACAAATCTTTGATCTCTGAGATGTAGGACATAAGTCAATTTTTGGCTTTTTTTTTTTTTTACAATTAATTTATTTTATGTAATTCGTATTTTTCACTTAATTTTTTCGTCTAAATGGCATAATGTGTACGTTTATTCTAACACATGTTATACTGAAAATTCAAATAACTCATGTCACAATACGATGTCATTTTTGTTTAGCAAAAAAGGCATAAACGCGTGTGGGCAATTGCCTTGAAACTCCTTAATAATATTTTGATAAAAATCAAAGTTTATATTCCGTCCGAAATAAACTACGTGTAATACACGTGTCAGTCATGTTAAAACTGTACCAGTAGTATTAAAATGGAAATATAAAAAGTTTATTCTATCTAAATATTAATCGTATGATTTGTTCGTAATCGTTGAATATTCCCATTTTTCATTATTAGATAGATTTTTACAGATATTATTGTGTAACGTTTTATTATAGGTAGACCGGAATAAATCGGGCAAACAGTATTTTATACATTTTTTATTCTAATCCGCGGGCAATAAGCTTTTTTTTACGCAAATCGGGAGTTATATATTTTTAGTCCGAGCCTACGCTGCTAGGTTATATTATATTACGCGATCGATATAATATTACAATAAATACAAAAATGCGTCTGCAGCCATGTGCATAGCTAGGTTTAATCAACGAGATATGTGGGGGGAGGGGGTGTAAACATTTTTTTTCTCTCTAAAATAAAACAAAAATATATTTTACACGCGCGGATGGTTGAAATTAATTATATTTTACGAGTTTGAAAATCTTTAACGTTCGTATTAGTATAAAAAAAAAAAAAAAAAAAAAAAATGAAAAATCGATCTCCTCATTTATACAAAATGTCCTACCAGAAACCGTCCCCTGATATGATGATTGGAGCAGTGTTTCTGGCAGAATAGTTGTTCTAAAAAGAATCTAAAAAGTCATAGTGGCGCAGTCATATATTTCACACCGTAGCTAGAAGTAAAGCCAATTTCGTTAACGGGTTGGGTAAAATGTATAAAAACGTCGAGCCCACCTACGGCGAAGCCAGACACACCGCCGTCACATTCCTCCGAATCTTTGTAATTTAGTTTACCGAGTTGGCAATTCAACGATAATACCGATTCTAAGGTCGGTAAAACTAATAATTTCTAGCACCGGTTCGAAATCCCGTAATTGTTCGTACGGTCCAGACTTTTACATTCCGGGTTTTTAGGCGTTCCCGTGGACATTCGTACCGATATAAGCGAACGTTTGTATAATTATTTTTGCAGTACGTCTCGAACGATATTTCCGTATATTTTAACCGAAATCACATCGGGCGATTGTATTAGGCGCAATTAATAATATTATAAAACAATACCGTTGGCAGATTCGAGGTGGACAATGGCGCGGCGGCGGCGGTCCGTTTTAACTGCGCGAATCCTCGAGTCCCTTTCAAATATTTGATCGGGACACCGTCGTCGATCTAAACCGTATTTATGTATATATAATCGATTAAATCTCAAAACAAACGTACACTTTGGTACCTATCTGCTATTTACGTTTCATCTCGACAAAATTCAAGACGAAATTCCCGTTCACCGTCACCGCTGTTCCATTTGTATACGGTCTGCTGGCGATTGTCTATAATTCCTTCTAAAATAGAGATCGTTTATTATTAAAAAAAAAAAAAAAATACAAAAAAAATTCATTCCGTTCTTTTATGAAACGAACGAAGTTCCTTTCTAGTTCCAAATTAAAAAAAAAAAAAAAAAAAAAAACACTTGATACTTCGCATCACAAGTAGGCCACTACTTTTGTGGGGATTGAGTTGGTTTATTTTATTCTTATATGATCTACTGCGAGTTCGTCGACTGGACACATAGTTTAATAGTCGAGAAGAAGCAAAATGACAATAGAAGGCTCTGCAATGGTAAGCTAGATAACTCTGCCGACTAATTATTACATTTTCCGACGAAAGATAAATAATGTTCATTATGATAAAAAGTGAAATTCTCGTCAGAAACCGTTATTGCCCGTTAAATATACCAGTATATTTACTCGAGTTTTTCACAATATTGAAAAAACTACGAGGAAATAAAAAAAAAAATTACCTCCTTTTACGCGCCAATTACAATACCACAAGAGTGTTGCGATAGGAAGAAAATCACTGGTCGAAAAGTTGTTCAGAGACGGGCGAAGAAAACCGATATAAGTTGAATCGCCATCTGTATCTTCTCGCCTTCCCGACTTTCCACCTACAACAGTAGCACACCCCCACGAACCCCCATCATTCTACTTACTAACCTGCCTTTATTGTTGTTGTGAAAACTTGCAGTTTGAGCATCTAAATCATCATTATAATAATATTACCTATTACGTAACTTCGATTTTCGTTGACGGGCGACATTGATTATGTTGTACATTATTGCGCTATATAGTAGGAATAAAATTGAATCCTTTGTCAGTACATTAACCGCCATTGTCTCTATATCGACGGTGTGACACATCGTTTAATGTGAATTTACTCACGTCTTAAAACGTCTTTACAATAAAAACCTACAAACAATACGGTATAACGATTCATAGTTATTATCATTTTGAGGCGGGAATGCCCTAAAATGCCTTAAAAATAATAATAATAATCCGTTTACGGGCTACACATTCAAAAATAATGCACTAAAATCGTTTGGATTTTCATAAAAGTTTGAAATAAATATAATATTTATACACTAATAGTATTTTACAATTAATTTTAAAAAAAAGTTTCACAGTACTGGACGGAATTTGTACTAAACTCAAACCGAACGGTAGTATTGTCGGTATCGATTTTATCGAGCCTGCTGATTATATTGTCTAGCGGGAAGTCTAAACAATTTTTTTAAATTTATACCGTTTTCGTTTTCGGCCACACGTTAACCGGGTTTCGACATTGTCCGATAATACAAATACGAGTTTTTATGCTACACATAAATCGTGTTAGCCCGGAATGGTGAATTCGAATTTCACATCCGAAAATCTTCGAAAATAATGATGGAAAAAATGACACTGAAATCGGAAATTGTTGAAAAATGCAAAAATTAAAATGTCTTATTCTCATTAAAATAAAAATTTTTTTAAAAAAAAAAACACGAAAATAATTTGTAACAATACGAGCATCGCGCGGGAAAAGCTTTTGAAAACAATGCAATGCGCATTGAAATTCCCAGCTCTAATTGTTATTATCATTATCGTCGTCGTCGTCGTCGTCGTTATTTGTTAAGACGACGTCGTCGTATTACAGACATAATATATTTCCCAAGGAGCACGTAGTTATACGATTGTCGGGTAGAAGAGCCGACAGGTATTATTAAACTATTATCATAATTCGAGCTTTAATAGGCAAACGCGGGCTTTATTCAGAAACACAAAAAAAAAAAAAAGTTTTAAAAAACTTGTATTCTATGAATGTTAATGGACATTTGTTCTCTCTCTCTCTCTCTCTCTCTCTCTCTCTCTATAACTTTGTATATTTTTATCCGAAATAGGTAATTATAATGAAAATACACTTTAATCGTAATACCGAATGAGTGCTTACACTAAAAAAAAAAAAAAATTTTGATGTGTGAGGCTTTTTCTTTTTTATTGTATCCGCAAAAATCTTTTCTACCAGAAATCTCGATAATGTCCATAACAATCGGGACACGTTATATATTAAATAATTATCCACGCAAAATAATTCTAATTTTTATATGTATATTTCCAAATTGGTTTACAATTAAAATAATTATAAGTCTTGATCAGGAATAATCTCGAATTGTTTTGTAGTCGTGGATTTTCTATACACACCGTCTTCGTTTGCCGTAATCGGTAAATTAAAAATTACCTTGAGACGGTCCGGGTGACTTTGGCTATTGAAAACACTACGAAACGATTCATTTTGCAACCAAAAAGAGCAGAAAAATTATATTTATTTTTATTTCGATTGTGACATTTAAGTATTTATATGTTAAATCAAATTAAAAAATTAGTGAATTTATGTAATTTTATGTAATATATTCAAGCAAAAAAAATACAATTCAAATACAAAATTCAATACTCAGAGAATGGGAGGGTTAAATATATACAAATATATGTTTTCAGTTTTCACTATTGATATTTGTATTTGTCAGGGCCCTCCGGTATATTTTGGCCTAGGGCCACGCAAAACCTAGCGCCGGCGCTGCATACGATATTTTTTTCCTCCTCAGTCTTACGTATAGAAACCAAAATACTTAGACTGGCATTAAATGTTTTCCGAAAAAGTCGCGTGCATTTCATTTCCGTCGGGCAAATGTCGAAAAACGTCGAATCGTGACCGGGCATAATAATTATTTTTTGGTATACACGTGTTTAATATATCGGTCCCATTCCCCCCTCGCACTAACGGATTTACGGGGATGTATATGGTTTAATTTTTTATTGCGGCGATTTTTTTTTTTTTTTTTTTATCCAATTACCGTCCGCACGGGGCGGCGAATTCGTGCGCAAATTTAAAGTTATTTAGTTCGACCACATCGCTGCAGGTTAAGCCCGTATGAATATATAATATTCACTCGCCACTTCAAGGCCCAATTTTAATATTTAGTTTATTACAAGTCGGGTTTTTTTTTTTTTTTTTTTTTTTTTTTCTTGTCAACCCGAGTCCCTTCTCGACAATCGTCGTACGACGACCGGCTGTATATATACGGTGGACAGTACTACAATAATAATACCGTTGGGTTCTTCCCTATTGCGAGCCCTTCAAAACTCTAAACTGTCTACGTATATAGGACAATCGCAATTCCGCACGTTTTTAACACGACTCGGGGGAACGTGTATATACGTATATATATATAAAAAAAAAAAAAAAAACAAAATCAATATTTAATTTTCTCGAACATTGTCGGAAAGTTTTACCGCTTTTTACACGCTTTTCACCGTACCTATATAGGTATACACACGCCGGCCGCGTTTGAATTCCGTAAAAACCCCATGATAGGACCGTGTAAAGATTTCGATTCGGTTTTTCACGGGCGGCGTACAACTCTCTTTTTTTTTTATTCCCCCGCCGCGACGAGCTATCGAAATAATTACGTTGTACCCGCCGTACGATGCGCCGTCGATGTAAAACAACCAACATTTTCTGGCATTATCATCTACCATTATTTCCTTGTTCGCAGTGACGTATTTAACGGAAAGCCAACCCCGTCGGAACTTTGTATTCGTTATTTTAAATCGTAATAAAAAGACAATTGTAATTTATCATTAAAAAATTTGTACTTAATAAAGGGTCCTATCGCTGGACGGCTTCCCTTATCTCCGTTTTCGTGTTTATATTGATGTTATTTTTGCAAATTTGCCTATTGTGCCAATATTGTACAGATTGTAAATGTTATTTTCCTAATATCATACTATAGCATCATTTGTGCGCCTGAATAAATACTGTAGTTACAAAAAAAAAATCGATTTCTGGAAGCCTGATGACGATTTGCCCGAACAATTATCAAGTCAAAATTGAACACTAAGTTGATCCGAATACGATAACGCCATAATAAACGTGACTGCTACAGCAGTTACGCCATTTTATGACGTCTGAATTTATAACTGCCTATAACAGTCGCTGTCCTATCACATCCTAAAAACCAGTGATTGTCCGTTAACGTGTTGAATACGTGTGTAAATAAAAATAACCGATAAAAAGTATTGTGAGATATCACTATGTTGGAACAATTAATTAAATGTTAAGTACATATCGATTTATACCTCTTTCTATGCATCTTATTTCATCACCCTCCTCCCGAAGAAAAAAAAAAAAAAAAAAAAGTTGTAAATACGCCACCGCTTGTTCGTGTAATAATATATGATGGACGAGAAGTTGTAAACATTTTTTTTTTTTTTTTAAATTAGTACACAAGTATATAGTGTATCGACTATCAAATAAACGCCCACCGTGTCGCTGCAGCAAGGTAGTGTGATTTTTATGGTAATAACGTAATAATAGTTTTTAAAAGTTGTTCTAAAATGTTCCGGGGGTTTATTTATATATATATATATAAAAAAAAAAAAAAAAATCAGGGGGACTGAAACACTGAATAAAATAGTCGTCGAGTTATTATGCTTATATCTGACTTTCGGCTGAGACTGTACTTTACAGGATTTATAGATTTATATTAGTGTAATTTTAATATTGTGGTTTTTACTGTTTTCACCAAATTTGGCGTGATGGTGTGCGATTACCATTTTAGTATCTTCAAACGCAAATAGGGAATATGAAAATCCTTAAAATTAATAATTTTTAAAACGACAGAATTGAACTAACTTCTAAAATTTACATTCAACAGGTCGGTAATACTAATAATCGTCTATATGCGAGTGTATACAAAATTAAATTATTGTAATATCACGGTGAATTATTATTATAGGGGCCGGGACTTAATGTTCTAAAGGCAGACTTACCCTCAAATACACTTAGAAGAGCCTATGCCTATGCGGACTTAGATTTTGTCCCGAACCTGTGTGTTTTCGTGTTTTGTTGTCGGTTTTTAATTTTTTAGATAAACTTTCGGATTTTATCTAGAAAATCGTTTCGAATAAAATTACACCGGGCGCAGGGATATCCGCATCTGTTAAGGTTTGGCGTGAGAAAGTTTCGGAGCAATTTTACTAACCAAAAAAAAAAAAAAAAAAATGAAAAACCTCTTTTTGTTTTCACGCACCACCCTATTTCGAGCATAACGATATAGTTTGAAAACTGCTGACGACGTACTCCTATAATAGGTAAATATATGTAAAATATTTTTTAATCGTCTCGGATTTTCGAAAAGGGGGACGCGTATATACTTTTAACTTAACAAAAACGTAAACGTTATTATACTCGGCTCGTAAACGTCGTGCGATTTAACCGGTCACAGAAGCTGGTTGGTGTTCTAGAAACTTTGTTCCGGACATAAAATATACTGCAGGTACTTATTCATTAGCATAATATTATTATATACATAGGAGAAAATACGTACAGTCAGGTGATGTTTATTGACATTGTTGTATCGCTCCGTCTCGAGGAATTTTTCATGTTTCTGTAACAATATGTATAAATTGTTTTTTCGATTTAAATTTAAATTCAAGGAAGGCCATCATTCATCCAAATACACATTATAAAAAATGCACATATAAAATACTATTTTGCGCACGGAGTATGTTCCAAAACGATGGAAACAGGCACAAGTGATTGTGTTGCTCAAACCAGGAAAACCACCGGAAGATGTTACATCATACCGACTGATATCACTTTAAATTCTTAGAGAAATATTTTACTTAAACGTCTAAAATCAATTATAGAAGAAAAACATCTTATACCGGAATATCAGTTTAGGTTCCACAACAAACATTCGACAATTGATCAAATCCATCGCATCACTAACGTGATAAGTACAACTCTTGAAGAAAAAGATTACTGTTGCGGAGTATTTCTTGACGTAGCCCAGGCTTTTGACAAAGTCTGGAACAAGGGTTTCCACATCAAACTGCGTGAACAAATGCCACATACCTGGTATGCACTTCAAGAAATCATAACTGACCGATCCTGAATTCGGAGTCATATACGGAGAAATGGTAACCAAATGGAGAGATATATCAGCTGGTAGTGTCTTTTATGTACCACAAGGTAATGTCTTAGGACCTATCTTTTACCTACACTGCACAGCTGATATACCAGACGATGACAACACAACGATAGCTACGTTTGCCGACGATACGGAAATTTTGTCGACAAGTAAGAATCAGCTAACTGCAACTGAAAACTTACAAAAGTCAATTCTTACCACATCTTTGCCTGGACGAGACGTTGGAAAATGGCGATAAATCGGTACGCGTTAACTATACGTTATGTAAAACCGAAAACGTCCAAGTTGTACTGAATCAAACAGCAAACCCACAAAAAGATTCAGCGAAATACATTGGAATGCACGTTGACTTTCAATAAACTGGGAACACCACGTCCATCAGAAAAAAAATAAATACAGATTAAAGAAGATATGCGGAAGCTCTATTGGTTAGTTGGACCTTCACTCTGAGTTAACTATAAAAATCGAACGTCTACTATATGTAGCTATTATAAAACCAATTTGGACCTATGGCGTTTAACTGTGGGGTTGTGCGAGTAAGTCTAATATTGACATAATACAACGGTGACAAAAGATCATCACTGCAACCTGCCGGTTTGAAAGAAACGACGTAATTCACCGTGATATGATGCTGCCTACAATAGCCGACGGAATCCAAAAGTTTGCTCGCAAACAAGAGACGAGACTAATTCACCGTGTCAATCCAACGGCCGTCCAATTACTAGACAACTCCAAGGACATTTACACGTCTTAAGCGTCGTAAACCATACGACATAGTTTAAAAACTTAAATTAAGGGCACTCCGTTGGAAGTAAGACTTCATCAACGTGTAAATTATATATTAATATCCAGTATGTAAGATATGTACTACTAAACATATTTATTAAGACCTTCGGGGTTTTTCGAATAATGTCGCCAAAGGTCGAGAGAGTTTTATTTCATTACATACTACGATTTTCATCAAATCCGTTACATAACAACTTCTATAGGTAGGACGCCCAATCATAGGCGCAAATAGCCTATAGAGATTTGAAGGGTCTGAAGTCTTGGCTAGTTCATAAAGTGCTTACAGAAGTATACACCCCTAAACAATTTTGCGTCTTTACGCTCGGTTTCGAATATTACACTTTTACCGTATTACAATACCACTAAACAATTTATTATATACAATATTATTAATTCAGAGCAACAAGTTCCAACACAATAAAATCATCAAACGTTTTTATAAAATATCTAACACGTATATTGCTAAAAATAGCAATACTTCGTTGGACGTATTTTTGTGTATTCAATGCAATTAAATGTAAAAAAACTAACAGAACATGTTCGGCAGAAGGGAGCTAAGCCCCCAAAGCCCTACCCCACCCCCCACCAATTTATGCCTACGTACTTTTTTAAGATAAATTTATACGGCCAATACGATTTTCGTTTTCAGTCCTAACTTAACCTGCCCGGCGTGTTTGTAATATAGTTTTTTTTTATTTTTTTTTAAAAACGTCACTATTCCCACGGCCGGTATATATTTGCAATATACTATAATATAGAAACACTTTGTTTCTTCTCGCGAACTTTTTACACGCCCTCTTTGCCGTATACCTACACCGGAGGACACAGCACAACGGCTACAAATATAATAATTAACAATTACAGCGTGGGTTGATTAAAACGTATTTAATTCGCAGTTGACAGCGCGCACGCACACACATACATATTACAATAATATATGGGAACAAGTGACGGTGACAAAAACGTACTTTATAATATATTTTATTAGGTAATATAATAAAAACGTACGTATGCAATATAAACAGTATTATTATTTTTTTTTTTAATGAAAGTTCAATGATATTAATGATATTAAAAAAAAAAAAAAAACGAATCACGTATACAATTACTATTTGCGTTACGATTTATAATATACTTAGTTAATGTATATATATATATATATATATATTTAAAAAAATTTATTTTTTATTATATATTCGTGATACATGTGTATGTAAAATAAATAAATATATATATATATATATATATTACACGCAAGGATAAACTTAGCCGGGTGTTTTTTCTTCAATCGATACCCTGGCCGTAAGTTTAAAACACAACCTGCAATATTACCACCCCGTGCTAAGTTTTTCTTAGGTATTTGTTCTTATTGATTTTATATAATAAATAAATATTATTCTTATTGTTATAATAATTTATTGTTCTAAATCAATATATTGAGTTTGCAAAAGGCGTCACGAAAATCGCTCTTCAAATGTGTATTGCGTAATTTTTTTAGGTGTAGTAATTGTACAAAGTATCGATTATTACCTAAATATTGAATTATACCTATCTTATAAGATAATAAAAATAAAATAGCTCGATAAATATTAAAAACGATTGAAAAAAAACATACGACTAATAACTAAATCGTTTCGAGTTTTCTCTTATTTACTTACTTTGAGTATATTATTAAATTAAAAAAAAATATATATATTTATAATAATTTAAATAGATTATAGATAGTATTTATTTAATTGAAATAGATAACAAGATATAGATTATTCGTGTTTTCCCCTTTTATCCGAATCATTCTGCCGACAACCTTTACTTTGTTATTCCCGTATGTTAACGTCCGTTATCAGAATGATGATAAGCGATTGTTTTTCGACCAGGTAGGTGGTAGTAGTGATACCAACGTTGAAAAGTAAAAGTACCGAGTCCTCCATCATAAACCGAGTATCTTAGATTAATCAAACGAATTAATCGATTAATCATTAATAACTCGTTTCGTAGGTAGTATTGATATCGAAAAACTAAAACTAACGTGCAAGTTTTCTTTTTTTACGCAAATAAATACTCGTGATAATTACACGGGACTACTTGTAAACGTGCTTGAAAGTGAATTTGCATATTTTTAAGTAGATCAAATTTCATTTTTCCAAAAAATCTAAATAAAATGTCCTGTACAATCCCACCCATCGTAACAACACGTTAACGATAACTAAAATAACGTACTCGCTTTTTTTTTCTATGTTGGCAGCACCGTTAATGACACAACTTATTGTACTGGGCGTCTTATCGTTTTTCTAATCCAACTATCCTGTGCCCTGCGATTTCTCGTGCACCCGCCATGACCCACCGCTAGTGTATCATTAGATTTCCTAACTTAATCGTACCAAAAGTAAAATAGAAGTTCACATAAATACGCGTAAACCTGTAGAAGTTATACGTTAAAACGTTATGTATTCGGCGTACATCGACCGTCGACGGAAATCGTGATGGACCAAAATTGTTGGTTTTTTTTTTATTTTTATTTTATTATTATTTAAAATAATAAATCTTCAAATACCGAGTTTGGTAAAATCGAGCGCCACTAGTAGTTTTTTTTTAAATCGCCACCAATTGCACGGAAAATCATTTTGGACGTTCTACGCGATATCTAATCGTTGTGTGTATTTTCTGTCTATATGGCGTTTGTCGGGTGCATATTTACGTGCCACGGGCGTTCGCCCAGAATTTTGGAGGTACAGCATATTAACATTGGAAAAAAAAAAAAAATAATAATAATACCCGGGACTTCTATCGTCTATATTATTTTAAACTAGAATACCTTTTTATGACGGCGGCGGTCGAGTAGTGTATAATTTTTGGCCGTAATTACAACTCGTAAAAACACGCGTTCGGTTTTTCGTTAGGTTAATACCCACCTAGCTATAATAGGTACCGTAAAAAGGTGCGGTTTTTTCGGAGTAGCGAATTTCTCGCGGTCTCCCGTCGTATTTATACGCCGCGCGACCCGCACGAAAATACGAAATCCGTAACGGCGGACTATTTTATATTATTATATACGTGTCGTAATAAATTATGGATGAGAAATTATATAGGAACGAAATTCAACAATATAATTTATGCCATGCAAAATATATGGATTATAAAAAAAAAAAAAAAAACCGAGAAAAAAAAAGATAGGACATAGAGGGGAATTTAATTTATAACTGTACGCAACGATATAAATCACCGCTAACGAAAAACGATTCTGAGCGAAACTCGGTAAAAATGTTTTTCATATATTAATATTGAAAATTCTATGTTAATTTGTGACTACGAAATAAATCACAATTATCCGACGTCCGTGGGATTTCGTCTCAAATAGTTGTTGTATATTTTCACGGAGCCAGAAAATGTGTATTCGTATAAATTAGGTAATAGCAACTGCCGTACGATTTATACGGTTTCTATCAAAGTTTGCACTTTAAGAGTTTAAACGCTTATAAGACAAATCCCACCGTTAAGTACCACTTACGATGAGCTTTGTGTCAAATTTCCGTGCATTTTTATTGGGCCAAAACGGTTTTGTTCGCATACAACCAAATAAAAACCAGGAATATTCGACAATTTCAAAAATCCAGAATGTTTTGAAAATTGTCCACGTGTCAGGTCTTTGCGATTATTTTTAACCGAGTTACAACAAAAATGAAAAAAATGCAGGACGCCTGATAGAAAAGTGATTTACAGACAGAAAAAAAAAAAAAATTAAAAATCACCCACATCATAGTAAAAACCAATTCAATCTTCACTTCGCTCACAATCTAAATCTTACATAATTAATCATTATACATCATTAATATCAATTCCGAGTAATTTTTTTTTTACAAAGTACACGTAGCAAAAAAAAAAAAAAAAAGGCTCCAGGGGATTTATCCCCCCCTCACCTCCCTAATTACTTTTCTGTTTTATAGTCTGATTTTAGGTAGGTAACCTAAACTCGTCGTGTAAATTTGTCGTACACATGTAGTTTAATTTATTCAATGTATTTTTTACTAGACATAAATATATTCTTGAACCCTCGGATCCGTTCTAATAATGAAGGACGGGAAGGAAAGGTAAAAAATGGAAGTCTGAATCAGGACATATTATTTTTACCTCGTTACACACGGTCCCTTCCTTTATGGCTGAAAACTCAACATAGACGACACATATAAATAGAATATTTAATATTCTTCTTTTTTTTTCTTTTTTTCTTTAATATTTCTGTACGAGTCGTCGATTTTTTTTTTTGTCCGCCAACATCCCCGACTCGGAATCGATATACAATATTGTCTGTACAGAGAGAGGTCTCTGTTTTGTGAAATGGGTTGACGTTATTAGTAGTTATAGTCTGTTGAAAATATCTGTTATTATTATTATTATTAAAAATTCTGCTCGTGCGATTAGGAATGTGTGTCAACGCGACGACACGGTAATATATTTATACCGACGTATATTCCAATTCTAAATCAATAGATAGATAGATAAATTGATTAATAGACAAATTGATAGATTTAAGCAATCTATATATATATATATATATATATATATATGATGAATTATTCCAATTAGAATTACATTCAAAACTGATAAGCGACAATAGACGACGGCGGTCTGATAGCAGTGGTTGTATTTTTGGGAGGGGAGGGTACATTATGCTGCAGTCTCCACCTCGCCTAAAAAATTTTTCTCGGTTGAGAATAATAGTGAACTTGTTTAGGAAAAAATGAAATTAGAATTTTTTTAACGTTTTATTATGAGCATCATAATAAAACATACTGATTTGTTACCGTCATAGATTTATACACAATAATATTAAGGAGATTTAAAGGTCTAACACACGAGCGCGTAGAAATTTAGACCAAACAGCCTTAAAACTATTTGACAATTCAGGACGGCCCGAATTAAATTCTGTTAAAAGTTCGCTAACCGATTCACTGGGGGTAGGCTGTGAAAACCTATTTCCAATTTCTGGCGATTAAATTGAACAAATTTTTGCAAATTTTAAATATTTAAATAACAGAAAAAAAAAAAAAAAAATAAAATAATTATCAATTACCGCGGAGATCCTGTAACCTAAGTGTTGGTTTTAGAAGTGGACACACGTAGGTGCACAGTGGTTACCGGAATACTAGATGATATTATTTTTTTTTTCAAACCACTGTCTATACTAGCCCTCACGCCTTAAAAAAATATTTTCTATATACACCACTGGTCACTATCAGTATTTCGCGCGAATATCAATTTCGAGTTATACTGCGAGATAGAATAAAGACGTACTCGCTACCTCGTCACAAACCCTTGTTTTTATCCGAATATCAACATCAAAAAAAAAAAAATAAAAAAAATCACCTAATAATATTTTCCATAAACTCTAAATATTTTTTAACATACTCATATTAATTCATGTTTTATTTGTATTCGTCTCAAACTTGATAACATAAAAACAAATGATATATTTTCATAGCGGAGACTGGTAATAATGCCTAGTTATAAATGCCTTTATTTATTTATTTTTTTCATATTCTAAAAACACGAGTATGTAAGATGTAATATAATACGTACGTAACAAAGTTAAATATTATAATTTTTATAATTTACGTTTCGCTACGCAGTAATAATTATATTATCAAACGTAATATAAATTGTGTAGAGTACGATATTATTAAAATATCGTATTACAATAATCGCGAGTAATTTATTGTATATAACACACGGGGAAAATATGAATAAATAATAATAATAATAGTAATCGTATGCATTTATACAACTTACAATCGTCTAACTTAGTGCGTTTATATCAATTAACATTGTTGCGCTCGAGGTATGGAGTAAAACGATTATTATTCTTCTCCACGACGACATTTTAAGTATTCGAATGTATGAAAACATTTTTTATTTTTTATTTTTTTTCTGTAAAAATACATTACTTATGAAACCACAATAGTTCTATAAGTCGTTTATTGTTTAATGGTTTTATTTTTCTCACCTATGCCAACGTTTTCGTTTTATAAAATTTATTTTAATAAATTAAATATCGGTTTTTTTTTTTTTTTTTGTTATTTTTTCAAATACACCAACATGTAAGTATAGCACCGTCGTGCAGGATTATTTCTATCCTGCGGGCGCTTTTATCGTTGCACCGTTGATTCGTTAATCAGTTGAAATAAATACAATTTGAAAAAAAAACTCATCATATCAGCACGGCACGAATGTTTAATGTTATTCTCGGGTTATACGTTTAAAAAAAAAAAAAAAAAAACTTAATTGATTATTATGCCATTTAAATTGTATTTGTCAAAGGTAATTTAACAAATACCGGGATCTGATAAAAAAAAACCGTTTGAATATTTCTTAAATTTTTTTTCTATTGGTTATCAATATGGTTAAGAATTTATAGCTTCGCATCATTTTTTTTTCTTAGTACTTCGGCACGAAGCTTATCAAAAACAAAATTAATTTCATACACCACAGAGTACAAGTATAAAAATGTTCGTTGCATTTTCTTATGATTCTCATGAATTCAATGCGATGTCGGTACTTTAGTGTCAGTTTATTAGCTTTTTAGATTTATTATTTGTTAACTATATGCATATTCGACATTTTAAGAATACATTTTAAAATTGTATAAGCAAATATTTTTTTCAATGAATTACAACTTACTATATACACTTTAATTAATGTGTACCTACATATTTATTAAATTAAAGTAGAATTATCTTTATAAATAACGTTATTATAGGCAGTTATTTAGTGGAATTTCGTGTACATCGGTGAAGTATTTAATAAAACAGTTTTTCATTTATTGTTTCGCATAGATATTAAATTGTATTTAGGTGCTCTATGAATATAATTTTTTTGAGTATATAAATATGTGTTAGATTAGTTAGTTATTTTTCGGTATTAAAAATAATTTTCAACTAAATGTTTACATTTTTAGGCGATTTTTTTTAATAGCATTTTCATGTAGCATTTTATTGGTAACTTTTTAATACCTTTTCTGTAGGTTTTTTGGTGCATCATTTTCACTGCAGTTTCACGGCAAGTAGGTTTAACGAAAATGTGTAAATGACTGTTCAATACTGTTACAAATATAAGATATTTTTTTTTTATAATTTTATTTCGAAATTACACAATCTATACATAAAATTGTATAACAAGCATAATTGATGTTATTTATTTAATGTGGCGGCTTGCGTGAATTATTAATTTGCTTTAATCAATTAGGTCTCGGGTCCGTTGACGCGTGAGTCTTCTGGGGGGGGTTTCCGGGAATGAAGATTGATAGTAATTTTTTTAACACGAGGGTTGATGTGATTTTGAAGGCGATTTCTGAATTTGGAGTAGTATAACTTGGCTGTTCCGGTGACTTAAGGAATGTGGAGATCTGTACGAAGGGTGTGGTATGAGATATAAGGAGAAGCATTAGTCACGAGTCTGAGGATTTTTGATTGGATCACTTGTATTTTTTGTGTGTTTGATTTTTTGGCAGTGCCCCAGAGCTGTATACCATATAACCAGATAGATATAAGACATTAATATAAAATACTCATATTATTTTATACTATTTATATTACTGTTACTATACTTGATACTATATTGATACCGTCTTTGGCGTATTTTTTTTTTTTTTTTACCTTCTAGTTTGCTCAAAAGTTTGTCCAGCAATATCTCGAATAGTATTATATTATGTTGTTCAAGAGTTTTGTCTAGACAAGTGAAGGTTTTCGTGCGGGTAAATATTATAATCAATAAAAGTTTGATGCGAACATCTGGACCGAAATATATTTTTAATATAACCGAGAATAGAAATAAGGACAGATATACGCGTGTTATAACAATGAAATACTATCGAGCATTAAAGTACTTTGCTAATACATCTATCAACACGGGCCCAAGTGGAGATTCGTAAATATAATAAAATTAGAGTTTATTTAGTTTCGGACGCCAACGTGTTCTATGTACACGTGAGTAGAGAGAAAGAGATTTGCGTTATTTTGTTTTTTTTTTTTAGGTGGTTAATTTCGATTAATTTACCTGATTGGCATTAAGAGTATGTTTTAAGTATAGGAAGTATATTATTGTAGTTTATCAAGTATACTAGAGGCCGCGAGTTATCTTTTAGAAGGCGTCTTGTTCTATATATTCTCCAATGATCGGTATGTTTTTTAATTAATTTTAATTTTTATAAATACCGAATATGACATTATAAAGATATATATATAATTAATCCGCCGTAGAAAAATTTAAAAAATTATACTATTGATTTAGTTTTTAATTTTTTCAAGTCGTCCTTGTAATACATAGAATAGTCTCGAAACAATTAAATGTTGTGTTTAATGATCGTTAAAAAAAGACAATCATATTCTACAGAGATGTGTGATTTTTATGAAAACTTAGATTATCGATTGTTTTTCTAAAAAAATTAAAAAACCACTAACAACGGGCTGTATAATGTCGATACACTGTATTTATTTTTTGTCGATTTCTGGATCACCTTAGCTATACACTAGGGGAAAACACGCGTTACACTAAACCTTATAACCTAATCAGTTTTTCGAGTTCCGTTCCGAATCGATTTTTGATTTATCAACGATTTATCGTTACTTTCAGTATATAAACTAAATCGCTTTTTATCATGTACGTCCCAAAATTATCAAACTTCCTCGCCTGCTTCCGTGGCGCGAATCGCGTCAGAACTTTTTCTTTTTTTAAATTTACAGTTAATCACGACGTTTGTAATATATAACACGCATGATGTTTTAAATTAAAAAAAATCCCAACAAATTAACAACCGTGAAGTAAACAAGTGACGTAAACGCGGCCGTGGTCCCGGTGTGGTCATCGTATAATATTATCAAATTATGATTGCCTATAGTGTTAACTCACTACGTTCTCATAATATAATAATAATAATTATAACGTATCTAACCCCCCCGATTTTCTATAGTTTTTATACTTACGAAACGTTATATTTATACGGACACATTTTGTACAGATTTAAAACGTTATTTCGTATAAAGGTACATTTTTTTTTTTTTTTTTTTTACGACAGTTTAATTAGATAATTATTCTTCTATATAATAATCGTTAAATAATTTTCGCTCGTGCAAGCGCACTGCGGACTATAACAAAATCGAATTTTCTATTTAAATTATAAACCTATATATATATATATATATTTTGCAATTTAAAACGCATTATTTCAATAAAGTTTGATTGAACAACCTATCCACTGGTTAAAAAAAAAAAAAAAAACCAATGACATGTGCGATGTATTAGTTATATTGACTGTAAATTGGCACAATGACTTTAAATTGATAGATATTTTACACGCGTATTATTGTTTTATATTGATAGCAATAAAGATTTACTTTTTTTTAAGAGCGTAGCGAAGAATGCGTATAGTATTAGTTTTTGTTAGGTTTTTTTTCGTTTTTCCACCAATCGGAAACATCGACAGAAGAGCCGATTGGTGGATTAGGGAGGTGAATTTTCATCGACTCGAGCGATTGCAAATATAAATAACTATTCGTATGTAATATAAATAATATCCGCGAAAATATTGACACCCGTGATATTAGAAACTGTAGTTGTCTTCCGCATCGGAAACTTTTCCGTCATCATTGGTTATTCCGGGAGGCCCGGTAATTAAGTACGGACTGGGGCCCACCGGGAGATTCCCGATTTTCCGATAGACCTTCCTATCCTGGACAGGCCGTCCACTGGCGTATTTCGGATGATTTTCCGGGGGCGGTGTACAACATTTTGGGGAACCTTGCAAACCCGTTTTTAGAATGATTTACTGATAAAAAAAGAAACTAGAAACTTTGGTACACGAATAACAGAGTATAATAGATAAGCCAATGATTGTTACTCAATACTGAGTATCAATATTTATTTTAAAAATTACCTTCTTATATCATTAGCATTTGACAATTTATTATTTATAAGTCAAAAAAAGATTTTGTTTTTAAGTCGTGGTGGTGTCCAGATATGAAGGAAACCCCTCAGAATTCGCCACTGTGCAGTATATTCTAATCGTTCGTAGAACTATTTTTTTTTAAATTTTTTTTCCAAACCGATTTTATTCCTTTTTAAAAATATTTTGATAGAATACCGTATGAAATGGACAGATTAAAATTTCAAAAAATATATAAACACTTCTACAGGACGTTTAGAAACGTTTTTCATGTTTATTTTGACATCGAAATCCAGTTTATGCGACCGACGAGGAAAATACACGTGGACGTTATCTTAAAATATTGTTGTTGTTTTTTCTTTTTTTCGTTTGTTCGCAATATCGTTTTATGTATTGCGATCATCGGCAGTATAGGCGATCTGGACATTTTTATGAAGACCTAAGTAGTCACGACACAGAGTAACGAGATAATTAAATTTCGTTTTCGTTTACACGCGATAACGAAATTATAATTTTACGACGAGGTCAAACGACAGCTGCAAATTTTACACAACTTAAAATCGGTTCACTAACAACGTATATGTCGATTCAATAAGCTTTTGATAACGTTTAATAATCTTCAACAGAACGTTTTTTAATTTTACAGGGGATTTTATTTTTTTTTTTTTTATAGTTGTACGCAACCTCACATTAGAGTCAGTTGCGTACAATTTGAGTTATTATTGTAATAACACCTATATAAGATATTTAGGGAATAACTTCGACTGTCTTTTGTCGTTTCGTCCTCGTAGGATTATAACCGTACACACCAGTTTGGGTTTTAGAAAACAATTTTTGATTGTACGTTGTAATTATCATATTGCCGAAAG
This sequence comes from Tuberolachnus salignus, assembly GCA_956483605.1. Taxonomy (NCBI): domain Eukaryota; kingdom Metazoa; phylum Arthropoda; class Insecta; order Hemiptera; family Aphididae; genus Tuberolachnus; species Tuberolachnus salignus. The sequence continues at coordinate 16,734,689 of OY101429.1, forward strand.
GCGTTGTGCAGAATCGGTGGTGAACGGTTAGCGGGTTATTAGACCTCTTTCGAAATTATGTCTCCCAAATTCTTTCGAAGTGTTTGAATTGTTAGTAATTATTATTACTAGACGTAATCGGGTGTAGTTTTAATTTTTCGATAATTTTTTTTTTTGCAAAATTAATTTTTCCCGGCTACTCCATTGCAGTACGACGGAGCCTTAATGGGCAAAAGAGAAGTTCAGGAACACAAAATAAAAATAAAAAAGTTTTAAAAATGCAATATTTGATATATGAATAATGATATGTTTTTCTATTTTTAATTTTCGATATTTTGATCAAAAAAATGTACAACCATTACGACCTTACGCTACTCGGACCGTGTACGTCTATGCGTACGATGATTTTTTTTTTTGAGCAAAACTGTGCCATTTCTAACAAAGTAATCGCTTACACCTTTTTTTTTTTTTTACCGTTGATGAAGCTAATTTTTCCGAATTTGTTGTTGTCAAAATGTTATTTTGGCCAAACAGTGTCGTTTACGCCCCCTTTTGCCTAGTTATTGTTGATAATATTACGTCATACGGTGCGTGTAATGAGTACATACTTACGCTTAATATTCGTCGTGTATTGTATTTTTGAAAAATGTAAAATATTTTCCGGCGCATACTTAACGTATCGACGGTGTATGGGTACACTCGTATGACAGTATTTTATTATTAGCGTAGGGGAAGAACGGCGGAGAGCTGCGACACCTGTTGTAGCCTCATCGGCCACATAATACTTCAAGAGCATTTTAAACGCATTCCTCAAACCGCCTAATAATACAGGTATTGCAAATGTGCAACTAGGAGGGATAGGGGAATTTAGAACCCATATTGAAATTAGTACTCCCAACCGCAAAAATAAAAAATAAAAAAATATCCTTGCCATAATTTATAATTTTTACATTCGATTCGAAGTTAAGTGTATTTTCCGATTGTCGACTAAACGCCGTGTTCGTGATTGATTTTCCATTTATGTTTGGAAATATTTTGTTTTAAATTATAGTGTTTTCGGTTTTGGCTGAGCCGGTTCAATAATTACGAGCACAATAAATATCATCAATGACGTTATGCTCGGGGATATTAGTGGCATAAAGTTATTTTTAGACTGCGGCGAGTTTTCTATATTGTTTTATCGTGTAACGACACGAGCCAGAGAGATAAGTCAAACGTAATTTACTAAGTTATGAATTATTATTAAAGTTAAATTAAACGCGTAACGCCGTATTAATAATGCAATATCGAACGAGATCGCAGATATTACATATACAACGCGAAAACGAAGATTTTGGGAGTAATTATTATGAATCTCCCCCTAACCGGGTCTATTGTCCTTGGACAATTTCAACACTCCCTGGAATTTAGGTGTGGTTGAGGTGTTGTAGATTATTGCTAGTGCTGGTAGACGATGAGTATAATCGTGTTAAACGGGTTAAAACATTGTCTACACATTCCTTCTAGAAAATATAGCGGATTTCATTTTTTAGCGCATATAATTAGGTACTTAGGAGCAGACGTCCGTAAAATCACCCGTAGCCTCCTATCGTAAATTATTCGATACTTTCCTGTGGGTATTTTATATAGGAAGTCGGTGTTATAATATATTATACACTTTGTGTACGATTATTTTATCGTTCATCCTCCTAAAGAAAAGAAAAAAAAAAAATGTAATCTCATCACTGCCTCTATAATATCGACTGGGACGGTAAATCCATAATTATTAATCGAATACATTATTCAATGAAATTTGTTTAGGAAGGTGCCAGGGAGAGGTGAAATAGACAATAATAATTATTTCGTCCCCACATAAAAGGGTATAGTTTACTTCGCAGCCAACAGATTAGTTAAAACGGTGTTCGTGGTAAAGGGTATTAAAATTTATAATTTTTCACGAGACGAAAAAAAAAAAAAAAACCTGTATAATTTTCGTTTTACATAAAATACAATTCAAATGAGTGACGGACGGAACCGGACCCGAAAACTCCCACACGGGTGTACGTTCCTGACCCGATTAATATCGTGTCTCGTGTCTCGATTCCAGTACGGTTCAAAGTTAAAAAAAATTTTTTTTGTTTTTGCTTTCTCTGTGAATTCGATTACCGCATACAATTATCACATATATTTTTTCCGGAATTACTAATTAGATAAAACGATGACGATTTTAGAGAGCGAGGTTGGTAAATAATAAATACGGGTGGTACGTGCGCAAGTACAAAATGATAAATTATAATTTAAAAATTCTTTTGGGAAGTGTGCTCGGGGAAATAACCTTGAAAGCCAACAGGTTTACCGGCGGCGACGAGAAGGGGAAAGTGCGCGGCGGCGATATTATTATTTTTAACGAATTTCCGTGATTTTCAAAACCGGTGAGCCGTCGGCAGCTGTTTTCTGATCCGTCAGTCAGAAAAATCCGGTGCGCGCTCTCGATCGCGCCTCTACCGGCGGTGCGACGCGGCGGGGAGGAGTGCGACAGACCGACGGTGAGAGAGACGGAGCGCACGGACTTCGTTCCGTGGTTCCGGGCGAGCGAGAAGGACGACGACGGGCCGACGGTACCGCGGGGTACCTACAACACGACCGGCCCGGCAAACCGAACAACAACAACAACCGAGTAACCGTTGTCGTCGGCGGCGGCGGCGGCGGCGGCGGCGGCGTCGTCGTCGAACGACGAATGAACGGACGGACGGACCGACCGGCTGGCAACGGCGCCCGCCGCCGTCGAACACGTACGCGCGCGACGGCGTTTTGCCGTTTCAGTTGTCCGCGTCCCGTCGCCGCGTTCGTTCGTCTTTCGCGCGTTCGTCCGTCGTCGATCGTCGTCGTCGTCGTCGCTGCCGTCGTCGTCGTCGTCGCGATCGTTGCGTGCGTGTTAGTGCGTGCGCTTGTGTTGTTTGTGCGTTTGTGTGTTGTACGCGCGCGCCGGTCGCATTGTTTACACCGGTTGTGTCGGTTGTTTTTTTTTTTTTTTTTTTTTTTCTACCGGTCCCCCCCCCGAATTGTGCGGCGCTCGAAAATTTGTAATTTTCTTTTCCCCCCGATTTCAATTTCGACTCTTCCGGACCGTGATCGTCGTAATAATAATTTAATTTTTTTTTTTATCGTTTACATAAACCGCGTCGTCGTTGGTCGGCCGCCCGCGACATAAAACACCCGGGGGCTCGCTCGCCCGCCGTCGGTAAATACAAAGCGAACGTTTTTTTTTTTCCTCCAGAAAATCTACAAAATAGGTACGTTGAGATTTCAATTATTTTTGCCCCCCCCCCTCCTCCTCCAAATCGAGGATAGAGCCGTTTGTTTTATTTTCATTCCAAAGGCAAAACCATTACACACGTGCGTGTCGAACGGTCGGAACCGGTTCGACTCGGCACCGTATCGATGAAATATAATTCGGGCAATGGCGACGCGACTGTTTTATTTTCATCGGCCTCCGGGGATTTATACCGGCCAGTCGTATTTTAATCGGCGGTGGCTTTTTTTTTGTTTCTTTTCCTATAAATTTTCCCCGAGATAACCGTCAACGACGAAACGACGTTTGGTACCGAGGCCGTTCACGAGATGGGCTGTCGAGGGTTCACCATCTCCCCTGGTCATCCCGCACATCACCGAAATTCGTTCGTGTGGACATAATAATTTTTGTATTTTATCAATCGAATATTGTCGGTTTACGGCAAATAAATAATATTGGGCCGTAATATTTCGAAAATAATTTTGAACCGTCTAGAATTTTGCCTCGTGCACCAGCGAATAACGACGACGGCGACGATAGAATGTCCGATAAATTCGCTCCGGATTTATCGATAATATTATATTGGGTAATTATCCGACAAAATATTATCGTGATCGTGTCTTAATAATCGAAGATGAAGATAATCGTTGAAACTTTTTTTTTTTTTTTTGTATCTCCGTTGCCATACTACAGACTCGACGTGTACCGCCGGTACAACATGTCGAAACAATACTAAAATAAACTAGTCGAATACATACGTGGAAATACCAAAAAAATTCGACGCTACTTTTTTAAAATATCTAAAATCCTTTGGAATTCAATTGACGACCGAGAATATAATGAAATTCTCGCAATCTCCGTCAACAGTCCGTCAATTTTTTTCCACCGTCAACAAAATCGTAAAATAGAACTATTGCTACAATAATAATAATAATAATCGTCGTCGTCCTAAAACACATATTATGTCCGTATTGCAATACCGTTTTTCGATGATTTTTCTACACGACAATTTAAAAAAAAAACGCTCAGCTAACCGTCAACAAAAACAATGTATAATATTTCTGTAGGATTAAGTTTAATAATTATTTTGCTATTCAGCGAATAAACAACACGTTTCAATTGTAAATTGCACATGCAAAAATATTGCACTACTGTGCTATATATATATATATCTATCGAATTTTACCACTATGCGATATATTACAATACGATTAAAAAAAACATGACCATTTTTTTTCGTTTACCCGAAATTATTTTCCAGTTACGGCCCTTTGGTAGGCGTGCGAATTTTATTTCGAATTGTTGTTGGACGTTTTAAATACGCGCAGTTGATTGACCAAACGCCCCGCATCCGGGGTGCGTAATCATTGTGTCATTGAGATATTATTATTTTCACGACAGATTACAGAACTATTATCTTTTCGGCCGACACGTATTTTGTAACCGGATAGTTACAAAAACGGCGGTTCCCCAACAATCCCGACCCGGGGGCGGCACTGGTGTAAATAATATAATAATAGCGTCATAAATTATTATCGTTTTCGGACCGAATCGCTCCGCCGCCCGGATATCATACTTATTTATAATACGTGTCCCACCCGCCGAAAACGGCAAACAATTTTTTTTCCCTGTGTTTTTCGCCGGCCAACGTGTCCGGGGCACGGGCGGCCGGTATCGAGCCGGGCGTGTGTTATAAACCGTAATGGGTTAGGTATTATATCCGAGGTCCTTGACATTGATTGAAAACTCGCGCCGCGCGCCGTTGGTTTTCCGGTGCCGCCCGCCCGTCGAACCGCGCCGCCACTGCCACCACTGCCGCCGGCCCAGCGGTCGCGGTATGACCGCCGAAGAACGCCGGTGGGAAAACAGAAGAAAAACCCGTTTTTAATAAAAAGTTTTTTTTCCCCCGTAAACTTTTCGCCGATGATGTGTTTTTTTATTATTATTATTATTATTATTATTATTTCGTATTACTCATCGGGATCGCTAAACAATAGTTTAGTGTAAAAATTAATAAAAATAATCACAATATTTTTATTTTTTTTTATTTTCGAATTTATATATTATATTCTCTTAATATAGCCAAGAATATACGACGTCTATAAAGAAAATATTAGTAAAATATAAACTAATGTTTAGGTAATACGAAAAATTATATATTCCCTGTACATTGAAATATACGCATTTTGTTACGGTAAATAAATGTTTCATTTCTTAGATTCCTAGTGAAAAAAAATAAATAAAAATATATCGCGGTCGTCACGAGTGTGGTGATAACGCGGAAATGTCGGGGATTTTGCGATTTTTATTGAAATTTGTAAAATTTCTAATTAAATGGCGGATACGGGAAACGTTTATAAATTGTGTCTCAATTATAAAATAACGGAAGTGTTAGGCTGGGCGCACACCTAAAGAGCAAAACCGCTCCGAGCAGCTCGGGTCAGCTCGGGAGCTGTTTGGACATCATTAGAACACGTGTAAAGTAACTGTCGCGCGCACACTAATCAGTCAATATCAACACACGACAAGACAAAACGAAACATGTTCGGTCTTGATCGGTCCGGTTAGATTTTTGCACCGAGCAAAATACGAAAACCAAAGTCACTTGTTTGTTTTACGACTAGCATTACTGTGAACACGTTATTTTAATACAAAAATTATATCGTATTAATTTAAAATGGCATGCGATCCAGAGAAATTAATAAATGTAGTATTTTTAAGAAAATCAATCTATGATTATTGTGATAAAGATCATAGTAATAGATTGATTCGAGATAGATTATGGAACTCATGCGAGTGAAATTTTTGAATTTAAACTCGTCTTCACGTAATTCGGCCATCAAATTTAAAATCGTATTATTTTCTAACCGTTTTTTGTTTATTTCATGCATCAAAATTTATTTAATAAAAATTGCCACATAAGCGGCACACAATGACGTCGTATTCGTCAGAACTCATCTTGACTACCGGGTGTTTAATAACAAAAATTAATCCAGAATTATTGTGTTCTTGTTCTGTTCACTGTTTTGTCAGTGCGAATGGAATTTGTTCTGAGCTGTTTGGAACAAAATGTTCCGCGCGGCTCGGAGCAGTTTTCCTCTTTAGGTGTGTGCGCCCAGCCTTAGGAAATAAGCTAACAGTTCAAATTCGCGGCGACAGTACACTACGATTTTCCATCAGAATCCGCACTCCGATTTATAATTATTATTACAAGGTCGTCGATGATATCGGCTCGGAAACCTCCTGGACCTGTCCTAAACAAAACCCAGTAACAAAATATAGACTATACGTTTTACGGTAATATAGGTAAAGAGGGTAATTGACCGATCGATATAATTGTATTGTTATACAGCGGATTGCAGAATACCGCGATTTCCCGACGGTTATCGAAATCTCCTATGGCGAGTACCAAATCTCTTTGAGATTGTCACGAATTTCTGCGATAACAGTATTATTATAACGGTAATCGCGTGTCTAATAAAATACAAACACAAAAAAAAACAAAAAAACCCCTCCCGAAGAAATGATTAGATAGTTTTGCCGCCATTAAAATGAAATTGTTGAATTTTTGCCGACTCGGTATAGTTTACATTATTTAAACGCACCACAGCGTCATATTTACGAAGGGGGGGAGGAAATGAAGGATGGATTTCCCCCCCCCCTCAATATACATTTTTTTTCTTTACTATTCTCCATACAATGGAAATATATTGTGTTTATATAGTTTCAATAGCGCTCGCAGGATGGTTTTTTTTTCGAAGGGGCAGTTGTCATTGTAATAACGTACTATGTATTTTTTAATATTAGTCATTTTTAATTTATAGAAAATTTGTTGGAGGATAAGGAGGAGCCCGGGATTCGGGGGTGACCTCATGAATAAATACATAATTGTCCCCGCCCGAGACAAAATCCTAAATACGCCACCGACGCAACCCTCCGCTCCGTCTCCCCGGACCTACGCGGGTAAATCGTGTTGTTTTTGTCGATGTAAATCCTAACGCCCCGGACGCGAGTAACGATATTATTTTAATCGATACGGGTTAGGTATTATATATATATATATATGGGTACCTATCCTACCTGTTAATAATTATTAACGATGGTCGTCGCCGTTATTTCTATTTTCCTTTTTGTTTTTTCTTCCATAGTCGTTGTTCCAGCGTTCCAGTCGAACTGATTTCTAGTCGCGTACGCCGGTCGGCGCGGGTTGTCGCACGTCGATGTGTTTGTTGGCTCGTCGCCGGAAAACGAGTCTCAATGCCGTATAGTTTATTACACGTACCCAGTGTTGTTCCCCTCTATTTATTTATGTTTTTTTTTTTTTTTTTTCATTTTCGTACGCGTCTCTTCTTACTGACACTCTTCTTGCCCGTCTTTTTGCAAATAATTGTAATATTTTCAAAAAAAAAAGTGATTACCAATGTTGCAGCTGCAGGGCGCACGACTATGCTCGCGTCCAGTTCGGGTCTGGTTTACCTTGTTGGTCTATTGTTTTTTTTTTTTAACCGCATAGTTCAATAATTGGTTATCAAACTTCCTGTCGATCAGTCGACCGCAATAATCAACATTTTTCCCATTCAATTTCCATACAAACGCAATATTATCTTCTACCGCGCCCACGGTCAACCATAAACGAAATAATAAAAATACACACAGTCTAATTAAAAAATATTACAATAAAATAAACGCGTGTTTTGCGAAAACTTCGAAGAATATCAACAATTTAGTTATGGACGGATCTATAACAATCTGATCGAATTAGATAAAGACCACGGCAAACGTTTTGAAAATACTAAATAGATATGGACAAATGTTGTTTCGATATGTGCTCAAATTATTGTGCGTTGTCGTTGTTTTATTTTTTTAGATTCCCAACAGTTTTTCTAAAACATTGGAAAAAAAAAAACCTAAACAAATGACACGATGTATTGATGTTTCTTTACGTTGATTACTGGGTTACTTTGGGCACGTGGGGCTAAAAACACGAATTATGAAAAATGAATAAATAAAACAAAATTTGTTACCAAAACTCCTCGATATCATCCATAGGGGTGAACCACTAACAAAATGTATGTACACCATATTACTGATTATCAAAGATTATCAGAGATTATCAAAGATATTTTGTATACCAGATTATCTATCGTACAGTGGTTTACCCCTTGATATCATCCGTATTGATGGGTATCCAAACTATAGTGGCCGGCTATTTCAGAGCACGTTTATTGTGTTTCAAAGACTCGAGGTTATTCCAATGTTTACCACAGAAAGACAGGGATTGTCGTAGGTCTAGTAATACGTATACAATCCCATTTGTATTTTACACGACCGCGGTTGGAGGTTGGTGGGTCATCTAAAAAACGAACGCCTCGGTAACCGTGGAAACCGCATTAATTAATATTTATTGGTAATCGGGGAAATATTTTGATAATCCTATATGGATATCATGGGAATCTCGTTGGTAATCGTCGGGAAACCCACAATGGTATTCCGGAATCCGGCGTAGGCGCAAGATATTCATCGGTAATCTCTCTACCATTTACAATTACCCGTATATTGGAAATTATGCGTTTATATTTTAACGACGGTACAAGTTATTTATTTAGACGTAGTGTGACGACTATTCTATACTATACTTTGGGCGTCCGACTTTGTATATTCAGTTGTATATAATAATGTTTTAATTAAACTCGCTCGGTGTAATAGTAATAAATGTCAATTAAGTATGTATATGTAAAACTCCTCCGAGTTATACTCTGATTAAAATCATTTAACCGTATTATAATATTATGTAACTCGGTCGAGTTCAAAAAATATATAAATATATATATATATATATATATATATGTATCCATTGTATAGTAGAAGTAGTAGTAGTTGCATATTATAACAAACGCTTAGGAAAAAAATAAATAATTGTAATAAATATAACAGTGAGAGGGACGTGTTTCAGAAAAAAAAAAAAATACATCAATGTCTCTTTCGTACCTGCTGATGTTATAAAATTAGCCGTTTTCAAACGGTTCGTATACTTACCGACTCTCGTTAACTTATCTCTATTTATTTTTTTTTCCATATAGTTTTAATTTAGATTTCTAGACATTTTTAAGTTTGTGTTGTGTGTGTGTGTAAATGAAATTATACGAGGCATATCGAACTAGACGAACGTTTTATACTGTCGTCTGGATTTATTTCTTCCTTATTTATTTATAAAGCCGACGACCAAATCGCTGCGCTGCACGACGCGAAGAAAAAAAAAAAAAAAACAATGCCAACACCACTATAACGAATTATTATATAGAAACTATTTTTTTTTTCGTTTTTTGTAAATCGGATGTTTTAGAATTGGTGTAGAAAATATGCGGTTTGCCCTTGATCGTCTTCGGAGATGAGAAACGGGAGAAAAAAAAAAATGTATAGAACCCAAAACAAAACATTGCTATCGCTGCACGGTTGGGGGAAAAAAAAAAATATAATACCTAATAATAATAATAATATAATAGATCGGTGGACACAATGATCCTTTCGAGTTCTAGAGCAGCCAGTCACGTTCCTCTCCGCCGCCGACCGACTCCCCCCACAATACCCGATGGCGTTGTGTCGTAGGGACCTCTGGGCATTCCCGGGCAGGTGAATATCTGGGGCTCATCGTATAAAATGTTTGTCTGCAGAAAAAAAAAAAAAAAACCAAGAGAGATATATATATATATATATACCTAGGTAGGTAGGTGTAGGTTGGGTACCGCCATAAATAATAATAACCGGATAGGTACACTGCATGGAATTATGGAACAACGGATACGTGTACGACTTGTGCGTAGGTTAGAGATAAATTTATTGTAACGCCCTTACCTTAAAACGAAAGCGAAGAAAATACAAATACAAATACAAATATATACATATATATAAGAAAAAGGTCGACATACTTTGGCACTCGTGCTGCCGCTGTTCTGGGTGTGAAATCGGAAGAGTAGAATACACAGATTTACTAATACCGAATTTGTACTCGAAACGCCGATCAAAATCGATTATTAACGTGTTTAAAAAAGTTTGTTCTCCATTAAGCAAAATTAACAATAATCGCGTTATTGCGTACATTTTCCCGGTTTTTTTTTTTCTTCGCGTTTTAATAAGGAAACGACGAGGAATATCAACAAATATCATCTAACCTAACCGACTGGGTCCAAAATTAAAACGTTATTAGAAAGTTCCCACTAAGGCTAAGGTTTCTGTTCTTAAAGTTATTTACAGATAAACCACACACCGCCGTAGTACAGTTCATAATTGAAAATTATTATAGATTCAAATAGATTTCTTCAATTTCATCTCGACGCTCTTTTCACGTATGTCTTGTCGTGTCGTGGTGCTTTACGGAAGAGAAATCAAAACGCGAAGCTCGTAAGTGTGGTGTTACCTTACCCCGATAGAAGAAAATAAACCCTTAAAATTACGACCCGTCGAAATATTAACATTATATTATACGTTTTCAATAAATTCAATAAATGTCGTCTGACCGACGATATTTTACGATGATCCGGGTGTTTTATTCAATATCCTGGGTAAATTATTTATATTCCGAGGGTTTATTTTTTTCCCCCCTGCGAAATTCGGCGGTGCATTTATACGAATGTCGTCCGTTTGTGTGATATTATTATGTGAAATCGGGTCTCTTTGCTCCCACCAGACACGGGGTTTTCGACTATTCCGGCATGTAGGAAACAGCATTATACTTATACGTACCCACCTCGCAGTGTCGAATTTCGAGTATATAATAATAATAATAATAATAATAATAAAACGTATTATACGTATTATACGTATAGGTCACCGCACTGAGTATTTCGTGAATTTCTTTTAATATCCCCGTTTTATATTATTTAGTTTCCGTGTGGAGGACGGGACGGGCGTTGGTGGCCGGTTGTATAATATTATATCGCACCACGTGGTGCACTGTGCTCGGTATTACACCGAGAATTCATATATTACTATAGCATATTTTTGGACTAAAACGAAATATATATATATGTCCATTTTTTTTTTTTTAGGTAATATTATAGTATAAAAAGAGGAACCTCTTTGCACGATTACACAGTCGGTATTTCCCGTTGTAATTTGCCTTTATTCGTTGTACGTCGTTTTTGTTACGATCGGAACGAGGTTATAAATTTATTATAACCGCCATTCGATGCGTGTATGTTCGAAAACGATAAAATATATTATTATTGCGTTTAAATTGAAAAAAAAAAAAAAAAAAAAATGTTTATTAACACAGTATACTTACTATACACGTAGGTATTTTGTGCGAGTGAAGTAATTTAGACAACAATTTTTATTACCGTCGACGCCGTCGTCCATTTTCTTCACAGTTCGATTTTATTACCGAAACTCGCGTTCAATATTAATATACGTATAATAATTTCCGATCTGTACATTTTAATTAGAAGTCGGTTTATGTCCCTCTTTTAATTCAGACCATAAAACACACACGTAATAAACACTCAATATAATATATTGTAACTAGCGCGTAAAGCTCTATCTACTTATTTTTGCACAGAGTGCTTTCCACCTGTACCCCGCAGTATTTGATTTCAATTTAAGTACTCGCACGGTATATTTATAATCTCCCGGGCGTCTATTTTTCGAATTTAATTTCAAAGGATTACCGTTATTAGTATTTATTATTAGATCCCCCCGCTTCCCGCGGACATTTGTAGTTTTTATTTTTAGCGGAATAACACGCGGTGTACAGAAATCGGGGGGAGGAATGTCGGGAGCGTACTTGTCCGCGCGGATCTCGAAACCGTTTTAACGTTTTACTACCATGTTTGAAATTATAATTAAGTCGGTATCCACCGACCCCGCAGTATTGCGTTTTTGAATTATATTTGAAATATATTTGAAACGCATTGTTGCTAATGTATGCAATTAAATAAAAATGCACGGAAAACAGGTTGGTGCTGAGATTCAAAATTGCGGTCCGCGGATATAGATAACAGGTCGACCAATTATGCGGGGTTGGTAACTCTTAGTATATAAGCTAAGATATAACGATCCAATAATTATAAGCATAAACAACCAGATCATATAATGGAACAGAAAAGATGACTCAGTAAAATACCTTGGAGTTTTTCTCAATGAAAAATTGACATGGAATATCCACATAAACAAAAAACTTACTCAGGGATATGCCAGGATGAGAATTCTCTACCCCTTAGTGCACTACAAATCAACTCTCCAAATGAAATCTTCTCTCCTTCTCTACACCGCAATAACCAGACCACTAATAACTTATGCCTGTCCTGTATGGTCCGCTGCCTCTATAACTAAAATAAATAAAATACAAATCTTACAAAATAAATTTTTAAGGATATGTCTCAAAGCACCGTGGTTCATGAGAAATCGCCAGATCCACAATGACACGAAAATACCCCTGATAAATAAATGGATTAAAACCCAATTTAAAAATTTCCACGCCAAACTAAAAAACTTGGACAGTGCTCGTCATTACAATATAGGAAAAAAAAACACTCAATAGACGTCTGCGGCCTCGACTTCCCCAGGACATTCTTTTAACAGACACAGAAGACTCATTATCAGAAAATGAAGATCATTATTAATATACTAGACCTCATCGTTATCATTAGATTCATATATGTAACACATTATTATATCACTCTCACTATTAATAATTATATCATTAATAAATTTATAATCATTTAAATTTGTAACAAATAAAATTGTAAAAATTAAAAAGTTGTAATAGCACTAGGTGTGCTGAAACATTTTATAATTATAATAAATATAAAAAAAAATAAGTATATAAGCTCTATAACATACCTTTATCTACTGGGTACTATTACTAATACTATAATTATTGTGCGGTGCTCGGCCGTTTGTGATCTTTGCGCACGCGAGAAACCTCCGCCCGGGTAGAGTATCCGTAGACTGTAACCTAATCTAACCTCTTTTTTTCTTTCTGAAGGTATCGCAACCTACGGGGGGGGGAACTCTACCCGACATGGCAATCCTTCCCCCGAACCTAATCTAACCTAACCGCGAATTAAGATTGTGCGGATGTCCAACGAGCTATGAAAAAGTGCCTGCCGAAACGACTGACTCTGTGCTTTTTTTATCACTGCTCCGGGTAGCGACTCACTAACGCTCTCGTAGTTGAATTATAATACTAATGTTGCCCATGTTCTTACACTCTACTACGTATATTTACAATTTAAATCAGCAGTACACGTTTGTCCGTATCGACAGTTAAAATTCACCGCTCGGAGTTTTACTAGTTAGTTTTCGTTTACACCCATATGTGTCAACGTGATTCAGAGATTCATTTTTACGTAGGTCACGTCTACGGCAGATTATTATCGTCGGGCATCTATGGATACTATCTCAGTTCGCGATCATAACCGATAGGGATGGATAATTTTATTACCTATTTACGTTCCGGGATAAACGATTGTAAATTAAACGAAAACCCGTTGTAGTCGTTGTGTACGTCTTACCTACTCTCGATAGCGACCGCGAGCACACGCGTTCGTTTTTTCTCCGCGCTGGGTATTTATTCGAACGCCGCCGTCGTCTTCGACCGGGGGGCAATACGCCGCTGTCCAATTAAAATGACGGCGGCATGACTACTCACTACTTACTACCAACTTCTCCGTCGTTTGTCGTATCCGAGTAGGTACCTATGTATATATATACAGGATGATCCATTTATCACGATCCGGCGGTTTTCTCTCGAAGATTTTAAGTGAATTCGATTTACTTTTTTTTTTTTAATCATTATTATGGGAATCGTTTAAGCTTTATTTTAACACCGTATTCAAATGTTTACGTTTTACCAACGGCTCGTTTGAAACGCAGTTTGGCATAGAGAATATTTTTTTTTTCTCTAAAAATTTTTGATACAACACCAAATTCGGGGATTGATATACTGTTTATGAGCAATGACTACTCGCGTGTTATACTAAAATACCATACAAATTTGATTCATATTCGACCGTTTTTATTTCGCATGTTATTGCATGTTTTACGGTTTTATGAAGACAATCCGTTACATCAGTATATTTTTGATACGTTTTTACCTATACCTATACCTTTATCTATTAATTTATTGTTATAATTGTCCATATATTTCGTATTGTGGTTGTTCCGCGCATATTTTAAAATTCGAGATATACGGTAGAGCATTGGTAACGTAATCATGATCCGACATTTTCCTGTGTACATTTCGCGCCCATGTAGAAAACTGGTTGGTACGTATAGGTGCAATCAATTCTATTTATAAATAAACAAAATAATGTTTTTGTATAGGTACATATTTTAGTGCTTTTTTTTTTTTTTAGGTTAAAGTGTAGTGTGTATATTTGGTAATTTTTTAACGGATAAACGCATACATATTCGGGTCATTTTATGCGCATAAACAAATCCGAGTCCGGGTAATAACAGTTTAAAATTTCGACCGGAGGAGTAAGGATAGGTGGGTCTAAAAATCGTCTAAAAATGTATGTGAATTCGAAATTGCTCTGCCCTAACACTCATAAATGGTATATTCGATATTATTGGTATGCATATTGAAATGTGT